>OY728158.1:91703021-92903021 GCA_963277665.1 Viscum album
ATAAGGATGGTCAATGGGCTACATCCCCTGCCCAACTAGGTCTTGAAGACGCCATTGTCTGCTGCATCCTTTCCGACCAGGGATATGGGTGGGATTTGGAAAAGATCCTTGATTGGTTCAATGAAAGAGATCAAATAATTATCCTTAGCATTCCTTGGGTACCAGACGCAAGCCCTGAGCATCTCTTCTGGAAAAATGACATCTCGAGCGAATACACAGTGAGATCCAGTTACAGACTTTCTATTGTAATCCACTCAGTCGGACGAGATGGGGGACCTTGGAAATCGATTTGGAAGCTCAACTTCCCCACAAATATTCTCTAATTTTGGGTGCATGTTTTCTCAGTCGTTCTACCAACAATGAGCCTTCTCGTTTACCGAAATATGTTTAGTACCGTTTTTTCCCTTTCTCCCCGAACACTCTAGAAACTCCTCTACACGCTATTGTTTACTGAACAAGAGCGAAGGATATTTGGAATCATTGGGGTCTGGTTTCAGTTTCTTCACTGGAATTTGCCTCTGACATTCCTGATCTGCTGACGCATTGTTGCTTCTCTCTCTCTTAGGCAGATGTAGGCTCACTTTTCACCTTGCCTTGGATTATTTGGGTCTGGCGTAATGTTTCTGTTTTTAATCAAGCTCACAGACCCACAAAATTCTGGATTGATCTGGCCGCTTCTTGGATAGAGGGTTGGAAAGGCCACACCAGAAATTATTTGTTGGGTGTCCACCCCTCCCATCTCGCCCACTGGAATCCCCCAACGGAAGGGATCCTCATGATTAATATGGATGCGTCTCTTCCAAATGATGTGCTAGTTTCCCTCAGCCTACTTTCCCAAAATCATACGGGGATGATCCTTGCCGCTAAATATGAATCACATCAGGCATTATAGGAACCGGCAGTTGCTGAGGCCACGACCATCCTTGCTGGTTTGATGTTCATCGTGGAATGTGGATGGGGTGATATAATCATTGAGTCTGACTGTCTCCCCATGACCGATGTAATTACTCACAACGACAACAGCCTCTAGTCTTTTGGCATCATCATCAGGAGAATTCTCTCACATCGTAAATGCTTCTCATTTTGTACTTTCTCCTTCACCAAAAGGGAAGGAAACAACATGGCCCATCAGCTTGCAGCCTCAGACCCTTTCGATTCTAACTAGTTATGGTTGGACAATTTCCATTCATGGCTTAACACATGTACTTATAATGATCTTTTTCCTTACTGTTATATTCAATTTTTTAAAAAAAATATACAATTTATGATTCTAATCAGATTGATGTTTTTTTGGAATTTGGTTCTTTAAAATATTTTTATTATTCCTCTACTTGAATTTTTGTCATCTTAGGCTTGGGTATTGGTTCATTATATAAATCCCACATTAGTTATTATGGTAGGAAAGTAACATTTGATATTGTAAAAAATGAATGATTATCTATCAATGAGATGATAAATATGATATTCCATTGGAAATTTAATCCATTATGTAGTTTTTATTCCAATACAAAAATGGGTTTATATCTCTGATGTACAGATAGAAACACAACGTGGAAGTAATGGATAATGTGTCAGACTATTTTTTATAATTCCTAATAAGTTTCCTAG
Source organism: Viscum album (assembly GCA_963277665.1). NCBI lineage: Eukaryota > Viridiplantae > Streptophyta > Magnoliopsida > Santalales > Viscaceae > Viscum > Viscum album. Next base: position 91,704,630 of record OY728158.1, read on the forward strand.
TATTATAATGAATCATGATGATGTGTAATCAATAGAACATATACATAGTTCTAAACCTATTTGAAAGACTATATTTAATGGTCATGATTGAGTTACATGAATTTGAGAAACACGTCTTTTAGAATCATGATAATGGATTTATCCAGCCACATTCATCACTTTGGGGATCACCTACTCTTTTTTTAAGAATAAATATAGATAAATGGGGATCTATAAATATTATCAGAAACATAACAATATCACTATCAGGAATAAGTATCATCTACCTGGTATTATTTATATTTTTGATTATTTGGGAGCTAAATACATTTCCATGATTGAAAATTATTCTATATTCCATAAATTGATGGTAAAGAAAGAGAATTAACCTATGAAATCATTTCATACAAGTTATGAACTCTATGAATATAAAGTTACTCCATTTGGTATTTCTAATTCCAATAAAATATGCTTGGATTTAATGAATAGTGTCTTGTGATATTGAATTGATCATATTATGGAAGTATTGATATAATATATTCTTGTATAATCAAAGAGTATGAAAGTGAATTAGGATCATTTAATTATTGTACCAAGGACTATAAAAACAGATTATTTATATCAATAATGTTAATAGTGGGAGTTTTGTATAAAAATATTCATTTTCGGTCCTATAATTTCAAGAGAGGGAATATTAGTGGATCCATCAAATATGATATTTATTTAAAATATTTCATCATGTAACACTACGTCTAAGATCCATATTTCTATTTGTTTAACTATTAATTATCCATTATTTTAGATATTTTTTCATTATTTTTTAATCCACTCATCATTTTAATTTGAAAGGGATCCATGTTTCTTGGGATAAATGAATATGAGGAAAATTTAAAAAAAGGATTGTTAGTCGACACACCATTTATTAATTTATCCTACAGTAAAGAAGGGTTAATAATTTAAAAGTATGCATTGAAGAAGGGATTGGTAAAAATTTTCATTCCGAATGATATATTAATACATAAATACCCAAAAATTATAATTATTAATGTTAAAAATTAACCAAAAAATTATTTGGGGTTAGTTGTGGAATTTTGTGAAATAATGGTATATAAGCATTATCTTAATGGGTGAATATGTAATTTTAAAACTAATCATAATGGATGAAAGAATATAACGAATCAAAAATAGATAAATATGAACAAGATAATTTGGTAAGTGTAATTTAATAATTATGTCTACTCATTACAATACAATCCTGGTAAAGTGAATAGGGTAAAAAATTATATGATATGAAAAGGATCAATCTAGCTTATCTCTAATGAGAATAAAAAAGATACAATATTTATGGATTTAAAAATAATGGATATAGAGATATTAATAGAAGGTGACAAATATCATCTTTTTCAAATGAATGTTCAACAACCTATTTATATATTGATTAAATTGGTACATTATGAATATGTAAAACAATGAAATAAGATGAGAAATGTTTCTAGTTTTAATATAGACTATGGTGGAATGAAATGGTTCTGGAATCATGTATGTGTCGTATAAATAAATTACTGAAGGAGTTTTAGATGAAGCACCTAGTTCATCATTTTTTATTCATCACAGATGTATATATATATATATTAATTGGTATTTATTGTGGGGAAACAAGAAGGGATAAATTGATGAGTATGTATTTTCAGTGTTTAGTATCTCAAAAAGTTAAGGATAAGAGATAGAGGTCTAATGGGATGTTACAAGCATTATCCAAAACAAAATATAAAATGGAAAATCATTTTGGATTTCATTGTCGAACTCCCCAGAAAGTATAAAGGATATAAATTTATATGGGTTGTAGTTGATCTATTGATAAATTTATCACACTTCACTAATATCATATAAAAGTTATCAATTGATCAAATTTTCATAATTTTTGTCATGGAAGTGGTAAGGTGTCATATTGTAATGTTGTATTCTATAAATGATCTAGATCTAATGTTTACTATGATGTTGTAGATTATCCTCTACTTGGAATTATATATATATATTAGTTTCTTTATATATTATCATCCTTAGACACATGTTTAGTTTAATAAATACATCAATTCCTTAAAGGATATAATGAGATCATTTTCTGTGGATTTTAAAAGTAATAATGATCAACACATTCCTCTAATTGAGTTTTCTTAAAATAATATTTTAACTCTAGATTTTAGATGGATCTTTATGAATCCATATATGGAAATAGAAGTATGACATATTTTTTTTGGGATAAATTAGGACAAATAAATAATTTGGAACATGATGTAGCTAGGGGAATGGAAGAGAAGGTTAGATCCATTCAATAACATATCAAGGTAGATTAGAGTCATCAGAACATTTAATCTGATAATCAATGGAGAGATATAGGGTTTGCAGATAGTGAGAGGGAATTTCTTTTTAAATCACCATGGAAGAAAGAAATTATACTTTAAAATAATGTGAAACCCACATCTCGATATATTATCCCCTTCTATATTCTTCCTCATATAGGGATGATAGCATATCACTTGGGGATTATACTTAACGAATATCATATTAGTGATGTGTTATATGTATCTATCCTGAAGAATTACATGAATGATCTATCCCATGTACAAATCATAAAGTTCGTATGGTTGGAGCATTATATTGATTATGGATAACAAGAAGAAATCTTGGATTTTAGGAATAGAGTTATATAAATCTAGAATACTCAACTAGATAATGTAATCTGGATGAATCATAAATTTGAGAAGGCAACATTGGGACCTAAAAATGTAATAAATAAAAGATATCCTTGGATTTTTTGTCATAGTGAATGATTTTATTGGAATAAATTCATTTAAGTGGGGGATATAATTTAACTCCCCAATATTTTATAATATGATTCATTATATAAATATAATTTCATCGATAACTAGAAATACATAAAAACTATATTTAAAATTACCATTATACATAATACCAATATAACCAAGTAGGTTTGAATATAACCAATTAAATTATGAATTTTTGTATTTACACATATAAAATATAAATTCATTAGTTATTAATTTATTTATAGTTAATATTAGAAAACATTTTTATGTAAAAGAGATTTTTATTTAGAAAAAACCATTTTTATGCAAGAAATGTATTTTTATATTAAAAAATTAATTTAATCACTATAGGTGAATTATTATAATGAAATTTATATATTATATAAATTCAATTAATTTTTTTAATATTCATCTATTGTTTTCTCTATGCATGAGATAATATTAAATCCAACTTTAGAGTAAAAAAATTTCAAAAAATTTTTTTAAATTTTTTTAATCATATTTTAAATTTAAAATATAAAACTAATAGAAATTTATGATTAAATAAAGGATTAAATATTTAGAAACTTGACATCTAAATTTGGTAAATAGGATTCTTTTTAGAAATTTTCAATTGTAACTATGGTAAAATTTATCACCTTGGTAAAGGGTAAATCTTGTTAACATATGTTAAATATAAATGTTAATGTTATTTTGTTTCATTTAATTATTATTGGATGAATGTAAATTTCCCCTTATCATATGTTTCTCTAAAATTAATTCATTAAATAAACTTTTCAATGAAAATTAACTATATATTATTTAATGTAATGAAAAATATAAAATGTCACTTAGATATGTTTAAATATATCTGATGTGTACACATAGAGAATAATTAATGTTTTTATGGAATATTAATAGTTTTAATTAATAATAATATAATTATTTTTTTATAGTAATTTTTTATATTATTAGAAATTATATAATTATCTTAAATTATTATGCACCACCAACACAATGTTTTTTCAAATAATAAAAAAATAAAATATGTTTCTTTGAATTTTTTTAATTATATATAATATTAGTGAGTTATAGTGTTCCATTAATTTGGTAAATTAATATAACATATTACTATTGTGCTAAAGGATTATATTATTATTATATATTTTTTCAGTTCTTTTAGTTTCAAATTAAATAATCACTGTGAAAAATCACTTTAAAGATATTTTATGAAAATAATATATTATTAAATTATTTAAAAATAATAATAAAAATTTAAATACAATAAGGTTGATATGATATGGAATATAATTTCATACCTTTTCCATTTAATATCTAACAGAAAACTTTTATTTAATTCAATAACCATTTAATACTGAAAATGATGTTATTAAGGTAGAGTTTAAAATTGGTTAAAAAGTTGTTAATCAAAGAGATATGGTTTTCAGATAGCCAAAAAACCAATATAAATATCACAATATGATGATATTTATAACATATTCTCATTCTAATTGAATATCGTTTCCATTTGTAATCAATTTTCAAGAGATTAACATAGTTATATTTTAATATTTTTTGTTATTCCAAGTGCATCCTATGTAGAGACCCAATGCTTGATGTACAGATACATTACATTAAATTTTGTAGAATACTTAATACATAACAAAAACAGACACATAAGGACCGTAATAGTTTAGTGTCTTTGGAAACTCAGAATATAATCTTCTAATCGTGGTGGAAAATCATCAACATCTCCCATAAAGATATTCCTGTTTTTGTTTTCTTACCTAAAAGCTTTATTTATATCATGTGGAAAAGAAAACATATAAAGGGTAAGCCCAAATGCTTAGTAAGGGTAAGCATGAATAAAATAAAACAAACCATATACATTTGAATTTCAAAACATGAACATAAATTTTACACATCAAAATCTTGAGTTGTGAAATAAATCTTGGCATTACGTAAGGCATAGGTCATAATGGAACATAAATCATGATAAAATAGCATGGGAATAAAACATTTAATTGTGTAAAACCATTAAGCACGTGATATTCTTTCCATAGTAACTAAGGAATTGCAGCAAAGATAATATTAGTGGGCAAAGTCTCTTTCTGAATCGAGTTCACACCTCATTTCAGTCCAGTAACACTGAACCAAATTAACTAACCATTCCATCCATGTCTATCTCATGAGATATAAATCTTTACCCAATTCATTGGAGGGAGATATAGGTCCCATCTATCTCATATTGAAATCATTCATAAATGTGCGACAAAACAATCATAAATCATTCATCATAACCCAAAGAATAAAATGGGTTTCATAAACATCATTCCATCATAACATTATCCATATAATACAAATGGATATCATTTAATCATAAGAAAAATCAAAGAATATAAATAATAGAGACATTATACTTGAAACATAAATATAATGAATAATTTCATCTTAGATGGAAAATAGTTTTGATAAAATACTTAAAATGAATTCTTGAGGAAAATATCCTTTATTCTTCAAAATAATTTTCTTTTCAAAAAATGACATGTAATTTTAAAATAAAAGGATTCTATTGAAATTAATCATGAAATATTATAGAGAAAACATCCTTTAAGTAAGTCATTATGAAACCGTAAAAATCCATTCACTCCGTATAATTTAAAAAACAATCTTCTCGTTCTTTTGTTGGAAAAGTAAAAAAGCACCTCGTATGGTAAAAAAAAGAAATATTCCTTACATACCATGTAGTAAAAGTCAAAAAATGGTAAAAATTAATTTATACCTACATGAAACCATTTTTTGAAAACATGGACATGGATGATAAATATAACCCCAGTAAATACATACAAATAAACAATCTCAGATAAAAACGAGATTGGAAAGGTTATCCCTTACCTTATGTCCAATTTCTTCCGTATGTGTATGATTCTCCTGTATTGTGGGTTTAAACATATTATTAAATTTTAACAGAACCATATTAATATTTATGATATCATATATTATTCACTTACGACTTTATATTAACCGTTTATTTGTCAATTACATGTTAAAGCAGTGTTTTGGGTAAAATCGTTTCATTTATCATGCGTGTTTTGACTTGTAATTATTAATATAATTACATAGATCATGATTAAATAATTCCAGAATATAGAAAATTATTTATATATAATATATTTTCAGAATATACATATATATAATATGTCGATAAATGAAAATAAATACATCGTTCTTGGAGACGGTAGGCCATACGTACGCATGAATATTGTTTTTCGTTTCCTTATTGAATAGAATGGAATTAAGTAGATGACATCCATATATATATATATAAAAATATAGTATAATTATTATGTCATATATTTAATGATTACATATTATATATACTTTATAATCATTCTTTAATTGTTAACATGGAAAATGAATGGCATCGCGTCGTGGAGACGGTAATATGTACATACGCACAAGCGATGATATCTTCCCATATTTATTAAATGGAATTGGAGTGGATGATAAAATATCATAGAATCAGTATGATGTTATAATAACCATATATAGTTATTTTTTACACCATTATACCCATCCAAGTAAGGTGGTGGTGGAAAAACTAATTACACCACGGCGTGGAGACGGTATTCCGTACGTACATACACACGGTTATTTCGTTTTCCATAGGATAGATTGAAGGTTAAATATGGCTATTTCATATTTATAATAACATATCAGTATATAATTAATACTTATGTTATTAATTTATACTGAAACAACTAAATAAGAGGAAGTAGAAGAAGAAATAAATTTGAAAGAGTCGGTAGAAGAGATTACCTCTTCCTCGACGCACCTCCTCTAAAATTCTTCTTAGAGCACTGGAGTTGGTCACTTGAGAAGACCAGAAACTATATGATATAACTATAGAGGTTTAGAAGAGTAATTGGAGAGTTTTTTCTGAGCATCAATGCTCAAAAGTGTGTGAGGAGAAGAGGGAAGGGGTGCCCTTTTTATAAGGGATGAGAGGGGCACCTTTGAAAAAACGTAAAATAATTTTTTATAATAAAGTCATATTTAGTTTATAATAGATTAAAATTGATTTATTAAAAAGCTAAAGTGGGTATGGGTCGAAATAATTTCAACCAATAGGTTTTAGAAATGTTTATGTTACTATTTTAACATTATCATTTAGATTTAACTCTATGTTAAATAATTTATCTTTTACCGTGTCTTCTTGTTTTCTTACACTATATGGTTAATAAACTTACTATAACAAGACAATCGAACCCCAAGTGGTTAATTATAAATATATATAACCTTATATAAGTAATTTTTCCATGCCTTATATTTTTACGAATAGAATAACAATTAATAATATAATACTTGTTTTAAAAACAATTTTATGTCAATTTCGGAACTATTTGGTACTAGAATTTTGTTAAAATCATAACAGCATGATTAGTCCAAAATAAGTTAATTTAATCACTACTAACATGTCATAGTAACCTATTAAATAATTTTAATTCATAAAAAGTTTCAAATTACATTTATTTTGGTATTTATAACATCCATTATGTTAATATTCCATTAATAATGTAACTAATGCATCATCATTGTGTCTCAAATAAATTAAATTATTCAATTTTAAAAATTATAACTAAAATACCATTATTTTTTAAATTTATTTCTCTTTCTAATGAATATTTATAGTCTAATATATCTTATTAATACCCCTATATTAAAAATGTGTTATTTATTAAAATTTGATTTCAACTATTTTAACTCTTCTTTAAATAAAATAATAATAAGTTTCCTAATCTAATACAAGTGGACAAAAAGGGTAATATTTTATTCCTAATGTTTTTTTTGGTGGAATTATACTTATCCAATAGAATTATGACATGTGTTAGGGTAATAATAATATCATTTTTACCCTTAATTACTCTATTCACTTTTAACCGTGGTAAAAAAACTAAAAAGTTACTATTCAACAAAAAATATTTTTATCTTATTGAACAACATTTTACTCCTTGATATTAACCATGTATCTCAGATTTCCGAAATTCCACTCATAGAAGAAGTAAAATTATGTTTTATGTAAATTATCAAATTCTCATAGGAGGTGGGTGAAAGACGGTGAAAAGTTCAATAAAATATTTAAATATCTAAAATTATTATAAAATGACTACAATGAATTTAATTGAACTTATATAGGTATTAGATATCAATTTTGACCTAAAATAAAAATAAAAAATAATTATTTAAATAAAAGGCGGTTTTTAAATAGTAACCCAATGTTTTCACTATTCATCAAAATTGAATGTTTTTAGAAAAATACTAAAAATTCACCATAGGCTAATTTGGATATTTCGAATCCAATAATGAAGTCCATTTTGAAAGATAAAATTTATAAAATTTTAAAATGTGGGTATTACTGTTCATAACAGCTAGTTCATAATAATATTATAATAATATCTCATTTTTTGAAACTCGGTATTGTGTACTACACACGCTATCGAGGAAGGTCTTGATTACGTGTAATGCAATCCAAGTCACAGCTGCATATAGTGAATGCTCTGTTTGGTTTTGCGTATAACATAATCAATACTTATTTCAATTATAAATTAAACAAAATCTATACATAATGTTGCGTAGAATAATTTCCACAAAACGAACATGAAATTATGTGTAACACGAGCCAAGAATAGTGTTTCTTATACTGCAAGCTAATTCGGTGTTGTGTATAGTACATGATAATCTTGGTGTAGTGTGTAATAGAAGACATCAAAGAAATTTAAAATAATATATCTCACAAAATCTCGGGGTGTTACATTCTACCCCCCCCCCCTTGAAATGAATTTCGCCCTCGAAATTCGTCGAGGTTATAAATCATTTACTACTTGGATGTTTCGTTCGTAGAAACCCACATCATAAACGGAATACTAAAACATAATTTTAATAAGTAATATAAGAAATGTAACGGATATCCAGATTAACTCACCACTGGGTTTCCACATAAGAGAACAAAGGTGGAAATATGGATATGGAAGAAAATTTTAACCATCAAATTCTGATGGATAGTGGTAAAGAACATGGCTATGAAAAATCCATTAATCACAAAGCCATATATTTGTGATAATTTAAGGTACCATATGATTCATCAGATATAAGAGCAGTAGGAACACATTTTTTGTTTTGAATATCATTTCCCTAATGTTGAAAATTTTGAATTAGAAGAAATACTTACTTGATTTTGGTACAATATCACTGTTGTTTGTGCATTGAACAATTTCCACTTCATCTCATAATGAAATGAAGTTGAATTTATCTTGCGTGAAGTGTTAACAGATCATGCGATAGAGTGATAGGTCATTCCATCTTTCTCAAACTTAATGTTAGATAAACTTATATACCTACGTCCATCTATGGTAGGATTAATCTTATATGGTTCTTAAAATGGACTTATAGTTCATATTTCATACCACATAATAAATAAAAACTAATTTATACTAACAAGGGACTTCCCGTAGGCCAGTGGTAGGAGATAAAGGCCTGCCACACTTCGGTTGTGGGTTCGATTCCCACAGCCTTGATCGATGCGATGGGTTCTCGCCCGTCCTACAGGTTGTCCTTTTTCTAAAACTACACTATTATAACATTATAGAAATAATATCAAAAAAATCAAGCCTTAAACAATACTATATGAGGTCCAACATAATCCATTCCAATCTTTAGACTTATCCAAAATACATATGTCCAATCTCATAGTATAAAGAAAATGATTACTGGGAATGTCATCTACAGAGCTTGTGAATACCATCATTTATCATATGATATATATTGTTAGTCACATTCCAAACATGTGAATACCATATTCATGTATTCTCTTGAAAAATTAATACACATTGAACCTTAGTAAAAACATTATTTTTGTCAAAAGTTAACTCTTTCCAGATCCCAAAATTTATATAGACAAAATCCATGATATCACATTGTCCTTATATTAGTCATGAGCTTATTAATACTATCAAACATATCATTATCTCTTGATCTCGTCATTATATGCATATCATCTACTTTCCAAAAATATCTGAATAACCTTTCGTGGTTACTGGTACCATTCAACATATACATTCAAATACTTTAGGAAAAACAAATGTGTAACAATACTTACATGTTTCTTTATTCTATATTACCATTACATATACAACATAACACGTGATAAACATAAATCATTCCACTACCTTATTAAAACATTGTCCGAGCTTCATCATTTTATTCCTTAACATATCTTTCATCTCATATATCATTTGTAGTCTCTTCATCATCATCAATATAAATACTCCCCATACGACCATGCTGATTCTCTTCATGAGATATTCACTTAGGGAATTGGTTTGCATAATGCATGTACACCAGACATTTAAAAAATTAAACAATTGTTGATGTCCTAGAAATAACATTGTCCTTGTCCATGGTGTTAACTGAACCTTTTCCTTTTCACTTACTGACATTGTGTCCTTCTTTTCAACACCCAAAGCATATTCCATTTTCTTTGAAACATTCTCCTTTATGTCTCTTCCCACATGATTCACATGAGGAAAATTGAACATTATTTCCTCTATAATCATAACAAAACTCATTCTTTCTCTTATTAACTGAGTTAGGAAACTTACCAAAGTTGAGATTATTGATCATAATATGAGATTTCTGATTAGGCATAATAATGATCATTCACCTTCCTAATCCCATTTCATTTTATTGATCATGAAGAATATCATTCCATTCTCTATCATATTCTCCAGTAACATGAATCTTCCGGTTTCCAGCCAATTTCTAAAACCCATGAAGAATATTGTGAGAGGCAAAAATCATGATAGGTAAAACAACAAAATAAAGGGGGAGTACCTTCAATATCTAACATCTTAGGTTTAATTATAAGATTTTTACCATAATTCTAGGACTATAACCTATACTTATAGATAACCTTATGGACATCCCTAGACATACCTTAGAAATATCTCTAGGGATCTCACTAAAGTTTTCGCATCCTAGTTTTCAAAGGTTAACTGAACCTTTCCTGTGATACCAACTGTAGAGACCCAATGATTAACGTACATAGAAATTACATTACTTTTTGTGGAATACTTAATACATAACAAAAACAGACACAGAAGGACCGTAATAGTTTAGTGTCTTTGGAAACTCGGAACATAATCTTCTAATCGTGGTGAAAGATCTTGAACATCTCCCATAAAGATCATCCCCTTTTTGTTTTCTTACCTAAAACATTTCTTTATATCCTAGGGAAAACAAAACATATAAAGGGTGAGCTCAATTTCTCAGTAAGGGTAAGCATGGAGAAAATAAAACAAACCATATATATTTGAACTTCAAAACAAGAACATAAAGTTTACACATCAAAATCTTGAGTTGTGAAATAAATATTGGCATTACGTAAGGCATAGGTCATAAAAGAACATCAATCATGATAAAATAGCATGGGAATAAAACATCCAATTGTGGAAAACCATTAAGCACATGATATTATTTCCATAGTAACTAAGGAATTCCAGCCAAGACCATATTAGTAGAGAAAGTCCCATTCTAAATCGAGTTCATTCCTCGTTTCAGTCCTGTAACACTTAAACAGATTAACATACTGTTTCAGCCAAGTCTATCTCAAGAGTTATAAATCTTTACCCAATGAATTGGAGGGAGATATAGGTACCACCCATCTCAAATTGAAATCATTCTTACATGTTCCACAATGCAATCATAAATCATTCATCATAACCCAAACAATAAAATGGGTTTCATAAACATCATTCCCTCATAACATAATCCATATAAAACAAATGGATATCATTTCATCATAAGAAAAATAAAATCATGTAAATAATAGAGACATTATACTTGAAACATAAATATACTGAATAATTTCATCTTAGATGGAAAATAGTTTTGATAAAACACTTGAAATGAATTCTTGAGGAAAATATACTTTCTTCTTCAAAATACTTTTATATTCAAAAAATGCCCTGAAATATTAAAATAAAAAGATTGTATTGAAAGTAATAATTAAATCTTGTAGAGGAAAATTCATTGAAATAAGTTGTTACGAAACCGTAAAAATCCATTCATGCTGTATAAGTTAAAAATATTCTTCTCGTTCTTTTACCGGAAAAGTCAAAAAGCACCTCGTATGGTCAACAAAGAAAGATTCCTGACATACCATGTAGTAAAAGTCAAAAATGGGTAAAAATAAATTTAAACATACATGAAACCATTTTTTAAAACATGGGCATGGATGATAAATATAACTCCAGTAAATACTAACAAATAAACAATCTCGGATAAAAACGAGATTGGAAAGGTTATCCCTTACACTATGTCCAATTTCATCTGTATGTGTCTGAGTCTCTTGTATAGTGGGTTTAAACATATTATTAACTATTTACAGAACCATAATAATATTTATGATATCATATATGATCCACATACAACATTATATTATCCGTTCATTTGTCAATTCCATGTTAAAGCAGCGTTTTGGGTAAAATCATTTCATTTATTGTCCGTGTTTTGACATGTAATTATTAATATGATTACATAGATCATGATTACGTAATTCCAGAATATAAGACATGATTTATATATAATATATATTTATAATATACATTTATATAATAGATTGATAAATGGAAAAAAATATACCGTTCATGAAGATGGTAGGTCATACGTACGAATGAATGCTGTTTTTTGTTTCATTATTAAATTGAATGTAATTGAGTAGATGACATATATATATATACATTGTCATGAACCAACCTAGGATGACCCTGAACCGGTCGCCCGAGCCGGTCCACGGCATGGCCCGAAGGGTGTTCCTGATCCCCTCTGGCGGGAAACTAGTGTTGGGCATCAAAAGTACACAGGTGGGAACGATTTGGCCCAAAAGAAAATAAATTAAGCAGCAGAAATAAATAGAAGAAAATAAAATAAAGAAAGAGCAACCAACAACACTACTAACCTAGCCATGATCCAAACTCCACGTGACCCCATGGGTCACCCTCCAATACCACAACCAACATTTCTCAAGGAGAACAACTGAAGCTAGAACCTGCAATAGAACAAAAACAAGAAAACACTATAGGCATGAGTATTAAAACTCAGTAGGTAGGCCCAACTAATTATATACCCAATTCACATACCAATAATTATAAAATTTATCAATTCTAGGATTGAACTAAATTATATAAAATATTGGTTTCCATACACACTTTCATTTCTAAAACAAGTAACAGTCCATTGTCCTTTTTTTAATTCAAAAACAAGTTTACGGTTTGAAAGGAACAGATGCATTTCACTTAAAACACATTTGTGAACAATTCATAAATCCAAATTTTAGTTGTTGATCAAAAGGAAAATCATACACAACACACTCTAAGGGCAATGGAAAAGGTGGAACACATGGTTAGCAACTGAACTAGACCTCTCAATAGTCCGCCACATACAAATAAACACAAAAAGAAACATGGGTCGAACCTAAGAGATCGTGAACAATCCAGAACATACAATACATGTGACTCATCCTGAAGGCATTCCCTAACTCGATGACGTCATAATTCCCATAATACTACTTTGTATAAGCCTGCATGACCTAACTGAGGGGCCCAATCCCTATAGTAGCAATAACTCAGTATTCCCCTACTATGGGGCCACAAGCCATTGCGTATTTAAACTAGTGCAAAAATCATTCTTAGAAGATTCACTCACTATGCCAGGATCCCATGTCAACACAAGCAATAAAAATGGCTGCGTCCACAATGTAAATCAATCAGTCACAATGAACAAACATCACATAAATCTCACGCAATCAACTCACACCAAAGATCACCCCCCGAGTGGGTTTTCCAAAATAATCTATTTTATTAATGTGCCAAACGGGCATTCACCAATTTTAAAGCAAAACTTCATTTGTTGAGAAAACCCAAAACAGTTGTTCAGAAGAAATCATTTATCATTAAAACTAGAAGTACATTTGAAATTCTATGAATTATGTTTAAAGGCCAAACGGGCATTCTTCCAATACTGGGTGTCCGCTCGTCAAGAAAATATTTCACGTGTCATGTATAATATAAACGACTCTTTTTTCACCAAATAATCATTTTAAAATTTATTATCTTATATAATTTCTCACTTATTAAATTAATAAAACATTAAGAAATTAATAAATTCTAAATTTAATGGTTAGTGCAGTGGGGGACCTAACTCAGCTTGTAGTCCAAACGCAATGGCGCGTCACGCCTCGCACCGACGCGGAAGCAAGCGCAAGCTGGTGACCACAAGATCGTGGGGTAACCTTGCAAACACACTGCAACAATCACACAGTAACTAAAATTACACAAACATATACCTAAAACAATCCAAACAAGCCAACAACACGAAAGAACCACCTCGACACAATTTTAATTCACTACCCTTACCATTGACATTATTTACCAAAACACTTTACAAACATCATATGCACCACATGATTAAATCAATAAACCATTTGAATAATTTATAAAACACCCGCAAAAGGTGAAACCAAGGTTCACCTCAAAAAATACTCAGTTTCACATAAGAAAAATCTTTAAAATAAAACACACAACATCATCACACCAAAACCTGACTCACACCTAAAAACCAACTTATAACCCCTTTTATAAAATAATGCACCCATTTGAACACAAAAAACATCGTCGATTTCAATTAAAAAATATATATTCGCAACACTTAAACATGTTCACCACCTTAAAAATATATATTTCTAACCCAATAAACAATTGATTAACACATCTATAAAATAACCAAAACAAAACCAAAATTAAGAACATACCATTTACATTATTTCCTAAAACACTATAAAATTTATAAAATGACTTTCCAAAGAGTAGCCTAAACAACTTCAAAACATCTGACGCACCAAAAAATAAAAACAATCACAATTGGAAAAAACAAATGTAGACATAAACAAAAACAACTTCAAAAGTCATTTTTAGAAAATTCAACTATCTCAAAAACACCAACACATCACGAGATAATAAAAATGAACCTGAAAACAATTTAAAAACCTAATTCAGACCATGTGAAACCATGAAAGAGGATTAAAACCTCACCTTAGATAGATGCGACCAATCGAGACAAGCCCAACTCCTCCACCTTCGGAGGCGGTTTCTGGAACACAGACCCAAGGGTCCCAAGAGGCCAATCGCATAACCCAACTAGTGAAAGAAGAGGGTTGGCCAGCCACACTGTGAGGAGGGACGACTGCTGGAGGTGTCATGTACCAAAGATGAGTCCGGCCGTGGAGGTGTGCACATGGGGGTTTGAGCCACTGGATCAGGGATGGAGCGCGGGAAGAGAGGAGGCAGCTAGGGTTCGGAGCGGCGCGGTCGGCCCGCTGGAGCAAGGGAGGAGAAGAGGGGTTCTCTGCGCATAGGCCTCTGTAGGGAGGAATTGCCCTGGGGGAGGGGGTTCTGAGCATGCCACATGGGAGAGGGATTTTCTTGGATCCACGGGCAAAGGCGAGGGTGGCGGAGCTGGCGGCGAACGACGAGGGCAGAAAGATGGAGCAAGGAAGTGAGGGCGGCTGGAACATGCACCGGAGGCTAGGAAAAAAGAGAAGGGGGCCGGGGTTCGGGCGCTGCGCTGCTGCGTAGAAGGGAAGCAGGGGAAAGGGGGTGACGGGATGGGTCGGCTGAAAGGGGGGTAGGGTTTCGGTTTCTTAAAAAAATTCATTCTATTATATTAATAATATTAATAATAATAACAGAATAATGTTAATAATAATAATACAAATAATACTAATAATAATAACAATGATAATGATAATAGAAACATAATATTATTATTATTAACAAATATTATTTTTAAAAACAAAATTTATTTTATTATCAAAATACGAAAACTAGATACTCACATGCTGGTCGCATGGATTTAAAAAAACACGCACGCAAATTGCGCACCTCTACACAGTCCGCTTGGGCACCTGCAGAAACACATGGGTCAACCGCATGGTCATTTCTAAGCACGAGGTGCCCGTGCATGGATCTGAAACCAAGTAAAAAAAATTAAACGATGAATATTTTAATCTGGTTTCTATCCCAGACCTTGGTGCGAGAACTCAAGGCCAAGAATTAATAAAATATAAATAATTTAAGAAGTCCGGGTGTGACAATTGTCCCCACCACAGGCACTTTCTGCCCCCAGAAAGTCACCCAGCCGAACGATGGACCAAACAAGAATCCATGCCCAAATAAAACTAAAAGAAACCACAACATAAGAGAATGGGAGAACACGAGAGGGTTCTCCCCACCACAAGAACTCTACTAGTGTGGAAAGTTTAGCACTCAAACATACCACATCGAATAGGGGGTCGACGCGGGAACTCCCAACCGATCCATACTAACCTCTATAGAATGAGCGAAATAACTCCTTCGATGAAACTTGGAACTCTCAACTAAGACCAAGGAATGCCTGACCACTAGAGAAAAGCCTCTGAGCAGGATATGACTCCAACAGTGAACCCGAGTATAACGAAAATCCTTAACTATTTCGTAGGCACTTACATCTCCAAACTAACACTGCTAAACCAAGATTAACTCCCGCATGGTCGAAACATACTTTTATGAAAAATGCATGATCTAGAACACCATAACCAGACAAACAAGACTGTTTGGATTACAAATGAACACGTTCATACCAACCTCACGACAACACAATAATCCTACAAAAATGCCCAAACTTTAACAGTGGAAGGAAATGAAGGGAATGAATTTAAATGTTTCTTTACCAACACAGAACACAAAACCCGAACTGAGCCATCACACCCCTGGAAACTCCTGACTGCACGCGATCTTCACCCCATGACCTATGGCTGGGGATCTGATGGTTGAAGCATCCCCTGACTCACAGTCAGGCACTGAAATCTTTTGGTCACAATGTATTCCTTAGACGATACTTCCTGTAAAGCTTCTCAAGATGATCCAGACACCGGCAATGATGACACGTCTTTGGAGGGGTGTGACATGGTGGATTGTATGCACTAAACGTATATATTTACGGTACACCATTATATGGTCCGACGAACTGGATGTTAGAGTCACTGAAGAGAACTCTTTAGAAACAAATTCACTTGACACACTTTTCTTGTCAGATGGGTGACCTTCACGAGCAACCAGATACGGTGGATTGTCAATCGTTTGCGCTCCGGAGACCAACTCAGCTAAGAACACCTCATGCACCATCTTCTCAAAAGTGATGCTCCCAAAAATGGAGGACTCACTCCTTGATCTCGGGACGAAGACCCCTGATGAAGGGATATGTCTTCATCCAGTCCAACAACACTACCCCCGAAAAAAGAGACACAAGATCCTTGTAATGTTCGACATACACATTCACTGTCTGTTCTCCATGTTGAACACGCATGAGCTCTTCTATTTTCTTCATCTTCACCTCCATCAGTATAAACCATTGAATGAAGACGAATTTAAAGAAATACCAGATCTTCCCAACTTGCAGTAATAGTGGGGTGAAAAACTCATACTCGTCCAGAGCTGGACCTTCGAATAGACCCTAAACAGCATGCACTTTAACAGCTTAGGGAGTTCCCAATACCCTAAAGATGTGTTCGTCCTCTTCAAGCCACTCCATTGTCCCTAACATACTCCAATCACTATGAAGGACAGACAACGTCCGAGAAAGACCAAAAACTGGGCATGACTCATTAAAACATTTGGACCTTTATGGGCGGCATTTCTGAACAAGATATATAACACCAAGCCGAAACCAATATCAATCGAAGAAACATCAGTAAAGTGCCTTCATCCAAAAACAACCAGCTAAAAAACAAACCACAAACATAATCCAAAATACCCTGTCCAAAATTCTCGTTCCTTTTTAGATTCCAAAACTACCATTTTTTTAAAACTAATTTCTTTCAAGGGAAATTTTCAAATAACAAACCCACTTTTCACAAAACTAAACCCACACTCTAAAACAAAAACCAATTTCCAAAAACATTTCCCTCTTTAAAATCCAATTTAGAAAACAAGGTTATGCCTTTAATTTCAAATAGGCCCAGGTAATGCCGTGAACCATTTCACATGGCTTCATCCACTTTCATTCATACACACCAACACACACTTTCCACGCATCCTCTCACATGTTCAAATGTTCAAAAGGAGTACCTGGGGTTTCACCATAAACCATTTTCAACCACTTTCCATGCAAACAACAGTTTTCCAAACCAAAGGCTTTCATTTTTACAACCCATTTCATAAATTTAAAGTCATTTAAAAGTAATCAGTCCCATTTTCAGAAACCTTTTTTTTTCATTTCCAGAAACGCAGTAACACCAACCTGAATAAAAACTGCACTCAACATGCATCAAACCACCAGAGTGAAGGAGTAGCAGTCACACTTAACCTGGCGACTTGATAGTGGGCCATGCCCCATGTAAACCTCAACAACTAGGAGGAATTCAAACCGTGTACCCGGACACCACATGGGTCACTACTCCATGTGAGATCATGATGTAACATCGGTTTACCTCCATTGTCATCCCTCAATTGAAAACAAACCAGAACAAAACAAAGACTCAATTCCCGGACTATCCCTGGTGACACGAGGTTCGGAATGGGTGAGGGTTCGTGACGTCCTTCATGTACCTACCTCTTGAGTCACGAAAATCCTAATCTCCATCTACCGAACATCCCAAACAACAAGGGACTTGTTTGATACCAAATGTGAAAACCGGGTCCTGGTGACAGCACATGCACCCCGCCTTAACAAGGCTGTCGAATACTGACTTACCAGGTACCAGCAGTTGCCCCTGCAGACAGGTGGGCCCACCCCAGGGTCCACCCACATTCCCAAACGTGTCATTTCGCTAATGATTGTCCCTGCAGGCCAACAAATGTCATTTCCAGTGTTCTTTTTCCTCACTCACACAAACCCTAGGAAACTTCCCAGAAGTTCACCCATCATGATCACTACTCCAGGCCAAGCATGCTTAACTGTGGAGTTCTAACCAAACAGGCTCCCGAAAAGGAAGGTGCACCTTGTTGACATGAGTCATATCATTTAGTCATTTAACCCTTTATCATTTGGGGGTGTTACAATCACACCCAGTTTAGAGCACAATGTCCTCATTGTGGGCCCTACATCTCAACCCAGGCAGTGCGCCACACTTAAGGCTGAGTACCACCTCTGATACAATTTTGTAACGAACCATCTCGGGACGACCCTGAACCGGTCGCCTGAGCCGGTCTGCGGCATGGCTTGAGAGGCGTTCCCAATCCCCATAGGCTGGCAACTAGTGTCGGGCCTCAAAAGTAAACAAGTGGAAACTATTTGGACCTAAATGAAAATAAATTAAGAAATGGAAATAAATAGAACAAAAGAAAATAAATAAAGAGAAACCAACAACACTACTAAACTGACCACGATCCAAACTCCAGGTGACCCCGTGGGTCACTCTCCAATACCACAACCAATATTTCTCAAGGCGAACAACTGAAGCTGGAACCTGTAACAGAACTAAATACAAGAAAACACTATAGGTGTGATTATTAAAACTCAGTAGGTAGGCCCGACTAATTCTATTCCCAATGCACATACCAGTAAATAAAGAATTTATCAATTCTAGGTTTGATCTAAATTATATAAAATATTGGTTTCCACACACACATTCATTTCAAAATCAAGTAACAGTCCATTTCCCTTTTTTTAATTCAAAAACAAGTTTAAGGTTTCGAAGGAACAGATGCATTGCACATAAAACACTATTGAGAACAATTCATAAATCCAAATTTTAGATGATGGTCAAAAGGAAAATCACACACAACACACACTAAGTGAAATGGAAAAGGTGGCACATAGGGTCAACAACCTAACTAGACCTCTCAATCGTCTGCCACATACAAATAAACACTAAAAGAAACATGGGTCGAACCTATGAGATCGTGAAAAATCCAGAACATACTATACATGTGACTCATCCTAAAGGAATACCCTAACTCGATGATAGCATAACGCCCATACTATTACCCAATATATCCCTGCATGGCCTAATAGAGGGTCCCAATCCCCATAGCAGCAATAAATCAGTATTCCCCTGCTATGGGGCCACTAGCCAGTGCGTATTCTAAACTAGTGCAGCAATCATTCTCAGAAGATTCACACACTATGTCAGGTTCCCATGTCAATACAAGCAATAAAAAGGGGCATGTCCACAATGTAAATCAATCAGACACGATGAAAAAACATTAAATAAATCTCATGCAATCAACACACACCAAAGATCACCCCTAAGTGGGTTTTCCAAAAAATTCTATTTTATTAATTTTCCAAATGGGCTTTCAACAATTTTAAAGAAAAACTTCATTTCTTGAGAAAACCCAAAACACTTGTTCAGAAGAAATCAGTTATCATTAAAACTAGAAGTACATTTAAATTTCGTGAATTATGTTTAAAGGCCAAACGAGCATTCTTCCAATACTGGGTGTCCACTCATCAAGAAAACATTTCAAGTGTCATGTATAAAATAAACGGCTCTTTTATCACCAAATAATCATTTTAAAATTTATTATTTTATATAAATTTTCGCTAATTAAAATTAATAAAACACTAAGCAATTAATAAATTCTAAATTTAAAGGTGAGTGCAGTGGGGGACCTACCTCACCTCATAGTCCAAACGTAAGGGCACATCATGCCTCTCACAGACACATAACCAAGCACATGCTGGTGACCACAATATCACGGGGTAACCTTTGAAACGCACTGCAACAATCCCAAAGTATCTAAAATTACAAAATCAAAAACCAAAAACAATCCAAAAAATCCAACAACATAAAAGAACGACCTCAACACAATTTTATTTCACTACCCGCACTATTGACATTATTTACCAAACCACTCTACAAACATCATATGCACCACATGATTAAAGTAATAAACCATTTGAATAATTTATAAAACACCCGAAAAATTTGAAACCATGGTTCACCTCAAAAACATACTCAGTTTCACATAAGAAAACACTTTCAAATATAACACAGAACATCATCGAACCAAAACCTGACTCACACCTACCAACCAACCTATAAACCCTTTTATAAAATAACTCACCCGTTTGCACACACAAAACATTACCACTTTCAATTAAAAAAAATTATATTCACAACACTTAAAAATTTTCACCACCTTAAAAAAATATATTTCACACTCAATAAACAACTGATTAACACTTCTATAAAATAACCAAAACAAAACCAAAATGAAGAACACACCATTTTCATTATTTCCTAAAACACTTTCAAATTTATAAAATGACTTCCCACAGAGTAACCTAAACAACTTTAAAACATCTAACGCACCACAAAATAAAAACAAAACCAATTGGAAAAAACAAACGTAGAAATAAGAAAAAACCAACTTCAAAAGTCAATTTATGCAAATTCAACTATCTCAAAAACACCAACACATCACGAGATAATTAAAATGAACCAAAAAACAATTTAGGAACCTAATTCAGACAATGTTAAACCATGAAAGAGGATTAAAACCTCACCTCATATAGCATCCACCAACCTAGACAAGCCGAACTGCCCCGCCATGGGCGGCGTTTGCCGAAACACAGACCCAGGGGTCCCAAGAGGCCAATCGCACAGACCTACCAGTGGTAGAAGAGGGGAGGCCAGCTGCACTGTGTGGAGGGATGGTTTCCAGAGGTGTTGTGTGCCGAAGAAGATTCTGGCTGGGGAGGTGTGCACATGGGGCGTTTGTGCCGGTGGAACATGGATGGGGCGTGGGAAGAGAGGAGGCAGCAAGGGTTCGGAGCAGCGATTCGGCCCGCCGGAGCAAGGGAGGAGCAGAGGGGTTCACTGCGCACATGCCGCCATAGGGTGGAAATTGCACTGGGGGGGAGTGTGGTCCGAGTGCGCCACATGGGAGAGGGATCGTCTTGGATCCACGGGCAGAGGTGAGGCTGGCGGAGCTTGCGGCGAACGCGGAGGGAGGAAAGATGGAGCAAGGATGCAAGGGCGGCTGGCACATGCACTGGAGGCTAGGCAAAACGCGAAGTGGGCTGGGGTTCGGGTGTTGCGCCACTGCGTAGAAGGGAAGCGGGGGAAAGGGGGAGACGGGATGAGTCGGAAGAAAGGGGGGGTAGGGTTTGGGTTTCTTAAAAAAATTCAATCTATTATATTAATAATACTATTATTAGTAATATAAATAACATTAATATTAATAATAATAACAGAATAATGTTAATAATAATAATACTAATAATACTAATAATAATAACAATGATAATGATAATAGAAACATATTATTTTTATTATTAACAAACATTATTTTTAAAAACATAAGTTATTTAATTATAAAAATATGAAAACTAGATACCCGCACGCTCGTTTCATGGATTTATAAAAACATGCACGCAAATTGCGCACCTCTACGAAGTCCACTTGGGCACCGGCACAAGCACATGGGGTAACCACACTGTCATTTCCAACCACACGGTGCCCATGCATGGGTATGAAACCAAGTAAAAAAAATTAAATGATAATGATTTTAATCTTGGTCCTAGCCCGGACCTTGGCGTGAGAACTCAGCGCCAAGAATTAATAAAATTTAAATAATTTAAGAAGTCTGGGTGTGACAAACATAAATCCAGTAGCATTATTATTTCATATATTTAATTATTACATATTATATATAAATTATAATCATTCTTGAATTGTTAACATGGAAAATTCATCTCATCGCGTCGTGGAGATGGTAATCCGTACGTATGCACAAGCGATGATATCGTTCCCAAATATATTAAATGGAATTGGAGTAGATGATATAATATATTAGAATTATTATGATGTTATAATAATCATATATAGTTATTATTTACACCATTTTACCCATCCAAGTATGGTGGTGGTGGAAAAACTATTTACACCACGGCGTGGAGACGGTATTCCATACGTACGCACACACAATTATTTCATTTTCCATGCGATGGATAGAAAGAGAAATAGGGTTGTTTAATATTTATAATAACATATCATTATATAATTAATACTGATGTTATTACTTTATTATGAAACAACCAAAGAAGAGTAATTAGAAGAAGAATGAAACATGAACGAGTCGGTTGAAGACGTTATCTCTTCCTCGACGAACCTCCTTTAAAATTCATCACAGGCCACTAGAGTTGGTATTTTGAAAAGACCAGATCCTATATGATATAACTGGAGTTTTTGAGAAGATTAATTGGAATGGTTTGGCTGAGCTTAAATGCTCAAAAGGGTGTGAAGAGAAGAGGAAAGGGGTGCCCTTTTTATAAGGGAGGAGAGGGGCACATTTGGAAGAACAAAAAATATTATTTTATAATAAAGTCATATTCGGTTTATAATAGCTATAATTTTTTTTTTTGAAGATAATGTGGGGATGGGTCGAAATAATTTCAACCATTAGGTTTTAGACATGTTTAGGTTAATATTTTAACCTTATCATTTAGATTTAACTCTAAGTTAAATAATTTAACTTTTATCGTGTCTTCATGTTTTCTTACACTATATGGTTAATAAACATACTATAACAAGACAAACGAACCCCAAGTGGTAAATTATTAATATATATAACCTTATCTAAGACATTTGTACTATCCTTAGATTTTTAGGAATAGAATAAAAAGTAATAATATAATATTTTTTAAAAAAACTATTTTAGGTCAATTTTGACACTATTTGGTAAGTGATTTTTTTGAAACTTATAGAAACATGATTAATTCGAACAAAGTTAGTTTAAACAATAATAACATGTCATAGTAACCTATAAAATAAGTTTAATTCATAAAAAGTTTCAAATTATATTTATTCGGGTATTTATAACATCAATTATATTAATATTTCATTATTAAGTTAATTACTGCATCATCATTGTGTCTCAAACAAATTAAATTATTTAATGTCTAAAAATTATAAATAAAATACCATTATGTAATAAATCTTCTTATATTTCTAATGAATTTTTATAGATGAATTTATCTTATGTATAACCCTATATTAAATTTGTGTTAGTTATTAAAATTTGATTTTAACTATTTTAACTCTTCTTCAAATAAAATAATAATAAGTGTCATAATCTAATACAAGTGGACCAAAAGAGTAATATTTTATTCCTAATGTTGTTTTTGGTTGAATTATAGATATCCAATAGAATTAGGATATGTTTTAGGGTAATAATAATATCATTTTTACACTTAATTACCCTATTCACTTTTAATAGTGGTAAAAAATAGTAAATAGTAACTATTCACCAAAAATTAATTTTATCATATTGAACCACATTTTACTCTTTGATATTAATCGTGGCTCTCAGATTTTCAAAATTCCACCCATAGAAGCGGAAAAATTATGTTTTATGTAAATTTTCAAATTTTCCTAGGAGGTGGGTAAAAGACGGTGAAAAGTTCAATAAAATTTTTATATATCTAAAATTATTATAAAATGACTCCAATGAGTTTCATTGAACTTATATAGGTATTATGTATCAATTTTGACCTAAAATAAAAATAAAATAAATAATTATTTAAATAAAAAGGTTGTTTTTAAATATTAACCCATTGTTTTCAATATTCATCAAATATTGAATGTTTTCAGAAAAAACAAAAAATTCACCCTATGCTAATTTCGATATTCCGAAACCAAAAATGAAGTCCATTTTGAAAGATAAAATTTATTAAATTTCAAAAACTATGTATTACTATTCATAACAGCTAGTTCATAATAATATTATAATAATATCTCATTTAGTAAAACTTGGAATTGCATACTACACATGCTATCAAGGAAGGTCTTGATTACGTGTAATGAAAGCCATGTCAGGGCTGCGTGTAGTGAAAGCTCAGTTTGGTGTTGCGTACAACATAATCAAAACTTATTTCATTTATACATTAAACAAAGATTATACTTAATGTTGCGTAGAATAATTTCCACAAAACGAAGTTGAAATTGTGTGTAACACGAGACAAGAATAGTGTTACGTATACTGCAAGCTAATACGGTGTTGCGTATAGTACAAGCTAATCTTGGTTTAGTGTATAATATAAGAAATCAATGAAATTAAAAATAATATATCTCATAAAATCTCAGGTTATTATATCCTTTCTCTCCCTTTCAAAAGGATACCCATCCATTATGTTTTTACACCACATAAATACATTTACCTTGACCTAAAGAAGAAAATATTTCTAAAAAACATCTATGGACATGAATCATGGTTTCGTTCCTTCATAAAATAATATTCCATAATTCCTTAAAAAAGACTTAAATGAAGTTTCTTGAAGAAGAGGTTATCATCTTACCAAAAACCTTTTGTCTTATTTATTCATAAAAATTTTCCAATTCCCTATTATTCATTATAAAATAATACATATAGTATCCAAAATATAAATAATTTTTATTATGGTTAATCTGACCCCATTATCCGGTATCTCTCATCTTAAATTTCACGTGAAAGTAACGAGCGTGCGTATGTATTACTTATCATATGCATGTAGTTATCCGATTATTTTTCAATACCATATATTTTTTGATGACTGTTTATGTTTTTTTATAGTTAATATATGATATTTAATGAATAATTATTTTCTGTAATGATAATTTCATATTTTCCTTTTAAGTTACGATTCTTTGGAATACTATAATGTCCCTCATGTTTAAGTGTGGATTATCACTTTAACGAAGCGATGTGATTTTTTCCATTTATATTTTACATGGATAGTAAACAGGATTTATTTTTTAATAAGTATTATATATATATATGATAAAATAATTATTTATAAAGGAATATTATTATTTAAATTTATTATTTTGTCTGTCAAAAAGAGAAAACAACATTCATGCATATGAACAAACTATCATCTCTATGAACATTGTAATTCATATTTATATATCTCATATATATGGAAAATAATATATATATATATAGGGATACATAATTTATATGATATTTATATCATGATTAAATCCCCATATATTTTTGGAATGATGATCAGTGTATACATTCTAAAACATTCTAATTGAAATTCTTATGAAAGAATGGAACAGTTTACACCAAAAAAACTATTTTTATAAAACACTATAGATAAATGGAGGTTGAAATGTTTTAAATGGATAATATAAGATATTTAAAATATTTAAACTACTATATAATATAAATAATATAAATTTAATTTTATTATAATAGAGGATAGTTCACTTTCAAAACAAGTTGAACTTGAGGTAGGATTTTTATGTTACAATATCATTTTTTATCGGGATTGTTTCTGATGAAGTTTAATACAATTAGATTTCAAGATATAACTCTCATCAAACTCATTTAATATATTACAATATTATTATTTATTGAAATTAAATGTTTTTGTACCATTTTGAACTCTTTATGAAATCTAGGGATAAAAATAATAATTTTTTATGAAATCTAAACTTATGTATTTCATCAGTTGAAAATAAATTTATATCTATATTCATGTCTCCAAAAATTACATCCTATATGTTTTAATTGTTATTAAATTATTTTTTAACTTATTTTACCTATGATTTAATTTTTAAGAAATATTTTGATATTAATTTTCTTTTTTATTTCCCAAATGATGTACTTTTTGACTTTTTTTACTAAGGTGTGAATTCAGTGATTTGTAGTATCTTATATGGAATGAATGGAATTTATGACCTTCATGATCACTCAATACATTGAATCTTCCATTAATTGTTTGAAATTTTATTTTAAAATAATATGTTTTCCTTAATATGTTGGAAATTATTAGATTTAGGAGAAGAGATTTCAAATTGAAATAGGTATTTTACTCATGAAATATTCCAAGTGTTCTTTAAATAGAATTTTAATCTATAATGAAATCATTTTATGTTACATTTTATTTATAAGGGATAAAATCAAATTATCCATTTTTAATATTGGTATATATGGTTTATGATTATGAAGACATGCTGTTTTCAAAACATTCTCCTTTAACATGAGACATTTATTGATGAATTGGTGATTTTTTATGAATTTAATTTCTTTTCAATGGGTTATTCCATAATAAAATATTTATGAATCATATTACATTTTTATGAGTTATGATGTGATTAATTTTTTGTAATATTTTGTCACAAATATATATTATTTTAATTGTGTTATGGGTGGAAACAAAATTTCATATCAATCAAATTCATTGGGAATATATAAATATATATATATATATATATCACGAGGAAAAAAAGAAAGGAATGGGAAGTCAACCAAATTGAGTATGGGATACTGTCCATTATAAATATCTTGGGAGCGAACATTGAATAATATGATTGAATAAGTATTGAACCCAATCCACTATTATTATCTTGGATGTTTTCCATGATTAATAAGGAATTTCTCTTATATTATTCTATCTATTAAAATAATATATGTATTATGAAAATGTTATGCTCTAATGAATCACATTCTTTGATTCATTTATGATTCATGTCTTCTAAACTACCATGATTTAATCCATGACTCATGGTTATGATATATGATATATAATTAATTGTTTAAAAATGTTATTCTCATGTTCTTATACCATTATACTCACGTTAAGTTTATGTGATCATTGAAATATCCCATGTTTTCTTTTGTATATCATATATGCTCACCCTTTCTTATATTTCCACTACCAAGGTTATAAAGAAAGGTTATAAGTAGGTATCTCTATGAATTTTTCTAGTTATGAATAAATTATTGGGAGATGATGTTGTTCACCTAAGAACCATTTGTTTAGGTATCCATGATTTTAATGATAAAAAAATGTACAATTATTTAATGAATCCATATGTTATGAATTAAATATAAATTTCAAAAGATGTAATATCTATGTACTAAAAGTATTGTTGGATATAACGAGGATGTTGGTTCCCAGAATGAAGATTAATTAGTATTCATAACATAATATCTAATGGAAATGAAACTATATTTTCAAACAAGGATAATTTATCCAGTACTATAGCTCATTTATCTAATGAAAAAAAGAGGGAACATACTTTTTCAAAAGAATTTTGAAGTAGTTTGACATGGTTTTACACTTGTCCCCCCATATGTTTACTCATATATTTTTGTTTGGATAGAGACACACATTACTATAGTTGTTTTTTATTTTGTAGAAAGATCGATATTTTTAATTATGCATTGATGTCAAGAGTATGTTATGTAATATCATCCCCTAAATGTTTTATTTACAATTACAAGACTCTATTCTATATTTAAGAAACATTTCTGAAATCCTTATCAATAAAAATATCATTCTCCCTTAATATGAATGAAATCAGTTGATATAATTTAGTGATGTGAATATGTATATATATATGTATATATATATTAGAGGCCCTGCAAATTTAAGTATGTGATATTTTATATACCATCACCCCACTCATTGATTGTGGTTTCGTTAATTTAAATATATATATCATGGTTCTCTATAATTTATCATCATCAAAGGGGTTAGGTGTAGAACTTTTTCACTTGAAAAGCGTTACCTATATATTAATGTAATGGGTATGAGACCTATGTAGATCAATGAATTTTAATTAGACTAATCATACTTTTTTTATGTGGCATGGACAATTTTTGTTACCTTTATAGTCATGGAAACATGACCAATGGAGTTCATTTTAGGGTCTTGCATCTAGGAAAATCATGGTTTCTTTTAAAGTCATGCATCTATGAACAATGAAGTTAATTTTTTGGAAATTCAAAAATAGAAAATTTTAGTTCCCTTCAAGTTCATATATCCATGACTAATGAATTTCATTTCGGGTTCATATATCTTTTTCTATTTTGGGTTCCTTTAAGATAATGTGTCTAGGAACATCATGGTACCTTTTATAGTATTTTATTCATAATCATAAAAGTACCCTTTAATGAAATGTTCCTAGTCCCATTGTTTTGTGTAGTTTAAGGTGATGCTTCAATGAATGTTTATGAATAATTTAGAGCCATGATTAAAGTTATAATTGGTAAAGGGGTCCTAGAAATAGTTTTGTGGATATTATTCGTGGGAGGAAATTTTTTTCACTTTTCAATTAGTAACTAGATATGTAATGATGAATAGAATCCAAGATTTTGTGATACAATAAAGGATAGTTGTAGTTTCACTAAATCATTGAAAAATTATATATTTGTATAGTTAATTATAAAAAATGGTTGATTAGATGCTACATAGGTAATAAATATGGTGTAGACTGGAAAAAATAAGAATCATGGACAGGAATAGATCCATTGATGGAAAATAGATAAAAATATTCATTATCATGGGAACACATGTTTTTATTCACTCTATGTATTATACCATATATTAATGGAAAACTAGAGGAGGAATTTTAAAAGGTCATTGATGCCCATTTTTTATATAATACAAGATCTATGTGTGGAAAACATTCTACTGAGGTAATCATGTAAGCCTTGAAATTTACAGAATTCCTTAATGGAATTATATATTTGTGTTTTTGGACTTGGTGGAAAGATTATAGATAGGTATTTTTGTTGATAAAATGGTGTAAATACCAATTGAAAGAATAATTTGAAGAATGGATAACCCTAAATAAAATTTAATATTATGGTATTTCATGGTATTTATGGACATATATAATATTAGAAAGTCTTGGACCACATAAAATTAACTTTTCCTACAAGAATGAGGGAGATCAGCAAATCTAAATGGGATTAAAGACTGATGAAATATAATAATCACATGGGAATCCTTTTATGGATCCTTGGGTTGGTCTCATAATAATAATATTAAATATATAATATGTATAATACATTTATAATAATTTATTTAGATTATGGCTGACCATGATGGCTCAATATGGTGTAAATAAGAAAAAAGATGGGTGTTGTTTTTTAATTCAGGGGAGGGGACACTTTTTATTTTATTAAATACTAAACAAAAAAATGGTTATAACTTATCCAAATTCCTCCAAATATATTTATACAATAATATTATATATTATGTGGTTGAAATAATACTAAATAATAAAAACTTTTCTTAATATATTTTTTACATATTATATTTTGGTTTAACCACAATGTTAACAAATTTTAACACTAACTGCAATAATGTTTTTTTCACTCAAAATGGTAGAAATTTTACTCATAAGTTGACTATTTGATAATTAATGGAAAATGTGTTATATTTATAATATATGTTATCCACATTTCTCCATATAATTTTTTTTTCTAATTTTTAATGAATTTTAAAAAATATTATTTTCAAAAAACCTCATTTTGTTAATTTGAAACTATTAATTTAATTTGACTATAAAGGCACCATAAAATTGGTGTAATAAAATTTCTTTACCTCAAAAAAATTAAATTATAATCACCGACAAAATTATGTTAATACTATTACACAACCAAATTATATTACCTTTGGTATTTTTAAGACCAATTATTTTTTATTCAATTAATTGATGAAATATTATGTCGGTGTTGAGTAATAATTTAAGGTGATTATAAAATTATTAAAACACATAAATAAATTACCATCAGGAAAATTGATTAATTAACCTAATATTAAATAATAATTTTCATTCATAACTTTCTTTTTTCCCACTATGAACACATTGGAGGTATTTAAAGGTAAGAGAGTGAAATTTTTTATTTTTGTTTTCCTAAAAAATTATATACGAAATTTTTACAGAACATTGTCCCTTACAAATTTAAATATAATGACCAAGGTGATTATTTTTTAATTTCCTACTTCAAATAATTTTTAATTTGAGTAATATTGACCATATTATTTAGTTTTAACATAATTTAACCGGATTTTCCTTTTTCTGAGGAAATAAATTTTACCATGGTTAATATTATGAATGCCACAGAATTAAAGGGTCATATATACCATATTTGGACATCATAATTTAAAATATATAATGAATATTTAAAAATATAATTTATTTATGTGGTATAAATTCTTGTAGAAATTTGTTCTTATAACACAATGAAAACCATTTTTTCGAAACATACATTTTTTAGCGAAAAAATAAATTAATTCATATCCTATTTCGAGGAAAAAATTATGTTATTGCTAAAAAAATTTATGAAACACATAATATATCCATCCCATTAATATAATTCCCCCATATTTATTATTTTGATTTATTAATTTCAAAATAAAATATGTGAAAAAATAGTTTTCCTGAAAAATTCCATTTTAACTATTAAAATATTGTTAAACTTATTGAACCATAAAATTATTTGAAATTAACTTAATTAGATTATTCATAATATATGAAACTAATTTTATTTTGAAATTATTTTCAAAATATGATACTTTTTAAATATTTGAGTCAAAAATAATGTTTCTAATAAAAATAAGTATACTGCTATGATTCATCTAAAATCAATCCTTCCAAAGAAATTGTAAAAATATCACTATAATATTATTTTGAAATGTTGATTAAGAAATGAATATAATTTTTTGAAATAAATATTCTAAATTTAAAAATAATTAAATATATAATATTCTCCCAAGAAGTAATAATGTATAATAGAAACTTATTTTTAAGCATAATATAAAATTACTAAAAAATTGATTATTTTTCCTAGTAATTAATAAATAGTTTTTATGGAGTAGGAATGTTATATATACAAAACAATGGGGTTTTCCATATTAATACCTACTAATTCAATGTCTAGCATATTAGTGTCATATAATAGTATATCATTTTTAATTTAAGTTTATTGTTGAATGTCCAATGTGATATCAAATATAGTGTTATTATTTTAAAATATTTTGGTGTTATAATATCTCACCTTAAGTAAATTACATCTCGGAAATTTTACATTTTTTTAGAAATCATGGTATTGAAATTAGAAAATTCCTTTTTCAAAAATAAATCATAAAAATGGTTAATAAAAATTTCTATGAAAAATTAGGAAATGATAATATGAATGTATTATTTATTCAAAAATATTAGTTTTTTAATTAGGATAACCTTAGGAGGAAGTGAAAATATACAAATACAGGGGAAAACTAACAACATAGTACATAAATAGGGATATATAACATAGTTATGAAAAATATAATGACCTAAATCCCCTAAATAAATGATGGTTCAAAATAAAATTGACTAATAATAAATGAAGATAAAACTATAAAAATTGTATTTTGTGATACATTTCATAATGTAGTGTGATTCATTTTCTTTTAATACAGGGAACCCAAGAAATAATATTTCATCATTTAGTTGTGCTTCGATCAATTTTCAATGAATCCATTACACAAATAAATTCATATTGAAGATGATATTTTCATTACAAAAGTGTTAAAATATATTTTTAATGGTCTATAAGATCCAAGAAAGAATCATATGAATTTCCTCTTGTATCATATTATTTACAAAAACCAAAATTATTAGAAAATGTTGTTCAATACGATAAATCTTATTTTAACCTCAACAAATTATACCCAAAGTCTAACTCAAACAATTATATAAGTAGTTAAGCATAAAATACTTCAAAATTATTTTTGAACAAATTAAAATTCTAAAATTAGTAGAACATTAATCTCCAAAAAAAACATAATGTAGCTCAAAATCTTGCATACCAAATTTTTTAACACATTGATCATATATTCTATTTGGAAATTGTAATAAAATAAATTACCATAAGAACTTAATGAAAACATATAAACTACCAAAAAGTATCTCCCTAATCATTACATAAATAAAACCATAAAATATTAAATATACTACCAAAAAATAAAATTTATGTAAACTCCATTAAAGATACATAATTTTTTTATCAAATTATTAATCTGTTTAAAATTCATAAATAATATCATATTTACATTACTAATAATACATTTAACATAAATAAGCATTATTATTTTAAATCTAAGTGCATATTAAGGTTTATACTTCCCCATACCTCATTTTTTACATAAAACGTCACCATACCATTAAATCAATTTTCTAGGTCCACAGTATTGTTCAAAATATTCTTACAAAAAATCAAATCAAAAATTACTTCATAATAATCCTGAAATGTTTCATGATTATTATATATTTAATTTCAATTTATAAAAACACTTATATGAGGTATTTATTGAATTAAAATACATAAACCCTTCAATTATTAATCATACTTATTAAACCATTAACTTGGATTCTTCGTATTATTCATGATTACCTCCTTCGATTAATGTGTCATTTTTTATATATTCAACATTAACATTAAAAACATCACTAATATGACCTTATTGATCCTTTCTTTATTTCATATGAGTACGTTAATTTAAAAAAAATATCTATTTTCCACTATAAAAAAATTCCTCAGTCGATGATTCCTTTGGGAAAACTCTATTCAAATACATAGAATTATCATTAATTGTCATTTTCCTTGATAAATACGTCATTTATGTACTTATTTTCCACACCCAAAACATCTTCATTTTCATTTTAGACATTTATCTCAGGTTCTTATTCCAACATACATTTCATATATGAAACTAAATACTATTGCCCCTATTGTCATTAGAAAACACTATTTTTGTCTTATATAGTGTCTCTAGAAACTCAACCATGATAGGTTTTTCATTCAAATAATGAGATAACTATTTAGGGATAATTGAATGTATGTGTATTAGTGTACATGATTAACTTGGATTCTCATAAAGAAAATCATTCCATTTTCTATCTGAATTAGCATTAACCAAATTCCTCTTATTCAAATCCATTGACAATAACTAAATACCAAAGATTAATGAAAAATAATCATAGTGGAAAACCAAAAAATAATGATAATCATATATATGATTTTATAATCCAAAAATATTTTTTAATCCAAGGAACCTTAGAGTAAACCTAGATCAATCAAGGTTATCATTTATTTAGATAATTCACAATAGTTTTTATAGAGAATTTGAGTTTACACAAGGATATCCCCTAAGAGTGTCAAACAAGGTGTAATGTAAAGTCAAATACACCATTCACTAGATTTATGGTTGAGATATAATAAAAAAATTCTTTTAGGGTTATTACCCGTAAGATTCTTTTGTACCAAAACCACATTCTCTTATAGTATCAATGCAATGTTTTTCTTGGAAAAATGATAAATTTTTCATCATTCCATAAGATATTCTCCATATATAAATTTTTATCTTAAGGTTAAAAACTAATTTTTTATCATACTATTTTTAAAAGGTAACTAAATGTTTCTCTTATACTAGCTATAGCTACCCGTATATTTCACAAATAGATGTTGTGTCTTATTAGATGATTATTCATTACATAAAATATCAATCCATGTCATTATAGTATTATTGTACCACATTTATATAAATGGATATGAAAACAAGTGGTTTGAAAGTGAACTACAACATCTCACACTAAGTAATTCCTAATTCAAATCCTTATCTAACATATCATACATAATACCTTCTTTTAAAATCGAGGGAAAAGGAAAAATAAGAAATGTTAATCACAGATCCACATTAAGGGTAAAAAAATATAGCAACAATCATATAAACCTTAAATGATCATATGTATATAAAAAATACAATTTAATTTTAAATCCATAGAATTCAAATAATAGACCATAATCTTGTGTCACGGAACAAGTCACTGTAATTTGTAATACCTAGATCATATAAGAATAGAAGAACATATTCCATCTGATCACTACATTGGCATAAAAAATTATTTTTAGAATACATATATGTATATAAAATATAAGGACACATCCTTAAACATTACATAATGTTTAATTAAGATAAAAATTTAAATTTAATATATTTTTATATTTATAGATTTTGATAATTTGGTCACAACTTATACATAACAACATGAATGTTACAAGTAGACACTTATGATCACTATCAATTTTTTACATAAAACAGAAACTCTAAAAAAATGAAACATGTTTAGTTCTATGTTTTAAACAGCATGGCTTTTCTTTAATTCCATTCATGACCTTATTCCTTT
Source organism: Viscum album (assembly GCA_963277665.1). Taxonomy (NCBI): domain Eukaryota; kingdom Viridiplantae; phylum Streptophyta; class Magnoliopsida; order Santalales; family Viscaceae; genus Viscum; species Viscum album. The sequence continues at coordinate 91,739,466 of OY728158.1, forward strand.
TTATGTCCTTTGATAAAAATTTAAAATCATGGGATGAGCATAAAAATTTCAGTAAGGAATACATAATGAAATTAAACTGTTAGTTTTTCAAAACAACATATAAATCATGAATACATTATCATAATTAATTACTCATCACCTTAAAGAAGTATAAAAATGGTTCACTGAATATAAGCTCATTGTTTACCCTCTTTTATAACTAAAATATTACAATAAATCCAATTTAATAAAATATATAGCATATAAAATTATCTTGGGACATAAACATATTTAAATGGAATGACCATACGGTCGACTTCCACACATATCACTAAATATTATAGCCATACAACTGAATTCCATTCCAAATTCATTGGAGAATATAATGTAACCAACCATCCTTGTTTTATCACGGAACGACGCTTAATTTGGTTTATCATGTAAACACCTTCATTGGTTTATCACGTAACCACCCATCAAATGTCCATGTACCATAATATAAAGAATAAAATATTTCTAATATCAATAATTCCGTAATAACATTTCATTTTCAATCAGAAGAAATCATTTCAAGATATTTAAATAATCAATTAATTTAAAAAACAATCTTCAATATGAAAACACTCAAAAAAGGAATAAAGGATTTCTTTTCCTTTTAAAAACATTAAGGCTTATAGAGGAAGCCAAATACTGATTACCGTGGCCTATAGGACACTGTCACCAGAAACAATAAAAACATACCTTCTATCATTTCGTAAAACACTTTGAGAAATAAAATATTCCCTTTAAATGAAGGTAAAAGTAAAATATTGTTATTATACATCATGAAAACTGAATATGTGTATATTATCAAAATATTCCTCAATGAAAGGAGATTGAGATGAATTCTTTTACCATGTTTCTGACATGGATCATTTATTATTTAATTTTTCGAATAATAAATTTACGTTCAACTATAATTTATTTAAATTTTTTTTTTCATGTTTATTATTCCTTTTATATAACTTATTACCATGTTATAAAAATTACATAATTATTTAAGTTAACATCAGTTGTTTTGTTGATATTTGGTACTAGAGTCGAAATTGATCTTATCATAATTACAATTTTTACATGTGGTAAAAAATCTATTATCAACAAGATATTATACATATATATCATATATACACATTATATATGTATTTATAATGTTCCACAACATTTGGAGATAATAAATGAAATGCACCGTTCATCCAGATGGTAAGCAGTACGTATGCATGAACGATACATCATTTTTTCCATATTTAAAGGAATGAAAATTTAAATTTACATAGTTATATTATAAATAAAGTATATTATCATATTTTATATATGTTAAATAAGTTCATTAACTCCATCCTTTTTATGATCCATGTATGGCATGAATGATTCATATCATTTTGAGGGGGAGGTATTCCACGCTTCTTCAAATGAAAGTATCCTGTTTACACATCAAAAAAAGCATAAAGGTTTGTTGTAAATAAAAATTATAGAATACTAATAAAAATTAAACATAATATATATCATCTAAATAATTTTCCATCAATATTTTCACCATGATATGTGGTAGGCAATAAATGACCAATCATCGTTTCTTGATGCAGCAGTTCATCGTCCCTAGAAACAACATGTTCAAAATCCATTAGATGGAGGTGTGTGTAAGTGTAGTTATAATACTTCTCATAAAAACATCATAGTATATTTAGGATAAATTTTTTGATATTTAATAAAATAATAATAATATAACATGGAGTGAAGAAGTAAAATATTGGAAAAGAACTTTAGAAAAGACGCTACCTCTTAAAACGTGTAACTCCCTTTGAATTGAGCCAAAATGATTTATTGAACTGTCTTATTCCTAAGGTAATGATTATAGGTAAAATATAAGACTGATGGTAGATTATTGGATCAGATATTGAATGACCGATGGGGCTTGAGAGGCGTGAGTAAGGGGATAGATGTGGTGTCCTTTTATAAGAGTTAGGAGGGGCACTTTAGGAATGTCTTAAAATATTATTTAATTATAAATTGAATTTATATTTTCAAAAGGTCCGAAACTCATTTAATTATAATATAAGATGAGTATTGTTCTATATACATTAAACAAATATGTTTTAGACAATTTTTGGTGTCAATGATTACCTTATCAATTAGCCTTAACCTTAATTAACTAATTTTTCTATTACAATGTATTCTCGTATATTCATACTATATTGTTAAAATAGTAACCATAAAATGACAGTAGAACCTAAAGTTGTTCATAAATGTAATTTCTAACATTATATAGTCATTTGGATGAATCTGGAATTTTTAAGACTATTATATCATTTAAAAAAAAATGTTTTTTTAACTCATTTATCTCAATTTTTAACCAATTCATATCATGCCTTTTAAAAATTCCATAAAAACATGATTCCTTCAAAAAAATACATCATTATTTCAAAGAAAATGAGTCATATTTATCCATAAAATTCATTTATGTCATAAAAACATCAAAATTAATTAACATTCATTTTTACATTCTCATTTATTTAAAACATTCATTAATAAGGTAATCACTAGATCACTATTATATAATAAATACATTTATTTATATGACGTAAAAAAATTATAAATAAAGTACCATGATGTAAAAAATATATTTAGATTTCTAATTAATATTTATAGTTGAATATCTATCTTATATAACACTATATGTAAATAATATTTTTAAAAGATATAAGTTTATATTATATTTTCCTTTACATTAAATTAAAAGTAATTAAATGTCATTTTCAGACACAAGTGGATCCATGGGATCCTAAAACCGACACATAAATGAAAATGGTATGAAATATCTCATACTATAGGATTAGTTCATGATTTTGGGTAATTTATTATTATTATAATATTATATTTTACCCTTATTTACCAAATTTCCCCTTTAACCATGGTACAAAAATCACTAATGTTACAATTAATATTGTCTAAAAATAAAAGTTACCTATATTAAAAATTTGGACTTCCTGATTCCAAATATTGAATCCATTATTTCTATTTCAAAACACATTAGTTTCAAAAATTAATGTAAAAATAATTCCCGTTGTCAAAACCAAAAAATGTGTTTTTATAAAATAAAAGCTATCATAATATTAACATGTGTTTATTTATAATTAAAAAGTGAAATTACATCCAATGAAAAAAATTGGATTAAATTGTATAAAAATAATATAATTACACTTTAAAACCAATTGAAATTATTATCTAACCGTATAAATAAATCATATGAAAAGATAGTTTTGACATAAAATGTTGTATTTTTCACTATTAATTAAAAAATTATCTTTCTGAGAAAAATTCAAAAAATTTAGAAAAAGTAAATTTTGATGTCTTTTATCTAAATAAGAGGTTTATTTTCTCAAATGGAACATGTACAAGTGACAAAAAATATATTTACAAAGGTTCCCCCATCGAAAGCTGGTAAAAATACCATTAAGAAAATATGATGGTATTCATGCATAATATTAGATCCATTATGATTTTAGTCCTCTAAATTTTATTGGATAAATGTAAAAACATTTAAAAACATGTTTAATCATAAAATGATTATTTATGTTCATAATTTCTAATACAACAACTAGAAATTAACTACCATTTAAAATAATAATATTATATTATTATTTTTCAATATGACATAGCCTTGTGGCCACATGAGATTTCGTAGAAACCCATTGTTTTGTGTCGGCTACACTGTCAATCATATCATCCCCTTTTAATTAAAATTAATATTTAATTCACTAATATTAATAAATATTAAAATTTTATATTCGTTAATTACCTCGGATGTTATATCCTTCCCCTATTTTGGAAATTATGTTCTCAAAACATTATTTACTTATCAAATAAGTGGTGGTATTTATCCCTAATTGAATTTTCAGATTCCCATGTTGTCTCCTCAACCATATATGTTTTCCACAAAACCATAACCTAATAAATCACATTATTCTGTAACACTTTCTCTCTCCGATCACGAATCTAGACTGGTTTTTCCTTTTAATAAAGATACTCTTCCAACTGATCTACCTTTGGACACAAAATAAGAGATCGATCTGGCATATAGTTTCTCAACATTGGGACATTAATAACATTGTGTACTTCGGATAAACACTGAAGTAAATCCACTATGTAGGGGAATGATCCAACTTCATTCGGGATTTTATAGGGTGTAATGAACATGGGACTCATCATTCCATTCTTACCAAAACTCATCACACTTTTTCCATGGATAATCATTTGGAAATACATGATAACCTACCTTGAATGTAAGATCATTCCTTCGGACATCTTCATAACTTTTCATCCTTCTCTGGTATATTTTCATTTGATTATGAATGAACTAAACATTATCTTCCATCACATCCACCAATTTTGGTCCAATCAACTTTGTTTCACCTACAACATCCCAAAAAGTTGGAGTTTGAAACTTTTTTCCAAATAACACCTTAAATGGTGCCATTCGTATATTAGAATGGAAAAATTTATTATATGAACATTCAAACAGTGAAATATTTTGGTCCCAAATCCCCTGGAAATACATTGATGAAGCATGTAGCATTTCTTCCAATGTATGAATTATGCATTTTGACTGACCATCTAATTGAGGATGAAAAACTAAACATAGTTTTAATTAAGTACCCAATATATACTGAAGGAAATTAAAAATGTTATAAGTAAATCTTGGATTAATCTCAGATTAAATGGATGGGGTAACTCCATGAAATCTGACTATCTCATTAACATAAAACTGTGTAAGTTTCTCTAGATATAGAGTATCCGGAATAGGATGGAAATGATCATATTTATTCAATCAATCAAAAACCCAAATTGCATTATTACATAGAGATGTCTTCGGTAATCTCACAATGATGTCTGTGGACATATTTTCACATTTCAAATCTGGCACCAGTAATAGCTGAAGCATCCATTTCAAAAAATGTCACTCTGTTTTATCCTGTTTACATGTCAAACACTTTACAGTAAAGTCGGAAAATATCACTTTTCATTCCATTTCACCAGTAATACTCTTGAGATCTCTGTTCATCGTAGTACAACTAGGATGAACTGAAAATGGAGAACTATGATCTTCACATTACAACTCATTCTTCAACTGTGATTCACAAGGCACACATAATCTCTTCCAATGTCTAAAAATAAAATAATTATCAATTATAGATTCAAAAATCTTACCCTTCTGAACTATCTATACCATTTTATGCAACTCACTGTCTTCCTTTTGTTATTGCTTTTTTTATATCTGAGAGTGATGATTTCACTAAAACCTAAAACAAAATATAGTATTTTTCTTCCCCAATAACATTTATTTGAAATTTCATCAAATCGTTAATCAAATGATATTATTCCAAATGAAACATGGTTAATATAGCATTACTTTTTAGACTCAATGCATCTGCGACATTATATGATTTTCCATGATGGTAATGAATCATGCATTCATAATACTTGATTCATTCCAGCCATCTACTATGTATCATGTTCAGTTTTTTGAGTGAATATATACTTCAATACTTTGTTTTCATTATATATTTCACATTTTACTCCAAATATATGATTCCTCCAGATTTTTAAAGCAAAAAAACAACAGCTAATTCAAAATCATGTGCAGGGTAATTTAACCGATGAGGTTTCAACTAATGTGAAGAATACTAAATTACCAGATTATTTTATATTAGGACATAACTAAATCCGTTCAATGAAGATTCACTGTAGATAAAAAATCTCTATATATAGAAGTTAATTCCAAAACTAGAAAATTTAACAATCTTTATTTAAATTCCTGAAAAAAATCATTACATTCTTTTTTTCTCGATGAACTTAACACATTTTGGAGTTAGCATAGTTAGTAGGTTAGATAACCATGAAAATTTCTCAACAAACCTCATGTAATAGCCTACCAATCCAAGAAGAATACGAATCATGGTTATATTTGTGGGTCTTGGCCATTCATCAACAACGTTTGTTTTAGTATAATCAACATTTATGCCATTATTAGAAAACAATATAACCAAGGAATGAAATTTACTACAACCAAAACCCACACATTAAAAATTTCCCATAAAATTTATTTTCTTTTATAGTTTTCAAGGAAACCCTTAAATGAAATTCATTTTAGTCTTTACATTTTTAATATACCAAAATATCATAAATAAACAAAACCACAATATTATCCAAGAACTCATATAAAATTCCTTAAATAATGTCAATGAATATAGTAGGTTCATTGGTTAAACCAAAAGAAATAACTAAAATTTCATAATGGACATATCTAGTACGAAATGCAGTCTTCGATAATTCGGCTTCCTTTATTTTCAATTGATGGTACCCCAATCTCAAGTCAATCTATGAAAAATAGTTAACTCCCTAAATATGATGGAATAAATCATCGATATGAGTATAATGGTATTTTTCCTTAAAAGTGATATTATTCAAGGATTTGAAATCAATGAAAAGTATCATTGAACTATCTTTCTTTTTAACAAACAAGAATGGAACACCCCATAGTGATGTACTAGGTCTAATGAATCATTTATCTAACAACTCCACTAATTGATTTTTAACCATAGAAGCTCCATTTGATCCATACAATAAGGGGGTTTTGAAATTTTTGTAGCATAATCAACTAAGTCAACAGTAAAGTCAACATCCAAATTTGGTATAATATGGGGTAAATCATCAATAAAAATATCAAGATACTCATTTACTACCGGAACATAATTAATCTAAACATTTCCATTGTTTTCAGTAATAGGTGTAAGGTAACATTCATTTCCATCTGTCACTTGTTTATCATCTTCCTAATATGTTATAAGAGATAAGGATTCATTCTTGTACATAAATTGAAATTCTTTCTCAAAAGAGACCTCTTTAGCTCTACAATCAATCTTATCGTGGAAAAATGAAATCAAATCCATTCCCAAAATAACACCAAACTACACTAGAGTAAAAACAAAATGGTTATAGGGTAAATTATTTCCACCAATAAGGATATACAGATTATTACAATTTCTTTTTGGCTCAACATTTCCCCTTAGTGTTTTTACCTTAAGTTCTAGATTCATTCTTTGAGGAGGAATTCGAAAAAATAGTCAAACAATTCTCAAAAATTAAGGAATTAATACACCATGAATGAAACAATACATTGGAATAATCTGAAAAAACAAACAATTTACCTAATAGCACTTCATTAGATGGTCCCACCTCTGCCGTAGTAGTAGAAAAATATTTCTTCCCCGACCTTCTGTTTTTAATCTTTCTGGTTTCCACCCTAGGTAGTCAACTTGGACACACATTGGGATAATACCAAAACTCATTGAAATTAAAACATCTTATAGTTGGATTTTCATTGCCTTCTTGATCATCTTTTTTATAGTTATGAGAAATATGACCAGTATTCCCACCCCAGATACACTTTATATATTTTGAGAGACATTCTCTAGCATGATTTTTACCACACTTCTCAAAAGATGGAAATTTAATTTTCTTACCTTCATGCTTCTTTTATGAATAAATTCTCATTTACTACCAACTGGACCTCTTATTTTTCTTTCTCTCATGGATCACATGATCATCAGAAAACTCCATTTCTACTTTCTCGGAACATCTGAAATCATTATCATATATTTTTAATTCAAAAAAGACTAATGCTCTTCGATATCACAAATTTAGTCCTTAATAAAATAGATTTATCATACTATCAATTTCAATGATGAAATTTAGAGAATTCCATTACAGTCAATGGAAATTTTCTTCATAAGAAGACACTGAGTCATCCTCATACCTCAATACAAAGAATTGGTTTTTTTCCTATATGTAACCACCAAAGGAATATATTTCTCATAAAACATACCTTTGAATTCATCCCAACCAAGATCATAAATATTTTCACTTTCCCTGATATTTTTAACCATCGACCACCACTGATCTGCACCTAATTCGAATCTATAGACACAAAGACTATCCTTTTAATTGTCTAGAAAACAAATGGCATTTAAATTTATTTCCAGCGATTTAATCCACCTTTTAGCTAGAACAATGTCATATAATCCTCTGAATGATTGGGGTCGATGCCTCATGAAATTGTCTACTCTCGACATGTTCCACTGGGGTTGATCTGATTTATCTCGTACATGTATACCACCAACATTTATATCCTAAGTCAAATACTCCATTTTTGTAGCAAACTATTCAGCTCCTATTCCAGCCATCTTTAGATGCTGATTTGGATGGTTATTTTCTTCTGTATGCCTTCCTATAAGTCCTATCTTTTTTCCTCTACAGAAAACCATTCGGAACCAACATATCATAGACAAAGAAATAAGGTAATTTTCAAATGAAATATCATTTCAATTTTACCACTCTCTAAAAATTATTTATGGATATTCTATTAACAAAGTATTCACACCTAAAGTTATCTAAACTAACATCTAACACCAACTATAAGGCCCTATCCTTAAACATTACATAATCGTAAATTATGTTAATAATTCACATTGAGTATCTTTTTAGGTTTATAGCTTTAGAGAATTATTTCATAACATATACATAAAAACATGAATGTTAACACTAGACACCTCTAGTTACTATCCAATTCTTCATAAAAATGCTTTAAAAACATATTTAGTTCCATGTTTTAAACAACATGAATTTTCCATGAACCCAACCTTGAACCTATTCATCTTTATGTCCTGTGAAAAATATTTCAAAACATGGTATTTTCATAAAAATCCTTGTAAGGGATACATAAAGAAGGGAAACTATTAGTTTTGGAAAACAACATATAAACCCTGAATATATTATCATAATGTAATACTTTTCACCTTAACGATGTACAAAAATAGTTCACTAAATATAAGATCATTGCTTACCCTATGTTTAACCAGATGTTTAAAACAAATCCCATACAAAGCAACATATAACCGATACTGATAAATTAGTACATAAACACACATAAATGGAATAACCATACGATCGACTTCCACACATATCACTACATAGAATTTCCATACGGCTGAATTACATACCCAATGCATTGGAGGTTATAACGTAACCACTCATCCTTGATTTTTCATGAAACCACCCATAATTTAGTTTATCACATAACTACCCATCATTGGTTTATCACATAACCATCTATCAAATGTCGGTGTACCATTAAATAAAACACAAAGTATTAAAATTATCAACAAATCAATAATAAATTTTCATTTTCAATAACAAGAAATAATTTAATGAATATTAAATTATCAATCCATTTATAAAACCATCTTCAATATGAAAACACCAAAAAAGGGAATAATGGATTACTTTTCCTTTTAAAATCATTATGACTTATAGAAGTAGCCAAATAACTATAATGGCGGAAGAGAGGTCATTGTCACCCCAAATGTTAAAAACACTCCTTCTATCATTTTGTAAAGGATTCCAGGATAAATTAATCTCCCTTTGAATTAAATTAAAATTCAAATAGTTTTATTATATAACATGTAATATAATGGGGTTTATATTATCAAAATATTCCGCAATGATAAGATATTGATACAATGTCCCTTACCTCGTGTCTTGCTTGACTCGTTCATTATTTAATTTCATTAATAATAAACATAATTTAATATCTACTTTCTTTATAAACATTTTAATGTTTATTATTCCTTTTATATCACTTATTACAATGTTACAAAAATTAAATAATTATTTAAGTTCATATTAGTTATTTTATCGATATTGGGTGCTTGAGTCGAAATTGATCTTGTTATAATTACAATTTTCCCATGTGGTCAAAAGTTCATTATATACCAAATATTATTTATATATATAACATATATCCAGTATATATGTATTTGTAATATTCCATAAAATTTGGTGATATGAAATGAAATCCACCGTTCATGGAGACGGTATGTCGTATGTATGCATGAACAATGCATTCATTTATTGTTTATAATTAATGGAATGAAAATGTAATGATATATTGGTATATTATAATTCCAGTATAATATCACAATATATATATGTTACACAATTCCATTAATTCCATCCTTTATACGTTCCATGTATGGCATTAATGAGTAATATCACTTTGGGGGGTGGTAGTCTGCACTCTCTCGAATGAAATTACTGTGTATACACATCATTAAAAGCATAATGGTATGTTGTAATTAAAAATTTCAGAAGCATAAATAAAATATAAAAGTAATACATATCATATTAATATAGTTCCATAATAATGGCCATTAAGAGAGTCTATAGGAGATAATTGAACAATCATCATTTCGTGCGGTTGTAGTTCATCGTCCACGGAAACAGTATGTTCTAAATATATTAGAAGGAGTTGTGTGTAACAGTAGTTCAAATATATCTCATAAAAATATCCTTGTATATTGAGGATAAAATTTTTGTTATGTAATCAAAGAATAATAACAAAATAAAAAGTGAAGAAGTAAAATATTGGAATAGAACATTGGAGAAGACACTACCTCTTAAAACGGGTAACTCCCATTAATTTGAGCCCAATGGATTTCATAAATTGCATTTTCCTTATGGAATGGATTATAGAAGGAAGATAGGGATGTTGGTATTTTATTCGATTAGTGATTGGATGATCCAAGGTGCATTAGATGTTTGAGTAAAGGGTTAAAGTTTGTAGCCTTTTATAAGATGGAGGAGGGGCACTTTAGGATTGTCATGGTAGATTATTTTATTATAAATGAATTTATATTTTCATAAGGTCGGAACTCATTTAATTCATAGATAAGGAGAGTATTGTTCGAAATACTATCAACCAATAGGTTTTAGACATGTTTTGGTTTCACATAAAACCATATCATTTAGTGTTAACCCTTAATTAACTAATTTAACTATTACTATGTCTTCTCATACATGCATACTATATGGTTAATATATTTACCATAAATTTCCAATAAAAACTCATGTGGTTCACTAATAAAATTTACAACATTATCAAATCTATTTGGCTGAATCATATATTTTTAGGACTATTATGTCATTTAATAAATTAGTATTTGTTTTAAACCCTTATTTATGTCAATTTTTATACTATTGATATCATGAATATTTAATAAACCATATCAAATTGATTCCTTCAAAAAAAATTCATTGATTCCAATATAACAAGTCATAATTTTCCCTAATATTAAATAATGTCATAAACAGTTTCCAAATAAATTTATTTTAATTTTTACAATTTCGTTTATTTTAAAAATTGATTATTAATCACTACTAAATTTTGAGGTATTTGAAATGGGATATTTCCATGGGATCCGATCACAAATTATATTTTTTGGTGGGGTCTCGTCGTAAATAGCCCTTTTTAGAAAACAAAGTGGCAAATAGTATTTTTTTTATGGGCCCATTGCAAAAAAATACTATTAGCGATGGGAAATCGTCCCATCATTAATAGGTCTCTGATTATATAAATTATATATATATAAATATTTTGTGATGGGACCATCATGTGATCAAAAATAGTTCTTTGTTTATATATGTTATATATACCTAAACATTTTACGAAGGGCCCATTGTGAAAAGGTATTTGTGATGGGCCCTTTCCCCCATCACAAATAACTATATAAAAAAAATATATAAAAAATATTTGTGATCGGGTCCCGTCAAAAAAGATCCCATCGCAAATACAAAATAAATTAAAAAAATTCATTTCAATAAAATTATTATTAATTGAAAAATAATAATATTATTATTAAAATAAAAATAATAAACTAAAAAATATTAAATTTTTTATTATTAGCAATCAAAATATAAAAAATCATATAATATTATTATTTTTATTTTTATTAAAATAAAAAAACATTATAAAATAAAATACTAATAATATATAAAAAATATTTAAATGTCAGACATTAAAAAAACTAAATTATGAAATATTTGCACCAATATAAAAGATAGAAACTGTAAATATTTCATAGTACAAGAAGTCTTGAATTCAAATGTTTTTAAAATAATAAAAAATTTATTAGGGGAAAGTCTTCTAGATGATGTGGAGAAGCTGGAGGAGATGGTGGAGGAAACTCAATCCCTAAACCATGAGTCAGACGTTGCATGTACTCCACCTGGTCATGCTACTGCTACTGCCACTAACAAATCTACTCCTTGTTCTGCTGCTGCTACTGCTACAACTGCCATTTATGCATATCCTCCTCGTACTATTGTTGCTGATGCCGACACACCTCTTCCTGCTACTTCTACAAACTCTCTATAAGCTCATTCTGAGCTCACAACTCCTCCTAATAATATGTCTCAGAAGATGAGGCCTCTCGACGAGCTCTTATTGATCTAGACACCAACATCACATCAGTTCTTAATAAGTCCCGTGAAATAAATGATATATGATACCAAATACTCGGCCTTTCTCAAAGTCATACTCAGTCAGCTACATCCTTGTCGTCTCATCGAAATGGTGGGCCATAGTCTGATCATCCATCTCGAGCTGACTATCAGCCTGTGTCTAGGAGTTCAGAGACTCATTTGAATTATTCTGTTCTAATTTGAATTTCGAATAGTGGAAATATGATATTCAGTTAATTTTAAAACTAAAAAATAAATAATACTGACGAAAATTTGTTGTTGGTGATCACCTCTAATCTCTCTAGTGGTTGGATAACTGTACATCATCCGATAAATGTCATACTCTATAATATTACGCTGCTTGACATCCTATATGAATATAAAATAAACTATTTATAATTAATGGTATAAAAATTATTTAAAAAATATTCTTTCCAGATGATCTCTATGTAAACTAAATGTACGGCTATCAGCTCGATGCGGAAACTCCTGTCTACCCTAGTTTTTTCAGCCCACTAAATATCTTCATTGAAATCCACCACCAAACCAGTGTGATCAGATGAAATGTAATATGTTCAGTGGGCTCTACATGACTCATCAAAAACTATCACTTCTACTTTCTTAATGGTTGTCCTTATCAAATTTTACAAAAACTGATGAAAAATGTCATGTGTTGACACCTTCCATGATTCGTGGATAGCGTCATGCATGATATCATCGATGAGATACCATAAACCCTAAAAATAAATTTTAATATCAACTTATTAATAAAATAAATTTCAAAATAAATATTATTTAACTACGTAACATCCTATTATTGAACATACTGAGATGCACATCAATAAGAATCTATTCCCATGTGATTCATGGTTGAGAAAAAAAAATTGTGAAAGATCGTCCTCCACTATCCAACATCTAAATGTGCAATACTATTAATAAATAAATAAATAATCGAACAATTAGTATATAAATAAATTAATGAAAGATAACTAAAAAACACAGGTTCCCATACCTCTGCATTCATGGATTGAAGCCAAGACGCAGACGTCATTCAGGGATAGGGTTATGAATCATTAGTTATGGAAGACCATACCCCCTCCACGTACCCCCTAATCCACCAGTAGATTGAGGGACAGATGATCCCAAATCATCCTCATCCAAAGGTAGCTCAGCCTCCTCCAACTCACGATGTAGATCCAGGTCAATCTGAAACACAAAATAGTTTTTGTTAGTAGATAGTTGAAAATAACAAATATATATATATATATATATTAGTTATGATTATAACCTTCATTTAACTGTCTCAATGTTCACATTCATCATCATCTTCATATCTGACAATGTCAATGTTTTCATATTCATCCTCTGCATCATTACTATCCATATGATTTTCAGTTTTATAATATCTTTCCATTTCAAATTCATTTGTAACATTATCAACATAATCTTCACCATAAACCCTTAATTATAGGGTGTCATCATTAATATTCATGTATCTTTTTAAAAAAGAAGATCTTGAGTAGTATCTTAAAAAATATAAATTCCTTGAACTTCATTATAACCACAATAGTTAGAGTAAACTGATTTTCCCATGATATCATTTTTATTATGCTCCACCAATCACTCATGTATCTTAAAGTTACATAGTACTTTGCATAATAAATTTTATGTGCCTGATGGGCCATTAAAAATTGATCAAATTTTGTATGAAGACTTTTATATTTAATATCAATAATTCCTTGAGTCAGATAAACACACAAGACACGGTCAGTATCAAACCACCGGTATTTAAACATTTTTGTGTAATTTTTCCCTATACAAAAATGTTCCATAATTTCATTCAACATGCCGGAAAAGTACACTTTAGTTACTCTATGATGCGATCCTCTCAAAAAACTCCATTGTTCACTATTTATTTTGATTCCCTATGTGCTCATGTATGAATTCAAAAACATTCACCATATATGCATTATATGACTTAACCATTTTGGATTTTGGTTTAATAAATATACATAGTCACTTATCCATTTTATAAGAATTTTGAGACACTGAAATTTTTTTAAAACAATTATCAATGTAATAAATAATAAATTGAATAGATTTGTTAAAAAATCAATAATTTATGTTACTAGTTTTTGAAACCATTGAGAAATTTGTTTTTTCGACGTTCTTCAAGAGAAACTACTATAATTTGAGGGATTTTTTTTTGATATGGATATTATATAACCAAAAAATTAAATATGTTTACTAAATATAACATAAAATAGAAAATAATTAATAAATGCACTCACACTAAAAATGATTTCATTTCTTCACAGTTGAGTAGAACATATATATGAGCTCTGTGATGTTCATCATCTGAAATCCAACATTCATGAACTCCACTAAAGCCACGATATGACTAATTAAAAATAGATAATTGATTTTCCATTTCATCATCAACATTCCCCACGTTCTGTCCCATGTGTATGTGTTTTGAGCGATATTCTGATTCAAAATAACGAGATCATAAAAAATAAATTTCCTCTTGCAAATAATCTTCGGCAATTGATCCATCGACTGATGCTTTGTTACGTACTTTTTTCTTCAATTTCTCTATGCATCTCTTGAATGGGTACATCCATCAAAACTATATCGGACCTCCACATTTAGTTTCATATGGAAAATTTAATATCATATGTTCCATTGGGTCAAAGAATGTGAGTTGGAAGATTTTTTTCCAGTGTACATATAATTACAACAACATATTATTCTATTTTGCTTAGTTCATCACAGTCTGTTGTCACTGCACAAATGTCATGAAAAAATATTATATGCCTGTTATCAAATCCCATATCATAGAATTCAACATATCACTGAATCCAATCGGCATAAGAATTTCCATTATAACATGATAATCATGACTTTTTAATTTATTAATATGACAATTGTAAATACTTATACCAAAATTTGAAGCATATCAATCTGGAAACCTCGATTCTGCCATCCAATTACAAAATAATAAGTGACTCCCTTTGGAAAGTGTATAAGCAGCTTTTGGCTTTAT
Organism: Viscum album; assembly: GCA_963277665.1. Lineage (NCBI taxonomy): Eukaryota > Viridiplantae > Streptophyta > Magnoliopsida > Santalales > Viscaceae > Viscum > Viscum album. The sequence continues at coordinate 91,754,884 of OY728158.1, forward strand.
TAACCTTTGTGATCTGACATATTGAAATAGTTCAAGTTCCAGTCACCTGCAAATTTGGGCATGATCTAATAATGCATTTACATTGTATTTGGTCTTACCTGGTGTTTCCAATATAGTATGAAATAAATTATCAAAACATTTATACTCAATATGCATGACATCCAACATGTGGGGAACTAAAAAATCAGACCAATATGGATTATCCCAAAAGAAGATTTGTTTTATCCAATTGTGTTATTTCGGAAATCCATAAATTTCATATAATTTTACTTCTATCCAAAATGAGATGGGAGGTAATAAAAATACAAATGATTTTAACTCTACCTGAAATCATTTATTGTGGTTCAACCCTTTCAATTGTACGTTTTCAAAACTGATATTTTTCCTCTGAAAAGGATGATCGGTTGTAATAAATATATGATGACCATAAAAATAGTAATGTTTCATTCCATTAATGATCATAAATTCTTTGTTGTCTTTAATATAGTATGTACATGATTTTAGACCATGTTTACTTCATCTAGATAACATGCCATATGTCGATAAGTCACTAATTATCCACATCAATGCAGCTTTAAATATGAAATTTTGTTTGGCAGAGACATCATTTGTACTATCACCATTACCCCATAATGAATTTAACACATCAATCAATGGTTTAAACATCAATATTTTTTTTGGATATCATTTGATTAATAAGGTCAAAAAGATATAGGTCTCCATTACAAACATTCATGGTGTTAAATTTCATAGAGTTATAAACATAGGCCAACATAAATACTAACTACCATAAGAACCAAATTGGAAGAAACCGTCAGCAGAAATACCCAATTACACGTTCTTGGGTTATAAAGAAGAATATTGAGGTAGTCAACCAAAATGTTTCCATGAATCACCATTAGATGGATGATTCATTCTTTTACCGGTTGAAATCATGGTTTTGTCCCATGAAATCATTGACACTGTGTTCTGAGACATAAATAAACACTACAACCTGGCTGTGAGAGGAAAATATCTCAATTGTTTTATAGGAATCAATATAGACATCCATGATTGAGCTTCTTTATACCTAGATTGTCCACATGTGGGACAAGTATACAATGAATCATTTTCACTAGAATATATGATGAAATCATTTTCACATGGACGAATCTTCTGATTACTAAGGACTTGATTAAGAACCAGCCTATTTCTCACATTGTAATTTGTAGGAAACACATTTCCTTAATGTAACAATGTTTTAACCAAAGAAAATATCTGATCAATATTGTTGTTTGACATTTCATTATCTGATTTAATATCCACAAGTTTTCTAACCACTTTTAATTTTCTTATCTTGTAACTAGGATATAATTCTTCCTCAACAGACCTCAAAAACTCATAAAATATAGTTGGTTCCCACTCAAGAGTTAAATAAATATCACCATGAGTTCAGTTTTTGGAACAGATGGTCCTACAACATCTTGTACTAAATTTTGAAACCGCGATGGATCCGAACTTATTTAATAGTATATTCCTTGGAACTGTGTTCACCATGTTGATACCAAAAAACACAATCTGGTTGAAAACCAAAATGTAGGAGATATCCCCTAATATTTTCAAATGTGTCAAACATTCTCAGATCATATTATTTACAAGGACACATAATTTTACATTCTAAATCAAATTTAGGTTTTTATGTTGCAAATGATGAGAAAGAATCCAAGCCTCAATATATAGAGAATTTAAACAAGAACCATAGGGAATTTTTGCGCTTATTTATCCTAGAGAAATCATCTAATAATGACTTTGGTCGACTTCATTGTTCCATATTTTTCTAAAAAATATAAAATCATTACTGTTTTTGAATAATTTGAAATTAAAAAAATACAATCCAAAAAAAGTGGATAAATAATTACAACTACTTCATAATAATTACCATTAATGACAAGCGGCACAATTTCCAGTGGATTGACGGCTACTCTTTTGTTCAAATACTCATTTACTTTCAACTTTATCACACTGAAATTACAATGAAGAATATACTCAGAGGTATGCATATCCATTCTGTTACATATGAGAATTTATAAGCGTACCTCCATGATGATTCTTAATTGTAATTTCAGTGTTAGAAAGATGGAATTAAATGAGCCGTTAGACAAAATAACCCCCTTTTATCGATGAATCATCTTCTTGAAACTGTCACTGCCTGAAAACATTATAAAAAATGTGGTTCTAAGAATGCCTATCCAAATTCATGCATACGAGATTAGATATGCATACGTAGAAAAACATTTTTCATAATGTTTGGAGTTATTGAGAGTTTAATAGAGAAGAGTCATCAAGAAAAGGGAGTGTTACAAATCCACTAGAAATTGTGCCATGTTATTACAGGTTATTACAATTTATTAAAATTGATTTTATTCCTAATTATTTCTAATTATTCCTAAGTATTTCTAATTATTACTAATTATTACTTATTATTCATAATTATTCATAATTATTCCAAATTTTTCTTAATTATTCCTAATTATTCTCAATTATTCAAAATTATTCCTAATTATTCTTGATAATTTTTAATTGTTCTGAATTATTTCTATTTATTCTTAATTGTTGATATTTATTCATAATTATTTAGAATTATTTTAATAACATTAATTATTAATAATTATTGTTCATTATTTCAAATAATTGCTAATTATTCTTAATTATTTTTAATTATTTTTAATTATTTCTAATTATTTTTAATTATTTTTAATTAATTCTAATTATACCTAATTATACCTAATTATACCTAATTATACCTAATTATTCTTAACTATTTCTATTTATTCTTAATTATTCTTAATTATTCTTAATTATTCCAAATTAATCCTAATTATTAAAAATTATCACTAATTATTAGTAATTATTACTAATTATTACTAAATATTCCCAATTATTACTAATGATTACTAATTATTACTATTCATTACTAAAAATTACTATTCATTACTAATAATTACTATTTATTTCTAATAATTAATAATTATTCTTGACAATTACTAATTATTCCTACAAATTGCAAAAAAATCATAAAAAATCATAATGATTCTTAATTATTCTTAATTAGTCCTAATTATTCTAAATTATTCCTACATATTCATAATTATTTCTAATTATTCCTAATAATTCCTAATTATTCTTAATAATTACTAATTGTTACTAATTATTACTAATTATTACTAATTATTGCAAATTGTTTCTAATTATTACTAATTATTACTAATTATTCCAAATTATTCTTAATTATAACTAATTATTCTTAATTATTCTTAATTATTCCTAATAATTCCTAATTGTTACTAATTATTACTAATTATTAATAATTATTACTAATTATTACTAATTATCACTAATTTATACTAATTATTAGTAATTAATACAAATTGTTACTAATTAACACTAATTATTACAAAATATTAATAATTAAAAATTATTATTAATAATTATTACTAATTATTACAAATTATTACTAATAGTTACTAATTATTACTATTTATTACTATTTATTTCTAATCATTACTAATTATATCTAATGATTACTATTTATTACAATTTTTTGCTATTTATTACTATTTATTACTATTTATTACTAATAATTACTATTTATTACTAATAATTACTATTTATTACTATTTATTACTATTTATTACTATTTATTACTATTTATGAGGATTTATTTTTATTTATTACTTTTTATTACTATTTATTACTAATTATTACTAATTACAACTTATTATTATTAACCATTACTAATTGTTATAAATTATATTTTATTATTAGTAATTATTATTAGTTATTTCAATTTCATACTATTTATTATTAATTATCTCTCTCTATTAATAATTATTAATATTTTTTACCAATTATTATTATTTATTACTATTTATTACTATTTATTACTAAATATTACTAATTATTACTATTTAGTACTATTTAGTACTATTTATTTGTATTTATTGCTATTTATCACAAATTATTACTATTTATTACTATTTATTACTATTTATTACAAATTATTACTATTTATTACTACTAATTACTACTTATCACTACTTATTAATATTTATTACTAATTATTACTAATTATTACTAACTATTATTATTTATTACAATTTATTACTATTTACTACAAATTATTACTAATTATGAAAAATTATTTATAATTATTACTAATTATAACTAATCATTGCTAATTATTGCAAATTATTTCTAATTATTACTAATTGTTAATATTTATTACTATTCATTTACATTTATGTCTATTCATTACTATTTATTACTGTTTATTAGTAGTTTTTACTACTTATTACTACTTATTACAATATATTGCTACTTATTACTATTTAATACTAATTATTTCTATATATTACAAATTATTACTAATTATTAAAATTTATTATTTTTATGTATTACAAATATTTATTACTATTTATTACTAATTATAACTAATTGTTACTAATTGTTACTAATTATTACAAAATATTACTAATTATTATAATTATTTATTACTAATTAATACAAATTATTAAAAATTATTACTATTTATTTCTAATTATTAAAAATTATTACCATTTTTTTACTAATTATTATTAATTATTAATATTTTTTAATAATTATTAATAATTATAACTATTTGTAAATATTTAATACTATTATTCTTAAATTATTACTATTTTTCCCTAATTATTAATATTTACCACTAATTATTACTAATTGGTGTTAATTGCTATTAATTATTGAAAATTACAACTACTAATTACTAATTACCGCTAATTATTTATATACATTACTAATTATCATTAATAATTATTAATTAATAATAATTACTATGAATTACTACTAATAATTTCAATTTATTTTTACAAATATATATGATGAGAAAAAAAATTTAATCTAATTCAATTTCAACTAATCATCAGTAATTATTATCAATATAAAAAATAAAATAAATACTAAATTATGAAAAACAAAAATAGCTTAAAACTTCATCTCTTATAGGTGTAGACGGGTTCACAACATTTTCACAAAAAAATAACTCAGCAAAATTTTCACTCTAAAATTAGAGTTTAGAGGGAGAGAGAAAGTAAGAATTGATAGAAAGGAAAATGAATGGGGATATATATATGTTAGATTTTTTGCGATGGTATTATTTGTGACAGGACCCATCACAAATACCATTGGTCGTATTAATAATTATTGGCAGTTAAAAAGGTATTTGTGACGGGTCATGTCGCAATAAGTGACCTGTCGACACACTATTTTTAAAGAGACAACATCCTGTCACAAATAGTATTTACCGCTGCCGGGTATTTGCGACGGGGGAATTCCCCCATTGCAAATAGTTTAACCGCCTCCCAATATTTGCAATGGGAGGTGCCTCCCCATCGCAAATACCCTTCCCACAATTTGGCTTGCAAACTGCATCTATCTTTTTGGGATGAGACCCAAAATCCCATTGAAAATAACTTAATATTTTTGATGGGTTGATGCTCTTGTTGGACTCCTCATGTATTAATCATGTTTTAATGATCACAAATCACATTAATTATCACAAGTATCATTAATGATACCAACTCTCTTTATTAATCACAAATCTCATTCAACCGAGTTAACTCCTATAAATAATATCCAATCATGTGAATTTATGTTTCAAGTTCACTCATGCTTTATAATGGTTAAGGTCAATACATTTCATTCATATTACTATTTAATTATGAATACTATCATTTACCTAAGTACTAGACATCGTGAAGCATGACACAGTAAGCAAGACACCATGAACAAGACACCGTGAGAAAGACATCATGAGCAAGACATTATAAGCCTAACACCGTAAATCCAGACATAGTTAGCCAGACAGCATGAAGACCAAACACCGTGAACAAGACATCGTGACACTCAGACCGTGACACTTAGACACGGTGAAGGAGACACCATTTTCTCAACTTATTGTGACTCCATTTGTTAAACTATTTTTTCGTCTTTCAATTTAACTCTTAAATATCATATTTGAGGCCATTAATGAACTGATATAATTAATGTTTCCTTGTAGACATAGTACAAGGTACGAGGCACTAAACACATGGAACCTGTCGGCTAAAACACATGCATTCGAAGATAAAGAGTCTAGAGTGCCCAACAACCCTAGAGCGCGATGATAAATGAAATACAAGCATGTAAGAACGACCATGAAGAACACATTGCAAGATTTTCGAAGAATGTACTATCTCATACATGCAATCCGACTCTACTGAAGAACATACAAAGTACACTGGAATCCAGAGAACACTATTACACTATCAAAGCTCATGAAGAACACAAGATGGATTATGAAACTCTATTTTTAAAGAAAAAAACCAGAGAAGTACTCAGAAACATTTTTGTTCAATCAAATGATTCAAGTGTTGTACTTTAAATCACTAGATCATTTTAAACTCATATCTACCCTCTCTTTGTGATTCTTTAACATACTTTTGAGCTGTTTGTATACTGTTTATATTCAAAACACACACTGAAACTTGTGCTAAACTGAAGGATTTCTAAATCATTACACAAAAATATTTATACTCTTGTTTACCCACAACAAATGTGAAAATGGACCCTGTGTGGCCTGGTTATTATTTTTGATTAACCAAAATACTATTTAAGAGGTCCCTGGTGACCTGGATAGTCTGTGTACTATTGTTAACCCTGATCCCGGGTGTGGATCAAAGTTTATTTATATAAAATGCTTGGTGGTAGGTGATTACCAAATGGAGTGGGTTAGGTCTCGGCTTGAGACTGAACCACTTGTTTCATATCCACTGTGCTATATAAATTTAGTCTTCTCTGTTTTATTACTTTATTGCATAATCTAGAAAACCCAAATTTCACATTGATAGTTAGTATTGGAAAGATGTTATAAATGATTTTTCTTAGTAGGATAACTTCAAAAGTAATATTAATAACACATATTATGATTACTGAAAATTAATCAATCTTCTAAGAAGTATTTTAAACATTCAAACTCTTATAACAGTATAACCTCGATTAACCGGGCTGTATATATTTTTTGGGGAAACCATTTCATTTAAAATAATATTTTTTATAATATAAATTTTTATAGTTACTTAATTCACCCCTCCCCTCTTGAGTGAACTACTCCGACCAGCATTTGGTATTAGAGGGTGCTTTATTAAGACTCTGTGTACTCTTACACAATAGTGATTGTAGTTTTAATTTAATGATATTTAAAATTATAGTAATTATAAATTTATAACCCTTTTAAAGTAATTTGTTAGTATGTATAATAGATTGGAAGGTGCTGCAACCAATAGACCACAATTCTTTAAAGGATCTAACTTTGATCAATGGATAATTAAAATGAAAATGGATCAAGAGAGTATGTTATTTGAAATTTTCTCATCAATTATAGATGAATAAAAACATCTTGTGACTGATAGAATTAAATGGAATGAACCTACAAAACTTTTTTACAATAACAATTTCAAATCATTGACTGTCATGTACTGTTCTTTAAGAGATGAAGAATTTAATAAGATTTCTGCTTGTAAAACTGCCTATGAAATTTTGGATACCTTGTCTGTCTCACATGAAGGCATATATAGTGTAAAGGAAATGAGACATAATAATTATACTATAAAATATGATAATTTTAATATTAAACCTGATGAGTCTATTTCTGAAAAGTATCTTAGGATCAATGAGATTGTAAACACAATGATTTCTCATGGAGGAGAAGTCACTGCCAAAGAATAGATCATGAGAATTATTAGGTGTTTACCTGATAGATGGTGGGTAACCTCTGTCTCAATTAGGAAATCATGCGATATCAGTAACCTACGTGTAAAAGAACTCATTGTGAAACTGATTATGTATGAGGAAGAGCTTAAAGACAACAAATAAGAGGAGTATGAACCAAAGAAAAATCTGTAGCTTTCCAAACAACCTTCTCAAAGCACAAAGACAAAGGGAAACTGGAATCTCTTGTAGAAAGTTACACCACTGAACATTCATCGCCTGAAAGTGATGAGGAGATGGCTCAACTGGCCAGAAGATTCAAACAATTTTAGAAAAAGAAGAACTTTTTCATAAATCCTAACTTCAAGGAATGTATGGTTAAAAAGGAAACTAGAAAAAGGACTGGAAGAGAAGTGACAAATTTGATGAAATTGTATGCTATGAATTTAAACACAAAAGACATATAAAGGCTGATTGTCCAAAGATCAAATATAAAAAGAACAATGAGGATAAGGATAAAATGTACAAATAGAAAATGAAAGAAACTTAGAGAGCCTATGCGGATAGTTCAGGCGACTCCAAGACATCACATGATGAACAGGATAACAAAGCCAATATGTGTTTTATGACAAAAACATCTGAGGTAACACTGAACTCTTTTGTTCATTATTTATACTCTTCTAAAGAGGAAAGTGAATCTGAAAATATGACTAATGAAGAAATGTTTGAATACTGTAACATGATTTAAGATACATTCTATGAATTAAAAGATAAATATAAATCATTTAAGAAACAACATTCTCTCACTGCAAATGTTATATCTGAATTTACTACTGAAAAGGAGAAAAATGTTTAACTACTAAAATAAAACAATGAATTAAATTTTTCTAATGAGAAATTCATATGTGACTTAGAAAAGTTTACTAATGGGAAAAATACACTTACACAAATTCTAGGAAAACAAATTGCCCCTAAATACAATACTGGCATTGGTTATCAACCAGGTAAAAAAACATTGGTAGAATGAATTATATTTCTAAGTCTAGGACATATATTTTTGTTCCCAGCTCTGGACAGAACACATCTAGATCGAGTCATGATATATACTCTATTGTTTCAAGTTTTTATGGACCAAATATAGTTTATTTTCCAAACACTTTACAAATTTATTATAAGAAACCTATGAGACAAATATGAGTTCCTAAAGAACTTATTACTAATGTTACTAGACCCAATCAAGTATGGGTACCAAAACATATCGTTACATGATCATGTTATATAAATTCTCTTTAAAGAGATCCTGCAAGAATCTATGGTACTTGGATAGTGGATGTTGAAGGCACATGACAGGAGACTACTCATGCTTCAACAATCTAATGAAAGTAGATGAATGACATGTCACATTTGGTGACAATACCAAAGGGAATATCATTTCCTTAGGACAGATTGGTAACTCTGATTCGATTTTAATTTCTAAAGTACTTTTTTTTAATGGCTTAAAATATAATCTGCTTAGCATCTCACAATTATTTGATGATGGATATCATGTTAAATTTGATAATGATGCATGTGATGTCTTTAATTCCTAATATGAATTAGTATATTCTGCAACAAGAAATAAGAACATTTATTCTGTTAATCTAGATACATTATCATCTAAAAATACTACATTTATAAGTGTATTTCATAATGAATCTTGGCTCTAGAATAATAGACTAGGACACTCAAATGTTCACTCCCTTAGAAAGCTAACTAGAAAAGGCCTAGTTAAAGACTTACCAAAAGTTGAGTTTCCAAATGACAATGTGTTTAATCCTTTTCAAAAGGGAAGACAACACAAAATCTATTTCAAATCAAAGAATGAAGTTTCTACTTCTCAACCTATGGAATTGGTTCACATGTTTTTTGGAGCATTTATAATTTCTAGTTTCAATGGAAAGAACTATGTTTATGTTCTGGTTGAAGATTTCTCTAGATATACCTGGACCTTCATCATGGCTCACAAAAGTGAAGCCTACTCTTATTTTACTAATTATTCCAAGTCTTCTGAAAATACTAGTGGCCTTAAAATTAAATCTATAAGAATTGCTCATGGCCGTGAGTTTGAAAATAAAGAGTTTGAATCCTTTTTCTCACAAAATAGTTATATTCACAATTTATCTTCCCCTAGAACACGTCACCAGAATGGTGTAGTAGATAGAATAAATAGAACTATATAAGAAATTTCTAGAACAATGCTTAGTGAATATGACTTACCTATTTACTTTTGGGATGAAGCTATCAGTACATCATGCTACATAATCAATAGAGTCTTGATTATACCAATTCTAAAAAAGATCCTGTATGAAGTCTGGAACAATAGGAAGCCTAAGGTTAATTATTTTAGTGTTTTTTGTCGAAAAGTATTTATTCTCAACAGTAAGGATAATCTTGACAAATTTTCATCCAAAAGTGATGATGGAATTTTCCTAGGTTACTCAATATTAAGAAAAGCTTATAGAGTGTTCAATAAAAGAACTAAATGTGTGGAAGAATCTGTTCATATCATGTTTGATTAAACAGATCCACATGATCCTAGAACCATCCGAGAATATATGAAGGATAATGTATTAAATTTGAACATCAACTCAAAATCCTCAAATTCTTCTGTGAACGAATCTATGAAAACATCCAATTCTGGAAATTCTCTTCAATCGAGCCATAATGAACTAGAATCTGTTGAAGAACCTGAAATCAGTAGTCCCTATTTTTCTAGAATGGATAGAACCCTTAAAAACAATCCCTTAGATTCTATTGTGGGATACATAGAGAAAGTAACACAAACTAGAGCTTCTCATAGAACTCATGTTGAACATAAATCCTTCTTATCACAACATGATCCTAAAAACATTGATGATTCCATCAATGATGAATTTTGGGAAATGGATATGCAAGGAGAACTTAATCAGTTTGAAAGAATCAATGTATGGAAACTTTTTGAAAGACACAATGACACTTTCATCTTAGGCACTCAATGGGTATATAGAAATAAGGTAGATGAAGCTGGAAATATAGTTAGGAACAAGGATAGATTAGATGCACAGGGCTATAGTCAAGAAGAATGAATTGACTATGAGGAGTCCTTTGCTCCAGTAACAACACAAAAAACCATCAGAATCCTACATGCCTATTCTTCTCATCTGAATTTAAAACTATATCAAATGAATGTTAATAGTGAATTCTTGAATGGGTATATAGTTGAGGATGTCTTTGTTGAACAACCCCCTGGAATTAAAAATCCTCAGTTTCCCAATAATATTTTCAAACTCTCAAAAGATTTACATGGTTTAAAAAAAGCTCTAAGAGATTGGAATGACAGATTAACTACTTTTCTTATATCAAAAGGTTTTAAAAATGGAATAGTTAATCCTGGACTCTTTGTAAATCGAAAATATAATGATGTTTAAGTAGTCCAAATCTATGTAGATTGTATTATTTTTTGATCTTCAAAAAATTCATTGTGTATTGACTTTTCTAAAATGATGCATAACGAATTTGAAATGATATTAATGGGTGATCTAAAATTCTTTCTTGGATTTCAAATCATTCAAAATAATGATGGAATTGTTTTAAATCCAAGAAATTACACAAGATATATTCTAAAACGTTTTGGATTGGATAGCACTAAAAGTAGTGACACTCCCATGAGTAGCACCTATAATTTGGATCTTGATGAAGATGGAAAATTTGTTGATCAAACCAATTATATAATAATTATTGGAATTTTACTCTAACTAACTGTTAGCCGTTTGGATATTATGTTTAGTGTGTGTATGTGTGCTCATTTTCAAGAAAATCCTAAACAGTCTCATTTAAATGTTGTTTATAGAATTTTCAATTACCTCAAGTATACACCCAATCTAGGACTATTCTATCTTAAAGGAGAATCATTTAAACTAGTTAGTTATTCTGATGCTGACTTCAGTGGCTATAAGTTGGATTTAAAGAGCACCTCTAGAACATGTCACTTTTTAGCCAAGTCACTAGTATCATGGGGTAGTAAGAAATAAAATTCTATTTCATTATCTACTGTAGAAGCTGAATACATAGCTGCTGGCAGTTGTTGTGCAAAAATTTTGTGGATGAAACACACATTACTAGATTATGGATATCAATTCAAACATATACTAATAAATTGTGACAACACAAGTGCTATAAACATCTCAAAAAATATTGTTTCACATTCTAGGACAAAACACATTGATGTTAGACATCACTTTTTGAGAGATCATTTTCAAAAAGTTGATACTACATTGGAATTCATTGGTATTGAATATCAACTTTTGGGTATTTTCACAGAACCATTAAATTCTAAAGGACTAGAATACATCATACATGACAATGGCATGTTAAATCTCAAATAGATATCTTACTTGTCTTACTGTTCAATATTTTACTACATTTTACTTTGTTGTTTCATGATTACGGTTTCTAAGTTATTGTCTCTCATGTTTAAGGTCTCACTGTTACCACTTTGTACTCACGGTCTGACATTTACTGTCTCACCATAACGTGAACTGAAAAGTTCACTCACTGTGTCACCATGACGTTCACCCACTGTCTCACTGTAATGATCATTTATTATCCAGCCGTGATCACCTATCATTGTCTCACCATAGCAACCCTAAACTGTCTCACTGTGAAAATTACTTATGATTTTCTTTAAACCCATATCGTGAAAATTTTTATTTCACCCCTTTTAATTTCCCGAATTTTTACTTTTATAACAATTGACATTCCCAAATGACAAAACTATTAGTTTCACTCGGTTCTTCACCCCGACTTTCTCCAAATAACTTGTTTTGAACCCTCTCAACCTTGAAACCCTATCTCTCTCTCTCAAGACCTTCATTGGATGACAAGAATAAAGAGTCCATCGTTATCCACACCTGAGATGTGATACCCGAAGATGAAGAAGATATCACCCAAGCTGACACCCGAAGGACCGTTGAATCTGAACCTGGTAAATCGATGTGTTATTCCTGAAAAAGAAATTTTCCCCGAATGGCTATTATCTAGCAAACCTCTAGTTCTAAAAGTGTTAAATGAACAAGGCTGGTTAGAATCGTTCTCAAAGGAGAATTAAAACCATTTATCTGAAGTTAGTTTTTCAGTTCTACCAGTACGCATAGTTTTCTTTTGAATCTTATGAAAGCTATGTTGTGAGGAGCTGGATTAATGGCCAAAGATTCCCATTCTCATTGAGGTTATGGGCTGCATGCCATAGGATACCTCACGAAGGAATTTATGATGATTATCAAAGATAACCCCCACTTACAACTAATTTCTTTGACCTTGAAAATGATCTAAAAACCCTAACCGGGAATGTCACCATGCAAAGGGTCATAGCTGGTGAACTTGATGGGGGAAACAAGGCTATTGATTAGGGTTGTTCAAAATCTGGTTAGTCCAAGGAAAGGTGAATTTGCTGTATTAAAGCATCATGACGTGTTTTAGATTCATCGTATGAGGAATGGATACAAAATAAACCTATGCAGGTACATCTTTCACCATATGTCTGAATTCATCATGGTTACATCCAAATCCACCTCTCTGTTCTACTCTTGGCTGATTTCAACCATTCTTGTTGCCAAAAGAGTAGTTGGACCCAATGAAGAAGTTCTTATGGACTGTTAATATTGTCTTTGTAAATCCAACATCAGGAAAATGAAGATAAACTGGAACCCTTGAAAAAAGGAGTTGGTGGAAGACAATGATAAGATTTATGAGACGTTAAATCCTGTGTATTATCCATCAAGGCCGAAAGACATTTTTGATTGTGGTTTGGAACTAGATGAACATGGTGAGTATTTAGAAGAAGAAGAAGAAGAGGCTGAAGTACCTCATAGAGAGGAAGTTGTTATTGAGGTAATAAAGGACTATTAATCCTCTTGTTGTTCTTGAAGAAGAAGTTCATACCCCTTGAAATGTTGTCAATCTAGAAATCCAACCCAAGGTTGGAAAAGAATCAGGTGTGATAGAACCAAAGTAGCAAGCCATAGAAGGGCATGTTCTGGAAGAACTCTCTGGTGTACAAGAAGAAAATCGAGAAGAACTCCCTGGTGCACATGAATCAAAACATCGAAGAACTCCCGGTTATGCAAGAAGAAATTTTGGAAAAACTCTCTGATGAACAACCTGATCCTGAAATAATACCCTCTGCTGAAGAGAGGATAGAGATAGCCTTTTAGATGGCTAAACAAGAGGTGTTTGAGGACCTTAGAGATAATACATTTGATTTAGACCAAGATCCCAACCCTTTGGACTCTGAAAGGGATGCACCTGTTGATGGGGAGGAAAACCAAAATCTTGAGACTGATGAAGCATCACTTTTAGCTGGGTCTAGTCCTATGGACACTCAGTAAAAATTTCCTAGTTTTTATGATATGAATGAATCTCAACAAGTTAATTTCACTAGGATTGATATCTCTTCCCTATTTCAGTTGAAGTCAGTTTCTAATTTTTCCCATGAAATAGAACCAGAACCAGAACATGCCCCTGTACCAATTACTGCACTTGAACCTCTACCTGAACAGATGTCCTTTGTCAGTAAGTACAATTTGAAGGAATTTTGAGACACTCTCTTAGCTAGAGTTGAGAAACTTATGAACACCCAACCATGAACTGAAACAAATCTGGCTGAGAGAGATGACTCACTACATTTGAGGAAAAATATCTGGAAGATCCAACCTAAAATGCTCCATGATATTCAAGAAGTTTGAGTTAAAAATATGTTACTGAGAAATAAAGTCTCAACCTAGATAATCATGGATGAAGATATTCAGAAAGTGCATCATTCCAGATAAGAACCCGTTGCAACCTCTCTAGAATATATTTTTTCTTAAATCTCTCAGGATGATGTGTCTCAAAATCACCCTTACTTGTTATCCTTTGATGAAAAGATTTCAGAAAGTCACAAACTGTTGTTGAAAAAAATGAGGGAGATTGTGGTGAACCTCAATAAACTTACTGATTAGTACACTGGCTATCTTAAAAAGGTATTGAATCAGATGAAGTCTCTAACCATAGCCGTCAAAGCTTCTCATCCCCCTGGTGAATCCTCTACACCTGCCTTTGATAGTTCTTTGCTCAGATCTATAGTTGAAGAAGAGCTTCAAACTGCCTTACGTTGCTTCAATGTGACTTCTTTCTCTGAAGTTATGAAGAACAGTGATAGAGTTCTTGACCTTGTGAAAATTCATTCTATGATTGCTAATGATTCCCAATAGAAGATTTCTAAGAATGTGGATTTCTATTTCAACCAGAGTTTCTCCTCGACTAATTTTACCAATCACTTCAAATAGCTCGTAGAGAATCTTAGAATTCATCTTGTAACCCAAGCCTTCAAAATCCAATTCTAGAAGCTAACCGACTTTACCAGATTGTTGTAAAAGTTCATGGAAAACAAATATGACTTTGAAAAGGCCATGCAATATGGTGGATAAATCCTTGAATACTTCATAAAACTTCTAAGACCTTATTTGAATTTCCAGAGTACATCAATTGTTTCTTTAGCGGCTGCTCCTCTCAAACCTGGACTACCTACTTTTACCTCTTCCTTACACTCAACTACCATGTCTGTTGTCCAAGGTCTTATTTATATTAGGCATGTCATTCTTGATCAGCAATGACCTCAGTCTTCTACTAATCCTACATTGTCTCCATCAGTCTTTGAAGGTATCCCTTTACCTTCTCTCTCCACCACATCACTACCTTCTTCCACCTCATCCACTGCCCCTATGGATTCCTCTTCTACTAGTAATAAAGGCAATGAGAATGTCAATCCCTTAATAAGACAAGTGCTTACTTCTTTTTTATGGGGATTTCATTATTTTTGTATCTCTCTTTCTTTTGTACTGCAACTATTTACTCTTAATGCAATGTGCACCATTTCCCTCACTTATTTCGTCTTTTTGATAATCCCAAAAGGGGGAGAAATACGTTATGTGTTTTTTATGATATTTTCTCTTTAGTTGCATCTAATTTACACTTCAACTATGCATGATTTGTGATCATCAAGAAGGTGGATATTGTTGGACTCCTCATGTATTAATCATGTTTTAATGATCACAAATCTCATTAATTATCACAAGTATCATTAATGATCCCAAATCTCTATAATAATCACAAATCTCATTCAATATATTTAAATCCTATTAATTATATCAAATCATGTGTATTTATGTCTGAAGTTCACTCATGATTTATAATGGTTATGCTCAATCTATTTCATGCATATCACAATTTATGTCTGAATATTGTTATTTTCCTGTGTACAAAACATCGTGAAGCCTGACACAGTAAGAAAGACACTGTGAGAAAGACACCGTGAGCAAGACACCATGATCAAGACACCGTGAGCAAGACACCGTAAGCCTGACACTCTAAAGCCGGACATAGTTAGCAAGACACCGTGAAGATCAGATATTGTGAACCAGACACCGTGACAATCAGACACCGTTAAGGAGACACCATTTTCTCAACTTACTGTGACACAGTTTCTTAAAATATTTTGTTATCATTGAATTTAATTCTTAACGAGCGTATTTTATGGCTTTATTGCACTAACATAATTAATGTTTCTTTGTAGACATAGTACAAGGTATGAGGCACGAAACACATGGAACCTATCGGCTAAAACAAATGCATTCGAAGATAAAGAGTCGACAGTGCCCATCAACCATAGAGCATGATACTAAACAAAATACCAGCCTATGAGCACGACCATAAAGAACACATTTCAATATTTTCAAAGAAAGCATTGTCTCATACATGAAATCTGATTCTAATAAAGAACATATGAAGTACACTGGAATTCAGAGAACACCTTTACACTATCAAAGCTCATGAAGAACACAAGATGGATTACAACACTCTGTTTTTTAAGACAAAAACCAGAGAAGGACTCAAAAGAATTTTTGTTCAATCAATGGAGTCCAGCACTACACTTCAAATCACTAGATCATTTTAAACTCATATCTACTCTCTCTTACTGAATCTTTTTCTTACTTTTGAGCAGTGTGTATACTTTGTATATTTCATAAACACACTGACTCCTATGCTAAACTGAATGATTTCTAAAGCCTTACACAAAACACATTATTCTATTTTTTACTAACGACAACTGTAGAAGAGGTCCCTATGTCGCTTGGATATTATTATTGTTTACCCACAAAAACTGTGGAAGAGGATCCTATGTTACCTGGACAGTATGTGTACTATTGTGAACCCCGACCCAGGGTGTGGATCAATGTTTATTTATATAAACTGCTGGGTGGAAAGTGATCACCAAGTGGAGTGGATTATTTCTCATCGTATACTGAACCAATTGTTTCATATCCGCTATTCTATTTAAATTTAATTTTCCCTCTTTTACTCCTTTATTGCATAATCCAGAAAACTCTAATTTCACTTTGATAGTTATTCTTGGAAAGAAGATATAAAGAATTTTTCTTAGTATCATAACGTCAAAATTAATATTAATAATACATATTAAGATTACTGAGAATTAAACAATCTTATAAGAAGTTCTTTAAACAGTCAAACTCTTATAACATTATAACCTTGATTGACTGGCTGTATCTATTTTTGGGGACACCATTTCATTTAAAATCATATTCTTTATAAAGGAAATTTTTATAGTTACTCAATTCACCCATCCCATCATGAGTAAACAACTTCGACCAACAAATCCCATTGTAAATAATATCTTCGACAGACTATTTGCAACACTATTTAATCCCATATCAAATAACCTATTGCAAAATCTGTTTTTCCTGTAGTAAAAATAACACCACATCATCATTTTTTCGTAAATAAATTTATTTATTTGATGTAAAAAAATTATATATAATCTACCATGATGTAGGAACTATTTTTTTCATCTTAAGGACAATTTATAGTCTAAGATATCACTTGTATAACCTCATATAAAATTTTATTTAATAAAAGATATATGTTTATGTAATATTTTAATTAACATTAAATTAAAAGTAATTAAATGAAACTATCACACATAAGTTGTTCCATGGGGTACTAAAATCAACCCAATGATTCCCATGGTCATACATATGACACCTAATAGGTTTTGGATACATTTTAGGGAAATTTAATATTATCATAATATAAATTTTTATCCTTATTTCCCTAATTAACTTTTAACCATGGTATATAAAATATTTACTGATGTTAATATTCATAATGTTTTAAAATAAAGGATACCTATTAAAAAAATATGTACCTAAGGACTCCAAATATGGAATCCATCAATCCAAATTCAAAATGCCGAATTTGCGTAAATTAATTTAAAATAAATTTATATTGTCAAAACCAAAAAGTGTGTTTTTATGAAATAAGTACTATCAAAATATTGACATGTGTTTATGAGTAATTAAAAAGAGAAATTATTTCAAATAACCAACATTAGAATAAATTGTAAAAACATAATCTAATTACAATTTTAACAAAAATAGAAAGATAATCTAACCATATAAATAAATCTAATGAACAGACAGTTTTGAGTTAAAATTCAGTATTTTTCAATATTCATTAAAAATGAACTTTATCAGAAAAAAATAAAAAATTTATCCAAAGTGAATTTTGATGCCCTGATTCTAAGTAAAAATTTTCTTCTGTCCAATGGAACAAGTAAAAGTGACAATAGATAGATTTAAAATGGGATCCACATCAAAATGCAGTAAAACTACCATTAAAAAGTATTTGAGTATTTATACATTAAATTAGAATCATTCTCATTTTAAGCCACTAAATTTTATATGATAAATATAAACACATTAAAAAAACATGTTTAATCATATTATGGTTATTTCTTCTAATTCTCACCAATACAACGACTAGGCGTTAACTACCATTTTAATTAATAATATTATATTATTATTTTTCAGTACGACTAAGACTTGTTCGCGACATGATATTTCAATGAAACCAATTGTTGTGTGTTAGGTACACCATCAAACATATAATCCCCTTTAAATTAAAATAAATATATTATTCACAAATATTAATAAATTTGAAATTTTTTTATTCATTAATTACCTGAGATGTTATATAAAATTATTTCATTAGTATTTGAGGACTGTCACCAAGATTATCATTGTGTCCATGGTTCACCCTTCAAACCATCATAGTTTTCTTGTTTCACTTCGAAGAAAATCATACTGGTAAGTGTCCCTTACTAAATAGAATACTCTATGTATTCCACTCTTGCTGTTCTCATGATAAATCCTTTGTTACCCAACGAGTTGGAGGGATATATGATTTTGGTCCAACCATCAAATATCCAAAATAATACATATTTTTTACACAAGATCATTCATCATTCATCATATCATAACATGTGAAAATGAAATGGTATTCAAATAAATTTTCTCATATCGTAACCTAAATAAATTAAATGTGTTTCAAAAATTATATAAATATTAGTCAATAAATGAATTTCACAAAATCATCATTAAATCATAATCATTATAAAACATTCAAATAGTTTATGTGACTTAAATCGTTTGTTCGTAACCTTAGAAATTAAAAACTAAAAAAACATAATTATATCACAGATAAATGTAACAGTAAAATATATTTGTAATTTTTCAAGAAGAAAACAACCATTTCATTTTTATATGACTCCTTTAAAATAATAAAATTTTCCAGTTATCAATGAAAACAATTAATGGATCAGAACATTTGAAAAGTTTAAATGAAAATCCAAATAATTAAAAGGTAATTATAGACAGAAATACCATTCATTCTATGTATATTATAACCATGATTACTTTAAAATTTTTAGAAAAAATAAAAAACCACCTATTTTGGAGAATTAATATTTTATTACACTAATATTTTTTGTAAAATGTTTCACATGGATGAAAATTTCCATTAAAAAGCATATAATAAAAAAAAATTCTATAAAAATATTTGTGAAATAATGGACATAGAATATTAGGGATTTTTAACTAAATAGAGAAATATAATTTATTTTCCTTTGAAATAATTCATTATATATGTTTTGTAATATAATAGTGGAAAATTATCGAAAATAATGAGTTCTATATAAATAATTAATATAGAAAAAAAATATTGATATTCTTGAGATTTGAATTATAAAATTTTCATATCCAAAACATAATAAAAAATAATCATGATAAAAAATAATATTACAACATAAAACCCTTACCTAGAGTTGGAAATTGTTTGAATGTTCTATATTAAAATGAACTAACATAGGACTCCATTCAAAACAGTACACAAATAGATCTTCTAAATACCTATGGATTTCCCCTATATCTCCTTATACTTACCACAAGCCTCAAGGGAATCAAATAAATCAATTTTGGATGATTTCACCATCAATTATCTAAGAAAACATAATATCCATACATGTCATAAACTTAAGAAACAATGTTAAATTCTAGAAATACACTTAAAAAACATCGACCTAAAATATGGTCAAAAAATCTGTAAATCATGCTAAAATAAATGAAGATAGAATAAAAATGTGGGTGGAAAAAAATTTGATATAGCCAATTCCATGAAATCGAATCCCCAATCACCATCCACACATAAATCAGAATTCACCACTATAATCTGAACAGCTAACTATGTAACAACTCTTATTTTCCATGTATTATTTTTAGATATTTGATGAATTATTTTAGAAAATAGGCACCAAGGGAACATGTGATTCAGAGGTTTTGTGTGCCTAGAAAAAATGTTTGAAATGTATTAAATAAATTAATACCATGCCCTTAATATTTTTTTCAAAAGGTAAAATAAATTCTAAACAGGGGCCCTGATATAAAATCTAATGGAACCATTGAGTTCAAAATATAGGATTTATCATATGCATGATATATCCTTTTCCATTTCAATGGGATTGTGAGAAATTCATTGCCAGTTTTAAATGAATAAAAGGAATAAAATAATTATTTTATATTATTCATTGATGTAAATACCTAA
Source organism: Viscum album (assembly GCA_963277665.1). NCBI lineage: Eukaryota > Viridiplantae > Streptophyta > Magnoliopsida > Santalales > Viscaceae > Viscum > Viscum album. Next base: position 91,775,659 of record OY728158.1, read on the forward strand.
CTTATTCATTATATCTGATGTTATGGAGAAATTTAAATGTTTTCCCAATAATCCTACGCTTTTTAGAGAGCATTGGAGAGCTGGTGGAAGAGATTATATTGCAAAATGACAGACATATTTTAGAAAAACAACCGGTCTGAAATGGAATCATAGGATCTCACAATCTATAATGATGTAGCTTTTTCCACATCACTGATTGATCCAAATTGAGGTAGAATATTTATTTTATTTGATTTATCCCAACTTTTTTAATTTTTAAGATTAATTTGATTCAATTTTACAATATATTGATTCCCTAATAAATATTTTTGTGGGATGGGTTTACCTGTGGAGAATTATTGGGATATTTGTTTATTAATTTTTGGTTCTTCATTTATCATCCTAATAGAAATTAATTGAGTCCAATGGAATATAGACAAGGTTCTTTCGTCTTTGCATATTTTATGGATTTATCCCTCAGTTCATGGGTGCTCAATCATTGGTGCTTCATTTGACCAGTGGTTGAAACCAAATAAAGATAAATCAAATGATTCACACCTGTTACTTGGCACAAAAAACAATATCATAGATCTGGACTCGTAATTTCATGGGGACCATGTGATGATGGTATATATAATAATATTAGCAATGATTGAAGAGCTCTCATTTGGTTGGTATATGATTCAGTGATGAGGATGAATGAAAACTAATTCATATATGAATAAGATGACCTAATTTTAGAGAGTGGTGATGATGAGGCTCGAATATAGAACATATATGATTTTTGGTGTGATTCACAGTGGATTCAGGGGACATTGGAGTGGAAGACACTGTAGAAAGAGAACATGTGGCTATCATGAAATATTGATAAAAATAGTGGGTATTATGAGAACATAAACCATGTGGGACCCTTGGTGTGGAATTTAGAGTATTCACCTCAAGTTAAGTATCACATGGAGTGTGACTCAATCACATGGTGTGTGACATGACTTGGAATCAAAGAACGTATTTCAAAGGGTACATTGACATGGACATGAGTAAAAAAGAATTATGACACCATGAACCCTGACATGGACATGGTGATGCTAGGTGTACATGAACATAGCCATGTACTTGGACATATTTATAAGTACATGATTATGAACATGCTATTTACTATGACAGAGATAGAGGAAGATGTCGGGATTCATGGAAAATACATTATTCCCAAGGGATACACTATGAACACCCAATACATATTGTGTACTCTCTTCATGAATCCTTAGAGCCATTATCTTCTTTATCGTGGTCTAATTTTGTTAGCGTACGTTCCCTTGACCTTTCGTTAATGTTTTGTATGGAATCACGTCCTACACATAAAACATTTTTCCCTTTAATGTGACTTCTTGGATAGATTTTTCGATTCGTTTTTTGATTCCATGAATTAGATCCCCTATTATATTCTTTCTCTAGATAGTGTTTTTTCTAACATCTTAACCAACACTACATGAGAACCAATCCTCAACTTAGCATATTATTCCAGATCAGTTTTTGTATTCCCCATGACTATGGGGTGTGATAGTGATATTTCTACCATTATCTCCAACTATATAATGTGTCCTTATTAAAAAGGGACTAGATAATCTGTACATCTCAGATGGATGAAATTGATGCTATTTGACCCAGGGAGTGTTTTCTCATGGATGAGTGCTATGTAGAACTATTTAGGATGAATCCTATGCTTGAATTATGGTTGTGTGTTAACTTTATACTATGTTTATTTTTTGAGTATATCTTGATATTATTGTTAAATTTGTTGTAGACATATACCTATGCATAGGAACATTTTATGCATATAGTAATATGGTTAGTGTTTTCAGGGTGTCCTATGGGTGTTATTATACTCAACCATATATAGGATTTTTCCACATGTGTTGTATTTTATGTATATAATCATTCTTTTGAAAATGTCCTATAAGGACTAAGACTAGGTGGTTCTTAGTGAGTTAGTCAAACCGAATTGTGTTCTTAAGATTATCTTGGAAACATTCCCCATGTTTACTTCCATGTTGAACTTATTTTCAGATACTATGTGGGGGGATTGTATTTTGACTTTCATACATTCCATTAATTGTTTATATACTATGTTTTTGGGATTTAGATGTATGAATTTTTGTAATATAAGAATTCTTCCATTTCCTCATTGTATAGTCATGAAGATGTGTGTGTGTCTGTGTGTGTATAATTACTTTTGACTAAGTCCTTCCATGGTAGTGATACACCTACTCGGTGCTAGTCGATAGCCCCAAGCCCATTGGAGGTTGGATTGGAGACTTGCATCATTTGACCATTTTGGACGATTCCTGATAGCATTGTATATGCTCTCACAAGTCCTACGTTAGGACTGAAGTTTGTGAGTATTTTGGGAAACCTTCTTATGTGTACTGAGTTAATTATTTTGGAAAAATACCTTAGTGTTTATTCAGTGAGAAACATATCCATACATCATTACTCTGATCACCTTCCATTAGACTAAGTACATAAGGAAACATGTGTAAGAGGAAAAGAAATGGTTCCTACCTCATAAAATATTGGGTTATCGTTTTCATTTCCTTCTTGAGTAAGCTCTTTAAATATACTCATTTATTATGAAACATCTTATTTATTTTAGGTTACATTTATGTTGAATGACATCTAGGATTTATCATCAATATCATGAAGATAATCCCATTAGTGATGAGGAATCGATACAGGGTCTTGTTATAGAGATGTTACCTCAAGGTGGTGCACCGACCATAGAACCCCATGTTAAGGAGTAGAGCGTACTTGGAGCACTAGATGTTGATGTGTGTAGGATGAGTGCACATCACGATTTTAGTGACACTAATCCCTTATGTTACAACTTCAGCCCAAACCATAATCATATTATGACAATATAGAGGTTTTTATTCATGTATTATATCTTTTCAGAACATCGATAGATCAGAAGGTTGTTCCAGAAGTGAGCCTTTAATATCAATCTTCAGAATGATGGTGGGGTTTGGTGACCTAGTTTTATGATTATGTGTCTCTATCATTGTCAGATTTTGAGTGTCTATTATTAGAGGAGTATTCACTAGCTACATTGAGTCTTGTGCATATCTAGGAGCTTATGTATATCTATCATAGCAGTATGACAGTGGCTATGTATTCAGTGAGGTTAACAATACTCTCTATGTATACGATTTAAATGGTTAAAGATCATTTATTTAAGGATAAAACATTTAGAGGGGAATTATTAGGTAGATATGAGATATTTTTATACCTATTTAGATTTATACTAATGATATGGTGGTAGTGAAATATTTAGTGGTTAATATATTCTTAAACAAGAAGACGCATATAGTAGTTTCTGGTAGTGGGAACACTGGATAAGATACTCTTGATGTAGAGAGTTGATGATAGTTTTAGGGAATTTTGTGTTCAATTAGTTTTTGTAGGATGTACTTGGATAGGGGGTTTATGGTTCAGGCCTCATAGGATATGTCTATTCAGTCCAGATATAGGTAGAGATACTCATATAATGGTAGGGGACATCTTGCATCTGATTATATCACCTACTGTATAACTGACATGAAAACTATGGACAGGCCTCCAAGACATAGGTATAAAAATTAATAGATTGGTATATGGGTTGTAATATATAAATGATTATCTAGGAGAGTATCTTGTTGTAATGGAAGTTTAAAATTTTTTCTACTACCACCCCATAGTGGTGCACACCAGGCTTAGGGAGCTGGAGGATAGGGCTAGAGTCAAATGTATGCGGTTGAGGCTAATGACCGAGCGGATTTAAGGATTATTCAAGGAACAATATGTTTCTGTTCAACCATTACTATAGTATTAATATATTGATGTTCTAGTTATTCCTTTATTTCCAAATATATGGTTTGAGGTATATATATTCTGGTTGAGTCATTCGCTTGATCATTGTAGTTGGAGACTCCTACAAGATATACTCAGTGATCACACACATATGTTGACAATGTTTCGTGAATCATGGTGGTGATAATTTTAACTATGACCATTTTAAACATCGATGAGGCCTTATGAATTCATCGTAGTTATGGAATGGTAATCAACAGTTCATTCCCAGATAAAATCTCTCAGGTATAGAATGCAGTGCTTCCACAATGACGGGTCTATGTTCCATATTTGGGGAGAAAAGGAAAAACATTCAGCACATGATAGAATCATGCTTTTTAGGGTTCATTTGATTACTCATCAGTTGGCTAGAATTTCCCTTGGTTATGTTTATGTTATGATTTTATAGTTCTCAGCAGTTATGGTGGAGTATGATGGTGTCTTTCTTGAGGATATTTGATAATTAACTCCACATACGGGGAATGAATTACACACTGAAATACACATTGATATGACCTTGATATCTACACTAGTGTATCATATGGATCCTTTAGAGCATCTCAAGTCGATGGTTCATTTGGAGGACATGAAAATGAATTGATTTTTTAGACCCAATGTTTCACCCTAGGAATCTCTAGTGCTGTTCTCCAATAAAGAAGATGGTAAGTTGAGATTTTTTGTGGACTAATGTCACCAAAAATAGGCAGTAATAAAAATAAATTATCCACTACTGATGATCAATGGAATATTTTGATTGGTTGAGAGGGGAATGATGGGATTAGAATATTGACCTCTAATTAGGCTATCACTAGTTTTGAGTATGGAGTAAGGATATACCAAATATGGCACTCAAATGTTACACTGGTAACTATGAGTAGTTACTGAAAACATTTGTCTAGATGAAAACCCAAGAGGTGTTCATTGGACTAATGAATTGGATCATTCCACCATACATAGTCTACTTTACGGTAGTCTTCAAAGGGGATGTCATGGTGTATAAGGTATTCAAGGAGGGGGAGGTGAGACAATTTAGGATTTTTTAGACATACACAAAGAGAACAAGATTAACAATAATCTCTCAATGTTTAAATTCTAGATTCCATACATCTACATTCTAGTATATGTTATCTCATTATATGGTGTAGTGTTGGACCCGATGACGGATAGGGAAATTTTATCTTGGGAGCCTCCCAATTGCTTGAAAAATATATGGAGCTTCCTTCGATTGGTCGAATACTATTATGGAATAATTCCATATTTCTACAAGATATAATCAACCATGAAAACAATTAACTAAAATATGACACATTTAATGTGTATAGAGAGGTTTTAGAAAGATGTCTTGGTGTTGAGGCATAGATTGAGGAGTGCTCCCATCTCAAGACTTATAAAGGTGGGTTTCAAGTATGTAGTGTTATGAGATTCATTAAGAACTCCTCTTGGTTATATTCTAATGTAGATGTGGGTAGTGATTTCTTATGGTCGCTGTTTGTTGATACCAAATGAGAAAAACTCTGTGAGCCAAGATCTTGAGTTAGCAGTGGTAGTCATTATAAAAAAGATGTGTTGAAACTAACTAATGGGAGAGCATTTTATTATCTATTCTGACCACCATAACCTCGAGTATAAATTCTCTCAGAAGGATTATAAATTAAGATAGAGGTGACATATAATGATCCACCAGTATTAGTACATTGATATTGTCTATATTCTTAGGAAGGGGAATATGATATCTATTTCTCTTAGTATGATTTTTTTAGCTGTTGAATTGGGTTTTGGGTCAGTTGTATTTATTATAGTTATCATTTTTGGATGGATATAGGTCACTTTACCTCATGTATATAGTTGTTATCCACCCTATTTTATAGTGGTATAGGGATTCACATGGTGGTTATACTGACTATATGACCCCATATACTCAAACATACACTGTATATTCTCCTGATGGATTATATAAATGTGGGGAGCAAGCCATCTTTTAGAGGGAACATGATTGTACCTGTGAATTTTCAAGTAGAGGACCTGATACAGTGATGCATGGGGATATGTCATAGATCCTTTTTCAAAAGTTTATTTCCCAAAGAACGAAATATAAGTCACAACAAGGGTTAGTCTTGAGGAGGCATCTAACAAAATACTAAAATTTCATTATCACTATATGAAATTTAACTAATATAAAAATATAAAATATAAAAATTACTTTTTGAAATATACATAATATATATATATATATTCAATGTCAACAAAATTATTGTATTATTAAATAAGGAAAAAATTCATTCATAAGATATCACAATGGTTGATATCATATTTTCATTAAAATATTCCAAATATCAATTAAATGTAGTGATAAAGATCTATAAAGCTACACCCTATCATTAAAATTATTATTACCCCAAAAATGATTTTTATGCATGTGGGGAATGAATTTTCCTAAATACATATATGATATCTCTTTAATTTCCATCATAACCCAATCCATACTAAATTTTATGCATGACTACTATAGTGAAGGTAAGGATGACTGTTTAGTGAGAAGAGGAACTTACCGGAAGAAAAAGTGGGGAAATAACACAACACAATCATTTTAACAACCCAAAATTCTCAAAACAAGATAAATATATTTAAATTGATGTAAAATGAAATTAAATCAATACCAATTATCTCCAATAATCAAATTTGGAGGTTATTTCCCCATTCGCAGGGACTAAGATGAAAATTTAATCAGAGTAACAATGGAAACAAATTGAATAACGAAGTTTGAATAATAAGACTAATATTAATTAAAAGTATAAAAATATAATAAATAATAAGTTAAAATACAAAACTAAAAAATATATCCACCACTTTTCCAGCCCTATGGAATCAAGAATAAACATATTTTTATAAGAAATTGGAGGAAATTTCCTAATACAATTCCATGTATAAAATGATCAGGCATGGATGATTCAATAAATTACCAAATTTGGGAATGGTTCCTTCATGAAAGTTATTATTACATGTTATCTGTGTATACCATAAAAATATAGAATTTATTTCCCAAGGTAAATAAGTCTTATATTTTAATCAATATGAGAAATTAATTCTGGATATGGAAATCATTATATTCCAAAACAACACTTTTCTATCTATTAATGACCCTAATGGATACATAATATAGTGGGGAAATAGTTAAATAATATTTCACCCTATATTTTCTATTTCATCATGTAGAATTTTAGCTCATCTGCCTTGAAAATTAAGTATATTTGATCTAGATATGAAAAATCTCTATATTTGTGCACAATTTTTGTGTTCTGCATTGTGTGTTGGATTTGGGCCTCCAAATGGTTGATTGATCATTTGGTCTAGAATAATAAAAAACTCACATCAAGAATAGAAACCATGAAGATAATTATTTTCCAAATTTTATCATTTAATAAAATAGAATCGTTATAATATAGAATAATTATAATAAAGTTAAAAAAATTAGGCTATTTAATAAATTATGGTCAAAATACTAAAAAAACTATATAGTGTTACAATTATCCATAAAATAAAGCTTTAGTGGGATGAAAATATTGAAATGAAAATTAAAATAATTGAAAATATTTTCTTTATCAGATATTTACAAACATCTCCTTTGGTGGTACATCTAGACATAGAAAAGATGTACTATGACCTCCAACATCAGTTTGGTTGTCCATCTCTTGATGCTTTACATTAGTAGTAAGTAAACACTAAACTCTAGTTTCTAGTATTTTTATCTCAACTTGTTAATGGTCTAACGTTGAATTTTGATGAGATATATCTATACTTCATGATGGAATTTTCATGTACATACAGGTTACACAATTAAATCTAGGTTATATTAGACCAAGTCACCAAGTAGGCCTACTTCATAGGTATTCAAGAGATGTGTTCAAAATATATCATGGGATTCCACTATGTGTAAGATATATTCTAAATCCCTATATTTACTTCAATGATTGTTCTTGGCCATAATTGTCACTTCACATCTCTGTTATAAAATGGAAGGGATTGAAAGAGGCTTTTGGTACTCGGCTATGTTTGAGAGTGGATTTTAACCCTTGAATGATGGTTAGATAGATATAACTATTCATGTTCTAAAGGAAATGTTGTGATATTTCATGTTGGACTTTTTCTATAGTTGGGAGGATCACTTACCTTTGGTTGAGTTTAAGTATAACAATAGATATTATTCCACCATTGGTATGACACCATAAAAGTCATTTTTATAGGTTACCCTATGGGTCATGGCACTGCTGGACTGATCCATTAGAATTAGCATTTATGGCACCAATGTCTGTTCGATCCATTATAGAGAAGGTGTATATCATCCATGGGGGGATAAAATCTAAAAAATCCATAAAATTTTTTATGATGAACTACAATATAGGACATTAGACTTTGAAGAGGGAGATGATGTGTTATTAAGGGTTTCACCTTGATGTGGATAAAAATGTTTTTGCTAGTGTGGAAATCAATCTATGAGATTATTGATACCTTTATAGATACTACTAATTTCTGGTGAGGTGGAATACTTCTTAGATATACTTTCATAGTTATACTATATACATGGTGTCTTCCACATGTTACAATTAAGTAGGTGCATGCACGACCCATCACATATTATCGACTGGGGTGATCTTAACATTGATGATGGAAATACCTTTGATTAGTACCATGTAAAGAATGAAGATTGAGAAGATATGAAGCTTCATGCATGTAATCCTCTGACACTAGTTACACCGAGTCAGTGCTTTATTACATAACATTGGAATGATTACAAGGAATCATGTTCTGAAACACCGATTAGTTTAGCCGTCTTGGAAAATAGGTATCATTTTGGAACGTTACATTACACATTTGAAAATAATACACAAAATAAATGATACTTTTATAATAACATTAATCCCTTATATTAACCCTTCTTATCAATCACAAAACACTTCTTAGAATCTTGGGAGAATAAAACATAAGAAAGGGGTGATTTCAAACGCTCATTAATGATAATAATTTAGCGTAAACTGTCAAAAATAAGCATGAAAATTCATGGTAATGTATGAAAAAAACAAAAGAAATTTAAAATTAAACATTAGAATAATATGGAAAATATAAAACAAATTATTCCATTTAATTATTCACATGGATATTCTACTAGTCGAATAATCCCATATAACATGAATAGTCAATTTCATAATGATGGACTGCATAATGCCCGACTTTATAACCACATAGTCATGGACTTGGGCCAAAAATACAAATAATATATTTTCAAGGCCTTTTTCTAAGACTCTAGTTTGTCTCATGATATCTACCGATGCATCGAGGAGCTATAGTGGGCACCACCCATCACTTACTAATTCCAATGCATTTCTGATATGAAATGGGTTAAACATAACGTAAACATTCGTATTAAAACTACCATCTGAAATGTCAATACATTGTCCACAAACCATGAATGGTATAACAATAACACATCCAATCATAAAACCTTCAATACAATATTGAATATTAGTATCATAAAAAAATAAACCTCGATCAAGAATAATATCCTGTAAAGGTGGTTTCCATAGTTGAATATGATCTGTAAAAATATTTGAGAGAAATTTCTCTTTTTCATGAGATCATTTAAAAGTCATATAAAAGAATTCATTTAATAGATAGTATTGAATCAAAGTTTACCATATCACATTGAAACTTTTTAATGGAGTTTACATTTTAAAACATTCATGTCCATATAAATAAATCCTTAAAACTATTTTTAAAACATGGACATTAATTAGAAAAATTTAGAAGAATAATTAATTAAAACATTTAAATTGATGTTTTAGTGAAATTTAACTTAAAAATAATCCCTTTTAAAACCATTTAATGAATCATGGACATGGATAATTAATTTTTCCCTGTATATTCTTATGTAAAAACAACATCAGATAATGAAGAGATTGTGAAATTAACCCTTACCTTGCACATTCCTTTGGTCGAGGGTACGTTTAACCACTTGTATAATGACTATAATATGTTATTAAATTATACAAGAACAATATTAATATTTATTATATCATACATGATTCATTAATGACTTTATATAATCCATTTAATAATGATTTCCATGTTAAATTAACATTTCAGATAATTATCTTTTTCTTTATCGTTCGTGTTTTAACATGTCATTCTCGATCGTATAAAATTGATCATGAGTAAAATACTTAAAGAATATAAATAATTATTTATATATCATACATATATATAGAATATTAATATTTATAACAGATAGATATAATAAATCGAAAACACCATTTATGGAGAGAGTAAGTCGTACGTATGAAAAAACGTTGTTACTGTTTTCTTATCATATTGAACGGATGTAATTGAATAAGATATATTTAAGTACATAAATATACATATTTAGTAGAATTATTATGTCATATTTTACATACTTATTAATAATAAATATTTTTATAATCTTCGTTGAATGGTGAATGTGGAAATGAATCTCATCGTGTCGGGGAGACGGTAATTCATATGTACGCACTGGAGACAATATAATTATATTAATAGTGAAATAATATGTAATTTTATGTTATATCATATATACAGAATCATTAAAATGTTATATTTATTATTTACATTAGTTATACTCATTATTATACCCATCCAAATAATGAAGTGTTTGAATAACAAACTACACTACGATGTAGAGACGGTAAACCGTACATATGCACGTATGGTGACTTTGTAATTTATAATGGATAGAATATCAAATATTGTTGTACCATATTTATAATAACATAACACTATATATAAGTTACTATATTTGTTAGTTAGGTATGTAAATAACCAAGAAAGAGGTAGTGGAAAAAAGAAATGAACATAAAAGATGTAGGTGAAATTATTACCTCGACTTCGGGTGTTCCTTTTATGTTGACTAAAAGGGATCCTTAGGTTGGATTCCTGATCAATGTAAGGCCTCTTGGTTAAGTTGAGGGAAGTTGGGGGATATTTGGGCAAGTTTGGTCCAGGAAAAAGGTTTTGGAGGTGTGAAATTAAGAGAAGGGGAAGTGCCATTTAATAAAAGAGGTGAGGGTCACATTAGGAAAATCTGGAAATATTATTTTATAATAAAATAATTTTTGATTTATAATTTCTAAATAATAATTTAGTTTGAGTCTAAGGTGGGTATGAGTCTATAACCTATCAACCAATAGTTTTTACATAAGTTTAGGTCACCATATTTACCTTATCTTTTAGATTTAACTCTTAGTAAAATAGTTTGACATTTACCTTGTCTCTTTGTATTTTTATATTATTTGGTCAATAACCATTCAATAAACTTCAATAAGAACCCCTAGTGGTTAATTAATGATTCAAACATAATTATATAAGTCTTTTTTATGAAAATTATATTTTTAATAATATTATATCAATTAATAATATAATATTTGTTTTTAAAACACTTTTATGTCAATTTTGACACTATTGGGTATTTTTTTGTAGTCATAACAACGTGATTACATTTAAAAGAATCATCTAATCAACCCAAAAATTTCATATTCACCTAGAAAATTAGTGTATGTCATCAAAAAATTAAAATTATATTTATTTTAATTTTTATAATATCATTTATTTGATTCTTTATTTAATAAATAAAACACTACATCATTATTGTGTCATATATAAAAATAAATATTTTATATATAAAAATTTTAAATAAAATATCATGATGTGGGATATATTTTTTAATTTAAAATGAATATTTATAGTCAATTAGATCAATTATATAACCGCATATAAATTTTTTTACAAAAAGATATATACTTTTGTAATTTTTGTCTTTACTATATATTGTTTAATATAAAATATCATTATCAAAATCTAGTGGCTCCATGGGGTCCCAAAATTGACCAAAGGATTCCCATGGTCGAACTTATGTTGACCAATAGGAATAGGACACCTGTAAGTTTAATTTAATATTATTATAATATTATATTTTTACCCTTATTTATCAGATTTACCTTTTAACCATGGTAAATAAAATATTTACCAAAGTAATTATTCATAAGGTATAAAAATAAAAGAGTTATATTTACACAATATGGACCTCCTGATTCCAAATATGGAATCCATTTTTCCAAATTCAAAACATAGAAGTGTTAGAAATTAATATAAAATTAATTCCCATTGTCAAAATAAAATTCATGTTTTTAAGAAATAATATCTAGTAAAAGAGAGACACTTGTTTATGTTCTGTTTAAATGTGAAATTACTCACAATGAACTAAATTATATTAAATGATAAAAATATGATCTAATGATACTTTAAAATAACTCAAAGGTATAATTTAACTCTATAAATTATTTGAATTAAAAATGTTGTTTTTAATTAAAATTTATTACTATTCAACAAAAAATGAATGTTTTCATAAAGGTACAAAAAATTTATCCAAGCTAAATATTTATGTACTGCTTCAAAATAAGAATTTTATTTATTGAAATTGAAAATATAAAAGCGTCTAATATTGGTTTTAAAAAATTTTCACCATTTAAAGGCGGTAAATTTCAATTTTTTAAAAAATAATTATTTTATCTGAAAAAATGGTTTTGTTCATATATTATGTCTAATAATCACAAAATATAGATGTTACAATTATATAGATTATATAAGATTAAAAATTCATTTAATACTATTCATAATAGCTTTTTGAATGGTTAGTTTGTTATGTTTTGGTGCACTCGAACTCAGTGTTGCGTGTACCTCTAGCTAATGAATTACTTTAAAGAGATGGCATACTATGAAATCATTGGGTGTTTCATTATCCCCTCCTCCAATAAATTGTGTCCTCACAATTTAAAATTATCCTTCTAAAATAAGAGGTTTAAAATTTAAATACCTTTGTGAAAACCCCACATTGGAAATAGGGTTAATAACATTCATTCTTAATAAGAGGGAAAGGGAAATAAAAAAGTCACCAACAACTTAGAGTTTAGAATAAGAGAACATTGATGGAAATTATAGACACATAATTGGATGAAATTCATAAATATTAATAGGGATTGGTTAAGGTCATCATTCACAAAAAAGTGTAAGATTGAAGGACTCAAAGCCATCAATCTAAGATGATTTCGTATATTATCAGTTCAGCTAAACCTACGGTATTAGGACAACATATTTTTGGTATTAATATCCCCTACCTAATGTATAAGAATAAATTACTTTATTGAATAATAAAATATAAATATATATATACATGAAATGTAGAGTATCATCCTCTAAATAATTTTGACAACAAACTCATCTTTCACTCCAAAAGATAAATGAATTCAATAATATTCTATTTATCCTAATTGTATTGGGTTCCAAAAATAGTGAATTTATAAATAGATTTTCAGGCTATTTAAAAGAACTACAATATACAATCTCAGAAATCATGATGTCCAGTGGTAGGTGATGCACCCTTGTCGCCCTTCGGTAGTGGGTTTAAGTCTCGCGGAGATGTCGGACGTGATGAGTTGTCTCCCGACCATCGGGTTGTCCTTTTTTGTACAATCCAAAAATAATCTAAAGAAATGATTTAACCTTAACAATAGTATAAAAGATATATCCAAAATACTTTTTTCCAAAATCACATTCCAAAATTTATAAAGAAGGTAAACACAATGATGAACATTTTTTCCACATAATAACATGTGAATACATTGAACATCTATTGTTTTAAAACACTATAACACCCTAAATTACCATATAAACTGTTTGGTTATATTCATGCTCCCTTATTCCTTATAGGATACTGGATATACTCCTTCTATCCAAAAATGATGTAAACTATAATAATGATGGAATATACAAATCATTAATCAGTTTCATGGTAGTCAAGAATATCCAATATAATTTATCCAAATCAATTATATATTATTCCAAAATCACTACCTTAGTATCAGAACCATATTATGATATATCTTTATCTTAACCATATATTTCCCAAAACAATTAACATGTTATTGAGTCATTTTTCTTGGTTCCACACAATCTCAAGTCCTTAATGAAATAGCATTGTAGTACAATCCTTGTATAATTTATAATTATTATATCATGTACATCATTAATACAATACTAAAATGATACAATACATTAACAACATAATAATTCAAATCATTCCTCTTCATCATCGGTAGTATCATAACTTCATTATTTTCTAATATCAGTATTCAGGGTATAAACTGATGATACGGACATTGATTCGCATTTTGTCCTATCTCTTTGCAGATGAAGCATTAGACATTGGAAATATTTTTCTTACCCTTGAAATCATGTATTTGGTGTCCTTTTTCACCACACTTACAAAAAAAATCTCATTCCCTTTTAGTATTTTCTAATGTTATTCTTTCCACAGTTATCACATATGGGAAAATCCATCTTCCGCCTCTTCCCTTTGTCCATCTTTCTCTCTTCCATAATTTTCTTCTCTTAGTTCTCTTCAAAGCCATTGGACTCTAAGAATTCATTACATATCTTATTAACTGAAGAATATACTTCATCATATGATCATAACACGTGGGAGACTATTTCCCATTTAAATTTAGGCTTAATACCATGAATGATATGATCCTTCTTAACATTTAGATCATGTGTTTTGCTGGAATTCTTATTCCTTCATCTAGGGACCATTTCTAAACAACTTAATACACTAGGTTAGTTTATGAATCGCAATGAAAAATTAAAAACATGTAAAATACATAACATAAATTGAAAATATTATTCATATAACATATAATCATAAAATGTTTTCTTTGAGGAATAATTTTCTCTTAAATCCTTCATAATGGATTGTAATGAAAAATATTATTATCATAAGCATATCGCCAAGGAGTGTCGTAACCAATAGTGCACCAAGGCCCATTGTCATGTACCAGTATACCCTAGGTTAAGACCAAAACTCCTTGTCTATGTTTTCACTCCTAGATACATCTATGACAGAGCCACCTCTACCTGCTCATATCCATACATGGATATATTTATTGGAAAATTAAATAAATCTCATCATTACCAAAATTCAAGGAAGTTATTATATATTAATCCTCAAACTGTATCTTAGGGTAATGTGATCTAATCAGAGTTTATCTAAATCTAGTTTCCAAGGATTGTAAAAAACTTAATCTGATATCAACTGTAATTCCCTGACCCTAGTTACAGAGAGCCGGTGCTTTATTACATAACATTGTCATGATTACAAGGTATCTAGTCTCGAAAGAATGTTTAGTTTAGGAGTCTTGGAAAATATGTTACATTCATGAACATTACATTACATATTATAAAATAATACACAACCTAAATGATCCTTTGAGAATTCCATTAATCCCCTAGATTAACCCATATTATCAATCATTAAACACTTTTTCGAATCTTAGGAAAATAAAAATTAATAATGGGGTGTGCTCAAACACTCATTAAGGAAAACAATTTAGCAGAAACTATCACAAATAAGTATAAACATTTAAGTGAATGTATAAGAAAAGCCTTTAAATTTTAAAATTCAGCATAATATGGAAAATATTAATCAAATAATTTCATTTACTTATTCACATGGATATTCTACTCATATAATAATAACATGTATCATCAATAACCATTTTCATAAAGATGGAATGCATAATTGCAAACATCATAACCACATAGTGAAGGCATTGTGCAAAGACTAAAAATAATATTTTTTCAAGCCCTTAAGCCAAGACACTAGTTTGGTCTCATGTGACCTACCAATGCTTCTAGGAGTCATAGCAGGATCCACCAATCACTTACTAAGTCCAATGCATTCCTCATATGAATAAGTTTAAACATAACATAGACATTCGTATTAAAACTAAAATACGAAATGTCAATACATTATCCATAAAACATGAATGGTATAAAAATAACACATACCTATTCTGACATATCACAAAACCTTTAATACAATATAGAAGATTGGTATCATAATAAATCATCCTTGATCATTAATAATATCCCATACAGGATTTAGACATAGTTGAAAATGATCAGTAATAATATTTGAGCGAAATATCCCTTTTTCATGAAATCATATAAAAGTCATATAAGGGAAGTGATTTAAATTATAGTATTGAATAAATGTGTCCCATAACACTTTTATACTTTTTAAATTAATTAACATTTAAAAACATTAATGTCCATATAAATAAATCATTAAATACATTTAGAAAACATGGACAGTAATGAGAAAGGCTTTGACGAATAAATATTTCAAACATTTAAAATGATGTTTTAGTAAAAATTGCCTTAAAAATAACCACGTTTAAACACTTATATGAAACATGTGCATGGATATTAAATATTTCTCAGTGGATACTTATGTAAAAACAATCGTGGATAATAAAGATATTGTGAAATTCACCCTTACATTGCACTTTTCATTGGTTGAGGGTACGTTTAACCTTATGTATAATGACCATTGTATGTTATTGTATTATAATACAACCATATTAATATTTATTATATCATATATTATTCATTTATGACATTATACTAGAAATTTAATAATGATTTCCATGTGAAATTAACATTTCAGGTAATTATATCTATCTTTATCGTACGTGTTTTAACTTGTTACTCTCGATCATATCACTTAGATCATGATTTAAATACATCCAGAAAATTAAAAATGATTTATATAATATATATATATATATATAATATAAATATGTATAATTGATAGATACATGAAATTTAAAACACCGTTTATGGAGACTGTAGGCCGTAAATACGCATAAATGTGGTTTCTGTTTTCATATCGTATTTAACCGAAGTAAGGGAATAAGATATATGTATGTAAATATATATATATATATACATATAAAGTAGCTTTATTATGTCATATATTACATATTTATTAATAATATATATATTTTTATTCATCGTTGAATCGTGAATGTGGAAATGAATCTGATCGCGTTGTGGAGACAGTAATCTGTACGTATGGATGAGTGACAATATCATTATATTGGTAGGGAAATAGTATGTAATTGGATGATATATAATATAAAAATAATAATAAACATGTTATATTTATTATTTATATTAGTTATACTCATTATTATATCCATCCAAATAATGAAGTGTTTGAATAACAAACTACAACACGACGTGGAGACGGTAAGTCGTACATACGAACATATGGTGACATTGTCATTTTTTAGATGGTTAAAATAACGAATTTCCTCGTACGATATTTATAATGACATCAAAATATTTAGAATGTACTAGATTTGTTATTTTTTTATGGAAATAACAAATAAAGAGGAAGTGGAAGAAGAAAAGAACTTGAAAGAGGGTGGTGAAATTTTTGCCTCTACTTCGGATGTTTCATTTGAGTTGATCAAAATTGATCATTATGATGGATTTATGGTAAAATTAAGGCCTATATGTTGAATTAATGTTATTTGGAAGATATCTGGGTAGGGTTTGGTTGAGGAAATAGGCTTTGGAGGTGTGAAATTAAGAAAAGGGGAAGTGCCCTTTTAAAAGAGATGAACGGTTCACTTTAGGAAAATCTTGAAATATTATTTTATAATACAATAATTTTCGGTTTCTATTGGATTCAAAATGATTTATTAATAGTATATGGTGGGTATGGGTCGAATAATGGTCAAACAAATAGGTTTTATACAGGTTGAGGTCATCATATTAACCTCATCTTTTAGATTTTACTCTTAATTATATAGTTTGACATTTACCATGTCTCTTTGTATTTTTATATTATATGGTTAATAAACATACTATAAACATCAAAAATAAACCCAAGTAGTTAATTAATGATAAAAATATTCTTATATAAAACTTTTAGTTGAACTTTTTATTTTTAGAAATATTATATCAATTAAAAATATAATATTTGTTTTTAAAACACTTTTATGTCAATTTTGACAATATTTTCTATTTTTTTTAAAGTCATAAAATATTTATTAAATTCAAAATAATTAATTTAATCACCCATAACATGTCATATTAACCGATATAATTCATTTATGGAATCAAAACATTCACATTATATTTATTTTAATATTTATAATATCATTTATTTTATTCTTTCATTAATAAAGTAAATACTACATCATTATTGTGTTATATATAAATAGATATTTGTTATGTATGTAAATTATAAATAAAATATCATGTTGTAGTAAATATTATTATTTCTAAAGAATATTTATATTCTAATACATCAATTATATAACCTCAAATAAAAATTATTTTACTAAAAGATATATGCTTTTGTTATTTTTTTCTGCACTTTAAATTATTTAATATAAAGTGACATTATCACTATCATGTGGCACCATGGGGTCCAAAAATAGACCCAAAGATGACCACGATCGTAAATGCATTAACCAATAATAATTGTACACATGATAGGGTAATTTAATATTATTATAGTATTATTTTTTACCCTTATTTACCATATTTACCTTTTAACCATGGGGAATTAAATATTTACCGAAATAATTATTCATACTGTCAAAAATAAAAGTTACCTATTTACCAAATTTGGACCTTCTGATTTCAAATATGGAATCCATTTTTCCTAATTCAAAACACAAAATTTGTAGAAATTAATTTAAAACTAATTCTCGTTGTCAAAACAAAAAAGCGTGTTTTTGAGAAATAATAATTATCAAAAGACCGAAACATGTTTATGTTAAATTTAAAAGTCAAATTACATAAAAAAACCTAAATTGTATTAAATAA
Organism: Viscum album; assembly: GCA_963277665.1. Classification (NCBI taxonomy): domain Eukaryota; kingdom Viridiplantae; phylum Streptophyta; class Magnoliopsida; order Santalales; family Viscaceae; genus Viscum; species Viscum album. The sequence goes on from OY728158.1 coordinate 91,794,283, forward strand.
TAATAATATTATCTAATGATACTTTGAAACCACTCAAATGTATAATTTAAAACTATTAATTATTTCTATTAAAAAAGATTTTTTAAATTAAAATATAGTTCTATTCATCAAAAATTGAATGTTTTCAGAAAAGTACCAAAAATTATACAAACTAAATTTTTATGTACCGCATGTAAAGAAGAATTTAATTTCATTAAAATGAATATATAAAAGTGTTAAATATTGGTTCTAAAAAGGTTTCTATATTAAAAGGTGATAATGATTCATTTTTTAAAAAATAATTATTCTATATGAAAAAATTAATTTGTTCATATATTATGTATATGAAACAAAAAATATGGATCTAAAAATTATATAGAGTATATACGATTCAGAATTTACTTAATACTATTCATAAACACTTTTTGAACGACTATTTTGGTTTGTTTTGGTGCACTCAAACATGGTTTTGCGTGTAGCGCAAGATATTGAATTACATTAATGAGATAACGTACTATGAAATCAGGGGTTGTTGCAGTGTGGGAGAAATTAATTTATTGAATTTCTGGGTATTGTATAAGAATCGTCAGTAGATCACCTAGGATCGGGTTTCTTAGATGTATTTTCAGTACCCAATTCTCTTTGGGTAGGCACTTTTTCTGGATTTTATGATGCAAATTCCCATGGTGGTGAGAATATAGTGACTCATATTTTTGTTGTATTATTTTTTGTTGTTGTGTGGACTGATTTTTTTCTAAGGCAACATGTGATTCTGAGGTCTAGTTTGTCCATAATACATTTTTGAAATATAATAAATATATTGACATCACACATAAGAAATTTTCTTATAAAAGATGCATAAATTATAATAGGTTTCCTCGATAAAACATTTGAGGTCACCATTGAGTTAAAAACTTATTTTTTAACTTAGGCACAAAATATCCTTTATCATTGTGGGGAATTGGTGAATCATCATCGCAGGAAAATAATATTATATTTAAATAAATTATTTTATTTCATTTGTTGACACATCAACTCGGATTATCATTTAAACATGATTTTATATCATAATTGGTTATTTATCCATAAGAACCCTACAATTTTGGAAGAGTGTTGGAGAGCTATTGGAGGAGGTAACTTTCATGAATAATGACTAGGTCGATGATCAAAATCCAGTGTGCAACAAAATTAGAGGATCTCAACAACAACAATGATAAAGTTTCATTATTCACCTTTTATTGATTTAAATCACGTTAGGATGTTGATTTGATGGTATTTATCCCTATTATAATATTTCTACAATGATGGCATATCAATTGACCGTTGGATTGATTCACCGATCATTCATTTCATGGGATGGGTTTTCATACATTGATTTATTGAAAAATTGCATTATTTATTTTTGGTTTTCCGTACATCATTATAATAGAAACTAATAGAGGCCAACTAAAAATACATGAGGTTAATTCCTCCTTATGTCATTTATATATTTCTCTCACCGTTGATGTGAATTCATCATCAGTGTTATCATTGACTGGTTTATCAACCCAAATACCATGAAATCAAATGTTTAACACATGTTTCGTGGCCTAAAAATTAGATATCATAGATATATACTCAATATGGAATAAGGATTTTTTAAAAATGGTTGATATTAGAAGATTTATGTATATCAATTTTCACTGGATTGATTAATACATGTGATGGTGATGAGGGAGAATGACAACTAATTTTGTTATGAATAAGATGGCCAAACATTCTAGAGTAGTGGTGAAGAGGATTATTCAGATTAGATCCACACATTACATCATGATTCATGGTGGATTCATATAACCTCCAATGAAGAATCTATTGTTTTCTAGAATTATTGATAAGCAGTTCATGTATTTTGGGAACACACACCAATGTGTGACCCCAAGTGAAACAGTTATGGTTTTCTCATGAATTTTAGTGTCCAAAGACATGTGAAACTACCTTCCCTCTCAACATACACCTTTTAGAGTACATGTAAACAACCTTGAGTACATTAGAATGGACACTGCATGTACTCTAACATAGACATGTCCAGACCAGGTGTACATGGGCATAGACGTGTACCTACACACAGTTATAAGTATATAGCAACAGACACAACAACAAATATGACATGGACACATTCATGGTATGTGATACATGGGATGAAACTGATTCAAAAGGGACACATCGTGTACTCCCAGTACATGACGTGTACCCAAGAAAGCCTAGATCCCTTGAGCACTTCATCTTGGGAAAAGTTCTATTAGGGTATCTTACCTTGATCCATTCCATGAGTTTTAGTATGGAATCACATCTTATACAAATGATAGTGATCCCTTTAGTGGGAGTTATTGTATAGAGTTTTGGAAACCATCAGTAAGGATCAAGGTGAGATCCTTTATTATCTTATATCCCTAGGTGGAGTTCATGGTATAATCATGACCCGTAATACTTGGGAACATATTCTATACTTTTTACATTATTACAGATCAAGTTATTAGAGTATCTGATAGCCATGGGTGTGATCCACATATGTGGATCATTATATTCAGGCGTCTATAATATCCATACTATTATGTGGCCCGATGAGCTATAAATATCATACATACTCTTTCATTGCTATATGAATCATGGAGTGTGTACTCCCAAATGTGTACTATGTAGAACTTCCAAGTTAGAATACAAAGCTGGTATTACGATTTTGAATTTACTTGATACAAGGTTTGATTGTATAGTATATCTAAATATTCTTGTTAATTGTGTAGTTGATATAAACCTCAGTATAGCTAGATGATTTTATTGTTTTTATATGATTATTGTTTTTGGGGTGTCCTACTAGGTATTCGTATACTCACCAAGGCATGGTATTTTTCCGCACAGTCATGTCCTATGTATATGATCGACCATTTTATAGAGTCCTGGAGGGTAAATACTAGGTGATAATTAGTGAGGTAGACATAAATATGTGGGTTATTATTATTATCTTGACATTAGTCCCCATATGTACTTTTAGGTTGGGATTTCTTTCAAAATCATTATAGTGGGCTTGTATTTGGACCTAATTACTTTCCATTTCTTATTATTGTACTCCAGTTATGGTATTTACATGATTTCATGATGGTTTATCAGTTATTTTACATTTCAACAAGGTATGTTCTCAGAGATGTGTTTGTAAGTATATATACATTAGGATATAGGTACCCATAAAACAGATATACCTACTCAATGACAATCTTTAACTCTTGCAAAAATGGAGGCGGGTGTGGGGAGTTGCATGACGGGACTCGTTGGGATAGTTCATGAAAACCTACTTCTTAAAGAATAAAAACTAGACCAAAAATGAAATATAGGAACAAAAGATACCTGAAAAAGACATGAGTACTATATACCCACCAATGTGAGTATGTAGGGTGTGTGATTCGTCCGATAGGATACCACCATAAGTTTATTTTATATCGTTAACAAAATAATATATACATACTTATTTTAAAATATTTTAGACAAGATTGTTTTTATTTTCAATTAAATAATATAAGAATAAAAAATCATGTTACATCAACCTTATCAAATAAAAACATCTATAATATATTCCATAAAGAGGTTTTAAAGGAAGAAAATGACAACTTCAAGAGACAAAAAATTATCTTTAAAAACCCATGATTTTGAAAATAAACCCACTCATGGTTTAAATCATTTAAACCCCGGTAAAAAAAACAATTTCATTGAAACCATTTTCAAATTTTACAGTTAAAATATCTTACACAACCAAATCTATGGTAATCAAAGAAAAAATGGAAACAATAACGAAATAAAATCCATATATGGTCACAAAAAAATTCCAATTAATGTACTAAACCATGTGTGTATACACTAAGAGTCAAAACAAAAGAGGATTTACACACCATTAATTTCCATCCAAATAATAATGATTACACAAGGCAATATATAACAAAATTAATAATATATGATACGTTCCATAAGATAGCACCACATAGACTAATGGGATATTAAATGAAACATAAATTCATACATATTGTTAGTCATTAATGGTTCACACATCCATCATCAAAATCTCTCTCAACTAGTCTCATCGGTGACATCCACATGAAATGTATTACAGTTATCTAGGGATGACTTTCTAGTGTTTAAACCTCAATTATCAAATCTCCACCCAAATAATTCCTACAATGTAGCCTCGATCTTTCAATGGTATAATAATGGAGGTTGTCCATGAACAAATAATGTCATCCTATGAGAATAAAAATACCCCAAGGAATAACACCAAAACCACATCCTTCCCACATCACAAATTTTTGTTCAAAATATCTATAATCCATGAGAAAAAATGAATCACATAACAAAGAATCTATCACATGGATAAAAATTATAATCATCAATAACACAAGGGGGCTCATAAATATTGAAATAAATGTCATGTCACAATGATCCAACCAATACATTACTTATCAAGTAGTGTATATAAATTTGGAAATACATTTTCTAAAAATTCTAATAAACACATTAATATGAAAGTCTTAATCAACACCAATAAAAACTATATAACTATAGGGAAAATCCATTAAATTTTATAATCCAACACCACCCATTATTTATAATAATGAACCTATTAATCAAAAATGGGAACCCATATTTAATGTAACATTTAAAAAAATGAATCAGTGTTTTTTATGGAAACCCATCATTTTAATTTTATCAAACAAGATGAATGAATAAAACAACAATTTTAATAAAAATCACCATTCGACCACAAAATTTACATCATTATATAAAATGGAAAACATTGTAAATTATAGAAATACCTTCATAATTAAATTCTCGATAACCTAAATTATAAAAACTAGTATTAATATGAATTAAGAAAACTATGAATCCATGAAAATATTAAATAAAAGGATATTAAATGGAAAATGTTACCATAAGTTTTGGAATCATATAACCTTTTATTATACCTATTGCAATTGATATTTTAGGATGGATCACCACTAATAAAAAAACCCAATCCAAAAAATCATAAATAATAACATTTTACACCCATATCCACCAGGCTTAGTCCAGATTGGGTAGAATGAATTAAATTAATAGAGGAAGAGTGTACAGGATCATAAATCATTATGCAGACAAATAACCACCCAATAATTACTCCAAATTCACTTTGTGAATAATTATTAAGAAGTTACATCGATTTATTTTTTGAAACATTAGACAGGTTCAAATGGTGGGTGTCTTGGTAATGAGGCCCCAATAAATACGAACGTGAAAGGATAAAAATACCCAAAACTAGGGAGGCCACATAATTATATCTATCATTTTAAAAATCTTGTTTATTCTACAATTAAAATCCCAATCATGCTATATGGTTTTGTCTCATGTTTTTCCCATCTATGACAAGACCATTCACTACTATATGTACACCACTGTATAAGGTGAAATGTTTTCACTACACGATTTCAAAAACATCAAGATAACCATGAAACCATATTAAAACGTTCAAAAATTCTACATTTAAACATAGGTCACCTTGAACACAAGCGTTAAAAACCCACAAAATTACAAAAAAGAATATGAATCCTTGGGTTGTTTCAAACTCCCCATCATGCCACTCTCTACACCCAGAATGTTCTCAAAGTCGCAGTTCATATGGGAATGAAAAATTTAATTCCATATCCTGAAGAATCAATTAATAACCATCTTCCCAAAAAATAATATAAGATATAATGCAGGAACAACCCAATATTTCAGATTACCATTATTGAAAAAAATATCCCAACCAAGGAATCGTAAAATATCACTTCACACAAATAATAAAAACACATGGAGGCCATAAATAGTACTTCGCGCCCTTTGATATTTTCTAAATGTGGGTAAACATAACATATGTGAACATAAAATGAATGATATTCACCAAATATTCTGGATTCTACTATCTAATAATAATACCATAAAACACTATAAAAGAGTAAATACTATAGAGCAACGAAGTGGATAATTTAATAGATCACTATGAAATGATTCCCCATTAAATGACAATGACACATAAATATGATCATACCTAAAATTGTCATCCCATGGGTCCAATACATGCTCATGAATTTATAGAGAGGATAACATAGGGATAAACTACTAGAAGACACACTCATGGATATTATAATGAAAATTCTATACAGGTAGCTCTCTTATCCTACCAGAAAAAAAATAGCTCCCCTTATTACTATATATGTCACAGAATATATTCCCATGAAATTAATCTAACAAACCTCAATAATTGTCTATCACATGGATAAAAGACTATAATATTCAATAACCAATGTGGTATGAACATATAAAAATATTATTAAATAGCTTCATAAGTCCTTTCATCCATTATACAGATGAAATAAGTATAAAAAACATAGAACAATTACCAAGGAATAAAAAAAATTACCAGATAGGATACCCCCATAAAAACAGCAATCTTACAATTGTCCAATTGAAGATAACAATAAGAACACAAACTTGATTCAAGATATATTTGAGAATTTTATTCTAATTTCTATTCATATTAAAAAACATATAAAAGTGACCAAGAAAACAACAATTATAGAAGGAATTAAACGATATAGGACAATAAAATTGAATGTTCCTAGACCTCCAACACAAGAAACAATGAAATGGTTTTTTATTTTCTGAAACATGAGAGACAAGATGAAATGATGGATCAACATCCTTATAATATCCTTATATTCCCCAATTTTTTACTAGACCCTCAACACTAGATCAAATCAAGATAAAATAATCGACTAACATAGGATTCCAATCAATTATTTCCTTAATGATGATGGCCTTATATAATGATATCACATAGGTTGTCAGGCCAAACTGAAGAATCAATGAACAAAGATAAGGATTTAGGACCCTAGAAAAATTGACATTCCATCATTTAATCATTATAATAAAACACCATATATAAGTGTACCAGGCATATTAAATGATCACTATAGTCTTTCACCGGATAATCTATAAGAACGATAAACAATAATCCATTTCCTGATCAATTTTCAACTCAAGATGATAATATTTCTTAAAGTAGTAATCCTTATAATGTCACTAATATAGAGTGTCCAATGTGGAGGAATGAATCATGATCTTGGACTACTCCAATCCCAAACCATCGAAAAGAGGTATGGTGCAACCTACCCTAGAGGTTTGAAGAGTTCGTAGCAAGTTGAAAATATATTTTACCATGGAAAGCCATTCTATCACCTCATGGGACAATCAATCACCCTAAAATACAAGAGAATATTGGTTCATAAACTCTCGTTGTTGTTCCCTAAGATGATAATAATATGAAACTTCTACTCTATCATGATTATGGGTAGAGTCAGAGATAGGATGGATGACACTTTGACCACTATGACAACTACGTGAGGCACTCCCTTGTAGAATTTATAGTACTTTTTTTTAGAATCATTATAATATATATAAAAAATTACAAAATAAAACAAAATTAAATTTAAACAAAATGGTAATAACTACTAATTATCCATATAGAAAAAATTATAAAAAACCATAAAATTTCACATAGTGGAAGCAACAATCCCTATCTAAATATTTTCCAAAAAAAATATTTGAATCATTTAAAACTACCCACCTGAAACATTTAGAAACTAATAAAACCTCATAATAAGTTTCATTTACTCAAATCACCTACACTATTATAAATAAATTTCATAGAAACACACATACTCATTAAAAACACGATTTTTCCTATAATTCCAACAATAAAATCATGAAATAATTCATTCTTAATTTTTTTTAAAAAAATTTTACAACCATGATACTCTACTCATAAAATCCTATAAAATACCATCAACTAAGAAGAATCAAAATCAATAAATTAATGAAAACCCAAAAAATAATAAATTTCACTATTGTGTATGGTTTTTCAACATGGTATTTTAGATCATATGTCAATCATGTGAGTAAAAATAGAATGTATCTATAATGGCACACATTACCTATGCATGGTTTGATAGACCATGTGACTAAACTATGAAACCTAGAAAAAAAATCCCAATTTCACTAAATAATGTGAAATGTCTATGATCATCTATAAAAATGGCCCCTAAAATTATGTGCAACAGAAATTTAAATCAAAATATCTCTATAAAATGAATCCTTAAATCCAAAAAATTACAAATAAAATAATGAACACCCATTGAAACTCATGATCTGGAATAAGGATGTGAGGGTGAAGAATATCCATATACCTATAACTTAGGTCTAAATGGTCATGTATCCATTATACCACTAACCCCCCCCCCCCCCCAATAATAAGAATCTGAATATGAAAAAACAAGGAACTATTTTGGGAAACTACATCCAATTATAATTTTTTTAAATAACAAAACTAGACCAACATTAAGACTAATGTCTGAACTAGACCATTATATACCTTAAAAAAATAAAACTTTAATACTAACAAAATCCATGACCTGATAATACTTACTCAAGTCTTTAAGACTACATACCCACCAATGTGAGTATATATAGTGTGCCCTGAAGAAAGTAGGACACCACAAGGATCATGTTTCATTCATATTACAAAAGAATATAACTACTAGTTTTAAAATAGTTTAGAAAAGAAGGTTCTAATTTTACATAACCAAATAGAGGAATAAAAAAATAATAGAACAAGAACATTATTAAAACACTACATTTATATGACATTCCATAAGTTTATTTAATTTAAATTGATGAAAATTTCATGTTTTATCCATTAACATTAAAAGAAAATGGTTTTGAAAATAGACTCACACATGTATTAAAAAATTAGAAAATAATTTACAAAAAAACAGTACTTTGAAACCATCTCACTAATTTTATATTATAATAATTTAAAAACACCACTAAAATATAATCAAGAGAATTTGGGAAATGATAATGAATACTAAACCATACATGTTAAGAAATAAGGACTACAAATAGATGTGTATAAACTAGTCAACATCATGAATAAAACCATAAAGGTATTAACACATAAATAAATTATATCAAAACATTAATAAACACATATCACAATATATTAAAACTGAACAAATAAATGATATATACCGTGATACAACACCCAGGGGACTAACAGGACATCATAAGACACGTAATGGTGGGCCTAATACTATTTGATGAATGGTTTTTCATCGTTCAACCAAATAGATCTCAATTTTCCTTATCAATGTAATCCACCAAATTGGTATTACATTAAACTAGAGGATACTAGACAGTTTTTAAATATCAAATATCTTAAAACCTTACAAATACAACACATTTAGTATCCTCGGTATCCCTATGGAAAAATAAAGAAGGTGGTTAATGATCCAATAATATCTGGTCATGGAGATAAAAAACACCAAGGGATTACACAACAATCATGTACTTCCCACATCACATACCACCCTTCCCCAAGACACAATCAAAACATGAATAAAATAAAAAATATTACATTAAATTAATACAAAATAACATCATCTACAACAGAAGGAGATCATCAAGGGTTCATTACACATCATGCAAAAAAGTACCAATTAGACCATCACATATCAGGTATTGTCTATAAATTTTTCATTTAAACTTAAAAAATATTGTAATACAAGAAAATTCCAAATTTATTAATAATAAACACTAATAAAAACTAATTAACCCAAGGGAAACTACATTTTATTTTATAAAAAGAACTCATCCCTTCAAAAACATGATATCCCCTTAAACCAAAATGGGTACCCACTTAGAAAATAAGATATTAGAATAAAATAAATTATTTTGTTGATCTCATTATAGAATTCCATTATATGAATATTATCAAAAATTATGAATGTAAAAATAAAATTGTTCATCAATCCACCATTTGAATACCAAATTCCCGTGTTTATTAAAATTCCAAGCCATGGTATGTGATGAAAAACAATTAATAAATCAATCCTTGATAACTTACAGCATAATTATCTATTTTGTAAATGAATTTATAAAACCAAAAGGTAATGTAACTTATATATAAAGGGAAATGAAACTGAAACAGATATATCAAGTGGTGGAAGCATGACGTCTTTAAAGATAACCACTGAAAAAGAACTCATCAGATGGATCACTACCAATAAAAAAACACTACTTCCAAAAAACACTAAACAAGAAAATATTAATCCCTTGGGGACTAGAGTTATAGGATATTAGGGATAAAAAGATTATTTAATTAGTAAATAGAGGATAAGATTATTCCATTATATATATATATATATAATTAACCACACACAAACCCCTCCAAATCCCCTTGGAGATGATATAATAAGGGGGAAGATATTTTTGAAGGATCCATTGATAAGATGGTCGAATGGTGGGTGGATTGTTGTAGAATCCAGAAGTAAAAACATAGTAAAAAGTAAATAATTCCCAAAATTAGGTAGGATTCATGGTTGTGCAATGAAATTTTTCAAATTGTGTGCATTATATGATTCTTCCACTTTACAAGCCCCACTGAGGTCACAAGGCTCTCCAGCATGGTTTGACCAACCATGCGTAGATCGTACAGTCGCCTCTGTAATCCACTAAAAATAGTATATAGTTTCTTATTATTGGATTCTGAATCATGTTCCTAACCATGAACCCCCAAAAAAATACTCCTAGAGATTCATTATTTGAACCCAGACCACCCCCGACTCCTGGGGGAAATCAACTAAAATATTACCATAAAGAAAGTGAATCCTCAGGGGTTAAAATATATAAAACTGTATAATAAATTTTAATTAATTATTGTCACCTAAAATGATCACGTTCATACTTATTATATCATTTATGATACATTTGTTACATATAAACACCCATTTACAACTATTTCTTTTTTAAAATAATTATTTCTATGTGTTTTATATTTTATTTTATTTAATAATACTTTTTCTTCAGTTGCTCATGTACTTGTACATAGATAATGGTTAAAAAACAAATGTTAAAAATGATATGAATATAATATATATGAATTATAAATATATATTTAGATTTATCCATAATGTCCTTTCATATAAAAATTAATTACATAGTTCATGTAGACATATAGGTTTTACGTTCAGAAAAACAGTTAATCGAATTTTTTAAAGATGGAATGACAGAAAGGATTATAATAATTCAAATTTAAATAATAATTATTAAATAATATACATCATATATATTCTTGAAATTCATCCACACTACCATATATATAAACTACAAATAAATAATGATTCAAATCCCTTAATAGAGGTGGTAGTTTGCACATATTCGTGAGAGACATTATCATTTTCAAATTGATTGGAAGGAAAGAGGGTTTGTATGTTTTTATAATTTCATAGAATAATAATTTATTAAATAAAATTTATAAACATTAAATTCACCATAATAACCATCCTTAAATTATGGTGGTGATAATTGATTTTTATCACTATGTTGAGATGGTATGTCATATGTATTCACGAGTGATACATTCACTTCACAGATGATGGGAGATGGAGGATAATGATTATTTTCTAATAAAAATAAAATAAAATTATATTAAGTACAATTATTTTTTACATTAGAAAAAATATAATATATTTTAGTGGAGTTAAATTTAGAAGTATACAAGGGAATTAATCAGTTAGAATGATTAACTCTACTGGGAATGAAGTCCTTTAGATCTCCTCATAATGTTTCTAGGGTAGGTATGTTTGAAAAAAAACAATACAATTAGGAGTAGCATTTGTATAAGATAATATGGTAGGATTTTGTGTATCTATATGGATAAAATTTGTGTTAAGAAGAGTTAGGAAGTGTTCCATTCAATAAGTGAGTGGAGGTTTCATCTTGAGAATTTTTTTAAAATAAAAAATGAAAAGTAATCTCCAAGAAAAATGCATCCAAATTTACATAGATTCAGATATAAGGTTGGATGTCGTTGACGTACCATCAAAACAATTAAATTAGGAAATATTTATCTTCTGCTATAAACATTATCGTTTTTAAACCCTTGGTCAACACATTTATCCATAACCACAGTAATGCCCTTTCAACTCTTGAATTGTTTTAATTTTACATACAATGCAGAAATTTGATAATTAATTAACAAGGTATGAAATTTTAGAATATTAAATATCCACTTTGTTCCCATTAATTTTTTTAGAAATTTAAATAACATAATAAAATATTATTTTAAAATATTACGACCATTTTTGGTAGCATTCATATAATTTAACATTAAAGGTAGAAAAAAGATTAGATTAAAAATAATCCTTCAAAAAAAATGAATATATTATATAAATCAATAAAATCCATGGAAGACTATAAATAAATCAAATTATTTTAGTTTTAATATTTATAAATCAATTTATTTTATTTTTCTATTAATTAATGAAATTTACTATTGACATTGTGTAATAATTTAATGTAATTAGAAAATATCATTAATAAATTACCATTATAAATATAATTTCAATGAACAAAACATATATATTAAATTTTTTAAAAACATTTTTTTCTCTAGGATTGAACACATAAGAGATATTTAAATTTAAGAGACTGGCCTTTTTTATATTTATTATCATTAAATATTATATAGGTAATTTCTAAGGAATATATTTACCTAAAATATTTCATTTTGAGCCTAAACTGATAATATTTCAATTACCATATTCTTATAATAATTTATAATAAAAATCACTAACATCAAATTTAATTTTTACCTAGGTTTGATTGATTTCCTCTTAACTATGGTTTTAAATGTTACCATGGTTACTTTTGAAAATAAATAAAAGTAATATATATTTTTTAAAAAAAATATACCCACTAATTATATATATTTTATCAATTTTAAAAATTAGAATTATTTTATTTTAATGAAATTAATTATAAAATAACTATACAAAATGAGAGGAAAACCCTTTTTAAGAAAAATTTATTTTTTGAGTAAAACTGGATTTACTCCCATATCATTCATAGAGAAAAAATTAGATGAATGTTAAAAACACTACTGAAATTTTTATATATAAATTCCATAAAATATTAATGTATAATGATTAATATAATTTATAATGATAAATTCACACTGCATTTATGAAAATTTTATTTTTCTAAAAAATGATTTTTATATATAAACTTTTTAAAATAAAATTCGACCATAAAATTGATTTTAATAAAAATAAATATATTATTCATAAAATATTATAAATAATTTTACATGTAATCCATTTAAAAAATGGAAATTTTTATATGATTGAAATAAAAATTGTATTTTCTATAAAAATAAATATTCTTACTACTCATTAGAAAATAAATCAATCTAGAAAATTGTTTAAAATTTACTCTAATATAATTTTGAAATTGTGATTTCAAAAATGAATTTCATTTTTTAAAATAAATTTTATAAATGTTTCAAAATTTAAATATAATATTTTATCATAATAAGAAACAATGTTTGAAGGTATCATGTTTTTAATCATTATATATATTGACAAATAAACTGAATTTATATTTAATAATAAATAAATAATTAATATTTATTTTATAATATATTTATAAATATTTCCAAATGTGTATATTATTATTCATACCATCCAATTTAACAGAATGGTTATAATAGACATATAATAATTTTTTTGGAACGTTTAATCTTTCCATTATGAGTCATATACTCTTCCAAACATAATGTTCCTCTTTTAAAATCATTTGGTGTTTTAGGATACATATATTTTAAGATTATACTATTCAATCTACTGGGAAATTTGATAACCGAAATAGGTTTACAGAGTCTAAATAATTCTAAAACCTTTTGAACTCGAGATAAATGAGAGGTAAATGATAATTAGTGTTATTTTCATCAAGATTTGATTAATTTAAAGTTGATATATTATAAAAAAAATTATATATTAAATGAAATAATAATTACAAAACCATTTAATATGTTTACTATATATGATATCTCACATAATCTGAATGACGGTTTCACATGAATGTTGTTGGTGTATGTTGGGTATGTGGATTATCTTCATCCAGGTGAAAACAAACTGCTAGCTATTTTAATGCTGTATATATACATGATGCATTTATCATCACCAACTAGATGGAAACATTAGTATATGACGAACTCGAATTCCAATAGTCATGATGGATTAGTAATTACTCATATACTCAAGTAACAAAGTGCGGTACATGGAAAGATAATATATAAATGAAATTAGAATGCTATATATTTGTGATGACGGATAATGTGTTGTTATAAATTTTTGGAGGAATTGAAAGTGGGTGAATATTTGTGTATATATTCTATAATAATGGTATTATAATCACTATAGATCCTTTAAAACCAAAATAAAACCATGTGTATTTATTTAATTGATATTTTTTTTGAACATTCAGTAAAAAACCAAAAGAACTGGTTTAAATGAAGATAGAATAATCTATGAGTGTTTTTTGATTAATATGAAATTTGTTGATGGGTCAATGATAAGTGACATAGATGTCAATACATATCTTATAATAATTAAATAAAAATACACCCATATATCATAAAAAGGGTTACTATGTGTATCTTGGATATATACTATGATGAAAAAAATGATGACATCTGTATCTTCCCTCACCGGAATTAGTCTACAATAATCGGACCTGGTTGATGTAATGTCATAATTCAAGCCTCCAAATTTGACATAAGATAGATACTAACGATGATTATTTATAGTGATATAGTGGGGAGACTATAACCATATATATAATTTAAATAAGAGAATAAATTATAATAATAATTCTTATCCTTACAAATTAGGAGAAAATATATTGAATCATGGTCTACGAAAAATATACACTTCCCTTTATAGAATAAAAGAATTGGATAAATTTTATATGAGTCATAAATATAAAATAAATACTTGATGGGTGTATTTAACTTTAATAGATCCAAAAATATTATAAATATACTAATTAAGAAATTGAAAACATGTCCTCAGTTCTATCCCAATCCCATATCACATTCCACCAAAAAGCTACCATGTTATCCTTTGATAATATGGAATGAACCCGTATACAATCATGAAACCATGAAGCTCGGTTGGGTAAAAAGATGGTTTATGTAGAGTGTGACAATTACTCGACATGCCACCACTAACATTTTTAATATATATATCTGGTAAAGTAAATATTATATGTTGTTGTGTAAAATAAATATAAGAAAGTATAATTAATAAATCATAATTGAACCTTGGGATTCAAGGGAATACATAGGATTGACCAAATAAACTACAACTATTTCCAAAATTCTCTAAATGTGGAACATTCATTTTGAAAATAGGGTTGTACTATTACCACACTATGAATCATGGACCAATAATCTCGTATATGGTGTCAGATGCTCTCCAGTAAGATGCAAGAACTAAGAAATCGAGAAACTCTAGGAAAATTATCATCACTATGAAATAATAGGAAATTCATATATAAATTAGGGGAATAAAAATCCAATTACGAAAGAAGAATTAGTCATCTAGAAACTGAAGTGAATAAACTAACATATATGAAACAATAATTTTACATTTTGAAACGAGGGGGTAGACACTCCACACTATTTAACATGAAAAATTAAAATTTAATCAGTAGATACTCTATTTTAACAAGAGTTTACCACATTCTTGTTATTTTATATTTTTATATTAAAAATATCCCTTTATACAGAAGAATAATCAAATTAATTTCTTTTTTTGGTCAATAACATAGTATTTTGGCATGATAATTAACTACATAAACTAGAAAAATGAGATAGACTATATGTGATAGTTCATACACCACTAATATTATTCTTGTTGAATGTCACCCATCCAATATTGGTTAATGGTTGAAGCTAAACGAAGAGAAATTTTAAAAACATATAAAAACATTAAAATAAGTCATAAAATCTCATAACAAATATAATTCATTGATACCACATTTGAAATTGAGTAAAAATAATTACAGAGTGTTAGTGTGACCTCTACCTACAAATTTGATTGATGGGAACCAAGATATATTTAGAGATGTGTGAAATCTCTCTTATAAGTGGAGTATATGATGGGTATAGTGGGAAGAATACATAAATGGTACTGATTCATACTTTTTTAAAGTACTTTACCAATTAATTTACAATTCATTAACTCATTTATTTAATTATTCATTTAATTAATTAATTCCCTTACTATGTCTATCGAAATGTACTATCCAGACCCAACACATCTATTATAATTATAGGATTATCACCCCTTGGTGTTTGATTCCATTTGGTTAACCTATGGAAAAACCAATCTAATGAGACCATTTTCTAGACACCTTATCATCTTAAATTCAAAACATATGGATTCCTAGATTTCCTGTCATATGGAACCCGCTTATAGAAATGTCGTGAAAATCACAACATCCATTATAAGGACTGCTAACATTTCTAAATTATTGATAAGAAATAATTTCATAAGATTCATTTAAATTTTCAAAAGAATAATTCGATGTTACATTTGAGTAATTTTAGGGTTTTACGATATATTTCATGTTTCACGAGACTAGTTTTTTTCCATATGATTCAATTAATTTAGGAAAAATAAATAGAGTAACACTTTTTCCTAATCCATTAATTCTATAACTCCACCATTTTTTATAATAATACTATAGGAATCACTCTTTGATTCCAAATAAACAATAAATGACACAGTTATAAGGAATCTAGTGATTCCAACTTTTCATCATGAAGATTCACTTTACCAAAACATCCAAGAATCAAACCATGCAATACTCACATCTCATCTTCTCAACAATATTATACCAGAGAATCTGTTCTCCTTCTATACATATTTTTGACTCAACCCATATCATCCACTTTTCATACTACTCATTACCATAGAACATAATGATATAAAATAAACAATTTCTACTATAACCCCACATCTGTGTCCCTTCATACACCCTCTGTATGTTAACCCCCATATAATAATTTTCCACTATTATAACCAAAAATAAAAATTACCACCATCCCCTCTCCAAAATTATCTTCTAAATCATATTGATCTTTTATTTTAGATTAGCTGAATCCTGACACCTATTCCCCTTCCTCTATAGTTCATTGACTTTTATAATTACATTAGACAAGTATAATTGATAAAATTTATTTCAAGCATACCCTAAATTCATTTACCAAAATAAAACTAAAAAATTCCAATCCATAATTACCATCACCTATATTATAAATTAGAACCATCAATTTTTGAAAACACGTCACTAAAGTCATACAAAACACCTCCATTATGACTGAAAGACAACCAAAAATATCATCCTTTGTGTCTAGTCACCCCCTAAACTCAACAATACACTTATCCTACTATATACTACACTACCACTGGGCACCAGTATCTGGTCACACATAGAATATTCAAATACAATAAAAACACCCATTTATAGCTAAGATTTACAATCAAGTATAAAAATGAAAAAATTCATCAATTACTAAGCATTTAAATAATATCACCGATAATAAAACTAGGTTTCCCCTTATTTATGGTAATGATATTACAATATCTCCACCATAAAGGTGCCACTACCATATCCACACTCCCAAATATCGTTGATCCCCATCGGCGAATAAATCTATCCATTTCTCTAAAATTTATGACTCCCACTCTAAATTTTATATTAGGATGTGTCCATGTTTCCTACGTAACCCTACTAAAGGAACCAACTTCTCATGTAGATTCATTTCACTCTCATCTATGATGTAAACTATTCACTCCTCAAATGATGAATCAACCTTGATCTTGAAATCTTTCGTGTTGATTTATGATATCTATTAGGATGATACTTTTGATGCTGTGATATATGAAATATGTCATGAATTTTTCCATACAATGGAAATATGGCTAAAAAGTTTTCCAATGTTCTTAATATATATATAATCCAATGTCTCCACGCAAACATGTGTCCGAATTTCAAAAATCCTATCATTTGGTGACTTCACAATCATTAAAACACTGGTCAATACACATATTCACCTTGAATAAAATATTAATGATTGAAAAAATAGTTTCAATATGATATATAATAGTTCTGAGTTGCCCAAAACTAATTCTTGATCAACATGGTCATCTAAGACGTCTCTTTTTCCAAACATGTTCAATAGATAATGGAATTTGTGGGGCCCAACATAGATATTGATGATACGTATATCCTATTTTATAAAGCATCAAATGGGGCTATTATAAGAAAACTCCAAAAATTAAATTTTAAGAAAACATTGTTATAATGTAATATCTCTCCAAATAAACCTATAAATCCAAGACATGTGATTGAAACAAGACTTTATGTATACGAATGGTTTTCTCATTCATTACATCAATCTTCATGTGGTAATTATCAATTAAAAGAACCTGCATGCCTTCCACATTCTAAAAACCTACCTAAATACTGATACAAAGTAAGAATCCATATTTTATATAAAAATTAATTGTACACTATAAAATAACTATATTTCTAAAATAAATCATTACAATATTAAACATTCAAATAATCTATATGATCAATAAAAAATGATCCAATTTGGTTCATAAATCTATAATGACTGAAAAATCATTACTTCATTTGGGTTTCTTCGTTAACCTAATCATGAAACCATGGGTTATGTCAATACATTTAAACTCATGAATCTGTAGTGGTTTTGATAGGCCATCAAGATGTAGGTGCTCAACAATCAACTAATTTCAAGTAGATCACCACAAAATGAACGTATCTATGTCTCTATTTATCCCCAAGCACAAGTAGTTTTGGTGTATATCATGATATATCATAGTCATGTCTAGATTTATAACCATTGTTCATTTTTTTGAGTCCCTAAAACATTCATCCCACATGGTCATGGGGATCATGTCATATCCTCTAACATGAAGGATATCCTTTTCAGACGAAACTAGTGTGGAGGGTTATCTCTATAATATATATTGTCTCCAATGGCTAAAAATCCGAATTGGATAGCTGGATGGTATTTACCAAATAAAGGAATGGATAAGTGAATGGTATGGATGTATGGGTCACATAGACCTAGTACAACTGAATTTCCAAATGTATTCTAGTGAATAGTACCATAAATTTCCACCCATATTAAAAAAATGGACTACTGAGCCTGAACCATTTGGATCTGCACATATATAACCATGATTACCTTTCGTGGGGTGTATTGAAGCTAACAATCAAAAGTCTATAGGAACTCAACCCACATTCACTCTCGAAGGTTCAGTTCCTGATATAAGAATTTATATCTTATGATATTGTGTTTAGTATATATAGTGCACCTCTAAACCAACATATAATTAATATATTATCTCAGGGAATGAATGAATTCTTATATATCCATGTTTTGTGGTAGATAATAATATTGTTGCTTTCATAAATTATTGGATGGATAAGTGACCATATTACCATCCTACATTAATACATAACATAGGCTAAACTCTGATAAATTATTATACAATCTATATTACTCGTCCATATTTTACAACATCATGTTCTATAACACATATAGATTTTAAAAGAACACTATTTTCAATAGTGAATACGACACACCACACTGAGCATAAACAAACCCTGATGTTTTATTATTTAATCTTGAACATTACAAAATTGATGTAGATTTTGAATTTATAAATAGTATTAATAAAATGATGAAATATATATAAATTTACGACTTCGTAAAAATTTATTTATTAATCAATTAAGAAATAAGTAATAATTTTTCATTCATATTATTATTTGCTTCAAATATATATTATCTTGAAAAACAATTATATTTTTTTTGTGAGAACATGATATAACAAATTCCTAGAAACAATATCCATATTATTTTATAAAAATAACATTATTTTCGAAATATGTATATAAAAATTATATTATTTAGAATTTTTTAAATTTTTTTAGAAATTTGTATTTACACGTAAATGTGAAAACATCATATATTTATGGGATAAATTATTTTTTCTCAATAATTTAAATTTACCAATTTTATTTGAAATTATTTTAAATAAATCATTTATATGATTAATAACCCAATTTAGTTCATTATAATTTATTTCAGATTGATGTTAGTGTATAACATTTTTATACATGAATGAAAATTTTCTAGACATTTTTTTTCATTTTGTTAGTCATGATTATTTTAATTTTAATTTGAACCAATTTTAGAAATTAAATTTGATAAAATGGAATCTGTATTTTTAATCAATGGTTTATAATATGATAAATGGTCTCTAGTTATTTGTTATCAGTATGAATTGTATAAATGGGAATACTTATCACCCTAGTAATCAATAAATCATGTTAGTGTAGGTTAAAAAAAGAGTTATGTAATAATTATTAATATATATTTTTATTGGGTGAATTAAATTTGACCAATATATTTTTATACTCTAAATTTATGTCATCAGTGGATATATCTCTTTAAAATTGTTGAATATAGTATCCAGTTGAATGAAACAAACAAAATTTCACTCTCTTAGTATCTAAAATCTATTATATATCAACATAGAAACAAAATAAGGCAATGGATGAATATAAATGTTTATGTTTTAAATAATATTTTAACCATCTTGATGGTAATTATATTCTAATTTTTAGTAATTATATAGTTACATTATATGTTTGTGTGATAGTAATCCTAAATTTATTCAATTTATATAAAAATAAAATAAATGATATTAAAAATATTAAAAGCTATATAATATGATTCATTAAAAAAATTTAGTGAACATTTTAGTTGAATATGAATTATTGGTGATGTTTAAATGAAATATATTATAAAACAAATGATGTATTTGAAGTATAATTAAATTAATAATGTCCAAATTTACATTAATGATAATTTGTATAATTATATTTTATCAGATAATTAATAATTTATCAGAATATTTAATGAAGAAAAGGTAGATATTACATGGTTAAAAAAATTATACCTTTTCCGATTTTGATATTAAAAATTATAGAAATTTAACTATTAAAAAGATTTTACCATTGATAATGAAAAAATATTTAAACAATGGTGTTAAACCAAAAGATAAGGTTAGAATAGAAAATAAAACATATTATTATATTATTGCTTTTTGATATTTATACCATAAACTGAAACCTTTTGTTGTCCCAATACATTTAAATAAATTTGGAATGAGACTAACTTTATTAAAGTATAATGTTTTAAGATGATCTAAAAATACCCCTAACATAAATTATAAAAGGGAACTTTATCCCTAAATTATTTACCACACATTAGGTCATATAGATCTACAACACACTAAATAATCCATTTTATACATTCTTATTCACATTATACAGTTGTTTCTATTCCCAAAAAACAAACATTAGGCCCATACATAGTGTATTTTAATGAGATCTTTCATAGTAGAGGTAATCGCCTTAATTGGTCACATTCCTTTTACATAGTATTTTCCTCACCTAAATATATATTATTTATTTTAAAATAATAAATTTAGTTAAAACAGTATAATAATTTTTTATTATGAAATCACCATTACCCACCCTCATTTCCACAAAATGGGAAGTGAAGGTATCGCTTATGTGTATGCATGACTTACCATCTTCAACTAATGATAAAATTCATTTTCAACTAAAAATTATCATGGATGGTTATTAATATGGTTTTAATGTCTATATATGTTAATTAATATATATTTATACAAATTTAATTATAATATCACATATAACTTCTTAACATTTAATCTATTTGAATACAACATCATTGATAATGCGTTCATGTTGATTAATAACTCCACAAAAGGATATGGTGTTTTTTCATTTCTATTTTATTTGGATATTCATAAGGATGAATGTTATGAATATATATGATATAATGGTTAAAATAATGATATTTAAAATGTTATTTATTATTTAACATTATTTCTTCCCATCTGTTGAAAAACGAAGACATCATTCAAGCATACGTACGACCTGCCATCACCGTAAATGATGTAATTAATTTTTAAATATATATATATTTATGGAGTAATATAAATATATATAATGAATATATATCATATATTTAATTTTTACAATTTTTGATATAATTTTTCCATTATAAATGTAAAAGGGATGAAAATACAAAACCAAAATATTCATGAAAAATTAAGCATATAATATCTAGAACATTGATTTTAAAAAATAATTATTAATAAACACAAGATAATAGATTATATTTAAAGCATATGTGGTATAATAAACATTATTATGGTTCTATAAAATATAAATATAATAAATATGTATTTATAACAAATGAGGTTTGGAAACATATGAAGGATGTCGAACATGAGATAAGGGTTTCTCATACCACTTTTACTTTCATGATAAATATATCAAATCCTCCACTTATTTATTTTTTATTGTGTATATACTATCCACTTGATAAGATATATCATCATTAAAACTATATTAATCTTAATTTATGTTTAATTTTTTGTTATTTCATTTAAACTGATTATGATTCAAAAGGTACCAATAGAGTAAGGGTAGATTTAACAATCTAATCTTTACTTAGGATTGTTTTTGTTTAAGTATACCTTGGAAAAAAATTTGACCTCTTATATTAATTTTTTTTATTATCATATGTTTTTTCATGAACATTTAATGTAATAGTAGAATTTTCCATTCATTGTCACGTAAAATGACTAAGATTTTTTAAATGCTGGCTTTATTTATCCTTTTGTTCGAATAACAATTCTAATCGATATATATTTCATCTAAAAAATAAATAATTTTTAAAAAACACTACAAATGAATAATTAAATGAATTTTTACCCATGTTTTACATTTTATAGAAATGTTTTAAAATGAATATTATTTTAATTTTATTAATGTTTTACTTTTATAATTTTATAGAAAATATGAAAAGAATAATTTCATTAACTTATACAATAATAAATAAATTTTGTGTCTTTTGGGACATTATTTTCTTCAATGTTTTCCTAAAAAAATTTCATGAATATTTTAAAATATTTTTTCCCTAATATTTGGAAACATTAATTTTTAATTGTGATTTTCAAAGTAAAGAAGGTTTTTTTCTCATGAATTTTTTAATGATATATATGTGGTATCTTGTTTTCATCAACTAAAAAGCCCATCTTTTACTTGTGCTCCAAAAGGGAAGATACCATATTTATTATTTTATAGATGATTTTTTATTAGTATTACTTGGGATATAATACTTTTATGTAATTCTCCATATTATTGTGGATGGATTGTGATTATTATAAAATATTAACATTTCATATGTCAATTTTTCAGTATGGGATTTTATATTGATCATGCTTTACCCCTTTCATATGAGGAACACATTGGACTTAGTATGTGATGGATGGGGCCCACTATATCACCTAAATGCATCAGTGGGTCACATGAGTCAAAATTTATTGGGTTTTGGACGAGTTATTACCCTTTATGTAGATTTTATGGAAAAATTCATCGATGGTATTTTTATATTTGTGGGTTGGGGTCTCGACCATATGTTTCATGTGTCTGATATTATAAATTTTCTCATTATGAAATTTATTTTTTATTTCCTAGTTAGTATTTGATTGTTAACAATATCAATGGATACATTTTAAGATCATGATGGTATTTATTTGGATTTATTTGATCATAATTTATTCTTGAAAAATTATTTTTTCCTTATATAGATTCAACTTTTTGCCTATCCCTGTTATAAATTTATATAAACCCCTTTCTTGTGCATATTTTCCCATAGGGTACCAAAACATGTTTTATGATTGATATATAGAGATATGCTAAAGGGGATGAGTGTTTTCGAGTAAAATTCTATGTATTTTTATATTTTAAAATTTAATGTAAAAGAAATATATATATTTGGTTTTCCATGAATACTAAACCATTTGATCCCTTCTGATGTAATGACCTCTATCTAGTTCTAATGTAATAATGTTACCACCATATCTCGGATACTGGGGTTGGGGTCTTAATATTTGGTCTCATATCCTGTTTATTATATACCATTGGAACTAGATTTTGTTAAAATATATATTATTTAATATAACTCTATGATCTACATTGAGAATATTCCAAAAGAAACCACGTTTATTATCCTGGTATTTTATATACCAAATATTTTCAATTTATGTTTTGTGGTTCACTAGTAATGGGATTAAAAATCTTGTTTCATAATTTTATGATCTAATCTAGTTTATTACATAATTTTAAAATGGTTTCATTGTGATGTAATGAAAACCTTATCAATGCATGTAATCTGTGATGAAACTTTCTTGTATGGAAAGATAATTAATCTGGAGAGAAAGATGAAACAAATATAACTATATTAGGCTGATGAATCATGTTATGACCAAAAATATTTCTCTTATTGATCATAGAGAAGATTGAAAGAGTGGTGTAAAATATATATACCTCTTTATGCATCATAAATCACCATCATTAAGTGGGACTACAAATCAATTTTTAAATGAGAAATAGATAAGTTCACATGAGAATATATCGATCACATTTTTATGTTAAAAGTATATATTTATTCTGGATGTTTATCCTCTCTCAGGGGATTCCGAGGAATGGTGCTATCTTACTAAAAATACTGAGGATGGGGAGGGAAAATTTAATATAAAATAGAAGTGTTTTAAGGATAAATTATTTGGAAAAATGTTTCCTGACCAACAGTGATTGAATATAGAGAACAATTCATAAATACAAGATAAAATGAAGAGGATAGTGTTTATATGAGTGAACCTTGATATATATAGTTATAAAATAATGTTTTATAATATATATGTGAATAAAATATTTTGATTCGCTATTTTTCCAATAGGATAAATCCAATCCATTAAAGGTCACTAGTCTCCAAATATTTATCATTTTATAATAATATTTCATCATGTACTATAATGAGAGAGAGATATAATAATATAAGTATAATAGCATTGAAGGAAATAACTATAATAGGAGGATAAAGAGAAAAAATTGGATAAGGCTAAGAAGAGAAATAAATACTTCCCCCTTGTGATAGTTTTCGAAAGAGACACCCTAGTACATGGTTGAAGTGAATTGAACTTTTCATTATCTATATATATAATGTCCATAAGGTGTGTGAATGAAAAGGTGGGAAAGAAGCCTCTAATGTTCAGTGTTTCAACAGTAAAGAGATGTGAAACTATGAAATTGAATTCCCATGAATCAGGGGAATATAGATCCAGATAAGAAATTTGGTCATGGTGGAGCTTATTTTATTAATACAACTAAAATATAATGACAAAAGTTACCATGTATTTTGATTATTGAATTGTGTCCTATAATAATTTTTTGTGAAATAGATATGTATTATACTATAATAGTTTTTAATTATGGATTGGAAATCATATTCTTAATGGTACCAATAAGAATGAAATGTTATTTATCAATAAGGTGATATTTTTTATAACACTAGAATAAGAGAAAAACAACCCTTTATATGTTCCAAATTTTGAGTTTATAATGTTTTTTTGAGAAAAATAATATTAGCATTAAAGAAGTAAATGGAGAACTATTCATGACCTTCAAAATTGATAGTGATTTCCAGAAAAATTAATACAGGATAGACATTACTAAATTTCATAGATTTTTGAAATATGTATTATGATTAGAGACCTAACTTATGTGAACAAGGAGATAATTAATTCATTGAAGTATGCATATTTTTATTATGGTTTTATGGTGGTTCAAATTTTTACCAAGTGGTAAAGGTGTTTTCATATTGAATTATGATTCAAAATATGGGGGATTAATGGTTAAATAATTTTTTAGATTTAGTTACCATATTGGTAATTTGTTTTACTTTGTTCAGACATATTTTGTAGGAGACTTATTTTTAACTTCTTATATATTAGATCAAGTCCCGTTTTGGATATTATTTCGTTTTGTCAAAGAATGATTCATAATATTAGAGAACCCATGATAATCATTTTAATTTTGGTAAATTTTAAATGGTTGATGTAATGACTTATAGATTTCATAAGGCATTGAATGTTTATTTTAGTTCTTTAAGCATAAAAAATTTATCCCGAATATGCATTTCAAAGAATTGGATATATAGTGTAAATTGATCAAAGAAAAATAATACTCAATGTTTTTCATATGATATATAATAAAATAAAGTAGTTTTTTCATATTTACAACATTATCTAGATAGGTAAATAATTCATCATCTTTCAGAAAAGGACCATGAATTAAAAATAATATATATTTACCTTTATTACTAAGAAATAAATACTTCTTTAAACCATCATGGATTTATTATCTTGTGAAGTTTAAATCTCTCATGACCATGTTCTCTATCACTAAATAGTAATCATTGCGTAATATTTTTTTCTTCAATGTAAATATTTTCACTTCTCACAGATGTTATAATATTTATCTACCCTATTTTGTGTTGAAATTTATTCTTTCTTTGCCCACTTTTTATGAGGATATATTAGTAAACTTGTTTATGATGTCATTTTTCCCAAAAGGCATATTCTAATAGGAAACCAAATATAAAAAAATTCAAATGTAAATGATGAAATTTATTGAACAAGAGGGGAAATATTTAATATAACATCGAAATATTTTAATAAAACATTATGTTTGATAATGTACCTGAATCACACCTCCGAGATTAATTGAACCATAAAATATTATTATTTAAATATGACCATTATAAACAAATTATTTAATTGGTAGGTATGAATATAAATAAAAATATTAGGAAATATATAAAAATAATTTACAAAAAATTTATTTTGTAATGATTTGTAAATAAGGACACAATTATTATAAAAGTTGTATTATTATTTAGAAATATGTTTTCATTAAAAATGATTTTTATTAAATTTTTGTTAGAAGATATTATAATTAATTTTTTTCACTTATATATGTGTGTGTGTGAGTGTGTGTGTGTGTGTTATTTTATATAAATAATATAATTTTTTAAAATCATCACATAAAATGTATCTTTAGGTGAAATATTTTTTTAGCAAAATATTGATTTTTCATGAATAATGAAAAATACCAATGTTTTTTGAAAACTATATTTTTAAATAAATAATTTTTTCCAAATAATGTTTTAAATGATTTTTGTTTATAATTAGTTAAATTATATTTTTTACCATAAAATTATTTTTATTAAAATTAGTTTCATGATTTAATTTTGATTAAAAACATTTTCATACATAAAAAGGAATTTATTTTAAAGAATATTTTTACTCAAAATATGATTATTATTTTTAAATTTAATTTATTAAAACTATATATATTTAATTTTACAATATTTGTTCCATATATTAAATTATAAGTTTAATATTTTTTAAATAGGGCACATTCATTTTAAATATAAATAGTAAATTTGGTAAAATATATGACCTTTATTAATGGTAAATTCAGTTAATCATAGTTACAAATAAGTGATATGGTGAAATTTTTTCTAACTAATTATTATTTTATGAAGTTAATTAAATAAAAATAACCTTAATCTCAAAATTTGTATGTTTTATGGACAATATTCTATGAAAATTACTAACAAAATATTTAAATCAAAGAATGTTACAAAATATTACTCACTTTGTTTTACATAGATATTTTGTGTCCACCTAAGGAAACATAAAATTATGGATGAATATAATGTAAAATTATTGAATAATTAACATTTTATCATAAAAAAAATTTATTTCAAATCATCAGTGATTATAATATTACGTTAAATTATTTTGTAACACTAATAAAATTCTTATTTAATCAATAGAAAAATTAAATTAATGACATTAAAAAAATTAAAACAGATATAATTTTAGGGATTTATAGTTTTTAAAGAATTTGGAATTCCAATATGACATATTAGTGTTTTTTGAACTAATTATATTATAAATATAATGTTTTTTAATGTATTTAATGTCAAATTAATTGAATAGTGTAAAAATAACATGAATGGTTATTTATCAATATTTTATTTAATCAATTTATCTAAAAACATTACTATCACGAAATATGAGAATTTGGATAATATAAGGTCTAAAAGTTAATTTGTATTCAATTTATAATCCATTTTGAAACAAATATGTAATACTATAGGCATTCAAGTGTAAAAATATATTATCATGATTAATGTTAAAACAAATTATGTTAGGGGTCAAACCAAATGATATGAATTGAAACACCACAAAGACCTATAAATATTTTATTATTTGATGATATTTAAACCATATAATACCATAGGATAAAATCCAATCTTCATTTTAAAACATTATTCTAGATAAAAAATTTATTATAATTTAATCATTTAAAAATTTCCAAAAGTTCTCTTCCCCTCGGTTATAAAAGGGACAATTCACCTTCACATATTTACACCACTTTGAGCCTTCCATATAATCAGAAATATCCACCAAAACCCCATATTATTTGCAATATACTCATTTTTCAGTTCTATTCATCCCAAAAGACAAACCTGAAAACCCATTAATAAGATTTTTAAAGGAGTTCTTCCATAGGGGAAGTAATTAGATTAATTGATCCCATTCTTTTTTCCTCTTCATTAACTCCACTATATATATTGTACTTATAGTAATATAACAAGTTCAGTATTTTAAATAAACTAAAATTTAATTATGACTATGAAATCACCATTACACACTCCTTTCCAATCAAATGGTATGTGAATGTACATGTCCTGGTTACGTATGACTTACTATCTCCAAGTATTGATATAATTAATTTTCCACCACCTTATTTAAGAGATGATTTTATAATGGGCTTTATTATTATATATTATAATTAGGAAATGGTTGAAACTCGTGAATTATTATATTACATGTACCTTATTACCGTCTAATTTTTTGTAATACGATAACGTCACTCATTCAAGTATGTAGACTACCATATCTACGAAACAATACGATTTTATTTTCTTCTATATTTTATATGGATGGTAATAAGGATGGATTGGATAAATATATAATAAATATATAATAAATATATGATATATTAATTATTATATAATGTTATATTATTATTTAATTTTTTTATGTACCATTAATTGAAATATGAATACTTCATTAATCCCTACATATAGCTTATCTTATCTATGAATGACCTAATACATTTTTCTATCACTATATTACATGGATTGATATTAATATAATGTATGTATGTATATATGATTAATATATATGATATTTATAACATTTAATGGAATATATATTTATTGTAACCATGATTAATTTAAAACTACTGGAACAACCTATCCAAAAAAATACATGAAAAATGAAGAAGATATTTCCTAGAACAATAATTTAAACATTTAATTGTTAAACATAGGGTGATAAAACATTAAAAGTTATTAATATATGCTATTATTTATATGATTATGGTTATATAATTTATTTATAATAAATCGATATTTATTATAAATGGTTTTGAAATTGATGAAGGAATTCATACCTTAGGTAGGGGTTTCCTGTCTCACTTTTACTTCTTGGATATATATTCTATATTCATCACTTATCACTTTTGCGTGTTATATATAATTTCCATTTTTATGATATATAATATTTCAATGTATATTAATTTATTTTATGCTTCATTTTTTGTTATCTATTTCATAGGGATTGTGATTCCAATATTATTAAAGAAGTGAGGGTTTATTTCATAATCTCATAATTATTCAGGATTGTTTATGTTTATGTGTCCCTTGGGGAGTTTTTATGATATTACTATTTTAAGACCAATAAATTTCTTTTCCAATAGGTATTTGTGAAATTTTTAAAAATAATACCATTTATATCTCATTGGTAGGAAATTTGTTTAATAACATGTTATTTTTCAAAATATTAATTAATTTCATTCATCATCTGAATAACTATTTTCTCCTATATAAATGTTTTAAAGAAAATTCTCAATAATATTTTAAAAAATAGTCAAATTATTTTCTAAATTGATCATTTCCCAATTTTTATTTGAAAAAAATTAAAATGTGTATTCATTCCATTTTAAAAATGAGATGCTTTTTCATTTTATAAAAAATTTAAAGAAAATATATTTATGTATGTGGCATGAGTATAATTCCTCCTCATAATGAACAATACATTATTTCAAGATTACTTTAAATGTATTCATTATTATTTTTAAATAAAACTATTTTCACTGATATTCATGAAATTTTTAGTTTTATATTTTTTAGAGTAAAAAATTTTATATTATTCAAGAATATTTAAAGTAAACTTTTTATGGTATTTATATTCATAAATGAAAAAAAACAATATATTCTATATTCTATAATATGGACATGTTGTATAGTTCCATGATTATTACTTCTCTAAATGGGTTGTGATCAACGTTATTGGGGATATAATATCTAATACCATTCTCTATCCTATCTTGGATGCTTTATGAATATGGGAAAATATTAAAATTTGGTATGATAATTTAATCATATGAAATTTTACATTGATTAGGTTTCACCCCTTTTATCTTTGGAAATCATTAGACATTGTAAGTGATAGTTAGGGCCTACTATAACCTCTTGATGAATTATTAGGTATCATGAGACAAAATATATTTTGTTTTATACATGGCCTTACTCATTTATATATATGACATGGAAAAATGACTTGATGGTATTTTGAAATTTATTGGCTACAGCCTCAATAATAAGTTTTATATTTTCAGCATTATTGAGTCCATCATTATAAAATCAATTTATCTTATGTTTTTTTAATTATTTTATTTGGTTTTGATCTAAATGGATATTTTTATAGCTCATTATATTATTTATATGTTTATATTTAATGATAATATATTCTTCCTATATATTTATTCATTATATACCTACATATGTCTGCATATACCCCTATTGAACATCTAAAATCATGCCTTCCTTAGGTTTCCATTCACATGGATACTAGGAAGTGTTTAACGGTTTATATATAGGGATATGATAAAGGGGACTATGGTGTTCTCAAAGAAATTATTGTGTTGTGTTTTTGGATTTAAAAAATAATTTGAAACATTATTATGTATATTCCTTTCCAAGACTACTAAAATATATTAACAATTGTTATATAATCTCATATATCTAACGTCAATTTCATAATGTAACAATTATCTTTGGTATATTAGATTTTGTGTCACTAAATGATAATATTTGTAGTCAATCTCCATTTTACATCCAAAATGGAACTGCCAAAAATGAAAAAATAAAAAATATTTAAACGATTTTTGGTCAAGACATCAAAGTAGTATAAGTATCTAATAAATATCATTTAATATCTGGAATATCCCTATAATATTTGAATCACAATAAATCCATATGTTTCTACAAATAATAAATTTCACTTCCCTTCACATGGTCTACTGAAACTCCTTCTATAGATATAACATGACTTAGGAAATGAACTAGGTATATAAAAAATAGAACATCATGATATTAAAATATAGAAGATACGTCTTCTGAGAATATTGAATAACTTATAGGTCTCACAATTGTTCCTAACTGTAAATTAATAAAAAAGATAATTATAAAAAAAATAAACACAAAAGTATCAATATACCGGTGAAAAACATCATCTATAATGGATGACAATATCTTTCACAAGTTCATCAGATTGAAAAATCCCCCTATTAATAATAGACGACATTCATTACCCCAAGGGAAATGAATGGAATGTTTGAAGGTCTCTTTCTTAATTATGGATAAACTGAAAAAATATTGGCTTTATATAACACTAAAAATATCCTACACTAATCAAAAAAATCATTGGCAAAAGTCTATAGATATTTATTCTTGATCATCACATAGTTCAACATTTGATAGTCTACACATTGCCTCAAATATCTATCCACCACAATGGAAAATATGACTAAGAACCAAAAGGATATATACGTGGTCTTATAAATCCATTATCCACTATTTCCTCCAATTTACATTTATCTTGGGAATATCTAAAGGATATATCCAATATATTTAAATGTAAATGGGTCGTACACATAATGTGAGTTCGATAGAAAAATAAACATGTTTCTCGGTTTTAAAGATTGAGATATCATCAAGAAAGATGTAATTAAACTAATACAATGTAGTGGGAAAACTATAAGTCATATTCCCCAATAATACAATATAATATTAGAAAAATAGGTTGTAATTCTTTGTGACTTACAATGATAAGGTCATATATGACTAACCTCTAATTCCTACTCTCCAAAATGGACATAAATCCAACCATAGGGATATGTAAAAGATACCCATTGAATATAAATTCCACATGGTCTCTATATAATTCTTAACAAACATTATTGAGAATCATGAATAATTTGTTAATATCGTGTACAAATAGATCCCATTCAAATATGAATCCTCTAATCCCAATGATGGATTCCATTCACTGAAGAATACACTCATAAAATGACAAAAATTATTTGTTAATAACAATAACACTTTCCAAATAATATATTCCTAAGTCTAAGACATCAATGAATTAGGGATATATAAAAGAATAAGATGAATAGATATTAATTAAATAAGAAAATATGTATATTTTACTACAATAATACCTAGAAATGTAGAAAGGAAAATATACTAGTTTTTATAATATGATAAAATAGTGTGTAAATATCATATTCAATATCATTGAGAACATATTTGTGTTTCTTGTGATGAAAAAATCTTGGTTAATAGCTTCCCATCTCCCTAGGAACACTTTATATCAACCTAACCTTAACGGATGGTGGTTCATTGACTCTTATCTAGTGAGATCATCAATGATCAATCCATAGTGTTCTTTCGAGATCCATTATCACTAAACCAATATTGGATGGACCTACCACACCATCAGAGTTGTACTATCCTTCCACATGATTGACACTCAAATGGTGGTACATTTCATTATGTATATATATTTATTATACTACCAGACTAAAAGGGCTATATGAACTATCATCATATAGAATAATAGATGATATAATTCCTTGCCCAATCTACCCCAAACCACTCAATCAAAGGGAGTTTTTTTATTTATAGAATACCCTCCCCTAGTAATTTAAATAAAATATATATTCTTTAAGACTCGGCCTTTTTCTATGATCAACATGCTAATATTTTCATGGTTTAAAACATTTAAAATTTATGGAATGTGAAGCATGTTCACCTAAATCCCTACAAAATATCTCATCCTATCACCCAAAGTTATCCCCCAGGATAACTCATCCCAAACATACATCATAGAAAATACTATAGGTCCGAGAGATTATTGTCTCAATCAATCATGTATATACCTCCCAGAATGATGTTTGTAATCTATTTAGCCATGTTTACTATCATGGTATCTTGAGAGAATTGAACTATTCTAGATATAATTCAAGGATAAAACTATACTATTGTCTAATTTTTGAAAAACATTCCAAAAAATATTTAATGGATCTTGTATTATATAATTTTTTATATTCTCCCTCTACACCAAGGGTGTCTTGAGATGGTTGAATATCAGATGGTTGAACATGATTTGGAACACTGATACCTGGTTACCACAATCGCTGTAAATTAATGGTGGATTATAAAATCATAGTTGTACCTCATATCACCACTCTATTTATATAGTACATCCATAAATAACATCTCATGAAGATTAATATACATTTACTTCCCTAGTTCTATAGGAGTATCTCGAGAAAAAACTAGTGGTATGTTCTCATTACTATTCACCTAGAACTCCAAGAGAGGCCATCATGGAGACATCTTTTAATATTTTAAAAAAATGTCTTAAAATATACCACTCTAATAATTATAACTACCAAATTTTTTAGAATAAAATAATTGGTAAAACCTCCCAAAATTCTTAACACCCCATGTTAGAACACTACATAACATGGAGACTCTATATATACAATTCCCTGCATACTCTTGGTCAGTGTCATTTATTTCTTGGTTCCACATAATCCCATTGTTTCAATTTCACTTTTAAAAAGTGTTTCAAATTGAGGATCAATTAAATTAAATTTATATTACATGTTAAATTAGAAAAATAATTCTATATTACCCTTCTAATTTTAATTAACTGACATAATAAAATAGCTAGAGTAAGTGGACATTATTTTTATAATCATTTTAAGAAAATTTTTTTGAATATTCATTTTTCATGTTATATGAAAATCACATAATATATTTATGTTTTCACATTAAATAAACAAATAAAGAATCTTAGTCAGGTAATGAATCATAAAAAATAATGTGAATTACTTGATATTCCTATGTTTCATATATGATACATGCACACAGCCCCTATTTCCATTAAATCAACGAGTATATATCCATTAAATTGTTAACGTAAATGAATTGCATAATACTATATGAAATAGATCAACTATAAAATAAAAAACCAAGAAAATAATCTCAGAACTGGTAATGTGTCTTTCTATTAGATGTGTTCTAGACACTCCCATAAAAATAAACCAAACCATGATCTAACAACCTCAGATATCATTTATTCCTCACTCAAATAATAAAAAATAAATGAAAAGATTCTATGATATTACTATATAATTTCATTGGCCTGACTCACCCGATAGTAACCACATTTGGTTGATATGTGACCTATGTTTAAGTAACAGTCAGGATCTATAAAACCACATAAGAGTGGGGTGAATCATTAGTAAAACCCTCTATTTTTTATGTTTTCTGTTAATGAAATCATATCATCCTATTAGATATAAAATATTTTTTCTAAATGAAAAAATAAAACACAACAACAGGAACAAACATGTTAATGATATCCACCACTCAATAATAGTATCTACTACTTTACATGATTGATAATTAACTTAATAACACACAAACATTAGAAAATAATAAATTATGTCTCATTTAATAAGTGTATATTGATCAATTATGTTTTAGTATAGTCCTTCCAATGTTCATTTTTTAATTCAAAAAAATATATGATAATATTGTTCTTCCAAAAATGGAATGAACATTATTTGATAGGTTTCAACAGGACATAACTATGCTACTTTAACTTTTCACACATTCTATTCTATAAGTCATATCTTCTTATTCTTCTATTTCTTGAACATCAATGTTAAAAAACCACATATACTTATTTATTTATCAACTATTAATCCACATAATATAGACTCACAACATTATTGGCATTAACTATAAATTATAAATGATGAATCATTGACTATTTATTATATTTCACCTATGTTAAAAAATTTATAACACTATACAAATAGTTTCTAATTCAAATTTCCATAATTCTACAAGGTGGTCATCATAGTAACTTTCATACCTATTTTTAAATACATAAAAATATGTTGAAATATAGAATCCACTAAATTATCATTTATGACAATGTTTATTTCATATTAAATCTTGATGTATCAATCAATAAAATCATAGTATTGAGTCTAGATCATGAAAAACAAAATCTCGGTATTCTTCCTTATAAATACCATCTAGTGCACCTCTTTATTTTTATGATAATTGAAAATATCACTATATGAAGTTAATTTAAATATATATATAGATTCAATATGATGTATCATCGTTATTTTTTGTTTCATGTCTTGATGTGATCCCTTATTCTATATTCAATAATAATAGAGTCAAATACGTATTCTAAAATCATAAATTTTGGACAAACTCCATCGTTCTGCCTCCTTTTTCTTGTGTAGAAAGATACACACAACACATTTTTCTCTTACTCTTATCATAAGTTAATGTTTATAGTTTCACTATTCATATAATTACACTTCTAAAATAATATTTTCACCCTAAATGTCCTTTTTACGAATAATGAATGTCATTTTCATGAAATTTTAACTATAAGAGAGTTCATTACATTGAATAAAAATATTTATCATCTCTTGTTATTTGTTAATACTCAAAGACACTATCTATATGACAACCAAAATATCTATTTATACTATTTGACTTGTGGATAAACCTTTATCACTCAATGATTTTATATTGTCACTGAAAACCCATGTTCCTCATAGAAGATCTATGATACTTATCTTGGAAGAAAAAAAACTCACAAAAATTCCATGATACTTATCCTAAAATTCTTATAAATGAATTTCTAAGTCAATTCATTTATTACCATGGATAGTATGTGATGTTCACATGAAAACAATATAACTCATATTGGTTCCATGATGCTTATTTGGAATTTCAAAATGTAAGGTCCACAAATCTTCTCACATAATCAAGGACATGGAATCTTGGCTCAGAAATGCATATTCTATGATGGCTTAATCCTTTTATGTGTAATACATTATGTGGTGAATCACTCTTACCCACAAAATATAACTATTTAACATAGTATATTTATTTATCTTAAAATTGTTTTTGGTATTTTCATGCGATAACATATTATATTATGAATTGATAAAAATGTACATCACCAGAAAAAAATAAACTTCATGTTCACTAGATTCATCACCAATAAAAAAACAATTACAAAAAACTTGATTTAAAAAAACCCTATGGTTTTATTCCAACTAATAAAAATATATCATTGATGCTCTAACACTCTAGTGAAGAATGATTATCCAAAAATTCTATGCCTATATGAGCATTGTTGGTGTTGGAAACAAGAATATTTTAACAATAATGTCATTGTTTCCATAATTTAATGATCAATAATTTATCCAAACATATATAACCAACACCAATTCACAACCAAAACCGAATATAATCTATAAAAAGTATTTCATGAATCCAATTCAACATACCATTAAAATAGTTTACACATGATAACATCATAGATTATATATTTTAAAAACTCAAAAAAAAAATATTCACTTCCAAACTATATTATGAACATATAAATTGAATGTTGTATAATGTCATATTTATACACATTTAAAAACAATATAAAAAGACTAGATGCTAGATTATATAGAAAAAATAGACCCAATCATTATATAGGATGTTTTTTAAAACCCACTATCAACTTGAATTTCCCATATGTTTCCTTTGGTAGAAATTTGGTGAAAATATCAACCACATGCTCCCCCATTTTTTAAAAAATCATATTTAGTTCATTTAATACCACATTCTCTTTCATCAATTGATATTAAATATCAATTTTTTGTCATGAATGTTGGATTAAATTATTTTTTTATTGGTCACAATTTTATTATCACAACTCAAGAGAAGTTGTCACGACCCGTCCTCGGGGCCCGTGACGTGACTACCCCAAGCCCGCCTTCCATAGGCCAGGGGTTGGCGACTACCACCAAATGCGTAAATCCCGATAACTGGGAAGGAATTGCCTTTATAAATGTAAACAAAACACCACAGAGTACAAGAAGAAGTAAAACACTAAGTACAAATAGAAGTGTTGAAAGGTAAATGGGCCAGAATACTAACCCAAATGAAAGTAAAACTACAATAGAAAAAAGTACAACAAAAAAAGAAAACAGCTGGAAGAACGGAAGCAGCTCCGGGGTCGTCCTCCTCGGATCCTACCTGAAGGGTAGGAATAGATGGCGTAGCTCCTGGATTGTCCACCTAGGATCGTTGTAACGACCCAAAATTTCATTAATGGAAAATCCCTCTTGATCCAGTTAAATGTTTCTTTAGAAAAAAAAATGTTTTTATAAGATGTCAACTTCTTTAGTTTAACGTTAAGATTTGTGACCGTTACTTTTATAGCCGTTGAACAGTGATCATCTGGGTAGTTTAAATATAAGGCTTTAACGAACCAATTTTCTACTCAGACAAAGGAAGCGATGGCCTCATCCAGTAGAATCACCCCTTACGAAGCCCATTTTTCGGAGCTCGGAAAAGAGGTGGCGTCTTTGGGATTTTCCCTTGACAAAGCCCAAGATGAGCTTCATCAAGTAAAGCTCGAACGTGATCGTCTACGGGAAAAGTGGAAGTTGATTGAAATTACCACTCGAGCGATGTTATCCGAGCAACCCCAAGAGTCTGTCACCATCGCACACCTTACCCTTAGGTCGTATGCGGCTATTTTAAGGGGTTATGTAACAAATAAGTAGCACCATGTTCATGTACATTATCTTTGTATATGATAATGAATATAATTTCTAGTCATTTTTGATACATTGTAATTAGTTTTTAAAGTACAAACGGTGTTTTTAGTTATTATTTAATTAAGAATTATATTTTATTAAATTAAAGGATTTTTTAATTAAATAATATTTTAATAAAATATTATTATTAATATTAAATTAATTTTTATTAAATATAAATGATCTTATAATTTTATGAATGCAATTAAAATTTTTATTTAGGTTTGAAAGCCATTTCTGTCAAAACCCGTGATTTTTTTTATAAATGTCGGTTTTTATTTTAAAAGTGAAAATTCACATATTTAGAAAATTATTTAGATAAAATAAATATTATTTTTGGAATCAGGATGTCGAAATTATCCAACGGTGAATTTTTTATAATTTTCTGAGACAGTCAAATTTTTGGGTAAAAATTAAATACCATTTAAATATATAATGTGTTTTATGACATCATAATGACCCAATGGTGATGTAATAAAATACCATAATCCTTATGTTCGGCCAATATGTGTTTTATCATTAAAATAATGTGGTTTTGGGTTTGTTTGACTCACTTTTCAAAGCATTAATGGAGCCCTCAAGACTTATTCAACACTTTGCCTTTTTAAATTAATTTCCATGGGAGTGTGACTCACCTCCACATAAGCAACCCTAATTTTTTAATAAGTTCGGACCTTGGACATGTAAAATATTGTTTTCCTCCTTCCTTTTCCAGAAACCATGGGCAAATACCATGGGTTGGTTTGTGGTTTGGATTATTTTAATATAAGGGGTCCCAAACCTAAATAATAAAGAATTCTCTCACCTTTCCTATATAAACTCACCCAAGCTCCCACTTCCTCCTCACTCAAAGCCCTTTAAGTTCGTCCAACCTCTGCCCTACTCTCTCTAGAATCCTCTCAAGGTGCCCCAAGCTCCCAAGAAGCCTCTCACAAGCCTCTCTCTATCCTTTGGAAGCACACTTCCATGTAAGGGTTTTTCTTCCTTTCTCATTTTTGTCAATTTTCTTTAAGTTGTATTGCCCTTTTAATTTCATTTATGAATGTTGGGGTATGGTTTCGCACCTCTCCCATACTGCCCTCTTATTGTTTGAATGATGGGAGACCCCTTTCTCTCTCATTAAATGCCTCCCATGTACACCCGTTACTATGCCGAAATTCCGAAAGGAACCTTTTTCTCCTCTTTTATATTCAAGCAATACTTTTGTATCATGAATCTAAATTCCTTTTCAATTGTTGGGACATGTATATATATATGACCTTCTTACTGTCCATTACATGTAAATATGATGAGGAACCCCTTTCTCTCTCATAAGCCTTTTTATGAATTCTTATGTCACACCGTTACGCTGCCGAAATCACACCGATTTTCTAAGCCAATATCATTGTGTAGTGAATACCATGCCCATTTCTCCATCAAGGGTATTCACCTTTATGCACATTTACTTATTGATTGTAAAGTTTCATGTATGAATTCCACATTCCTTTATCGTGTAATAAATGATTATGTTTTATGAATCCATGTTTTATGATCCATGTGGCACACTTATGCATGAAATGAAATGTTTAAGAAGGGTGCGCCCTTTATAGCGCTCCAATGCATTGGGTAAAGTATAGTATCATGATACGTCATGTGAAATTAGTGTTGACTCATTCTAATTCAAGTGCAACGAGGGTTTACTCGTGCTTCAAGTGCAATGAGGGTTTACTCATGCTCCATGTGCAATGAGCCTTGGCTCATGCTAATTCAATGTTAAGTGTTGTTGCCACATTTCCATGTTATGATTATCATGCTTTATCATGCCTTTATGTTCATGTCTCTCTTATGCTCTATTGATATGACTATTGCCTAACATGTATTGTACTCATCATGTTATTCATTGTGTACTCCCTTACTGGGCTTTATAGCTCACCCTTTTCTTATGCATGTCCTCAGGTTATCCCATGCAATGCTAAGTACGAAGGAATGTAGTGGTCATGTAAAGGAAGTTTTCAATAAGGATGTTGTATTTCAAGTTTAAAGTTTTTATGTAATGATCCTAAGCCCCAAAGACACTAAACCTCTCGATCTTCTTTATTGTATCAAGTGAAGTTTTATGTAATAAAGCATGTTTAAGTTGTAATAAAAAGCAGGGTTGTCATAGTTGGTATCAGAGGATAGGTTTAGTTATTTTTGGGATTAGGAAACCCTAGTAAATCCTTAGATACAAGACTAATCATAATAAAAACATCCCTAAGTTTTGGTAAATACTAATTAAGTGGTTTATCAAACAAATACATCCCTGTCTGGATACGAGCAGGTAGAGGCGGCTCTGGCACAGATGTATCCTAGGGGTAAAACCCGAAAACACTGCTTTGAGCTAGACTCGAACGGGAACTGGTGCATGACAACGGGCCTTGATGCACTCTTGGTTACGACACTCCCGGGGGATATGTTTTGATAAATTCACAATCTTAGTATGAACCCTTATTAAGGGAAAAATGCCCCTAAGAATATATGTTAGAAGGAGGATCATGAAATGCCTGGATTGAATCCTATAGACTCATGAGTTAAAGAGATTAAAGTTTATTTATAAGTAATCAACTTTTGTCTTTGGATTACCCTTTATGTGTTACCCCTAACTTTCCTTTTATTCCAGCTAATGGACGGTAATAGGAGAACTCGGGCTAACAACCGTTGTGAAGATCAGTGTGATGATTGTACTTATGAGATGCCCAATCCAATGGGAGCGGGAATCGCAAACTTTGTCACGCTTCTCTCTCAGCTAACTCAAGTTTTGAATAGAAACACTGGTCAAGAGGAACGTTCAACCCCCCATAAGAAAGAACAAGTCACTATTGAAAGCTTCATGAGACAAAGGCCTCCTACTTTTAGTGGATCATCCGATCCCACGATTGCTGAACAATGGATCAATTCCATTGAAAAGATATTCTCCATCCTCCAATGCTCTAAAAAAGAGAAGGTTCTCCTGGCGGCTTATTGTATGGAGGGTGAAGCTGATCAATGGTGGACATTGATCAAAAATATGAAGCCTGAGGAGGAGATCGAGGCTTTGGAATGGAAGGTATTCCAGAAGATGTTTTTCGATAAATATTTTCCACGCACCCTCCGTCTTAAGATGGAAAGGGACTTCCTTTCCCTCAAGCAGAAAGATGAGGAATCTGTGGGAGCGTACGAGGCAAACTTCACAAGGCTTGAACGATACGCTTTCGGCTTTGTCGTTACCCCCGAATGCAAGGTTGACCGCTTCTTTGGTGGGCTGAAGCCTAGCTTACGGAAAGCATTAGCGATCCGTGACTTCGACAGCTATGAGGAAATTGTCCGATGTGCCCTCAAGGTTGAAATGGAGATCGGAAAATCACAGGGGTATCATGGGGACAAGAAGAGGAAGGAGGACTTCAATGCTGGTGGTCCGATGGATAAATCCAACGACGCTAAGAAATTCCAGCACCCCACTTGCCAAAAGTGTGGAAAAAAGCACCCTGGAAATTGCCTTAGGGGGACAAGAAAATGCTTTAAGTGTGGAAGAGAAGGGCACCTAGCTGTTAACTGTCAGCAAGAAGGACCCGCGGCTGCGACGGAGGGGAGGAACGCTTTGTTCGAACTTCAACGCATTGTTCAATGCTTCAAATGCAAAGAACCGAGTCATTTTGCGAATCAGTGCCCTAATCCAAGGGTTATCGGAGGCAATCAACAACCTCCAAGACAGCAAGGAAGAGCTTTTGCCATCACTTCTGTCGA
Source organism: Viscum album (assembly GCA_963277665.1). Classification (NCBI taxonomy): domain Eukaryota; kingdom Viridiplantae; phylum Streptophyta; class Magnoliopsida; order Santalales; family Viscaceae; genus Viscum; species Viscum album. Next base: position 91,836,115 of record OY728158.1, read on the forward strand.
AGTGAACCCCGACAACGAAGTGGTGACAGGTATGCTAGTTATTCATTCAAGAATAGTGAACGTACTTTTTGATTCAGGTTCTACGCATTCCATTATATCTTAAAAGTTTAGTAGAACAATCCCTGCACCACCACAAATCATGGAAGTAAAGATGTCGGTGAGTACGGAAAATGGGGCAATCATTGCATCCCATGAGTATAAGTCCTCCCCTGTTATAATCTGTGGATTGAATTTCCCGGCGAACCTCGTCATACTCCCTTTGGTGGAATTTGATGCAATTCTTGGCATGGATTGGCTTTCCTTATATAGAGCCAACATAAATTGTCGGGAGAGGGAAATCACACTCCATATGGAGAATCGACCCCCGATTCTTTACAAGTGTCAGGAGGAAGATGAATCTCCTTTAGCTCTATCATCTCAAGAATGGATATTACTGCCTTATGAGCACGCATATCTAGCTTAGATGATTGAGTCCAAGGAAGAAACCACCCATGAAGAAATGCCTATTGTGAGGGAATTCGCTGATGTATTTCCTGAGGAACTTCCTGGTCTTCCTCCAAGAAGAGATGTTGAGTTCTCAATTGAACTTATACCTGGGGCGCTACCAATATCCAAGACTCCATATAGAATGGCTGTGGTTGAACTTGAAGAACTGAAGAAACAACTACAGGATAATCTGGATAAAGGGTTTATACGCCCAAGTGCATCACCATGGGGTGCACCAGTCCTCTTCGTCATGAAGAAGGATGGGTCAATGCGGCTTTGCATCGATTATCGTGAACTTAACAAAATCACGATAAAGAACAAGTATCATCTCCCAAGAATCGATGACTTGTTTGATCAGCTGCGTGGAGCACATTACTTCTCCAAGGTCGACTTGCGGTCGGCATATTATCAAGTAAGGGTGAAGAAGGAAGATATCCCCAAGACTTCTTTTCGTACAAGGTACGGGCACTATGAATTCATAGTAATGCCTTTTGGACTCACCAATGCTCTAGCAATATTCATGGACTTGATGAATAGAGTCTTTAGAGATTACCTAGACAAATTTTTGGTAGTCTTTATAGATGATATTCTAATATACTCCAAAACCAAGGAGGACCATGAGGAGAATTTAAAAACTGTACTAGAGACTTTGCGCAAGGAGAAGCTCTATGCAAAGTACAGCAAGTGTGAGTTTTGGTTGAAGGAAGTCTCATTCTTGGGCCATATCATCACAAGCAATGGGATATCTGTGGACCCCTCCAAAATAGATGCAATTGAGGGATGGCCGAGGCCAACATTTGTAACTGATATCCGTAGCTTCTTGGGGTTAGCTGGATATTATCGACGATTTGTGAGAAACTTCTCACGATTGTCCAACCCTCTTACCAAGCTAACTCGAAAGGGATTAAAGTTTGCTTGGAGTGATGAATGCGAAGAAAGCTTCAAGGAGTTGAAAAGGAGGATTATCACTGCACCTGTGCTCACTTTACCCACATGTGGGGAGCTTTTTGTGGTATTCAGTGATGCTTCGAAGAAGGGCTTAGGATGTGTGCTGATGCAGAATGATAAAGTGATATCCTATGCCTCAAGACAGTTGAAAATCCATGAGCAAAACTATCCAACGCATGATCTGGAGTTGGCGGTGGTAATCTTTGCCTTGAAAATCTGGCGGCATTATCTCTATGGAGAGAAATGTGAGATATATACTGACCACAAGAGTCTTAAATATATATTCACACAGAAAGAGCTTAATATGCGCCAGAGAAGATGGATAGAGCTCATAAAGGATTATGACTATTCAATACATTACCACCCTGGGAAGGCGAACAAGGTGGCGGATGCCCTAAGTAGAAAGGATCCAGAAATTCTATCAATGATGAGAATTGAGAAGGATCCAATCTTCTTAGACTTGATGAAGATGGACGTGGGAATCATAAAGAAGGTAACATCATCAATCCTTTCACAAATGATTGCTCAACCATCTCTTTTGGAAAGGATAAAGGATGCTCAAAAGGATGATGCGAGAATCCAAGAAAAAGTGGAAGCTATCAAAAAGGGAAAATCCGCAGAGTTTAATGTTAATGAAGAAGGAATTGTGCGTTTTGGGAAAAGACTATGTGTCCCATCAAGTTCGGAGATGAAGAAGGAACTTTTGGATGATGCACATAGTTCAAATTTCTCTATTCACCCAGGGAGCACAAAGATGTATCGAGATCTCCGAGAAAACTTTTGGTGGGATAATATGAAGAAGGAGATCACCGAATATACATCAAAGTGCCTGGTGTGTCAGCAAGTGAATGTAGAGAGGCAGAAGTCTAAGGGGATGATGCAACCATTGCCCATACCAGAATGGAAATGGGAGAACATCACCATGGACTTCGTCACTGGACTTCCAAGGACATCCAAAAGCAACAATGCAATCTGGGTTATTGTGGATCGTCTTACAAAGACTGCACACTTCATTGCTATTCGAGAGGATTTCTCTTTGGATCAACTGGCACGGATATATATCAGGGAAGTGGTACGGTTGCATGGAGTACCACTATCTATTGTGTCTGACCGAGATCCAAGATTTACCTCTACGTTTTGGAAGAGTCTTCAACATGCTCTGAATACTGAACTGAACTTCAGTACGGCCTATCATCCTCAAACTGATGGCCAATCTGAGCGGACTATCCAAACACTTGAGGATATGTTGAGAGCGTGCTAAATGGACTTTAAAGGAGGATGGGATCAACATCTTCCTCTAGTTGAGTTCTCTTATAATAATAGTTTCCACTCGAGCATCCAAATGGCACCATATGAAGCCCTGTATGGGAAAAGGTGTAGAACACCGACATGTTGGGATGATGTCGGTGAACGTAAGCTGCTTGGACCAGAAATGGTCGAAGAAATGGTGGAGAAGGTGAAAACCATTCAGCAGCATATCAAGGCAGCCCAAAGTCGACAGAAGAGTTATGCTGATAATTGTCGACGAGACCTTGAGTTTAAAGTCGGAGACATGGTGTTTTTACGCATATCTCCGTGGAAGAAGGTCATGAGGTTTGGAAAGAAAGGGAAGTTATGTCCAAGGTACATCGGTCCCTTCGAGATTCTTGATCGTGTTGGGGCTGTGGCCTATCGACTAGCACTTCCACCTACTATGGCCAAGGTGCATGATGTCTTCCATGTATCCCACTTAAGGAAGTAAATAACAGACCCTTCACATGTACTCTCTTCCGAGGTGGTACAATTAGAAGACGATCTTTCTTATGAGGAGCAACCAGTGAAGATCTTAGATCGTAGAGAAAAAGTTCTACGAAATAAGACAATGCCCCTCGTCAAGGTGTTGTGGAGAAACCACAAGTTTGAAGAAGCAACTTGGGATTCAGAGGATATGATGAATCTAAGTTACCCACATTTGTTTTAGTGTGGGAAAAGGAAAATTTTGAGGGCGAAATTTCTTAAGGGGGGAATGTTGTAACGACCCAAAATTTCATTAATGGAAAATCCCTCTTGATCCAGTTAAATGTTTCTTTAGGAAAAAAATGTTTTTATAAGATGTCAACTTCTTTAGTTTAACGTTAAGATTTGTGACCGTTACTTTTATAGCCGTTGAACAGTGATCATCTGGGTAGTTTAAATATAAGGCTTTAACGAACCAATTTTCTACTCAGACAAAGGAAGAGATGGCCTCATCCAGTAGAATCACCCCTTACGAAGCCCATTTGTCGGAGCTCGGAAAAGAGGTGGCGTCTTTGGGCTTTGCCCTTGACCAAGCCCAAGCTGAGCTTCATCAAGTCAAGCTCGAACGTGATCGTCTACGGGAAAAGTGGAAGTTGATTGAAATTACCATTCGAGCGATGTTATCCGAGCAACCCCAAGAGTCTGTCACCATCGCACACCTTACCCTTAGGTCTTATGAGGCTATTTTAAGGGGTTATGTAACAAATAAGTAGCACCATGTTCATGTACATTATCTTTGTATATGATAATGAATATAATTTCTAGTCATTTTTGATACATTGTAATTAGTTTTTAAAGTACAAACGGTGTTTTTAGTTATTATTTAATTAAGAATTATATTTTATTAAATTAAAGGATTTTTTAATTAAATAATATTTTAATAAAATATTATTATTAATATTAAATTAATTTTTATTAAATATAAATGATCTTATAGTTTTATGAGTGCAATTAAAATTTTTATTTAGGTTTGAAAGCCATTTCTGTCAAAACCCGTGATTTTTTTTTATAAATGTCGGTTTTTATTTTAAAAGTGAAAATTCACATATTTAGAAAATTATTTAGATAAAATAAATATTATTTTTGGAATCAGGATGTTGAAATTATCCAACGGTGAATTTTTCATAATTTTCTGAGACAGTCAAATTTTTGGGTAAAAATTAAATACCATTTAAATATATAATGTGTTTTATGACATCATAATGACCCAATGGTGATGTAATAAAATACCATAATCCTTATGTTCGGCCAATATGTGTTTTATCATTAAAATAATGAGGTTTTGGGTTTGTTTGACTCACTTTTCAAAGCATTAATGGAGCCCTCAAGACTTATTCAACACTTTGCCTTTTTAAATTAATTTCCATGGGAGTGTGACTCACCTCCACATAGGCAACCCTAATTTTTTAATAAGTTTGGACCTTGGACTTTTAAAATATTGTTTTCCTCTTTCCTTTTCCAGAAACCATGGGCAAATACCATGGGTTGGTTTGTGGTTTGGATTATTTTAATATAAGGGGTCCCAAACCTAAATAATAAAGAATTCTCTCACCTTTCCTATATAAACCCACCCAAGCTCCCACTTCCTCCTCACTCAAAGCCCTTGAAGTTCGTCCAACCTCTTCCCTACTCTCTCTAGAATCCTCTCAAGGTTCCCCAAGCTCCCAAGAAGCCTCTCACAAGCCTCTCTCTAGCCTTTGGAAGCACACTTCCAAGTAAGGGTTTTTCTTCCTTTCTCATTTTTGTCAATTTTCTTTAAGTTGTATTGCCCTTTTAATTTCATTTATGAATGTTGGGGTATGGTTTATCACCTCTCCCATACTGCCCTATTATTGTTTGAATGATGGGAGACCCCTTTCTCTCTCATTAAATGCCTCCCATGTACACCCGTTACTATGCCGAAATTCCGAAAGGAACCTTTTTCTCCTCTTTTATATTCAAGCAATACTTTTGTATCATGAATCTAAATTCCTTTTCAATTGTTGGGACATGTATATATATCACCTTATTACTGTCCATTACATGTAAATATTATGAGGAACCGCTTTCTCTCTCATAAGCCTTTTTATGAATTCTTATGTCACGCCGTTACGCTGCCGAAATCACACCGATTTTCTAAGCCAATATCATTGTGTAGTGAATACCATGCCCATTTCTCCATCAAGGGTATTCACCTTTATGCACATTTACTTATTGATTTTAATGTTTCATGTATGAATTCCACATTCCTCTATCGTGGAATAAATGATTATGTTTTATGAATCCATGTTTTATGATCCATGTGGCACACTTATGCATGAAATGAAATGTTTAAGAAGGGTGCGCCCTTTATAGCGCTCCAATTCATTGGGTAAAGTATAGTATCATGATACGTCATTTGCAATGAGTGTTGACTCATGCTAATTCAAGTGCAACAAGGGTTTACTCGTGCTTCAAGTGCAATGAGGGTTTACTCATGCTCCATGTGCAATGAGCCTTGGCTCATGCTAATTCAATGTTAAGTGTTGTTGCCACATTTCCATGTTATGATTATCATGCTTTATCATGCCTTTATGTTCATGTCTCTCTTATGATCTATTGATATGACTATTGCCTAACATGTATTGTACTCCTCATGTTATTCATTGTGTACTCCCTTACTGGGATTTATAGCTCACCCTTTTCTTATGCATGTCCTCAGGTTATCCCATGCAATGCTAAGTACGAAGGAATGTAGTGGTCATGTAAAGGAAGTTTTCAATAAGGATGTTGTATTTCAAGTTTAAAGTTTTTATGTAATGATCCTAAGCCCCAAAGACACTAAACCTCTTGATCTTCTTTGTTGTATCAAATGAAGTTTTATGTAATAAAGCATGTTTAAGTTGTAATAAAAAGCAGGGTTGTCATAATCCTACCTAAAGGGTAGGGACAGATAGCCTCCACAATGCTCTCGCTCGTCAGCCTCCTCTGTGTGTCGTCTCGCCGTGAAGTCCACCTACGGATACTGACTCTTCGTGTAGTCCACCTCCAGGTACCGTCCAGTCCTTGAACACTCGGCCTTCGTTAGCACTGCCCGTCATCTACAACCAACACAACGAGGTGCGGGAATATCTTGTGCAGGGGTGAGTATAACGATACTCAGTAGGGACCCCGAGACCATCAAGGTCTCACTAAAAACAACAAGGATAACCACAAGTAAGATCTCAACAGATAACCTCTACATAGGTATAGGCCCATACATATACCTAAGTTATCAAGTAACCCATCTCAATCATGAGGAAACACAAAGATTATGAAATCAATAGATAACCACTACCCAGGTATACGCCCATACATATACCTAAGTTATCAAGTGACCCATCTCAATCAAGAGGTAACACAAAGGCCATAGACTCAGCTTAAATCCGGATTTTTATTATCGAAACCATAACTACTAAAGAGCCCCATCTCTGGAGTGTACAATGGTCCTGTCATGACTCCGAGGTACTACTCTCTAACCTAATACTACTGAGATACTCCTCATGTCGAGTACAGCGGGTCAACCACCCAAACACAGTAGTGCTTCCCGTCGGGGTATGCCACACAAACACAGTAGTGCACACCCCCTAGTAGCCTGCTGAGGTACTCCCCGGACAAGTACCATGGGTCTGCAATGTCACACAGGTAGTGCTCTGTCAGCCATGGGTCTGCACCCAAACCAAGTAGTGCTCCATCCACTGGGCTAGTCGACTCACTCCAAGTCGAGTCGGTCAAGCAGTCGTCAGGTCTCAGTCGGCTACACGGTCTCCGTACTCCACACGCTCGTCTCTGGGAGGGTCCGCTCCATGAGCTACAGGTCGATACTCCATGGATCTCAAAGTCCCACGAAGAAGTATCTCAAAGGACCGCCTCATCATAGGGCTCTCAACGCAACAGACGGCGCATCAATCGGACGCCCGGTCTGTGAGTTATTAGCCTTTTTGTCCCAGGGGCCCGGTTGGTTTCGTGAGAAAGCCAACTCGGCCGTATCTCAACTGTACCCCGAACACTCATAGGGTATACTCATAGAGACTGTTTCTCAACGTGATCACCAACGCCGCTGACGGTTCGTCAAACGAACGTCCGGTCTGAAAGATATCAACTTTTCCGTTCTAAGGGCCCGATTGGATTTCAGGTACAATCCAACCCGTTCACTATCCAACAGCAACCAAAAATCAGGCAAAGTATGCCAAAAGTTCCGTATCATCAAAAGGAATTCAACGAGAGTGCGTCAATCTGACACCCGGTCTGTGAGTTATGGCTTTTTCGTTCCAGGGGCCCGGTTGGTTTCGTGAGCGAACCAACCCAACCGTACTCCGACGACATCCAAACCTTGAGCGGAGTAAGACAAAAGATCCGTCTCACTTAGAGGAATCCATCAAAGTTGACAGAACGTCAATCGGACGTCCGGAGCTCAATGTATGACTGTTTCCGCTCCGATGGCCCAGTTGGTTTCGTGTACGAACCAACCCGGCCGAACCCAAGTATTCTGAAACCTTGAGTGCGATATACCGAAACGACCATCTCGATCCAAGGATCGCATCTCCGCTGACGGTACGTCGATCGGAGGTCTAATTCTCAATATATTGGTGAAAGACCATGAGGGGTCCGAAAAGGGGGGGTCTGGGTCCGGACCGACCCGACCCAACCACCCCCCCCGGTCGGCCCGAACCGGGTCAACCCATCCTGGGTCCGGGTCCGACCCGGATGGTGCGACCTGGCCCGGACGGGGTGGCCCGGCCTGGCCTGGGCGTGACCCGGCCCGACCGGTGGGTTGGCTCGACCAGTTACGGCCGAGCTGAGCGGAGCAGGGCGCTGGCCCCGCGTGAAGAACTGCGGCCCCGCGTGGGGCCGCCCGTGCCAGCGGACGCAGCAGCCGGACGCTTCCCGCCACCCCCTCCGGTCCCGCGCGGTCGCGGGACCGTGCTCCGCCACCGTGGCTTCAGCCGCGATGGCTTCTTCCGGCGGCGCGCCGGGCGCCGCCGCCACCCACCGCCGGTGCCGCCGTGCTGGCGAGGCGCGCTGACGGGCTGTTCCGCGGACCACCGGACGGGTTCCAGTGGTCGGAAATTCATTTCATCTTCCCCAATGGCCCTCCTGGGACCCGTCCTTCACTACGAGGATCCCACAACGCCCATGCGGCTTCGTTTGTCGTTTTCCGGCGCGGAGCGATGGCGCCGTGGCTTGTTCAACTTTATCGGCGTGGCACGATGGCGCTGCGCTTCTTAGCCCTTCGTCATAATTTACGCACGGTGCAACGGCACCGCGCCGCCTTTCACTTGTTGCTACAAATTCAAACAACAAGGGGAGAGGAGGGTAGGCCGTGTTTGTGCAGTCCGACCTTCTCCCGTTATAATGATAGAAAGCAGCCATCTAATAGAAGTCGACGTATGGAAAAGAAATAATTCACGGACAAAAACAATAATCCTCAACATCAATCCGCATGAACAAACGATCCGTGGATCAACATGGAATTGGTCGGTCCGCGCTCATCGTTTTTTTCTCAAAAGATAAGAGAACACCAAATAAATTCTCCAACATGGATATTTGATGACGCACGTCGGGTGTCGCGGAGAACGGCGTCGCGGGGTCGGACGTAGATTCCGTGGACGTCGAGGTGCGTCCGAGGAGGAAACAACGTCTCCTCACTTATTGCTATGATAATGAAGGAAGGTACGTTGTCATTGGTGATGATCACCGCGGTCGGCGACTTCTCCCTTGTCGTTGAGGAAGATGAAGACGGAAGAATCCGGGTCGCCGTGTCTTCTAAGTCGAAGGATCGATGTTCTTCTTCGAAGAAGAACCGTTCTTCACGTTCTTCAACGTGGAAGATGAAGTTCTTCAAAGTATAGAACTCTCCCTCTCACAATTTTCCACAGCAAAAACCAAACTAAAATAAAATAAGGCTTTGCCTTATTTTATTTACATTTGAAAACATTTTCAAAAACTCAAAATTCAAAACACATAACTCACTTAATTAAGATAATGTGTTGGATTTATATTAAAGTGGGGAGAGGGAAAGTCACCCTAATCAATGCTGAGTTTTTAAGGGGTTACACACTTAAGAAGAAGTTTTAAGAATTTGATGGGGTGGGGCTCGTGTGGGCCCCACCTCAGAAATATCCTAACAAGAGAAGTTAGAATTTAGTGGGTCCCACCCCAACTCCGTCACATGGAAGTTAAACCACTTAGAAGAGAGAAATAAAGTTGTGACACAACTTTATTTCACTTAACACTTAAACCACTTAGTATAGAAATAAAAGAAAATAGTAAAAAAATTATTTTTATTCCTCACATTTTTAACAACTCCTCCCGAGTAAACGCACCTTCGGAAAAGGTGATCATAAGCAATTACCAGTGCTGCAGTTTCAACGGTGCCCTCAGAATTCGATTCCGAGCACCGGTTCAAAATTTAGAAAAACCCGCTCGTTCGTTCACTGGTCGTACCCGAGCCAAACTTCGGAAAATGATTCCGGGCACACCGGGCCTCAGAATCAGGCGCCGTCAGAAACTCCGTTCTTTTAAAATTCCAAATAAAAGTAAGAATAATATTTCCTTCATATTTATAGGTCTTTACATTACTACCACCTCAGGGATTTACATCCCTGTAAAGATTCAACACAAACTACGGTCACAAAAACTGTATTGAGCACGCATCTGAGCCTTCTACTCCCATGTGCTTACCTGGAGATTCTCGTACTGCCAAAGAAAGTGCACCTGAGGAATCGAACATCCTCATAGGATCCACTCCTGTCAATCCTCGATCCCCACTGGAACCTCCATGGAAGTAACCCCATCGCCATCGTCCTGCTCCTCATAGTCGATGATATGCGAAGGGTTGAGCACGTATCTCCTCAGTTGAGATACCTGGAAAGCGTCGTGCACCTGGTGCAACTGAGGTGGATGGGTCAAGCGTTAAACCACCTCACCTACCATGTTGAGGACCTAGAAACGTCCATTGAACCTCGGAGATAACTTGCCACCTTGGCCACATCTCCGTAAACCTCGTCGAGGTAAGACCCATATAAGGACGTGATCGTCATCCTCGAACTCCAGAGGTCTCCAATTCCTGTTAGAACTGAAACTAAAATGACTACTACCACGAGGGTAAGGTTTACAGACTCAAGATTGATCGGTCGCACCCTCCTATGCAAGTGTTTATCCTGTGCTGCCTGGGGATTCCTTTTCACCGACTAAGGAAAACTCATCCCGACGTTTGCCTAAAATCGTCAATTTGAGTATGAACAATTATTGCCCATTCCATACTCAAACTAACGTCGTCAGGCCTTGACACTGCCACCAAGAGATTCCAACCGAAACTCTCGCCCCGAGGGTCTGACCACACCGTCGGCGTATGTGTGATTATCGAGTCTCCTCCCAAGGTATCTCCAGACGTTAGGGTCAAGTCCACGGATTACCGGAAACTCTAGGTCTAGAACAAGATTTGTGAAAGTAAAGAAGGATTCATATCGACGTCTGTTACTACAAAAGATAGTAGTGGATACAGACTGTCCCTTGATTCATTTTTAGAGCTATTGGGTCACACTCCTAGACCGCATGCAGCCGCACTCTTCCTCCTCCCTTCAGCTCCCTGAGCCTGGCAGGGATAACTAAGGCGGGTGGTTGTAGAATGTTAAGATGTACACCACCTCATGCTGCTCTCCTAGATCTGCCTCCACGTCTGCTGCTTTGCAGACTCATCTCTCCTTAAAGCATCTTATTATTGAAACATTTAACACGCTCGAGTCTCTAATACTGGCGCCGGTTTCTTGTTTCTTACTACACTGTGCATTCTTCATCTGCTCCTGGATGATCTGCACCTTCTTTTCCTACCATCTGAAAGAGCTGCTAAAATTTCTCCTTTGCCGAAAAGGGAAACTCGGTCTCATCCCCTGGATGAACCACGCCCATTGCCTAATACAGTGAATCCTGAATTTAATGATGTATTCATTCCATGGATGATGTCGTAAGGCCTCGACGTAACTACCAAGAGATCCAGCCGTCACTCTCGCCACCAACGGTCGAGTCACGCTGTCGGCATCATTGTGAGATCACTGGGTCTCCTCTAGTAGAAATATCGAAAGTGAGGGTCAAGTCAATAGTTTTAACCGAGACCTCTCAGTATCAACCAAAAAAAGGACAGGAAAGAAAACATCACAATGATAAGTGTCTTTTTATTGTTGCAGCTCATAGTACAAAGACATGAATACAACAGAAATATGGTACTAGAAGTACAAGGGACATATCCACTAGTTCTGATCCTGTCCACCTGCTCCCGGAGCTTTACTGCCTTGTCCACTGCTTGGATGTTTCTCAATCACTTGCCACTGCTTCTGCCTCGGTGGCCCCTCCAACCCCTGCGGATCGACTGTGCGGGGGGTCGGAAAGTCACGAGCCAGGTGACCCTTCCTGCCGCATGAGTAACTCTGTCTGTTTCTGGCACGCCTAGCTCTGTACCCACCCTAGGTTCCCCGCACCACTGATCCTAAAACCTGAGATCGCCCAACTGTTGGTCTGGTCCTCCTAGACATCTGCATCATCTGTCTACTGCCCACAGATGACTGGGCTACTGATCGAAAAACACACAACAAAGTCAGCAGCTCCTGAACATGCTCGGGGTATAGAGCTACTAGCACAAACTCCACAATGAAGAAGGTCTCGAATTCTTCCCATACGAAGGTTATCCCATCACAAAACTGGAACAAGTGGCTCCACCACCTGCATGCTGCTGCCTGAAGAAGGCTGGCAGCAAAGATCACCATGAAGTCTGCCGACATCCCCACTAGCCTGAAGACTCTCACCACAGCCTCCAGCCAATCCTCAACCGCCTGCAGGTCTATCTCTCCCTGGAACCTGGGTGGCCTCTAGCGCTGGAAGTCGTGCAGCGTGCTCAAGTAGCGGGCATCGCCTACTGCTGGGGCTAGTGGCATCGGTGGCCCAACGTATGGTAGTACCGCTGGTGCCTCCGCTGGTGCCTCAAATGCAAGAGGGCCCTGTACCGATGCCTCATTGCTCGGCAGGCTGTCAGTACGCACATCCCTCTGGGCTCTAGCTGGTCGTCCATGAAAAGGCATCCTGAAAGAATCAACGTGACATTGTCAAACGATTATACATGGTGAGCTGACCTGGTTTGAGCTAACATTTAAAAACATCTGGAAACACACACGAAATCAGTGTTTTCGTGCATAAAATCGGAAATCCGTTGTCAGGGTCCTGGTGTATGGATATGTCGGCCACCCGCACCAACACTGGACTCCCTGAACTGAAAACAACACTCGGTACTCTTAACACTATTACTTCATAGTAAGAAAATATCAGAGTTATAAGTTCTGCGGTAGAACCGACTACTCTGATACCAATTTGTCCTGACCCGTCCTCGAGGCCCATGCCGTGACTACCCCAAGCTCGCCTTCCATAGGCCAGGGGCTGGCGACTAGCACCAAAGGCGTAAATCCCAATAACTGGGAAGGCATTGCCTTTATAAAAGTAAACAAAACACCACGGAGTACAAGTGGAAATAAAACACTAAGTACAAAGAGAAGTGCTGAAAGTTAAATGGTCCAGAATACAAACCCAAATGAAAGTACAACTACAACAGAAGAAAGTACAATAGAAAAATACAACAGCTGGAAGAACGGAAGCGGCTCCTGGGTCTTCCTCCTCGGATCCTACCAGAATGGTAGGTACAGATGGCGCAGCTCCTGGATCGTCCACCACGGATCCTACCTGAAGGGTAGGTACAGATAGCCTCCACAACGCTCTCGCCCGTCAACCTCCTCCGTGTGTTGTCTCACCGTGAAGTCCACTTCCGGATACTGACTCGTCGAGTAGTCCACCTCCGGGTACTGTCCAGTCCTCGAACACTCTGCCTCCGTCAGCACTGCCCGTCATCTATAACCCACACAACGAGGTGCGGGCATAGCCCGTGTAGGGGTGAGTATAACGATACTCAGTAGGGATCCCGAGACCATCAATGACTCACTAAAACCAACAAGGATAACCACAAAGAAGATCTCAACAGATAACCTCTACTTAGGTATATGCCAATACATATACCTAAGTTATCAAGTAACACATCTCAATCATGAGGAAACACAAAGATTATGAAATCAACGGATAACCACTACCCAGGTATACGCCCATACATATACCTATGTTATAAAGTGACCCATCGATAATCAAGAGGTAACACAAGGGTCATAGACTCAGCTCAAACCAGGATTTTTATTATCGAAACTGTAACTACTGAAGAGACCCGTCTCTTGAGTGTATAGTGGTCCTGTCATGATTCCGAGGTACTGCTCACTAACCTAAGACTACTGAGATACTGTTCCTGTAGATTACCGCGGGTCATCCACCCAAACACAGTAGTGCTTCCCGCTGGGGTATGACACCCAAACACAGTAGTGCACACCGCCTAGTAGCCTGCTGAGGTACTCTCTGGACGAGTAACGCGGGTCTTCACTGTCACACAGGTAGTGCTCTGTCCTCCATGGGTCTGCACCCAAACAAAGTAGTTCTCCATCCACTGGGCTAGTCGACTGACTCCAAGTCGAGTCGGTCAAGCAGTCATCAGGTCTCAGTCGGCTACACGGTCTCCATACTCTACACGCTCATCTCTGGGATAGTCCGCTCCACGAGTTACAGGTCAATACTCCAAGTATCTCAAATTCCCAGGAAGAAGTATCTCAAAGGACCGCCTCGTCATAGGGGTCTCAACACAACATACGGCGCATCAATCAGACGCCCGGTCTGTGAGTTATTAGCCTTTTCGTCCAAGGGGCCTGTTTGGTTTCATGAGTGAACCAACCCGGCCGTATCTCAACTGTACCCCGAACTCTCATAGGGTATACTCATAGAGACCGTTTCTCAACGTGATCACCAACGCCGCTGACGGTTCGTCAAATGAACGTCTGGTCTGAAAGATATCAGCGTTTCCATTCCAAGGGCCTGGTTGGATTTAGGGTACAATCCAACCGGGCCACTATCCAACAGAAACCAAAACTCAGGAAAAGTATGCCAAAAGTTTCGTCTCATCACGAGGAATTCAATGAGACATACGGCGCGTCAATCGGACGCCCGATCTGTGAGTTATTGGCTTTTTCGTTCCCGGGGCCCAGTTGGTTTCGTGAGCGAACCAACCTGACCGTACTCCGATAACATCCAAACCTCGAGAGGAGTAAGACAAAAGATCCTTCTCAGTTAGAGGAATCCATCAAAATCGACAGCTCGTCAATCGGACGTCCGGAGCTCAAGATATGAGCGTTTCCACTCCGAGGGCCCGGTTGGTTTCATGTACGAACCAACCCGGCCGAACCCAAGTATTCTGAAACCTTGAGTGCGATAAACCTAAATGACCTCCCCGATCCAAGGATTTCATCGCCACTGACGGTGCGTCGATCGGAGGTCTAAAGCTCAAGATATGGGCGAAAGACCGTGAGGGGTCCGAAAACGGAGGGTCTGGGCCCGGCCCGACCTGGCCCAAACCCCCCCCCCCCCCCCCGGGTCGGCCCGAACCGGGTTGACCCGACCAGGGTCCGGGTCTGACTTGGATGGCGCGACCCGGCCTGGCCGGTGGGTCGGCTCGACCGGTTAAAGACGAGTGGAGCGGAGCGGGGCGCTGCCCCCGCGTGAACAATTGCGGCCCCGTGTGGGGCCGCCCGTGCTGGCGGATGCGGCAGCCGGCCGCATCCCACCGCCCCCCTCTGGTCCTGCGCGGTCACGGGACCACGCTCCGCCGCCACGGCTTCAGCCGCGGTGGCTTCTTCCAGTGGTGCGCCGGGCGCCGCAGTGCCGGTGAGGCGCACATGTGGGCTGTTCCGCGGACCACCGGATGGGTTCCCGTGGTCGGAAATTCATGTCGTCTTCGCCAATGACCCTCTAGGGACCCGTCCTTCACTGCGAGGATCCCAGAACGCCCGTGCGGCTTTGTTTGTCATTTTCCGGCGCGGCGCGATGGCGCCGTGGCTTTTTCAACTTCATCGGCACGGCGTGACGGCGCTGCGCTTCTTAGCCCTTCCTCATAATTTCCGCGCGGTGCAACGGCCCCGCGCCGCCATTCACTTGCCGCTACAAATTCAAACAACAAGGGAGGAGGAGGGTCGGCCGTGTTCGTGCGGTCCGACCTCCTCCCGTTATAATTATAGTAAGCGACCATCTAATAGAAGTTGATGTACGACAACCAAATAATCACGGACAAAAACAATAATCCTCAACATCAATCCACATGAACGAACGATCCGCGGATCAACCTAGAATTGGTTTGTCCGCGCTCGTCATTCTTTTCTCAAAAGATAAGAGAACACCAAATAAATTCCCCTACATGGATATTTGACGTCGCACGTCGGGTGCCGCGGAGAACCGCGTCGCGGGGTCGGACGTAGATTCCGTGGACGTCGGGGTGCGTCCGAGGAGGAAATGACGCCTCCTCACTTTTTTCTATGATAAAGAAGGAAGGTACGTTCTCGTTGGAGATGATCACCGCGGTCGGCGACTTCTCCCTTGTCGTTGAGGAAGATGAAGACGGAAGAATCCGGGTCGCCGAGTCTGCTAAGTCGAAGGGTCGATGTTCTTCGCCAGAGAAGAACCGTTCTTCACGTTCTTCAACGTCTAAGATGATGTTCTTCAAAGTATAGAACTCTCCCTCTAATAATTGTCCACAGAAAAAACCAAACTGATATAAAGTAAGTCTTTTCCTTATTTTATTTACTTATGCAAACATTTTCAGAAACTCAAAATTCAGAACACATAACTCACTTAATTAAGTTAATGTGTTGGCTTTAAATTAAAGTGGGGAGAGGGAAAGTCACCCTAATCAATGGTGATTTTTTAAGGGTTACACACTTAAGAGGGAGTTTTAATAATATGAAGGGGTGGGGATCGGGTGGGCCCCACCTCACAAATATCCAAACAAGAGAAGTTTGGATTTAGTTGGTCCCACCCCAACTCCCTCACATGGAAGTTAAACCAGATAGAAGAGAGAAATAAAGTTGTGACACAACTTTATTTCACTTAACACTTAAACCACTTAGTAAAGAAATAAAATAAAATTGTAAAACAATTATTTTTATTCCTCGCATTTTTAACAACTCCTCCCGAATAAACGCACCTTCGGAAAAGGTGCTCCTAAGCAATTATCGGCGCTACGATTTCAATGGTGCCCTCAGAATTCAATTCCGAGCACCGGTTCAAAAGATAGAAAAACCCGCTCGTTCGTTCACTGATTGTACTCGAGCCAGACTTCGGAAAATGATTCCGGGCACACCGGACCTCGGAATCAGGCGCCGTCAGAAACCGCGTTCTTGTAAAATTCCAAATAAAATTAAGAAAAACTTTTCGTTGAAATTTCTGGGTCTTTACAGAAGTGTCTACATTACATCTGTCCAAATGTCTTCTATCAGTCTATTTGTCAACATTAATTATGTTTAAACCTGAGTTGAAACAACATAGTAACATTAAATAGTGAAAAAAACAAATTATCTTTTATAATTTTTATGCCAACACACATATCATCTTTCATGAAACAATACACCACCATATGTGGATATCCAATCATCAATAATACCTTATTAGTCTATATCTATAATCAAAAGAAAATTCTATTTCCCTTACAATTATACAATATCCAACAATTTTTAATTCCCTTACTGTATCTTATAATTAATTTTCCAGTTAAATGATGTGTTTTTTCTTTGTGCAATATAAAATATGAAATACAGGGCAACAACACAAACCAAAAGTATAATAGATATTATTAAATGAAGAAAGAATCAAATAAATATCTAAAATACATCAAAACCCCCATCCTTAAAATTATTTTCCCCCATAGAGATAATTGTTGAAAATTCTTTTGAATATTGAATTCCATTTTTATGTAGTTCCTTGGAATAATTTTATTATGAACCAAACTGATCCTTACCTTGATAAATTTTAAATTCATTAATGTAATTTGTTTCTCCTATTATATAAATTCCAAACGATATCTTTATCTTTTTGAAAACGCCTTTATAATATTCTTAATTATTCCGTAAAAATATGATATCATCAACATAAACAAACTCAATAAGAGAATCCATTTTGTTATAATTTATACAGTGTTTTATATCACCTCTCCCATTCTCGATTATATGTTTCTTTAATCCAGAACACATATTGAAATATCAATCTCTTTGTTCTTAAATAATACAATATAGATCCTTTTTCGACTTACCCAAATTTTTATTGTCTATTTATATCAAAAAAATCACTAGGATTGTTGTATACACTTATTCTAGAATCCCTAAATTGAGAAAGGATGAATTGAAATCCATTTGGAATTTCTTCTATTTACATTATTTATAAATTATAAGGAAGAATATGATTGTTTCATCTGGTAACTAAGTAAAATGAATCATCAAAATTGATTCCTTAAAACTATGAGTATCCTTAAAAAACATTTCATTTTTTATTTATTACCACATCCTGTATTTCATTCATCTTTTTCTGTAAATGACACATTATACTAATAACATCTATATCCATAGGTTTGGGTACCATCTCCCTTGATTCATTTTTCAAAATCTGATCCAATTATTTAGTCATCACCTAAATAAACTCTTTATTCTATAA
This sequence comes from Viscum album, assembly GCA_963277665.1. Lineage (NCBI taxonomy): Eukaryota > Viridiplantae > Streptophyta > Magnoliopsida > Santalales > Viscaceae > Viscum > Viscum album. The sequence continues at coordinate 91,853,929 of OY728158.1, forward strand.
TTATTCTATAACATATTTTGGTTTAACTTTTGAAACCAATGATGTAATATAAGTATCCATAAAATTTATTTTAGACTAAACATATTTTAGAATATCCGCATGGATGTTCTAGATCTATACATCATTTCATAGCCTTGGATATGATAAATTGGGATTTTTTCAATCCCTCCAAATAGCCATGTGTTCCTTTACTCCATTAATATAATCAATACATTAATTTCATCCAACGCTTTCATATTTCGTCTTAAATGGGATATATATATATATTCTACCCTCATATAATTGTATATATTATTTCAAAATAAATTTTGAATCCCATTATGATTGACTAAATCAATTATTATAACAGTATCCTTGTTTTATAATCTATATCCCCTACTACATGGATGATATCCAATGAGAATACCATCAACACCACTTTGATCAAACATCCCAAGATTCAAAAAATTTAATTTGATAATACAAAGGATTATAGAAACTATTAAGTACATGAAATAGGTGGTCTTCATATAATAAATCTCATATTTAGAATTTTTTGAATATTTTCTATTGAGCATTTATTTTGAATGTGGATTTTTTCTCCAATATCTTGTCTCAAATTAAATTTAAAACATCATGTACAATCATCATGGTTCAATCCATCTCAACCAGGAAACTATTATTTCATATACAAACATTAAATTTTTATGGAGTGTATTGTTCAATATGATCATGTCAAAAAAAACTCAATATTATCATAATACATCCAACAACATTATTCAACAACATTATTAGTTCATATTTCATTTATTGGTTATTGTTAGATCAGAATATGAAAACATACAAATGAAGGGTGAATTGTGTGTTTTTAAAATCTTTAACAATTCTGACTTTTGAATGTCAAATGTAGGTTATGCAGATAAGTGGCATTTATCTTCTATATGAATGTATGTGTAGCGGAGAAAATAGAAATATAAAACATGGTAGTTTGTAGTGGTTTGGGTCCTAAAGATCTCCTAGTCCACTCCCCAAATTACTCTCTCTATGAGTTTGTGGAATTTCACTAGTCGGGTCCTCATATCATAAGACCAATCCACAACTAATTGAAAGAAGTTGACACCATTAAAAATAAGGATGAAAATAGGACCTTTTGGTTCTTTAATGGAGAACTGAATATCCACAGCATAGAGAAAGATGCTGATTGTCCACCACAACTGAGTATGAGAATGTGAAACTCTCAATTAAATGTTACTGATTAATAATGGTTCGGATAGAACTTCACAGTTGTAATAGAAAATAATATTAGATGAATCTTCTTCACTAGAAAATATTTTCTTCAATAAAGAGTAGTTCTGAAGTGATCTAGCACCAATAAATTTTAAAAAAAAATGCATCAATGATTAGTAGTAGCTGACTTATAGAAAATATGAGATTCAAAACAAGTATATCTCCAATGTGTATCCTTTTCTATATATAATAGATCTTGATTGATTATAGTAGGAGATCTATGAAATATCTTCACAAGAATTGTTTTTTAATGGAAATATAAGTTTCAATTTGTGTGTCACAATATATGTGACATCTTCTTTGAATCACACACACACACACAGATATATATATATATATATATATATATATATATATATATATTGAAAAAATACAATGATAGGTAAAATAAATTAGAGAGCTTGATTTCAATTCTAGATCCAAGAAAATCACCTGATAAATTTTGAGAATTAAAATTAATAAGAGATATCCTAGAATACAGAACATCTCATAAGAACAAGAGATCATTTCCTTACTGAATATAATTCTTTGAATCAATATTAACTATCTTTTTAATCATTTGAAAATGTGATTTTAAGTTGACCTGATATTATACAAAGACCATTACACAATAATCATATTTAATAATAAATTGAAATTTCAAATGTTGAAAATTAAAATGTAGGTATCCTTTATAAAACAAAAAATTACCAAATGCAGGGTTCAACTATATAGCGTTCATTCTCGGAATGTAGGGTTGGTAACATAAGGTTGAATAAAAAACCATGGTAGATGATACATATGTTTCTTTCCCAATCATAGGGTTCCATACATATTAGGGCTCTTAAACCATACATATTCTCATTTTCAAATGTATGTAGATATGAAAATATAATTTTCATTATCGATAACTTTCTATCAACATAGGGTTGATTAATCATACATGTTGAACATTCAACATAAGGTTTAATATAAATGTAGGGTTTGAACTGTGTTTCTAGAATACTCTTAATAATGTTCAAAACACATTGATGAATATTACACATGAAAAACATTATTTAATATATTTCCAAAATAATGAATTTATAGAATATTAATTTATGTAAACATATATAAAATAATGTCCTTATTAAAACAAACAACTGTATTTGTGTGAATCAAAATAAATAAGAATTATTTTGTATTGTTGAGACAATATATACCCTAAAATCCCTCCCCCCATTTTTGATGATCGCAAAACCTATAAAATTAGTAGCAGAATATAGAATTTTTTCATATAATTAAAAGATAATAATTAAAAATTCACATTGAAAGACTTATTTCGAAAAAAAGTAAATGGTGTGTTATCCAAAATATACCCCCTTTTGTGAGATCAAAATGATTGTATAGAAAAAGATTAAAACTAGTTTATTTTTTCATAAATCTATAAGGAAAGATTATATTATTCTATTTAATTAAATAAGAATGTATATTGTGGTTGGAGAAATCAAAAATGAATATTAATTAAAGATCGTCCAATAATAATGTAATTTTATTGATTAAAATTGGGTAAACATAAAATAGTTAGTGTGACAAGGAAACATGTCAGCTAACAGATATAGTTTGAGTAGAAGTGGTTGGGTAGGATTTTGAATAGCTTGAAACATGTATTTCATCTTTTCAATTAGTACTTGCAACCTTTTTCATAAGAATATATCCCAACTACATAATCAAAACTTTAAAGTCTAGACTAATATTAAATTTTCAACAAGACTCACTTTATCAAAATCATCAAAAACTCTCATCTTGTTGCATAAACTAGTCCAATTAAAATGTTAATTAGTTTAGTAGAAATCTGATACCTTGTTCATTTTGATACAATTGGTCAAATAAAACATTATTATTTCCTAGTAGAAGTGACAATGTATCACTATTGCACTAAATATTTTTTTTACAATCATTAATGTCTACCATAACAGTTGTGAATGCATAAAATATGTGAATCAGATTTTGAAAGGTAGTAGGATCAGAGGTTGATTTACTGGTCTGACTGACAGTACTCTTGATTGACTCAAATTAACTCCCCAAATACCACTTTAGATCTACAAAGTCTGACTTAGAAACAACTTCAGACTTGATCGGTCCAACCTCATCCCGCATTTCAATCTTGAAATCATCGAACTCATTTTTGGAAACAAAATTTTCATTAAGATCTTGAAAATTTTTCCATTAAAATTTGAGCTCTTTCTAAGGATTTACATTTTCTTCTTGATATTTATTGATCATAATCATAGGCTCTCCAACCTATTATGTCAAGGAATCAGGTATCCCTTCTTATGGATGTTATAATTGATCTACTTCCACAATTTATAAATATCCTGATGTAATCATATCCATAGATTTCTCCATTAGTTTTTTGATATATTTGACACTTGAACAAGATATACTATCAAAAATTTATATTCTGCCTTTAGAAGCATATTGATTTCTCTCACCCACATTATTAAAAACAGAGTAAAAAATATTCTCAGCAATTTACCTATCCAATTTTTTTGATTTGAGTGTTTGTTACTCTTCGTGAGAAATTGTCTCTTCCTCCTAGACTACTTGAATAAAAACACTCTTAAAATATCATATTTGACTTTCTACATATTAGAGTTCCTCATGAATAGTTTCTTCATAATGAACTGACATAATTTCTTCACATGAACGAAAAATTGGTTCTTCAGTAGGTGAATATTCCATTTTTTTGGTTTCATAATCAGTTCTTCTAGAACATATTCGTCATCCTTCTCATTTTCTTCTGAAATAAAATATTTAGTCCCCCTCTTAGTGGTCCGGAAAATACCATATTTTCATTATTCAAAAACTTTTTCTTTTCTTACAGTCCCTTGCTCCCCCTGATAAGAAGTGCCAAAACCCTATTTTTTATTAGAATCAATAAGTAATGAGTTTCCTTTCATAGTACTCCAGAAAAAGCCTAACTTTTATAGAGTTATAGCATTGAGTGAATTTTTAGGATGGCATTTTATTCGATAATCAATTAACCAAAATGAATTTTTCTTAAATATAATTTGATAAATTATCCTTCCATAAGGATAAAAAGTCATCCTTGCATCTAATTGAAAGAATTATTGAAGATATATGAACATATATCGTGGAAAATGTTTCTATATCTCACCTATACACATAAACATTATGTACATGTCTAGACACATAAAATTCTCCATTTCACCCATCCTTGGAGCAATTTGAGTTTGAATAAACTCAAAAAGAGTTTTAGGGTCTTCCTCATGATCTATAAAAAATTATTCTCTATGTTTTTTGAACAAATAAAAAAAGTCATAATGTCTTCATAATTATTCTCCTTATCTCCAATAGACCATATATAAAAATAAAATAATCCCCTAGAAGGAAACACCAAAATTTTGGATATTTCCGTGGATGAAATGAAAAAATCCTTATCATTTATTATCGTGAAAACTATATATTGAGAATCACCAAAACTAAACAATATAATGTTGTTGAAAAATTATAGATCTTCCTCATATATAAACTCGATGTTCTCTTCATAAAAAATTGGTTCCATACCATTGAACTCTAACACCTTCTTTATGAGTATTTTCTTCTGGTAGAGCCATTTGAAATATACTAGTTTTACTAAAAAATCATTCTTTAGGAAACATTTTGTTGCTTCAGATAACTAGATTTCTCTTATTTTGTTCTCTTGGATTTAGTCATTTTTTTAGAAACAAAATCTCGATATTTATCAGGTTCTATGATTTCAAAGGTAGAGGATTGTAGATGAAGGCATTAGTAATTGTGTATGGTTTGAGATAACAAAATGTAAGGGAAGATGAATAGTTTCTAACATTACATTCTTTCCCATGTCTTTACATAAGATAAATATGATTTTTTTTAAAACACGTGGGAGTAATAAATATAAGATAAAATAAATTAACTATAATATATAGTAAAATTATATCAAAATAGATCAGATTTAAGGTAATCAGATAATAAAATTTATATAAATAAATTGGAATAAATAAATAATGAAAAATTAAATAAGAAGATAAAAATATTAACAATTATTTAAAAATTAAATATACCTAACTCACCCTTAAAAAAATAAAAACATATTGTCAGATGTGGTATAGTGAAAATATCAGCTAGTTGATATTCTGTGTTGAAAAATTCTAAAGATATATCCTTTTTGAAAGCATGATCTCACAGAAAATGATGTCTAATATCAATAAGCTTAGTTCTTGAATGACTTATTGGATTTTTTGAAATATTTATATAAGTTGTATTATCATTTAATATATGCATACTATTAAAATTTAATCTGATGTCTAGTAGTGTGATTTTTATCCAAAATACCTGTGCACAACAACTACAAGTAGATACATATTATGCCTTCATTGTTGATAACAAAAATGAGTGTTGTTTTTTACATGACCATGATATTAAATATTTTCCTATAAACAGAAATGTTCCTGAGGTATTTTTGTATTTAATCTAAAACCTCTAAAATCAGCATATGAATATGATATTAATTAAAATCATACATTTTTGAATAAAGAAGTGATTTAAAAACAATTATTTTTAACTGTAAAAATATCATTTTGATAGTAATAAGATTATATTATTTTACATTTTTATTGAAATTTAGAAAATAATCATACAAAAAATATAATATCAGGTCTTCTATAAGTAAGATATAATAAACCACAAATCTTACCTCTATATAACTTGTTATCCAATGGTTGTTCAGCTTTAGGCTAATCAATTTTTATATTAGTCTACTTGGGAGTTGTATATGTATTTTTGTTCTTAAGATAGAACTTTTTAAATAAATCAATAATATATTTAATTTGGTTTAACAAATTCTCATAATCAATTTGATAAATTTTGCACCCTAAAAATAAATTTAATTCTCTAATCAAACTCATTTGAAATTATTTTTTCATGACTTCTGAAAAATCATTTATATTTTTTTCATTAGTTGAACCAAAAATAACATCATCAACAAATATTTGATCTAATAATGTGTTAGAATAAATGGTATTTCTAAAAAGAGTAGGATCTTCCAATCCATCAAAAAATCTATTTTCAATATAAATGAACTAAATATTTCATACAATACTCTAGGTGCTTGTTTATGGATATATTAAGCTTTAGTAAGTTTAAAAATAGAATATGATTTTTGTGAATTCTAAAAACCAAGTGGTTGTTCTACATAAACATCCACCATTATATACTAGTTTTTAAATTTAGATTTTAGATCCACCCAATATAATTTAATGTTCTTGTGAGACACATAATATAAAAGCATTATAATTTCTTCTAATCTAGCTATAGGTGAAATTTTTAACCATAATCTATACCTTCTTCATAATTATATCCTTTATCTAGTAATACCTATTTTTTCTAGTCATAATCCCTTTATCATTATGTTTATCTCTATAGACCCATTTAGTTCCTATAACTAGGTAATTTTTAGTCTTCCAACTTATTCTCAACCATCATTTCTTTTCAATTGGTTTATCTCATCATGCATTTCTAACATCCAAAACTCAACATCCATGACTTGTAAAAATGATGTAGGATCTAGTTTATATAGGAAGGAAATGAACTCAACTAGGGTTACTATATTTCTTCTAGTTCTTATTCATATGTATAAGTTTCCTATAACAATTTCAAAATGATTATTCTTTAGGGTTATATAATATTCATGAAAAATAATTTTAGGTTCATCAGTGTCATTTTATTATTAACTGGTCTGAATTTTATTTATATTATTTTCAAAAGAATTTTTTCAGGTTATCAAGTCTCATGTTGTCATAAGAGTCATTAATTTCATCAGTTTGATCATTCTACTTAAAAAAAGGATTAATATCATCAAACATCACATGAAATAATTCTTCAACAATCCTTGACTTTTTATTAAATACTCTATATGCTTTAGAGGTAGTATAATGTCCTAAATATATTCCATAATTAGCTTTTGGATCAAACATACCATGATTATCCTTTTTGGTCATGATATACACCTTGCACCCAAAAACATTAAAGTACTTACTTTAGTCTTTCAGTTATTCCAAAGATAATAATGTTTATTTTTAAAAATAGGATGAATTAAAACACTATTCATGATATAGTCGGTTGTTCTTGCAACTTTTTCTCATAATTGGGTAGGAATAAAGTATTCATTCAGCATATTCTTTTCCATTTCTTGAATAGTTCTATTTATTATTTCAACAATTCCATTTTATGAGGTGTTCTTGGTGAAGATAGGGTGTCATTAATACCTATATTTTAACAAATGGTATTGAATTTATTATTCTCAAATTCTCTACCAAGATCCAGTCTTAATGAAACTATCTTAATTTTTTTTCTTATAGAAAAATTTTACAAAAACATTCAAAATAAAAAAATCTTCAATTTTTTGTTTTCTAAAATAGTAACATTTAAATCTAGATTAATCATCGAATTAAACATATAAATATAATTTTACATCCAAAAATTATACTCTTGATGGTCCAAACAGATCCTAGTGGATATGTTCTAGATGTTCTGATGTAGTAATTTTGTTAATATATTTGAACGATGATTTGGGTTGTCTTCCAATTTTTCATGCATCGTAGAATCTATCTCCATCAATTTTAAGATTAGGTAAATTAAAAACTATATTTTTATTGGAAATTTTAGGTAAATAATAAATTTTACATTTACCAAGTCTCCTATTCAAGATCTATTACTCGTTTATCTTATAATTTAAACGATTTACTTTCTATTTACATAAGGAATTAAAATCCAAAGTACACACATTATCATTTCTTGGTGCACTAAACGTAGGCTATTTTACTTTAAATATAGAGTAAGAATATTTAGAAAAATCATCATATAATCCATCATTACATAGTTGAGAGATTATTATCAGGTTTTTCTTCATCCATTTTATATATAGTACATTGTCTATTGAGACTGTTTTTGGATCTCCAACAGTTCCATGTCCAATAATATTTCCCTTGGAATTATCACCAAATGTGACTAGAACTCCAACTTTTTGAGTCAACTTGTTGAATATTTAAGAGTTTCCACCCATATTACTTGAGTAACAACTGTCCATATACCATTTATATTTTTTTGTGACTAATTTCCTACAAAGTAAATTTTAAAGAAAGTGATTTTGGTACCCATATCGTCTTGTGTCCAGTAGTGTTAACGAGTGGAGATCTGGGAATTCAAATCTGAATTGTTTTTTCATGACACATATAATTTTCTTTAGATAAGAATTTTGAAATAAATAATCCTTTAATTACAATAATTTGATGATTTCGTAAATAATTTTTTATATATGTATGTCATTTTGTTCCAAAAAAAATTACAAAACAAAAGTTTTTCAGTTGGGAAAAAAATATTTCTTAAAATGTTTAGATTTTCCACCCTTATATCCTACACCGATTCATTCATATTTAATAAAATTCATATCAAGAATTTCATTTAGAATATTTTCTACTTTTAGAAAGGAGAGATCAGCACATTCATAATTTTATACATCAACATGTAATGATTTAACCATTCCTTTATAATCAGTATAGTTTGTGGTATATGTGTTAATATTTTCAATTACATGCTGATATTTTTTTAAGTTAGGCATATCATTATCCTAAAACAGAATTTTCAATATTCATTAAAGATTTCTGTTTCATTAATAGAGATTCGTATTCATCTTCTATTATTATGTAGTAGGCACCTAATTTATTATTTGAATAATTTAAATTAGAGACAGAATTAGATGAATAATAGGTTTGTACATTATCTTCTTCATCCATGAATCACATATTTGATTTCAGGTTTGATTCTTCTATTTTTGAATCATATTCTGATGAGCTTATGGAGTCCTCAGAAATAGTCAAAGTAATATTCATCCTTGTTTTTCCTTTTAGTTCATAATTATTATTTTATGATATTTCTTTTCATTCATTCTATTTTTATGTTTTACATAAGAAAATTCTGGTCTTATATAACCCAATTTCTTGCATTCATAACATATGACTTCATTTGAGTCTTTCTCATCACTATTGATGGGTTTTATGAGACCTCGTTTCTTCTTATGAATATTGCTAAATATTTTGTTTAATTGTTCCATTTCTATTTTAGAATCATATTTATCTAAATTATTTTCTTTTGATATGTTACGTTTAGAGAAATATTGTCCATTTTCAGTAAAAATTTATAATATTTAACTTCATCATTCATTTAAACATCATATATCATTAGTGTCCCAAAAAATTCTATAATTGTTATATTTTTTACAGGTGATTATTGTAAAATTGTAGCTGATATATGATTCCATTTAGTCGGTATTACTCTCAGTACTTTCAAATATTGATCTTATTATTTGATAGGATCACATAAGGCTATAATATTATTGATAATATCTATAATTATTCGATTCATTGGAGTTATAATATCCCCATCAATCATTCTAAAAGTATCAATTTCCAGATTTTCTATTATATACTTTATTTTTCATTCATTATCTATTCCATTATAGGCAACTGCAATGGTTTTACTCATTTCATAAGAAGTATGAAATTTTGATTCAAGGATGAATTTAAGAGTTCCAAGACCATATATAATATTATTCATGTCATTATAATTCATTTCATACTTAGCCACTATAGAATTAGTCCATGTTTCCTGATTTTTAGGAATCATGTAAGGAGTAATTATCATTGAATAGACTTTAAATCCTAAATTCTTGAAAAAGAAAATTATTTGTGATTTCCAACATCCATAATTTTGACCATTGCAATATGAAGCATGAACCATTTACGTTATTTCTATTTAATCGGTCCATTAAATATTTTTGTATAGACCTTATACTTTTAGCTTGTTATAGCTTTGTTCAAAATATCTCCTCTCATACCAATTGATTGGTTAGAATATACCAATATATATAATAGGGGGGATGAATTGTGTCTTTTCATAATAATTAACTATTCTTCCTTTTGAATGAGAACTATAGTTTTTAAAGATAACTACTGTTTTTCTTCTGTATGAATGTATGAGTGGTGAATAAAATAGAAATAAACAACATGACTGCTTATAGTGGTTCAGGGAATAATGATCACCTAGTCCATTCCACCAATTACTCTTTCTACGATTATTGAGAATTTCACTAGTCAGGTCGTCATATCATAAGACCAATCCACAACTGAGTTCTGGGAGTTGACACCTTTACAAATAATGCTAAAAACAGATCTTGATGGTTCGTTAATAGAGAATCGAATATACACAGCTTAAATCGAGAAGCTGATACTTCACCACAACTGAGTATGAGTAGTTGGGACTATCAATAAAAAGATATTGATTAAAAATGGTTCTTATTGAACTATAGAGTTGTAACAGTAACTGATAGTAGAAGGATCTTCTTCTTTAGAAAATAGTTTCTTCATGAAATATTAGTTCCAATGAGATCTAGTTGCAATAAATCTTCAAATAAACGTACCAATGATTAGTAGTATGAGACTAATAGTAATTATGAGATTCAAAACATGAATATATTCAATGTGTATCCTTTTCTGTAGATATTAGATTTTGATCAATTATTACATTAGATCTGTAAAGGATATTTATGAGATTGAAGTATCAATAGCAATATGTGTCACAACATGTGTGTGGAAATATATGTCACATATTTATTTGAATCACACAAACATATATGTATTGAACAAACACATATATAGAACAAATAAAGAAAAGAGCCTACTTTTCAATTCTAGATGCATGAAAATCGCCAGATAATTCTTGATAATTCAAATTCATAAAACAACTCAAAGTAGTTGTAACGTCCATTAAATATTGGATCTAATTTCTCTTCTAAATATGATTTTTTGAAATCAATCATTAAAATGCATTGAATAATTCAAAAACAAGATTTTAAATAATCCTGATATTCTACAAAGATTGTTACACAAAACATCATTAATTCATAATTTCAAATCTCGGATGTATAAATGTCAATCGTTGGGTTCCTTCATAAAATGAAACAAATAAAAAACATATATTTCAACTACATATCATTCCTTCTGAAAACATAGGTTCGACAACATAAATTTGATGACAAAAAATTGGAACATGGTCCATACATTTGACTCTCCAACGTATGGCTCCATACTTTTGTTTTTTATTTAACCATACTTTTAATTTTTTCCAAAAGTATGGTTCAATAGAATCATAAGGTTATTTATCCATACATTTCTATCAATTTAGGGTTGATTATCCATAGTTGCAGAACCTTCAAAAAATGTTTTCATACAAACATCGGGTTTTAATAGTATTTCCAGAATATGCTTCAGACTATTCTGAACACATTGTAAATTATTACACATGAATAATAATCATGAATATAATTCCAAAATAAGGATTATAAATAATATTAATTTTCTAAAATAAACATAAAATAATATCATCAGTAAAACAAACAATGGTATTTTTGAGAATAAAAATCAATAAAATTTGTTGAGTACTGTTGAGACAATACAAGCTGAACAATTATCAATAATCCTTTTCAGATATTCTCCTGGAACATTTTACCATCTTGAGATCCTCAAAATATGTTTTAAAAACATAACAAACGAAATATTAATGAATTAATTAAAACTAATATAAAATAAAAATATGTATTTTTTAATTTCATCCTCATAGGTCCATATATTTTATAATTAATATGTTTAAAGGGAAGATATATATGGAATTCATCTTTATTGTATGATGATTATGTAAATTTAACTTTTTATAATATATAAAAATATCAATTTCTTCTTATCATCATTTTTGTAAATCATATATGCTACCCATATGTGTTAACCTGTTCATGGTTCTCAAGATAAGATGGAATTTCCTTCCATTCTATAATTTATTTTCCACTATCATACATGGATAATTGGAATTCTATTCATGACCAACTATAAAAAAAATTCCCTTGGTTTTTGTCCTCTCATCACAACATCTCCACCAATAAAATGTTAATTATAATACCATATATTCTGAAAATGACATCATTTATTTCCTAAAATAACTATGAAACACTCAATAGATAGTGTATTTTCAATAAACAAATCAAAATCACCTTAATTTAAACATTTCATTTCAAATAATAACGAATTCAATGCCTTTTATTCTAAGAGATTCATTATTCCAAAAATTCGACATTGTTTTTTATATCAATTCAGACACCTAAGTTGCATGAAATATCTAATCACTTGTAATGTACACTGACTTTCCCAAATTTAATATCACTGAACCTCTATATAGATGAGTTCATTTTAAAACACATGATCTATCTCTTTCCAATTTCTTCTTTCCACTAATAATTTTGAGTTTATTAATGAGAACATTTTTTGGCTAGAATTATCAAAAGACCACCATTTTCCAGGTGTACAAGTTGATCAAAACTCTCAGAAGGAGTTTTGATAAGTAGGAAGGTATTCTCAATCCTAAAATTAAATTTTATATATTAATTTTTAGCTTGTATTCATTGAGTGTGTTGAATACCCCGAAAACTAAGCCTATAATAAATCGAATATTCCATATATTAGTGATGATTGAACCAGAACAAATTTTTTTTATTCTATATGGAACAAGAATGGGTATTTTATGAACCGAACTTATTTATACGCTTGAAATATTGTTCATTATATTATTATTCTTCTCATATTTAAGAGGGTATCTTGTTTTAGCAGTTTTTACTTTGTTGTTTGATTCATTTAGAAATTCCAAAAATCTTAATTTTCCTATTTAATATTTAAAAATTTTCATCTCAAATTACTTCATATTTTTAATCCCTTTACAAGAACATCAGCCTTCTAATTAAGCAATGGGGTTGATCTCTTACTATTTTCATTATATTTACAATAAATTAAACATTTACCTATATTATAAATTGAATTTTAGAACTTGGACATTCCTTTTTCAATTAAACAAATTTATATTGAACCAAATAAAACACTTTAACATTCATTATAGTATTTTCTTGAGGCTTTATGTCTATACTTATCACTTAATTATGTTACTTAATTGTTTTCAATCTCTTTTATCAATATGTATTTTTCTTTTTTTCATGCATCATTTCTTGATTGTTTATTTTTTGAACAACTTTTTTCACATCTTATTATCTTTTTCAATCATTATAATTTTTTGGAGACACAATTTAAATTATCTTTTCAACATGAAAATTACATGAATTTCCCTTTATCCTTCTAGTTCATAGTTATTACATTCATCACTTGTAGAAGTACCATAACTGACATTAAAATAAATAACATATCATCTCCTTCATCACTATAATTATCAATGTCCACTATTTCTTCATGATTACATTCTTACTCAAATTTTGATAAAATGTTTCTCTTTTTATATTCAGAGAACATATTTTTCCATTATTCTTAATAACACATTTATTTTTCTAACATTTTCTTTAGTGGTCAATTTGGCATTCAATAATTTTTTTTTACCTTAATATTAATTTATTCTTGGATAATTTGGTGTAAAATCACTAATGGATCCATATTTAACACACTTTAAGGGAAAAATTATTTTGTACTTCTCTGTACCTAATTTTATATTTCATAAAAAAATGAATAAACTAATTTAACTTATTACCCATATTATCATCAGAATTAAAATCACTACAACCTTACTTAATAAAATAATTAATTTAAATTTAATTCATATTGTAATTGAAAGAAAATTCAAGAAAAAAATTTCATTTCATTTAATGATAATTTAATTTTATCATCTCATATGTTTTAAAATACTATGTAAATAATCTGGAAAGATTGTTTCTGTCTCTCCATATCTAAATGGCAAATATTTGGTTTAATATTTATTATAAATAATTCTCAAGTTATTTTTAATATTTTTTATATTTTCAAATTTGTCTCCAAGAATTATTTATGTTATTTTAATATCATCAGACCTTCTGAATAACCCATAAAAATATTCATCATCTCCTTCTTAATATCATTTTATTTCAATACCTAACTTTATATCATTATATTAATATATTTTAAGTAACATTGACATATATTCTTTAACATAACCCAGGTACAGTTTGAAGTTTCAATTCCTTTACCCCATTTAAACTCACTATCTAAGAGAGTGGAATGAAATGAATTTCTAGATCATTTACTACCCTCTTGATTCAACAAATCTATATCTATTTAGAGGGAAATATCATAAGGAGAAGTGAATACATCTGTATTAAGATCTATAAAAACATAGATAAGGTATAAAATATATTATAGTTTTATGTCTGTAACATCTCAGATTTTCCATGTACTATTTTCAGTTATTATATGGATTGTTTTTGAGACTAGGTGCTAAGAAAAATTGTTATTCTGAGGCCTATTTTATATAGAAAAATTGGTTGAATAATGTTAAACTTTTTTAATGAACACTCGTGAGATTTTCTTGAAAAACATAAATAACTCATAATCAGATGCTCAGATCAGAAATCTAAGTGCATTGTTGAGCTTTTAAGAGATTCCTTAACCTAGGTGCGACCAAATATTGGTCGGTGCATTCCATGTGTAGAAACATTCACAAATGACGAAACCATAAATAAATAAATTAATTAAAATTATTTGATTTTAAAATTCCTATAACTTAAGAATGGTGAACTATATTTGGAATCTAATACCACTATTGAGTTCATAGAGAGGTGTTAACCCTATGTGTGAATAAACTTTAGTCATCTTTGGTCCTTTTTGAAAATTTTGTCACTGTACTTATGGGGAATAGAATAATTTAATATAAATTATTTTATAATACATATACACTTCTATATATTAATTATTTTTTAGGAATTCATGGTTATTCATAATAGTGGAATTCCATTGAGACATGGAGAAAGAACATTCTCAAACAAAAAGTGATTGATTATGGATTGAGGATCAATGCATAGTTGATTTGAAGGAACCTCTACAAATATTATGACTCAACAATTTTTCATCATTAGAGACTAATATAAATCAAGGAACTATAGTTTATTTCTTGTGATTTTCCATGTTCCTGATTACCAATATGAACATAGTTCAATTGATGAATATATTTATCCGTGGATCGATCATTATTTAGAATCAAATATTATTCATGGGATTATCAGGATATATATTTTAATTCCTCTTCATTATCCTTATATTATAATTGGAATGAGTTCAACACAAACAATGGGATACATTTTTACCTCATGTTTTTGATTTGTGATTTTTTTGCTCCCTTCAATGTGTGTTAATTGTCGGTGTTCTTCTGATTGGTGATTATATGATATCTGAGAGTTCCATTCATTCTGTGTTCATTATTTGATACAATAGTTCATATTCATTGATTTATATTTTGAATTTGGAGATGTGAATGAGGTGTGAATGTTATGATAGGAACCTAACTTTTGATCATGATACTTGTTTCCGGTTTGGGTTTAGCATATCTCTATGAAGGGTCATCAGGATCAAACGTCAGTTGAATGGGATGCACGAATAGGGACATACATTTTTCATAGATTGATGTGAATGGATTTCAGTTAATAATGACAAAAATCCAATTTCCGACTGGCCGTGGAGGGCGGTTCGTGTTATTATTGATGATAATAAGAGTAGTTAAATAATATATATAAATGATGGTGAGCCATGTAGGTGTAAATTAAATAATGTAATTTTATTAAAATTATATGGTGAGGTGTGAACACCCTTACACCCTTGGGGTATTATATATGAGAAATATGGGGTGATTTTTATTTTATTATTAATTATAATGAATAAGTTGAAAAATTAAAATAGTAGTTGTGAAAAATAAGGAGTCTCATTCTACACCACATGTGCGCCACGTGATGGAGAGTACGACCGTGAAATCATTGGGATGAAAATATTGGTTAAAAGGTGTATAATATTAATAATACTACATTATTATTTTTGTTGTTGGTGTTGTTTTTTCTGTTGAAAAAACCAATATTTGGTCATAACATATTCAAACGAACATTGGTCAACGAGATATCACTAACAGCATGATCCTATAATTGAGATGATCATTTTAAGACTAAAGTTATATACTTTTTTTGGACTCCTGCCTTGGGTAAAAAAAACAATAAAAATAAAATTATTATTATTGCGGGATCTTGTATCTGACATATCCTTATCATAAAGTGTTAGAATGATAAATGGACTATGCTGTTGTGACCCTAATTTTGAGCTGAATCATGTCATAAAAATTTAGTGTATTTAAATATAGTTCAATGTATAGGCCCCACAAATCCCAGTTTGACCATATTGTGGTGAAATGTGACTTTTTCACTAGAATTCCAATTTAGACATATGAATAGTCAATCCTATGCGTTTTTCTGTAGGGATCAAAGTGGTGTGATCCATATATTTTATTTTCAGAATGATACGTGGTCCCTAAAAATTACAATTCATGACTTATATAGGTAAACGATAGATTTTCACCATGTTTTGGTATGGGCTATGTGAATAGTATATTCTGATCATTTTCGATAGGGGTCAGAGTAGTGTGATTAGATAAAAAATCTAATAAATTTTTAAGAGTTATATAAGTGTAATTACATTTTATCACCTCAAGATGATAACAATCCGTGCATGTTCATGAGGACTTTTCAAAACCCAAACCCAAGCAATGATAGACTTAACGAGGCATGATGTGTACTCTAACGGAGACACATACAGGGTACAAGGAATGGTTTATATGTGTCTCTAATTGCTATGTATAACCATCTACATGTCGTGTATATGGGGAATACATTCTATTTGAGGGATACCATTTAGATAAGACTTCAGATAGATGGACATGTCGGGTACCACCTAGGACACGCTATGTAATCACATTAAGAGTGTTTGAGGATATTCATTTTCCTAGTTTGGGTCAATATAGTTTTAATGTGTCCCCTTGGTCATTTACTTGAGGGTTCCATACAACTTTACTTCAATAAATGGATTGTACTCCCATTTATAGGCTTAATTCCATAAAGAGTGATGGTTTTCCTACATGGTACATTAGCAAGATCATATATCACCCCTAGTTCAGTTTTACGAAATTGTTGTAACCTTGTAGAGTATAGGATTGGTCCACCATCTAGAAGTCAGCATCAGTAGGGTATTTGTTATTCCCCCTGTGTATTTGGGTATGATCCCTTACATTGTGAATTGATTTAGATTTGTATAGTGATATTCCCCTTTATAACTAGAAATTATTCCTTATTTCATTGTCAGAATCATCCATTAACAAAACATTCTCATTTTGGAAGGTCTTAGATGATCTAGGACACTTCATGAGAATATTCTATGATATCCTATCATGAGAAGTTAGTTCTCCCCGAACGAGAATGCTTCATAGAATCTGTGGCGGGCAGTTGGTTATGACCTCCTGATGGTGTGGCGCCACTATTGAGTATATCTATAAGTTCATGATTTATGTGTAATATGCATATATATATGTGTATAGTTGAATATACTTTCGTTTGTGGTATTTCATTGTAGTATTCCTTTTTGGTTTCTATGTGTCCTATTGAATATTGTTATACTAACCCCTACACAGGATTTTCCCACACATGTCATGTATTTTGTAGAGGATATACCATTTTACAGAGTCCCAGGTAGACCCAGACTAGGTGATTCATAGCAAGGCCCGAAAGATGAGGTTTGTTCCTACGATCTAGATAACAGTTCTAGTATCTTTTTTCTTATTGTTTGGACATGTGGTTACAGTCTATTTGTGGTGATATTGTTTTATCCCTTTATACTTACCAACACATTTACTATTGTACTCTGGTTGTGTAATATAGTGGTTCCATGTGTTTATGACCTAGTGTTTTTTATACTTCATCGTTTTTGGCATGGAGGTATGTGTGTGATTACATGTAATTTTGGACAAGGCTTCCGATTTGTGGGACATGCCTACTCAGTGCTTGTGACCAGACCGTAGCCTATTGTAGGAGGGTATGGGGTAGGCAGAACATGGGCCCCTCTATAATTGGTCATGGAAGAGTGGTATTAGTAAAGTTAGGTTCTAAATTAGGACCAGGTGTCTATGAGGTTGGTTTGGGGAAATAGTGATAAGTGATTCATGTTTATATTTTAGGCTCAGGACTCTAGTGTTGGTGTGGCTGCTGATGTATCCATACACCAGGACTCTGATTACCTTATTTTTAACTTAGTACATGAAAAAAATTGTTGTGGTGAATAACAATATTACATTAATAATATAGGGATTTTTGTGTTTTATATGTCCTAATTTAGACAAATCTCTATATATACTTATTTGAATCCACACATCTTTTTTTTAGGATATCTCCTCATAGATATCCAGTTTCTACTACACCACATGATCACAAGGATGATCCATCGAGTTACTATAAGGACCCAGACCCTAGTTTCTTGGAGCTAGTGACTTATATTAATACATTGGAATGATTTCATGGAATTTTTATCCTAAATGAATTAATATTTTGCTACTTTTGGAAAACAATAAGGAAACATAAGTTCAATATTACAACCTGAAATGGAATACCAAATAGAAATTCCAATAGAAAACTCTAAGAGTCCAAGATTATCACTTCTAGTAATTCATAGTATTCATATTTACAACCTAGGTAAAATAAAACATAAAAAATTTGTGAGATCAGATTATCATAAATGGTAATTAATACAATGAATGTTATCAAAAAAATAAACACTAGTCATGGTGAACATCTATAAACTCACGGCTTTAGAAATATAAATGTGAATAATATGGATGGAATGAAATATAAATAATTGAGTCCATATAAATGATCCTAAGAGAATGAAAAATAACCATTAATATTATAATAGTTGAATAATCTCCTATTTTATCAATTACTAAATAGATTATTTTGGAATTTATAATGCCAGACATCTAAATCAAATTGTTAAGGTCTTGGAAAAGACGTCTGAAAAAATTGTGTGAGGCCTCAGCCAAAACCTAATTATGTTTTGTCTCATGAGACCTACCAATGAATTTAGGAGATAAATTAGGCCCCACCCATCAGTTGTTAATTTCAATTCATTCCTCATATTAAAGGGTCTAAACGTAATAAACATGAACATATGAAATAACATGCCCCAATTTGTACACATAAACACTATCCATTTTGAGTAGTATGGTGAATGCTATCAAGATAGAACATCCATATTCAAACTAATCAAAAAACATTTAATACAATATGTTATATGATAAAAATAAGATATTATCCTCAATAAGACATAAAATTCTACAGTGTCATTGAATTATAAAAAGTAACCCAAATATAGTTAACGAGGATTTTTTTTTTGAGAAATACACATTTACATTGAAAATAATAGTTATTTGATAAAAATATTTATATAAAACCAAAACTTATCTAACATATTTTTACATGATTAAATTGTTGCCTTTATAAAAAAAATTGTCTTAAAATATATTATATAGTGTACATAAAAATAGGTAACAATTTGGGACGTTTTCACCAAATTGGGACATTTTATCAAGAATAATTGAAAAATATATTTTTAAAAAATGTAACGACACATGAAATAATGAAAAATTATGATTGTTACAAATATAATGATAATGAAAACATAATTTATGAATACTATATAAGAATAATTAGTTATTTAATTGGGATTAATAGAGACACTGAGTAACTCAAAAGAAAACTACGGTTCTGGTAGAAAAATCTTACCTTATGTCCAAATGAGTTATGCACTATAACATAACATCATAGACAATAAAATTACATACATTAATTAATTAATTATTAACCTTATATACATGTATCTGATTCATTTAAATTTTATTAAGTTCATTTATGGAAATTTAGTTGAGTTATAAAATACAATATTATTTCATGGAAGCGTTTGATTTCTTGGATTTCATGGTCTGTATATTTATATATGAGTATAAATGTTCTTGTGGAATTGGTATAATTATCCAAAATTGAATTTATATGATAATAAGAAATTAAATTTTATTAAATGGTGATATAATTCATTTGGTTTCATGGTATGAGGATTTTTTATTAGATATAATATAAGTGATAATCATATAGATTATTTTGGTTATATCTTGATAATTTCAAACTATTGTTGTCATATGAATTAGTATTATGTATATATACAAGTTTCATAATATTAAATAAAACATATTAAATATTATATAATTTGGTTCAACCATAAAAATCATTCCATTGACACCCATGAAGGATAAATTAAAGAACAAAGGATTGTTGTCTGTGAAGGTTATAAATCGGCACCTCCAAGATGATGATTTCATTTTTAAAATGAACAAGAGAGAAATATTTATTTGAGGAAATAAATTACCTTAACCAGATAAAATTATAATATATAAGTTTTAATGGATATTTCATGGCCATTTGTACATAAGAGGTGAGGAGATGATAAGAAACTAAAATAAATTGGAAATGAATTTAAAAGAAAAAGGAAGAGGGTATACCTCTAGAAATATCCTCCTTAAGAACCTACTAATGGGATAAGGTAATGGCCATTTATAATGAACTAAAGTTCCTGGAAATGAAGAGAGACTAAGTAAGAGTATTTGGTTAGAACATTGAGGAGCATCAAGGATTTCATGAAAAAGGAGAAGACTGATGGAGGAGTGAGTTTTATGGTGGGGGAGATGGGTGATTTTCAAATATCTAATTCACTATTTTATTATTTATCACAAGACAATATGTATTGTTGATTATTGGGAAGAAAATTATTAAGGGAATGTTAATTCGAACCAAGTGTTCTTGTATCTTTGATGACTCCAAGAATAGTGTATTTATCTTTTAATGTATTTATATCACAAATTATCATATTTTATAATTCACCAAAAATTAATTTATTTTAGAAAAATCCACAAAAAAAATCACCATAACCAATTTTTGATTTATATAATTCAAAATTAGACACAATTTTACGAAAATAATTTTCTAAATCAGAAAATTTTAGTTTTTATATAAAATCATTATTTTCTTAAAAAATATATATTTTAATTTTCAAATTGATATTATAACTCATTAATAAATTAACTAAGTTCACATAAAATTATCATAAAGAATATGAAAAAAAATATTTTAGAATATATTTTATGAACGTGAATTTTATTTTAAATCAAGTCATTAATTTGAAATTGTAATTAAATACTTATTACTCACAAAAAAATAGACAATTAATTATCATCTTTTAAAATATTTACTATCATTTATACGTTGCCTAAGTTTAATTTATACTTATATGGGTGAGGTTACCATTTATAAGGGTGAAATTGCTATTCCTAAGGTTACATTACAATTCCTAAGGGTCATGTTACTATTTAAAAAATATGTAAGTTGATACTATCAAAGTCTAAATTTCATACTGATTGTATCCGTATATGTTTGTTTTCAGAAAATCAAAATACATAGGTTGAACAATTATTTTTAACGACAAGGTTATATTAACTAAATATTGTTTTGTAGAGACATATTTCATCATGAATTAAATTATATATTAAATTTATTTTTAAAATCATTGGTTTTTAAATTCATCCCTCTTACAAAAATTTCATCCTCAAAATTTCCAAAATGATATGACATAAAAAGATGGTGGTTGGTCTTCATTATAGTTTATTCATCCTCCCGCATTGCCTCTTCAATTTTATGATTTTCCTATAGTACATATATCAATCGAGTCAACCAATTCCTCAACACCTATTCTTTAGTGTCCATAATCCATATAGGGTATTCGCAAAATGATTAGTCATATTCAAATTCTAACCCTTCAGAAGAGAGTACATGTTTGGGGTATGGAATGTACTTACATAAAAAAGAGACATGGAACACATTTTGTACCTTAGAGAGTCTTGGAGACAATGCCAAATGATAATACACAACACCAATTCTCTCTAGAATTTGGAAAGGAACAATGTACATAGGCTCATTTTCCCTTTCATCATAAATATTATAACACATTTCCCTGGAAATAAATTTAAGGAAACACGATCTCCCACTTGAAATTACAAATCCTTCCATTGATAATTAGCATACATCTATTTCCTTCTTTGAGATGCATTGATATGGGTATGAATAGTCATTTCATTCACTATTTTTTCCACCACAGGTTCTGTGCATACAAGATTCCTTTCACTAACTTCATCCCAACATGTGGGTGTACAACATCTCTTTCTAAACACTACTTTATATAGATCCATTTGATTACTTGAAGGGAAACTATTATTGAAGAAAAGAACTAAAAAAGGTAAATACAGATCCTATATACCATTAAAATCAATTTATAATGATCTCAAAATTTCATATAATGTTTTGATCGTCCTTTCTAATTTTCCATCACTTTGAGAATGATAAGAAGTACTCAAATGAAGCTCAGTATCCCATGATTTATAGAGACTTTTACAGACCTTTGTTGTAAATCATAGATAACAATAAAAAAAATTTGGGATTTGTTCTCCATGAATTCTTAAAACATCATATATATGGAGACATGAAAGGTAATATAGTTGAAAATATTCTATTATTGTGAGGAAATGTGAAGATTTGGTATGTTGATCAACAATTACCTATATTTGATAATTTCGTCTTGGTGTTTTGTGTAATCCGGTGAAAAAAATCTAGGGTAATGTCATCCTATTTCCATGTATGAATAGGTAGAGCTTTCATGAATCCTCTATGATATTGTGTTTTAGCCTTCACTTGTTTACATACAGAACATCTTGATACGAATCAACAATTTCATGCATCATGTTATTCCAAAAGATATGTACATTCAAATCTGCATACATCATAGTTCTACAAGGGATATAGTGAAATTAAAACTATGATAATCATCCAATAATACCCTTTTCAGCTTGGGTATAGTTGGATCACATTGCCTTATCCAATGATTGATAATTACATCCTCACACACGAAATCTGACAACTTCACAACAATAATTTCTTTTTGAATATTATCATCATAAGATTGTGAAAATTTAATTATTTATAATATATTTTCTCAGGAAAACAATTGGAAAAGTTACAATGATTAAATTTCATTGATTATTCCCAATATCAATCCTTTAAGGATCCATGTACATATGATTCTTTTTAACACACATTATTTTAGAACTCCATGTTCTTTCTTACTCATTGTATCTTCAACCTTATTTTTCATCTCTATACGCTACTATAGAAAAAAAAATCGCAATCTTTGATAACTTGATCCATCACATTCACCTCATATTTATTTCATCCTTTGAGAATATATATTTCAATATCTTTTGATTAGTATATATATCACATCTTTCAATATAGACATAATGTCTCTATGTCTTTAAGGAAATTATTTTTTCCTATAACTACATATCATGAGTTGGATACTTCTGTTCATGAATTTTTAACTTCCTTAATGCATAGAAAATAAATCAATCATTCTATATAAGAGAACAACAAATTCCTTTCTTTGATGCATCACCATAAATCACAAATCCAAATTTTCAAGATGGTAGACTCATGATTGGTTCATTCACTAATCGCTTCTTCAATTATTCGAAACATTCTTCACATTCATTTTTTTCATACAAACATAACCCCTTCATGATTAACATTGGTCAAAGGGTTATCTAATTAGGTGATGTTCTGAATAAATCATCGATAATAACATACAAATATAACAAAACTATGTACCGCGATTATGTTGAACAGTGTAGGCCATTCATGAACTGACTTATTCATTACAATATCCTCTAAGATTCCATCCCTAGAGACAATATGTCCAAGAAAATGTACAATTGGAATCAAGAATTAAAAAATTCTAAAATTCCCTTATAACTTGTTTCATCTAAGTGCCTTCATAATAAGGTGAATGTGATTTTTATGTTTATTATATATTTTGGAGTATTGAAATATATAATCATTAAATACCACAACAAATTCCTCATGATATTTTATGAAACTCTACTCCTTAGACCTATGAGAATATAAGGTGAATTTGTCAATCCAAATGGAATTACGATAAACCTATAATTACGATACCTAGTTCAGAATGGTGTCTTTGAAATACATCATTTCTTCACATAGTGCTGATGATATCCTGATCAAAGTAAAATATTCAAAAAATAATTTCCTCTAGGAATATGATCAAATAAAACAATAATATTTGGAAGGGG
Source organism: Viscum album (assembly GCA_963277665.1). NCBI lineage: Eukaryota > Viridiplantae > Streptophyta > Magnoliopsida > Santalales > Viscaceae > Viscum > Viscum album. Next base: position 91,878,376 of record OY728158.1, read on the forward strand.
ATACTTTTTCTTTATTTTAATTGTATTTATTTTTCTATAGTCAATGCACAACCTCATGGCCCCATATTTCTTCTTGAAAAATAGATCATGAGATCCCCATAGAAAAATACTTGGGTGGATAAATCCTTCATCCCCCAATTCCTCTACTTGATTATTCATATTTTCTAATTTTTTGTGTGTCCATTATATAAGGGGACATTGAAATAAGCCTTGCTCCAGATATTATATCAACAAAAATCTTTGTTTCCTACAACAGAGGATGTCCATGGAAATAATCTATGAATACACCAACATATTCTTTCACAATAGGCACATCCTAGATTTAATGATTTCTTTATACACCCAATGATATTACTTTATCATCCTCCCTAAGAGTTTAATACAGTAGAGATACTAGGGGTGGATCTAGAAAAGAATAAAATTAAGTGTATTTTCTCTAATGATAATGGATTCTACATCATTCTCAAAAATTGTAACTTCCTTCTTCTAGAAATAGTTTTTTTGTATCATAACATTAAATCCAATTCTTACCAATGATTATATCAAAGTAAAGCATGGGTATGATGATTGGGTTTGCAACTAAAGCACATTTATTTATAAAAAGGGGGATTGATCAACACATATTTGTTCGAATGATATTTTCCAAAAGTGTTTTTAAAAACAAATCCATTATTAAATAAAATATGAAATAAATAAATTTCTCAGAAAACTGAGAAGATATAAATGATTGTAAGGATCCATAATCAAATAAATAATTTTCTAGGTTTTAGGAAAAGATTATATTACTGGCCACAATATCATTAGTAACATCAACTTCAACAGTTACAATTTCATATACTTGGAATTATCCCATGGAATTCTCTATGTAATGATTATTTGATGATTTATACAATCATTATCATAATGTCCCATCAATGTACCACTATAGAATTATGAATTGTAGCCTATTTCCTTCCATGGAAATCATGAGATTGGTGGCCTCTTTCTCCACATTTATTACATACTCATTTTCCATTTATACAGGCACCAAGGTGATTCCTTCCAAAAGTATCACATGTTGGATAACTCACCTTTTTTCACATCAATTTATACATTATTTCCTCTTACAACCTCTTCAACTCTTACTTTCCAATAAATTCATAACACTCAGAGAATTTAATCTATATCATGATTTCACATGAAACTATGTCTTTTTATCATGATAATGTTTTCGAAACTAGCTCCCTTAGAATGAATGTGTTTAATCCATAAAATAATAAATCAATATTGATCATCAGATTACATATGTAGTCTGTGGTATGCCATGAAATCTTTGTAAAATTGGATACATACATTGAAATTTTTCATCCTCTTTTTGTTTCAAGTTTACAAAATTCCTCTCCATGCCATCTCACTAGTCTCAAGGAAAATATTTTTCTAAGAATAATTCTTCAAAGTCCATACATTCCATTTATCTTATTTATTACCCCTATTTCATGTTTTGAATTACCGACCACCGCTAATTTAAATATCCCCATAGATGATAAACAACCATGATAACCTTCTCTCTTTCATTGTATCCCGAAGCGAGAAATATCTTCTATATGAAACTTATCCACTACTTCTCTACGAATGGGTTTCTAGTTATATTGAATGATGGAGGATATTGTCATATAAAATGTTCTAACATTTCACCACCACGTTGTGGATGAGGAAGCTCCATACGATTAAGGTTATTATTTGTAACCATATTCAGCTTTCTGGTTATCGTTATAATTTTCTCGACACTATTTTCATATTTAGATCCAAACATCATTATTTTTAATAGGAGGGAAATCCAAAAATTTCATATGTATATTCATGTTGTTTTCATTCATTCTAATAGGTGGAATTTCTAAATAATGGAATACTCTAAAATAGGTTTTGTATCATAATGTATAATCCCAAACTAGAAAAACACTTAACATAAATAGAAATTTTATACATGTTTAATTTCATAATCTTAATTACAGTTTCTTTGAGGACATATTGACATTTAAATCATTTATATTGGTTTAAAATGAAAATGTGAATTATCTAAATCATATCTCTCTAGAGTGTAAAACCAGGTGCATAGTTAGGCCCATTTTGATGTACCCGGTTAGCCTAAGTAGGGATTGAAACACATTGTTATAGTGTTTACTCCTAGCTACATCTGTTCCAGAACCACGTCCACTAGGAGTAACAAGATAGAAATGTATTTTCAAGGAAGATCCATATTAAATTAAAAACATTATAGGATGTGATTTTATACTTATCCTAAAACTCTATTTTAGGGGTTTGTTCCCTAATCTACATTTTCTAAATCAAGTTTCCATGCTATCAAATAAACTTCCATTGATACCCAATATATGGATCCATACAGTAGTTTCCCAGAGATAGTGACATATAATAATAATTTAGTATTATTAAAAAATCCTAAAGGAATTAATAGTTTAGTATTTTTTGAAGCCCACACACAAACATATGTTCAAAATTAAAACTTAAAATGAAATACATAAAACCAATTCCATTGAAGCATCAATGACTCATAGTTTATCCCTGCAATTCATTCATAATATTCATATTCAAAACCTGGGGAAAATAAATCATATAAAAGGGGTGATATTAGATGCTCATTAAGGGTAGGTAATATAGGTTAAGACATAATAAAAATAAACACTAGGAATGAGGAACAAAACAAATCACATGAATTTTGAAAGATACTTGATCATTATATGGAAGGAATGAATGATGATTTAATAAAGCCATATAAAAGATCATAAGAGAATGAAACATAAAAATTGATATTATACTTGTAAAATAATAAAATGGTTTATCAATTAATGATATTATAATAGTGTAATGAAAAATTTCAAACATCTAAAATAGTTTGTCAAGGCCCCGACCCAGATGTCATGAATATACTAGGGTAATTCCTGAGCCAAAACCCAATTCTTTTTTGTCTCATGAGACCTACCGATAAATGAAGGGGCTATAGTGCGACCCACCCAAAACAATTTAATCCAAATAAATTACTCATATTAAAGGGGATAAACATAAAAAAAATTAACATATGAAATGACTTTCCCCAAAATATACACATAAACACTAACGATTCTGAGTAGTATGGGGAATGTAATAAAGATAGAACATCCAAAGTAAAATTGATCATTAAAAATTTAATAAAATATGTTAAATGATAAAAATAAATCATTAACATAAACAAGAACCTAAATTCTAACAATGTTTTGAAATATAAAAAAATACTCTAATAAAATAATCAAGGAATTTTTGAGAGAAGGAAGCTTTTATTTTGAAAAGAAGAGTTGTTTTGGAGAAGTCCATTCATAAAACATGAAATGAACTGTAGTATCCTTTACATTATGAAATTATTATTTATATATAATTAATGTTGTATTTAAAAATATTTCAAATTTTACATTAAAATATGTACGGATTTTAGAAGTTACCTTCAATTGGGGTTATTTATCGGGAAGAATTGCAAAAGATATTTATAAAATATTTAACTCCACATTAAATAAATAAATACTATGATTGGAAAAGAAATATAGATAATTAAAACATAATTTATCTGGTGTATATATTAATAATTAGAAATATAATTTGGATTAAGATATATAAAGTGTAACCCTAAATAAAATGGATGTTTGAGTAGAAACCCCATACATTTTGTCCAAATGAGTTCTCCACTTGACCTTAATGTCCTAGATAATCAAATTAAATCCATTATTTAATTATTTAAAAACCTTATATACATTTATTTCATTAATTATAATTTTATTAACTTCATTTATGGAATTTTGGATGTGCTATAGGATTCAATTTTATTCCTCGTGATTATTTGATTCCTTTGTTTTCTTGATCGGTATACTTGTATATGTGTATGGAAGTACACGTTGAATTGGTATAATTCTCCACAATTGAATTTAAATGATTATAATGAACAAAATAATATTAATGTGTGCTATAATTATTTTTTTATATAATATTAGAATGAGATATTATATAAACCATTATTGGTGATAATTTAGATTATTTTGGGGATATATCGATTATTATGAACTTGTTTTGTCGTATTAATTATTATTATTTATATATTCTGGATTCAGAACATGAATAAATACATAATATATATTTTATAGTCTTATTCAAATGTTCATCCTCTAAGGAGAAATTGAAAAACAAAGGCTCTTTATCCACGATGTCTATAAATCTGCACCCCTAAAATGATGATTTCATTTTTAAAATAATAGAGAGATATATATATATATATATATAGTAGTAGTTTTGGGAATGATATTCCATTAAAATAATATAATTCTAATATATAGACGATAATTGATTTATCATGATAATTTTGACAATGTATGTGAAGAGATGATAAAAAAAATAATTGAAAATGAATTTAAAAGAAAAAGGAAGAGGGTTTACCTCTTGAAATATCCAACTTGAGAACCCTGTTAAGGTAAGGAGTTTTGTATTTTGGAAATACCAAGATAACTTAGACATTGGTATAGACTTGTGAAGAGTATTTGTGGATAAATTTTAGGATATTTAAGGCTTGTAGGAGTGAGGAGAAGTGGGAGTGAGGGGTTGGTTTTATAATGGAAGAGAGGGGTGATTTTTAAATATTTTATTGATTATTATTTTTATTTATCTCAAGAAAATAAATAGTGTTGATTAATCTGACGAAAAATAGTAATAATTCATTGTGAACTCAAACCACTTGTTCTTAATATTGTGATGAATATTGGAATACTGTATGTGGCTTCTAATGTATTTATACAGTAAATTACTGTATTTTACTATTCACCAATAATTCATGTATTTTAGGAAAATGAAAAATATTCACCGTAATCATTTCTCTTTTTATAATTAAATAATAGACTCAATTTCATCGAAATAATTATCTAAATATTTGACATTTCATTTTTAAATGAAATCATTAAATACTTGAAAATACGTATTTTAATTTTAATTCTGATATTACAATAGTCTGATAATGTAACTAAGGTCTCATAAATTAATATTAAAATCATAGAAAAAAAATATATTTATATAGGCATAAAATTTATGATATAAAATTTATTTTAAATCAATTTATTAATTTAAAATTTTAATTAATTATTAATTATTTTAAAAAAGACTAAAACTTAATATTTAATTTTTAAAAAACACAAATCTCATTTATAACATGCATAACTTTTATTTGTACTTACATGGGTGAGGTTACAATACATAAGGTTAATATTTCTATTCATAAGGATGCATTACTATTCATAGGGGTGAATTTACTGTTCACAAAATATGTATGTTTATCCAATCACACTCTAAATAACTTATTGATCGCAATGGTGTATGTCCACTTTTTAAAACTCAAAATATAGAGGCCAAACCATTATGTTTAAGTACTAGGTTATAATAACAATGTTTTGTTTCATAGAGACATAGTTTTGAATTCATTACATTATATATTTAATTTATTTGTAAAAACATTGGATGTTACACTGAAGATATATTAGTACAAGGATTTGAATAGGAGATAGCACCTCCAAGTAGTGAACTAGTCATACCACCACCTATATAGTAGCACATGGTACCCACAATACTAGTAGAAGAGGTTCATAGAATGAATGCCCATCACTAGTTTCAATATAAAAGACCCCTCGGGTTACGAGGTGAGCCCGAAACACATGTGGCTGAGGACTAACTTGAGGCAGTAACCTGAGTTTTCTGTCTAGTAAAGTCGCTAGAAGATCCTATAGTTGTTCTACCAGTCAGCCATCTACATCTCTTAGTAGGGCGATGGTGGGGTTTGGTTAACCAATATTATGATGAGGTGACTCTTCCACATTTTTTATTTTTATAACCTTTTTAAAGAGATGTTCTCACCTTATATGGTTATAGATATGCATCTCTAAGAGCATCTACAGCTTCGAAAGAAAGACATGTCGTTATCTGAGTATTTATTGAGGCATAACACCTCTCTATTTACTCAATGGATATGATACATGAACTATACATAAGGGATAGTAACATATAGTGAGGTCTACATAGGGACATGTGGCCATTTTTAATCAATCATAACATTCCTACATCTTCTAGGGTTTTTGAAAAATCATTGGTGGTTGAATGCATCTTGGATAGGAAGATAAAACTAGTGATTGTCAGTAGTGGGAAAGAATGAGTATAGACCTCTAATGCAATGTGCTAACATTAGTCTCAAGGAATTGTATGTGTTAGACATTTTAGGAGGTGGTCCTAACATATAGGATTTTTAGATCAAGGATCATAGGGTGCATCCATTTAACCTAGAGTGGGATGGTTCTATTCATCTAACGATAGTGGAAAACCCCCCAGAGATTGTCCAACCCATTGTATTGCAGATAGAGAGACTATAAATGGAACAATGAGGTAAATAATGGTACATGAGTATACATATCTGCAAGTATGTGGACGTGTAGATCGGGGATCATAGGGTGCATCCATTTAGCCTAGAGTGGGACGATTCTATTGATCTAACGACACGGGACAACCCGCCAGAGATTGTCCAACCCATAGTATTGCAGATAGGGAGACTATAAATTGAACAATGAGTTAAAAAATGTTACATGGGTAGACAGATCCGCAAGTAGGAAGATGTGTAAGAGGACTTCTTAGACTAGTAAGAGGTGGTCGATGTTTTTAAATGTTTCACCCCACCATGTGGTTTGTACTAGGCTCAATTAACTAGAGGACAAGGGAGGTGACAGCTGCATGCAGTCAAGGCGTATGACCTAGGGACTCCATGAATGATTTGAGGTAAGATCTGAGTCTTTTCTACTTTAGTTATCCTATTGATAGACAAAGATTCATGTAATTACTTTATTTCCATTGATCTTTTTCATGACTCAAAGATTCTAGTTGAATTGCTGATTCAAACCTCACACATGGAGACTCCAACTCGAGGGAACCCAAAGATCACGAAATGGTACCAATATTTTGAACTATCTATTCAAGGCTCGAGTTTTAGTTGGGATCTATTTGTATTAGTGTAAAGGCCTCATGACATCATTCCTAGTATAGAATGGTTTTCCATAGTTCATGCTCAGATTGAATATTTTAGATGAAGTGACTGGTTTGTCTGTAGTAGTGGAATGAAATTTTCCTTGCTGGTGAAAATAAATACCATGGATAATAGAATTGAACCACACATAGAAGGGTATATCTAATTAATCATCAATTGTTTATCTTAACCCCTTGTTCATGGATGTTATGTGTTCTCAGTGTCTCGCATTGGAGAAAATTTTGTAGTGGATCTAGTGAAGGATGACATAGATGTGTTGGCTGGAGATTTTTCTAGGACTATGACATAGAGAATTTTTATACTCATGGGAAGGGGAACATGGTGGAAAATGATCCTAGTAGGAGAACTAGTTTAATTTTTTTGAAAAATTCATCATAGTAGTTTTCCTCATTGTTGTTATCCTTTATGTATAGAGATAGAGAAGCATACCTTCAGTCGATGGTTGTCACCCATCCACTCTTACGGTGTGTTGGGGAGGCACAACATGGGGATACTAACTAGAAGACCTTAAACTATCGGATTTTAACATGGCATGCTTCTAATGGAATTCAGAAAGGCAGAGATAACATTATTATTCTCAAATGATGAAAAGTATTACTATTGGTGTTATAGGAGGATGTCCAGATATAGGTTTATATATCCCCTTTTTTGGTACATCTAGGTGTTTAAAATATGTACATGCACCTCTGACATTAGTTTTGGAGACTAGGGATTAATAACGGAGTTTCAGAGTTTTCTCTCAATGCCTTACTAATTAGTAGGTGAAGGACTAGCACCATTTTCTAGTAGGTTTTGATCTACCCATTGATGTGTCAGAATGGGAGTGGGATGAGATATCTATTGGCTTCATGATTGGTTTATCAGGTATGTCTAGGTGACATGATGAAATATATGCGATCATTGACTGACTCACAAATTCAACCCACTTCCTATAAATCTCTTAGATTCATTCGCTCGTCCCAGATTCTGCATAGAGTTACCGAGGTGGTGTACAACATGGATATACAACCATAACCAGATTATGTACATGACATCTTCTACATGTTCTAGTTGAGGAGATATGTGCATGGACCATCACACGTCATCAACTGGGGTGACTTGTACATCGAAGACAGAGTGACTTTTGTTCATTACCTGATGGGGATTGAGTATAAGCATTGGAGGATCCATTTTTGGTGAGAGATTCCATTAGTGCAGGTTTAGTGGCCGCATTAGAATCTATAGGAGTGAACATTGGGAGACGGAGGCTCAGAATCATGCTCTGTACCCTCATTTTATTGAGCATCCCTTGTTTTGGATATTATGGACATAAATACCCATGGTGTGGTGAATTTAATGTATTTAATTATTCATGTACTATTTTTATATATCTTATTGATTGTTTTTTAGACTAGCTTCTAAGATGACGTGTGATTATGAGTCCTGATTTTCCAAAAAAAAATTTTGTAAAAAGTATTAATCTCTTCATAGCATGACCACACAGTTTTTATGAAAGTTTGGAATAACTATAAAAGTGATCCTAGATTAGAAATCTGATTCAACTATTGAGCTCAAAATGGCGGCACTACCCTATTCGTGACCTAATCTTCTTTAGTGTGGGCTATCTATAGAAAATGTCACAAAAGACATAACCATAATTTTAAAAAATTATACAAAATTATTTTAATCTTAAATTATAGTAACTCATGAATGGTGAATCATATTAAAAATCAAAATAACCCTGAGTAGTTGGCAGTGTGGTGTTGACCCATGTCACAAAATTACTTTAGTCAGCACTGGTAATCTGAAAAAACGTTTTCATAGGACGTAGCGAGAATAAAATAATTTAATTAAAAAAATTATAATTTAGCTTTACTTATCTTTTGTATTTTTTTTGAGTAATTTTTGTTTATTCCTAACACTATAATCCCAATACTATGTAGAGAAAGAACTATCTCGATAAAACAAAGACATATTTTGGATCGACCATCAACATAAAGTATATTCAAAGGAACCTCACCAACGACAGTGACACAATGATCATCCTTCACCACCGACTGATCAGAATCGAGGTAGGTCAGATTTTTCCTAGTGATTTTACAAATTGTTTTTTTGTATGACAAATGAGGGTCATTCCAAATAAATATTGATATGCAGTTTGATCGTTATTGTAGGGTGGGATATAATCTACTGGATTATCATGAAATTTATTTCAATTCCTCATCAGCATCCTTATAATGGAATGTATTGATGCCAACATGGATATTGGTGGAGGATCATTCCCGATGTTTGACAATAATTATTTTAAATATTCATTCAATGTGTATTAATTTTAAGTATTCTTTTGATAGGTTATTTGATGATATCTAAGTGTACTGATCATTGTGTGTTAATTCATTAACACATCAGATCACATTCATGAATTCAGATTTGGAATTTGGAGAAATGAATGAGGTGTGGTAATGATGATGGGAACCCACCATTGGATCGGGTATCTATTTTCTTCAATTTGGGTTGAGTATAAAATTCCATAGATTCATTGAGATCTAACATCAAAAACACATGAGGTGAGACTGGGGACATGCAGTTGCATTGGATGGTTGTGGATGTTTTTCTAGTGAAGAACGACTGGAATCCAATTTAAGAATGGATTTAGAGTGTGTAATTTTTTATGATTATTAATGATAATAATAATGGTGATGAATGTTATTATTATTTATATTAATAACATTGAAATTAAATAAAAAAATGAAGTTAATCCATGTGGGTGGAAATTAAATTTATGGAATTTAATTAAAATTTATAGGTTGAGCCATGACCTCACCCTCCCCACCAACCTTGGGGTACTGTAAATGAGAAATATGGGGTAATTTTAATTTAATTATAATTTATCAAAATTAATTTAAATTTTATATAATGTGGATTATAAATATAATACGAGTCTCCATCTATACCGCATGTGCACCATGAGATAGAGATTTTGATAATGGGATCTTTGTGAAGAAAATATTGGTTAAAAATGATTAATAATAATAATAATAATAATATATTATTATTTTTTATTTTTTTTATTTTTATTATTGTAAAAACTATAATTCCGTTGAAACTTCTTCATAAGATATCTGATTGATGATCCATCATTGGAAATATTATCCATGAATTGAGACTATCATTTTACGACCGATGTTAGATTCCTTATTCAGACTCATGCCTTGGGTCAACAAAGCACCCATTAATAATAAAATTATTTTTGTTGTAGGATCTTATATTTGATATATCTCTATCATAAAGTTTGAGAATGGCGAACTCTCTAAGAATTTGTGACCCTAAATTTAAATAGAATATTTAGATACAAATATTGGGTATTTATGTCGAGATTGAGTTGTGGTCCCCAAGAATATATGTTCGGGTGTATTGTGGTGAAATGTGACTTTTTCACTGGGAGTTTCATTTAAAAAAATGAATAGTCGATCCATTTCTTTTTTTTTGTGAGGATCACAATGGGGTGGTCCATATATTTTATTTATAGATAGAGTCATGGGCCCCCTAAATTTTCTTTCATGCGTTATATGGTGAAAGGCTTATTTTTCACCGGGCATCTATTTGGGCATGGGAATAGACGATTTCAATTGTTTTTGTGAAAGGGTCAAAATTATGTGACCGTTTTGGAAATATGATAACTCTTGAAGGGGAATATTACTATAATTACATTTTATCCCTTCCCGCTAATAGCCTTCCCTTAATGCTTGTCAGGCCTTTTCAAGAACCAGACATGGGAAGTGCTAGAATTAATGAGGCACTCCCTGTACCCCCACACAGACAAAGACATGAAATAAGGATAAGATATCATGTGTATCATGAAACAATTTTTACCATTCTACACAGCATGTATATGGATACTATATGTGGTGTGATGTTTTCCACAAGGAAAATACTTGGGATAGATGGACACATCATGTACCCCATGGGACACGTAGTTTACTCCAATAAAAAGTGTTTGAGACTCTTTGTTTTCCTACATTGGACTAGTATAGGTTGAGTGCATTACCATGGTAATTTCATCGAGGGTCAAGTATCGAAATAAATAAAAATTAATAGATTGTAGTCTTTTATATAGGGAGAGTCCTAGATGCAATTATGGAAAATCTAAATGGGACTAGAGTGGGATCCTCTATCAACCCTGGTAGAGTTTTTTGTAATTGATGTGACCTCTAAGTGCAGGGCATTGGTACTCCATCCAGCGGGCCATATCAGTAGGGTTAATGGTATTGCCATGTTTATTTGGGAAGGATCCCCTACATTGAGAATTGATCCAGATTAGTTTAGTGGTATTACGTAGTATGACTCAAATAGATACACTCTCTACGTATCATAATATTCCTTAACCAATAAATTCTCATTCGGGTAAGACCCAAATGAGATAAACCACATTATGAGAAGATTTGATGGTATAATGGGATGAGGAGTGAGTTCTATCATAATATGTGTTCATTGTGGGGAAACATATGGCTGGAAGTTGGTTATGATCGCCTGATGGTGTGGTGTATCTCTTGAGTATATCTGGATTCTCTTGTTATATGTGTTGTGGACATATACCTGTGTAGGGAAGTCTCTACATTCCGTTATCTTATTTATTTATATTATTCCTATTTTAATTTGGGTGTTACTTTTAAGTATAGTTATACTCACCCCTTCAAAATCTTTTCCAGCACATGTCATGTTTTGTGATGATGATCGACCGTTTGACAGAGTCCTAGGAGGACCAAGACCAGGCAGTCCGTAGTGAGTCTAGACAGATGAGTTTTGTTCCAACAGTTCAAATAGTAGTCAAAGTACCTATATTCTCACAGTTTGGACTTGTAATTATTGACTCTTTGTGGTGGTATATTTCTAGACATGTTTACATTACATTAAATAATCTATTATAGTCTGGTTGTTCGATATAGTTGATGCATGCATTTTTCACTTAGTCTTATTTTACATTTCATCATATTATCATAGATATGTGTGGATGTGTACTATTACATTAGTATAATTCCTCCCAATTGTGTGATATTCCTACTCAGTGCTAATCACTAGCCCCTAGCCTATTAGAGTTCGGGATGAGGTAGTCACAACACGAGTCCATTTGGGAAGGGTATTGATAACGTCCGTATAGTATTTATTTTTATTCCCATTAAATATGTGAATGCCCTCAATATTAACCAATATATGAAAATCCATGATAGTATGATTGTTTTTTCAAATAGAAAACAACCATGATTTAATGAACAAACAATTACCTGATGCCAATTTTATGGACCTGTAAGGATTTTCGTGACAATAGAGTGGGTGTGAATCAATAGTGAACCCCATTTTTTATTTTATTATTAAAATAAACTTCATCAAATATTAATGTATAATAAATATGATGAATGAATTAATAAATAACACACATTTGTATATAGAAATTTAAAATGTTCACTACGCAATAAGAGTAGCTTTTTCTTAGAAGAATCTATAAAAAATAAAAGAACACACATCCACTGGAAAACAATAATTATGGAATACACCATGAAAGGTATATGGATAATTTTTTTCTATATTCATTTCATAATTCTTATACTCATAAAACTATTAATATGTTAAAAATGATTTTCCAAAAAAGGATTGATTATTCACCAATAGGCTTCATCATGGTGTCATTCTGCCGCTAGATTTATTTTCACATTCCATTAAATAATCTATATCTTTTAATTTTTTGATTTAATTCCCAATAGTAAGAACAAATATATTTCACTTCTATTTCCATATTTTTTTTCCAGACCATGAGCAATCACAACACAATCAGAATCTGCTATAAATTACATATCAATCAATGTTTATTTATATATCCTCTTCATTATTTCTTTCAAATATTTTCATCACCAACTAAATGAATTCGAATAAAAAATATATATTATTATTTCTTATTTTATACAAAATAATATCCAAAAACCAATTTTGTATCTATTGGTAACTACATATAAATATGTTGAAATACCATAAACACTTCATTCTAATTTAAACATGTATTTATTCACAAATAAATCTATATATACACACAATAATGGTACATTGAAATTATTTTAATAACATCAAAATATGAATTATTAATCATAAATAAAATTGAAATAATCCACTTTTATTAAAATATATTTAAAAATCAGCATATGAAGATAACCTATATATATTCACAGATGAAATCTTATATATCCTTCTTCATTCTTTGAAAATGAAATCCCATGATACTTTATTCCACAATTTATTAAAAAAATTTAATAAAACTTTTTAAATGAGAACATCATGACCAATTTAAAAAAAATCATCTTTATCCTATGAAAACATATATTCACACTATTTTCGCATATTTTTTTATTAAGTTCACATGAAAAGTTTCACTATATAAATTGTTTTTTACCCCTCTTTAATATAACCAAAATATTATTTAAATGAATCATTATAGTCATTATTATTCCATTGAAATATTAGTAAATGACCTCAATTTTCATCAATATATTTATCTTCCCCTGATATTTGAAAAATCTCCATGTTGCTTTATATGTTACAGTCACTATAGCTCCTCCTACCATGTCACTCATGGTTTATCATTCATCATTCATGGAAATTATATTCACAAGGAATTTTTGATCTCCACATTGATGATCCATGATGCTTCTCATAAAATATCCATGATGCATCTCATAGAAGAACACAAAATCATGGAAGGTCTCTGATGATTCTCAATGAACCACATCACATAGAAACATATGTTGATTTCATTCGATACGTGGAATATTATTATTGTTAATCAAAATCCATATAAACCCATGGAATATTCATGATTCTTCTCCTAGAATATTTGAAATCTATGAAAAAAAATTATGCTTCTCAAAAAAGTACATTGCATGGAGTCTTGAAACAAAAAAGCATATTCTAAATAAGTACAGTACATTATGTGGTTGATCACCATTATACTCAAAAGTTACATATTAAAAATGGTAAAATTATTTCATATCACTATATTCTAGTGATATATAACACTTATAAATTATTAATTTATAATTTTTCACCAAAAAACATGATAACCAGTTACATTTCTTATTCACCATCATCTCTGCCAATCACAAAAGTATCTCAAACCACTTTGTATCAATATTTAATCACATCTCCTCGTATTTTAGTGGATTCCAAACAATAATTATTGTCTATGGGGATATCATGGGAAGACTAAATCATCATTTTAGAGTGAAATAAAAATGAAAGTAATAATATTTTTACAATTGTATACAATAAGTTGAAAAACTATTACAAATAGTTCCATTAATAACATAAACATCTATTATATATGGAAGAAATCCCATGTATTTAATACAATTTTTATATAAAAAAATAATCCTTCTGGGGAATATCATACACAAAATGTTCCCAAAAAAATTGATAGATAAAAATCATTATACTATAAAATTTTTCTGGATTCCTAGACTAGTACCATATCAAATTCCATACACCAGCTAATATCTTACCCATCAATCATTGTGTTATTTACTTATTCATTTTTTTCAACTATGATGTCTAATTTAGAACACAATTATGCCCTACTAGGGTGTGAGTTTACAATCATCGTAAAAAAATATATATTATGGTGATTTTATGGTATTTGGCTAAATGGCATGCTTTTTCAGTGAATGGTTAAAATAAATTTTTTGTGAATCGTCCTTTTCTTTTCTTTAAATAATGTAATGTAAAGACTTTTTATATTGTGTAATTAGTCATAAAGTGTCATATGATCTATTTTATTTATAATTATCAAATTAATTCCACTGGATTCAGTAATTAACTTGTATTTGGTATAAATATACTCTTATGATTAAAGAAACATTTTTTCTGAAAACTATTTTTATGTTAATAATGTTTTTATATTTTACTTATTTATAATAAAACACAATGAGTAATGTTTTAAATGAATTTTAGGGATTATATATTTATATATTTGAATTCAATTTCATATAAATAATATTTCTAGTATTAGAGATATTATAAAATTATCTTTTCATTTAAAATTTCATATTTTTGAAAACCTATTTTTCATAACGTTTTACAAACATCGTAAAAAATCATTTCTACTACTTATATTTATATAATTTGTTAAAATGGAATAAATATATTGGATATTGAGGTTAAAATTTCTAAAATAGCCACAATTTATTTTTTTAATATGAATTATAATAGATTTAAAATTTAACATCGTGGTGAATAGTAACTCTGGTAAATCAGGGTTAAAACTAACTAATAATTCGATAATATTCCATAAAAATTTATATTGGATGAAGGGATTTAGAAAATTATCACTTTAGTTTATAAATTTATTTTTTTGATGGAAATCTATCCCACAAAATGGGATATATAATATTTAAAGCAATGAAAGAAAAAAAATTAATTTTCGTAGTTTTAAATATCTCTAAAATTTCTATGTAGGGTCAAATGAAATTTAAAAATGAATATAAATGTATATATTAACATTAATAAAATCAGTTTTATGAAATAAATATATAAATTTATATATATAATTTTTTATATTTTTTAATTACCTTAAATAGTTGTGTAATTCTTTTACAATATTAATTCAATCGACAAAAAAACTAAAATTATTGAATTTAAAAATATTAAAACTGTTATAATTTGAATGACATAATATTTACCATGAATTATATATATATATATATAATTAGTTTGTTTTCAAATAATTAAATTTGATATCCCCATTTTTTTGGTATTTTTTATTCAAATTAAATTAATTGTGTAAAATATAAAAATAATGATATTTTATAATAAATCATATTTTAATAAATGTTATAAAATACATAAAAATTTAATTGTTGAAAAAATTAAAGGGATATCGTTTAAAAAATAAAAATTCTTCCATTTTTTTCATTTAACATTTTATGGTGAAATTATTAACCCTTAAATGGTTGAAACCATAATATTATGATATTTGTCAAAAGGGTTCACGAAAGGTTAATACAAAAAGACTAGGTTTAAAATGGGATACAAACCTATAAAAATTATTTTATAAGATAATTTATAATAATTATCATATTATATTATAATATTATTAATTTTGAGAAATTAGAAAATAAATATTATTAAATATTAAATTTTTTTTTATGAAATTTCAAAAGAGAACCACCCATAAATTATAAAAGGGAACCCATAATTTCTCTTATTAACTACACATTAAGCCCTATAGATGCACCAAAATATACCAATTAATATTCTAAACTCCCCTAGAAACATTATAGAGGTAATTATATTGATATTAGACCATCCCAAGATCCTAAATGATGATATCTAAAGGAGTCATTTTAAAGAAGAGTTAACCGCCTTATCTGATAACATTTTTAATTATTATATTATATTATCAAAATATATTTTATTTTTTATGAAATAAAAAATAAATATTTTAAATATAATAAATTATTATTATTATTATTATCAAACCACATTCATGCACCGAGTTTTCATGAAATGGAATGTGAAAATATCACTTGTGTGTACGTATGGTTCACCATCTTCACATAGAATTAGAATTCATTTCTCATAAACATATTTCATATATGGGAATTATGTAGAGTTTAATGTTTATATATGATAATTATGGTATAATTACACCTATCTAATTATAATATAATATCTAACTTATTAAATTCCAAACAGTTTGACAAGGATAACGTCGATCGTGAAAACTTGGAGATTACCATCTCTATGAAGCGATGAGATTCATTTTTCATTTATAGTTTACTTGGATGGTAATAAGAACTTAATTATTTATTATCTGTGATGTATATGAAATAATTTTTATTTTTTAAATTATATATAATATTTAATATTATTTGGTTACATTCGTCAAAAAATGAAAATCAATGTTCATGCAAATATAGAGCATGCCATCTCCATGAATAGTGTAGTTCATTTTTACATATCTATCATTTCTAAAAATCCATAAAAATATAAATAATTAATTTATATGACTATACAACCATGACTAAAATTATTAATCTACATTTATGATTATTTAAATACAAATATAAAAATAACTAAACCAGAGCATACATGAAAAATGAAGAAGACATCATCTAGAACAATGATTTTGATATTGTAGTGTTAACAAATGTGTGATTAAAGGTTATAAAAAATGGTATTTGGTATGATATATATTATTATGGTTATGTGATATATTTTAAAAAATATTTATTTTTCCACATTTTCCAACCTATATTATGGAATTCAGACTTAGGGAATGTGATTTTCATCCCACTTTTATTTCAATGGGTCACAGGCCATATACCCCACTTGTTTCGTTTTTGTGTTATATATAATATATATTAATATATATTATATTTATCACCATGAATATTGTGATATATAAATATCCAAATAATTTAATCTATTTTATGGTTTTTATGATTCAAAACAATTAAAATTGTTAATGGTTTCTTATTGTAATATCATTTTTATTGGGATTATATATGATTATGTTTCCAATGATGAAATATTATGATCAAATTGACAAGAAATGAATGAAATTTCACATAATATGTTTATTCATTTTTAATAAATATTTTACATTGATTTTCCAAATCTTATATAAAAATGTTGTTAAACATGTGTTTTAAATAATATATACTTTATTTCTCTCTTCGGTCAAAAAAACATTTTATTTCATATCCTTATTTTCTAAAAATGTTTTTAAAAATGTTATCAACATTATCATATATTTTTTTTCATTCATTTTTACATATGTTTTAATTTTTAAATTTGTTTTTAAAATGAATACTATAATCAATTTCTAAATGAGTAACATTTTATTTAGCAACAAATGTGTAAAGGAAATGATTTATATTAACATCTAATATATGAATGGAATTTTTCATCATCATTGTAGATCAATGATATAAAGTTTCAATTACATATTTTCATGGATATTTTCAAATTAAATATTATGAATAATATTTTGGAAATCATAATTTTTTAAAATGGTTATTTAATAGAAAAAAGGAATGTTTCATCAAGAAATGTTCCCAAGATCCTTTAAAGGAATTTTTCATCTAGGTTACCATCCTTTGATATTAATCATGATTTAATGTTATATTATCCAATGATAAAATTATTAATTTTATTATAGATGGTTTATATTTTGGTTGATGTTATTTTTATTAATCTCATTTATTTTATAGGGGTAATGATATATTGAATTGAAGATAGGTTTATGAACCCCATTTTTTCACAAGTGTGGTGTCATGATATGTTTAATATATTATGATCTTCTAGAATATGTATGTACGGTTATAATTAAATGAAATTGGTTGGTTATAACCAGTTATGGGGTTATGTTATAACCAAGGATGGTGGTTACATTATAAATAAAGACTATGGTCTCTTTATAACAATGGATGGTGGTAATATTACATCCATGGTTGGTTGTGACCAATATCTCCCAAAAATTATATGGGAAAATATTGATATCTAAGGAGTTAAATGGGACTGGAATGATGAGTGATCCCAATTTAGTATAGGATATTTTCCACTATGATAGTATTGGAATGAGGTATGACCACTATAATGGTTTGGGGAGTGAAAATATTCCACAATGATAGTATTTGAAAAGATCCTTAACTACTATGTAAATTATTTTCTATTCTTATGATTATTCCATGAACATATTTACTTTTCCAATATTTTGAACTCATGGATCATTTTATTTGATTTATTTATTTTTATTATCTTATTAATTTCAATGATTTATTCCTTGAATAATTATTATGATTAATTATATGAATTATATTATTATAAAATTGTATTATCAATTTCTTATATACTCATGTTCATGTTATTTTCATGTGATCAATTATAGATCACTTGTTTACACATACTACAAATATGTTCTCAATTTTTATTATGTTTCCATTAAATGGGATATGAAGGAACGTATAAATGATTATATATCTAGGGATGGTGTGAGTTATGAAAAAAATTGAGGGATATGATATATATATTTTCTAAACCATTTTTCTAAGTGTCTTATTTTCGAAAGACACTACTATTTTATGATTTTAGCCTGAATGATTATGTTTGTAATGATTATTCATATATAATTTTGTTATATATATTTACTAAAATTATTTGTCTTAAAAGTAGGTATCATACTAAGATTTAATTATCCTTTGAAAACATGGATGAGAAAATTCTCACAATAATTATAGAGACAAGTAAATTATAGGATAATATCATAAACTTTTGGTTATGGTCATGAATGGAGTAGCATTAAACAAAGGTTTCATGGATTAAAAATAAGGTGTAATAATTTTAGCATCATATAAATTTATTATTCCTTTATATAACAATTTAATATAATACTATACCTTTTTTTAGTCATTTTCTAAAACCTAGATGATTTATGTTAATGTTGGCGGACAATGGAATGATTTTCCTCTTCATAAAACAAATGAAAAAGGAGATATAATGAAAAAAATCGATCACACCTACTCCCCTATTCAATTATACAATTAATACCCACTATGTAATTATATTTTTCTAAAAAAACTATTAAAACGATTAATTTGTTATGTTGACTCTATAGGGAAAATTATTCAGCAACCTACATGTCTACGATGTTACTAAATGCATTAAAGGGAATCTCTTAGTGGAATCGAAGACGTGTCAGGTGTAGAAAATGAAATAATGTTTTTAATTTCCAGAGAAAAATAAAAATTCATATTAATTTTTTTTTGAGAATATTGGTTTCCCTATGTTATCATTGATGGTATGATGTTTTAAATCAGTAATCTATTAGCATTATAAAAAATTATTTAATAGGGGGAATGATAAAGAAGTGGATTTTAATGGTTTGATGAGTAACAGATTTTATATTTTAGAAAAATAGTCTATAAAATCCTATGAAAGGAAGAAGCTATTATGGAATGTGATAAAGAAGCCAAATTAATGGATTAAGGATGATGTTGGATGATGAATTTTTTTATGTAATGTTATATAAGAATTATATTAATGGAATTTTTGATATAAGTATCTTGAAGTATATATGGATTTTTCCAGAGTGTTTTCTTTATGGATTTTAAAACATATGTTGAATTGTAATAATAACCCGAAAATTTGATAATGGTTATCTGTGATATAGATAAGATTTTCACTGATGTGATATTATTAGTGATCTTAAAATTTGTCAGTGACATGATCAATAATTGATTTATGTTATCATTGATATTTTTTATAACATAATTTGATTTATTGAATGTATATTAAATAGTCAATAGACTTATTTGAAGAATATAGGTTTTGTAATTTTTTTGATGAATAAATGTTTTCTTGTGAGGTTAGCTTATATGTTATTGATACCATCAAGGGTTTAAGATTAATGATAAGTTCAATGAAATCAAAACACCCTATTTAATGATATAAGTGATTTATTTTGAGACGATTAATGAATTTTTTGATGATTTGATATTTAAGGGTAATTGAAATTAGTATAATGAATTTGAAGGTAATTGTATTATAAAATTTCTAAATCTCTTTAATTTATTAGGTCCATTTCATTTTAACATGATATAATTCATTTCAAAATTTATTGATGTTATATTATATAGATTAAGTACTATATATCATGATGGAAAGAAAGACATATTTCAAAATATTATTATCCCTAATAGATTATATAATCATCCCTATATAAGAGAAATCATATTGTAATGGTTTTTAAATAATTTCAACATGAAAAACGCCAATTTGAAACTATTTAATCTATCTAATAAATTTTTATTTCAAGAAAATGTCTATAGATCATGTTGTCTATTTTATCTGATTTAAAAATCTGAAATTATTCATCTCATTCAATAAGGTAAGTACCACCATGGACTTGACTATTTCTATTCATGAGATATGGATTTCACAATGGAAGATAAAGGGGATATCAATAGTATAAAATATTAACATGATTTATGGATTAACGATTTGAATTATTTTCTTGTGTTTTGAAACATGATTGAGTTTACATCAAACAATTATAAGGATTTATTTCATATCGTTGATATATTGGATTAAATTATTATTTTATAAGAACTAGATTCATGATTAGTGGTATAATGAAATAATAATAGGGTTTTCATAATTAGAATATGGTGATATTTTATCATTGATAGAAGATTCATGAAACACATAAGGATTATTATATGGTAGGGTTTTATTTTAAATTAGGGAACCTTATGTTATATATAATTTTTTCTTTCAATAAATGACCTACCAATAATTTGATAATTTTTGGGATATATTTATTGAGTTTGATAATTTTTGGATGTATATTTAACCATTATGTTTATCATGTGAAAAATGATATTTTAGCAGTTCTTCATTCACATTTGATGGACATAAGTTTAAATTTATTGATAAAATCTAGGGTTTATACGATATATTACATCAAAAAAATTATGTGTTATTATAATATTAGAACATTTTTTTTATTATATAGATAACCATGGGATTGAATTTTTTTTTAATTATTAAATTCTTCTCTAAAAGTAAGTATATTTCTATAAGTTCATATTATAGATTATTAATTATTTACTCAAGTTTAGGAAAAAGTTTTTGAAATAAAAAATCTATCCCATTATATATTTTTTATGATAAATGGATTATAGCTATAAGGCCCCAACCATAAACATTACTTAATCTTGAGTTATTACAAGATTACACGTTGAGGATCTTTTCAGGTTTAGAGTTTTAGAGAATTAGATCATAAAACATGCATTACATTCCAAATATAAACAAAGTGGTTACATAAAGATAGTATTCTTATTTCCCATCAATGGAAACATATTTTAAAAAAATCATGGATTCTTTCTTGACACTTCCTTGACACTATCATCATATCATGTACCTTTCCCTTGACCTGTGAAAAACATTTCAAAAAAAAACTTGGGATGAGCATAAAAAGCTCAGTAAGGGATATAAAAATATGGAAAGGAAACATGGGTACATATATACATAAGGATGAGATCATACTTTACCCATAAAACATAATCAATTTAACATACCTCATCAAATCATTAATAAATCATAGAAATCATATGACATAAAGGTAACTTGAGGCATTCATAACATTCTTACGTAGGGAGTAACCCTCTTGGTTACGTTTGGAATACCCATCACAGTATATTCCCTAAAATCTCTTCAGAGAAACCTTCACGTTTCACTCCTTCGTGTTACCCAATGCATTGGAGAGCTATATCAGGCTCACCCGCCCTTATTTTATCACGGAACCACCTGTTTTCATAATAATTTCCAATAACCTCAACATAATCATATCACCTAAAACATGCATAAAGGAAACATAACATTCCCACCTTTCAATCACAAGATATCAATACAACACATTGATATGCAAACATTATGCAAACCATTTTCGATACCAAAATAAAAGAAAAGTAAAACATGGTATTTATTTTTCTTTTAAAAAGAAGGTATGGCTTATAGAGGAATCCGAAACTCAAATAACGGTCACAACAGTGGAGAAGTCGTTGTCGCCGCATACGTACAACAAAAACAATCCCTTTTGTCGTTTAGTAAACACTTCATATAAAAATGATTCCTTTTGAATAAACGTAAAATACAAAGGGGTTTATACACCGTATAAAATAAGGTTGTGTATAAAACAAAATATGCCTCAATGAATGGAGATTAAGACGAAGTCCCATACAAAGACGATATCCTTGGTTCAAGGATAAATCAATTATATAATTATGTGTGACAAATGAATACACCAAATATAAGTGGATATTAAGTGTAAAACAATCATAGGACATTCACACATAATCATAGAATGACATATTCAAGGTGTACAAGTTTATCCCAAAGAATCGAAATTGGGATAAAAAGTTCCCTTGCAATAATTAGACTGCTTAATGGCGTCACTTCAAAATTCAGAAAAAGAGTTGATGAGAGATAAAAAGGGTATCTTATCACTTGGACATAAAATTCACATCAATAAGGATATAGAAGAACATATCCCAAAATAATATTATATGAATTAAAAGACATAACAAAATAAGTCTTTTAAAAAGAGGAGGGTGAAAGGTTCCCTTACCGACATGGGTATCTTTCAAAACATACACCTCGTGAAAGAAGGAAAATACAACATTGATCTAAATACTCATAAGAGAAATTATATTGCACAATGAGTAAAATAATGGGCAGTACATACACCACTCAATGGAAATTATGGCAAATGTAGCATAAATCTCACGGGTATAAAAGTGAGATGAAAAATCCCTTACGAAAACTCGGCAGCCTAACGGCGCCACATAAAACATACAAAAATCGGTTGATGAGATCAAATAGGGTATATCATCATATTAATATAAAGTTTATAGAAAGAGGAATATAAAAGAACATCCCCCATCATAACAAAGAGGAGCTTAAAATAAGTGATAAAGGAGAGTACTTAAAAAGAAAGAGAGAGGTTAGATCTCTTATTAAAATTCGGCAGCCTAACGGCGCCACTTAAAACTTCCAAAATGGATTGATGAGAGAGAATAGGGTCTCTCATCACATGAACATAAAAATTACAGTATGATTAATATAAAATAACATCCCAATGACAAGAAATATGAGCTTTAAAAGGAATGACATAAAAGAGTGTACTTAAAAAGAAAGAGTGGAGTAGGATCCCTTACCTCAAGTCCAAATTGACTCGATCGTTCTTTAACGTCCTGAATAATAAACTTGAGTTAATTTCAACTTTATTAAGAACCTTTTTTATAGTTCATTATTCCTTTTATACCGTGTTATAAACATCATGTAATCATTTAAGTTAATAATGTTCATTTTGTCGGTATTTGGTTCTTAAGTCAAAAATAGACTAATTACACTTACATGTTGTTAATTTGGTCAAAGGGTCGTTATATCCAGAATGATATTAATGATTTGGATAACATATATATCATATATATTCATCATATACATGTATTTATAATATTACATCACATTTAGAGATAAGAAATGAAATGCACCGTTCATGAAGACGGTAAGCCGTACGTACGCATGAATGCTACTTCCATTTCTATTTCGTATTTTATGAAATGTAATCATAATGATATAAGAGTATATTATAATTCCCGTATAATAACATATATAATATCATTAACTTTATCCTTTACACATCCCGCATATGGTATTAACGAATCAAATCACTTTCAAGGGCGGTAGTCCGCACTTCCTAAAATGAAGATATCGAGTTTACCCATAATGGAAACAATAATGGTATGCCATAAATGAAAAATACAGAACCTTAAGAAAAGAATAAACATATTATATATCATATATCGAAATAGTGACATCATAATGGCCACCTTTGAAGGTGTTAAATGAGTATTGAACAATCATCGTTTCGGGAGGCAGAATTTCGCCATCCACGGAAACCGTATGTTCTTTAACCATTTGATGTAGTTTTGTGAGAGTGTATATAGAATAAATCTTATAACAACATCCTATTATATTGAAGATTATGTTGTTGTTACAAAAGAATTAAATAAAAAGAGTTTAGGGGGTTGGAGAAGCAAAATAAAACAAATGAACATGAGAGAATGAATTACCTTTAAAAGTGTAACTCCTTTTGATTTGAGCCTAAAGGCATCCTTTGAAAGGATTATTCCCATTGGGAATCATCTAGGATTAGGAGAGTTATGTGGATAGATTAAATGGGCAGGGTATGGCCGAGCCAAAGGCTTGATGAGTGTGTGAAATGAGGTAGAGGTGGGGGCCTTTTATAAGAGGAGAGGAGGGGCACTTTTGGAAATCATGAAACTATTATTTTATTTTCAAAAGTGTTTCGAATTTCTAAGGTCCCACATTGATATATTTATATGATAAGATGATAAGTCTTTGAAATATTCCCATACAATAGTTTTTGGACAAGTTTAGGTCTTAGATTTTATATTATCGTTGCATTTTATTTAAACTGTTCATTAATGAGGTCATCGTTGCATCATCATGATGTCATAATTAAATTAATTTATTTAATGTCTAAAAATTATAAAAAAAATATCCTGATGTAGGAAATCTTTTTATTTTTCCAAAGAGTATTTATATAATAAATTATGATTATTATAACCCCTTCTAAATTTTTTTTAGTAAAATGATTTATGTTAGTGTCATTTTCACCTTAATTTTAAAAAAACGCTTTAAAGTCATTATCTCACCCATGAGGCTCCATAGGGTCCCCTAAATCGACCCATGGGTTGTCTTGGTCGGACATGACTCATAAAATAGGGGTAGGACAAGTTTCATGGTGTTTTCACATTTTTATAATATCATTTTTACTTTAAATTACACTAATTACCTCTAATCGCGATTAATGAAAAAAAGTTACTATTCACCAAAAAATTATTTTCATCCCATTGAACCACATTTTACATAATAATGACAACCATGTATTTCGTATTTTCAAAATTCAATACACATTAGTGGTAAACTTTCATTTAACTGAAAAATCAGTTTGCTTGATTACCGCTTAGTGGTTTCACTATTCATTAAAAATTGGAGTTTTTCAGAAAATTACCAAAAATTCACCCTAAGCTATATATGATATTCCGAATTCAAAAATGAAGTCTATTTTACAAAATTCAAAAAATATAAGTCACATTAATTGATTTAATAATTAATTCCCTATTGTCATAACAAATAGCGTGTTTTTATGAAACAATAAGTATCAAAAGATTGACACTAGTTTAAGTCGAATTTCAAAGTGAAATTGATTCCAATGACCACCGTTGGGTTAAATGGTAAAAATATATTCAGATTACACATTAAGACCAATTCAAATGATAATGTAATCATATAAATAAATTAGATTAAAAAGAGGTTTTGAATTTAAAATACAACATTTTACTCTATTCATTAAAAAAATGAACTTTATCAGAAAGATACCAAAAATTTACACAAAGTAAATTTTTATGTCCCAATTCTTAAGAAGAGTTTTATTTTGTCCAATAGAATTTATAAGAGTGAAAAAAAACTATATTTAATGACGGTTCGCCATCAAAAGGCGATAAGTGAACCTTTAGTGAGAACTAGGGCATATACTCCTAAAATTGAATTCATTTTGTATTTTATGCCTTTATCTTTTATTGGATAAATGTAAAAATATTTAAAAACATATATAATCATATTTTTGTTATTTCTATCCATTCCCGCCAATACAACATCTACATGTTAACTACCATTTAAAATAATATTATTTTATTATTAGAGTGCAACGTAAGATTCCCAAGAAACCCGTTGTTGCGTGTTGGGTACGCCATCGAGCATAGCGTCACCTTTAAAGACATATTAATATTTTATGGATAAATGTGAAAATTTAATATTCTTTATTTTACCTGGGGTGTTACATCCTTCCCCCCTTTTGGGAATTGAGTCCTCGCAATTTTTAAAATTGAGCTTGGAAACATCCTTGAAAGTCCCACATCAGAACAAGAGTCGGTAAAACAACCACTTTAAAATAAAGAAAGATAAGTACAAAGGTCACCCTAGTTAACCCATACTAGGATTCCATGTAGAAAAATATGGACATGGAGGTGAAAACATAGGGTCATGTTCTGATGGAGAGTGATTGAAAACATGTTTAGGAGAAAGTTAACCACAAGAAAATCACAAACTTGTGATGGGTTAAACGGAATTCGATTCCCCAGTAGGAAAAGTTAATAGACAACATTTTTGTTTTAAGTTACTTTTTATTGAGTAATTCATCCATAGGGAAACATAATCACTTATCATGTTGACTTTCAACTTTTACACAAACTCATATTTTCTCCAAAAGATGAGTATTTAGGAAGACTTGTTCACATTAAGAGTACTATAATCAACTTCTAGAGAATCACCTAATCCACCAAAGATAAATATATACATCCCATATCTTTAGACCTCAACCAAAACAAAAAATGTTAGTACAAGGTCAGATAATCCAGAAAAGGATAACCCTTTAAAAAGAAAATCTATGCTTAATCTCCAAAATGTGTCCAACAAAAGCCAAAGTTCAACGAGGACCATCCGATAAACAATTTGTCCATAAAATTCTTCAATGTAAACCAATATAATATTGGAACCCAAATATTTTAATGATTTAGTCACATAGTCTTCCAAGTTAAATCGTAACATTTATCTCCAAACAACAATAGTTTCTCCTAAAGTCTCATATTGAAAAGTAATTAACCTAATCACATATCCTCCATGATAGGTTAATCATTTTCATAAATAACCCAAAATCAACTTACCCTTAATTCATAAAATCATATAACTAAAAATAATCAGTAAAACTAACCAGGGACTTCACGTAGTCCAGTGGTAGGTGATAAATACCATTCACACTTTGGTTGTGGGTTCGATTCCCGCAGCTTTGTCTGACACGACGGGTTGTCACACGGTCTGTGTGTTGTCCTTTTTATAAAACTCCAAAAATAACCCTAACATGTTTTAACCTCAATCGTTTCCTTATACCTTTAATTTTCATCCGAATTCATTACGATATCAACATCTTAATTCTTGAAGTCTTATTTCACCATCATAATATAAAATAAAACGATTCCAAAAATGAAAATCATCATACCTTGATCATTGCGTCCACTCGGTTTCATCATCATCTTGCTCACGTAGGTAGAAGTCCCATGCATTACAATAATGATTTAGAGATCCTTCAAAATAATTTTCTTCCTCCATCCAAATACACCTCGTACAACATGGGTCATATGGGTGTTCACAAAAAAACAGTTTTGTAAAATAATCATGTATGACATATAATTCCAAAACATCTGATAAAACCCGATTTCTATAAAATAGTCGGACCGAAATTGAGTTTAAACTTTCTATTATTGGTCCTTTTAAAATACCATAAGTATGTGATGTGAGACTATATTTTAAAAGCAAATATAAATAGGTTGCGCAAGGGTCTCCTTCCTCAGCACCATTTCTAAAATCATAATATGCTTCAAAATCTTGTGATAAGGTAAAATATTTGAAAATACATTGATAATATTTACCTTTATTGAAAATATGAGAATATTGTGAAAATAGTATTTTTCTAAAAACAACCATTGATCCACGATGATAACGAGGTATAGTGGAGGTGTTTGATATCTCAAACAACTGCTTGCAAGTGAGTTGTATGCTAGAAAATGTTTCACAATCATCCGAAGATGGCGTTGCAATAATTATTGCAAGCATGTCATCAGGAAGAGATATGAGTGTCGTTTGAGATCCTTCTCCTTCCATTCGTAATCGACTTTACATGACCTGGAAAAAAAGTTATAAAACAAGGATTTAACTGAAATAATAGATATAGGGACTAATCATGTGTCCCACAAAACTCATAATCCCTAAAGTTGTCTAAACCGACCTTTGATACCAACTATAAGGCCCCAGCCTTAAACCTTACTTAATCTTGAGTTATTATAAGATTACACGTTGAGGATCTTTTCAGGTTTAGAGTTTTAGAGAATTAGATCATAAAACTTGCATTACATTCCAAATATAAACAAAGTGGTTACATAAAGATAGTATTCTTCTTTCTCATAAATGGAAACATATTTAAAATAAAACATGGATTCTTTCTTGACACTTCCTTGACACTATCATCATATCATGTACCTTTCCCTTGACCTGTGAAAAACATTTCAAAAAAAACATGGGATGAGCATAAAAAGCTCAGTAAGGGATATAAAAATATGGAAAGGAAACATGGGTACATATATACATAAGGATGAGATCATAATTTACCCATAAAACATAAGTACTTTAACATACCTAATCAAATCATGAATAAATCATAGAAATCATAAAACATAAAGGTAACTTGAGGCATTCATAACAGTCTTACGTAGGGAGTAACCCTCTTGGTTACGTTTGGAATACCCATCACAGTATATTCCCTAAAATCTCTTCGGAGAAACCATAACGTTTCACTCATTCGCGTTACCCAATGCATTGGAGAGCTATATCGGGCTCACCCGCCCTTAGTTTATCACGGAACCACCCGTTTTCATAATAATTCCCAAGAGCCTCAACATAATCATGTCACATAAAACATGCATAAAGGAAACATAACATTCTCACCTTTCAATCACAAGATATCAATATAAAACATTGATATAAAAACATAATGAAAACCATTTTTGATACCAAAATAAAAGAAAAGTAAAACATGGTATTTATTTTTCTTTTAAGAAGAAGGTATGGCTTATAGAGGAGGCAAAAACTCAAATAACGGTCATGACGGCGGAGAAGTCGTTGACGCCGCATATGTACGACAAAAACATTCCCTTTTGTCGTTTAGTAAACGCTTCGTATAAAAAAAATTCCTTTTGAATAAACGTAAAAGACAAAGGGGTTAATACACTGTATAAAAGAAGGTTGTGTATAAAACAAAATATGCCTCAATGAAAGGAGATTGAGACGAAGTCCCATACAAAGACGGTATCCTTGGTTCAAGGATAAATCAAGTACATAATTATGTGTGACAAATGAATACACTAAATATAAGTGGACATTAAGTGTAAAACAATCAGAGGACATTCCCACATAATCATAGAACGACATATTCAAGGTGTACAAGTTTATCCCAAAGAATCGAAATTGGTTTAAGAAGTTCCCTTGCAATAATTAGACAGCCTAATGGCGTCACTTCAAAATTCAGAAAAAGAGTTGATGAGAGATAAAAAGGGTATCTCATCACTTGGACATAAAATTCACATCAATAAGGATATAGAAGATCATATCCCAAAATAATATTATGTGAATTAAATGACATAACAAAATAAGTCTTTTAAAAAGAGGAGGGTGAAAGGTTCCCTTACCGACATGGGTATCTTTCGAAACATACACCTCATGAAAGAAGGACAATACAACATTGATGTAAATACTCATAAAAGAAATTATATTACACCATGAGTAAAATAATGGGAAGTACATACACCACTCAATGGAAATTTTGGAAAATGTAGCATAAATCTCACGGGTATAAAAGTGAGATGAAAAATCCCTTACGAAAACTCGGCAGCCTAACGGCGCCACATAAAACTTACAAAAATGGGTTGATGAGATCAAATAGGGTATCTCCTCATATTAACATAAAGTTTATAGAAAGAGGAATATAAAAGAACATCCCCCATCATAACAAAGAGGAGCTTAAAATAAGTGACAAAGGATAATACTTAAAAAGAAAGAGAGAGGTTAGATCTCTTAAGAAAATTCGGCAGCCTAACGACGCCACTTAAAACCTCCAAAATGGATTGATGAGAGGGAATAGGGTCTCTCATCACATGAAAATAAAAAGTACAGTAATATTAATATAAAATAACATCCCAATGACAGGAAAGGTGAGTTTTAAAAGGAATGACATAAAAGAGTGTACTTAAAAAGAAAGAGTGGAGTAAGATCCCTTACCTCAAGTCCAAATTGACTCGATCGTTATTTAACGTCCTGAATAATAAACTTGAGTTAATTTAAACTTTATTAAGAACCTTTTTTTATAGATCATTATTCCTTTCATACCATGTTATAAACATCATGTAATCATTTAAGTTAATAATGTTCATTTTGTCGGTATTTGGTTCTTAAGTCAAAAATAGACTTCTTACACTTACATGTTGTTAATTTGGTCAAAGTTTCGTTATATCCAAAATTATATTAATGATTTGGATAACATATATATCATATATATTCATCATATACATGTATTTATAATATTACATCACATTTAGAGGTAAGAAATGAAATGCACCGTTCATGGAGACGGTAAGTCATACGTACGCATGAACACTACTTCCATTTCTATTTCGTATTTTCTGGAAACAAATCATAATGATATAAGAGTATATTATAATTCCAGTATAATAAAATATATAATATCATTAACTTTATCCTTTACACATCCCACATATGGTATTAACGAATCAAATCACTTTCAGGGGGCGGTAGTCCGCACTTCCTAAAATGAAGATATCATGTTTACCCATAATGGAAACAATAATGGTATGCAATAAATCAAAAATACAGAAGCTTAGGAAAATAATAAACATATTATATATCATATATAAAAATAGTGACATCATAATGGCCACCTTTGAAGGTGTTAAATGAGTATTGAACAATCATCGTTTCGGGAGGCAGAATTTCGCCATCCACGGAAACCGTATGTTCTTTAACCATTTGATGTAGTTTTGTGAGAGTGTAGCTCGAATAAATCTTATAACAACATCCTAGTATATTTAAGATACTGTTGTTGTTACAAAAGAAGTAAATAAAAAGAGTTTAGGGGGTTGGAGAAGCAAAATAAAACAAATGAACATGAGAGAATGAATTACCTTTAAAAGTGTAACTCCTTTTGATTTGTGCCTAAAGGCTTCCTTTGAAAGGATTCTGCCCAAAGGGAATCCTCTAGGATTAGGATAGGGATGTGGAGAGAGTAAATGGGCAGGGTATGGCGGAGCCAAAGGCTTGAGGAGTGTGTGAAATGAGGTAGAGGTGGGGGCCTTTTATAAGAGGAGAGGAGGGGCACTTTTGGAAATCATGAAACCATTATTTTATTTTCAAAATTGTTTCGAATTTCTAAGGTCCCACATTGATATATTTTAAAGATAATATGATAAGGCTTCGAAATATTCCCATCCAATAGTTTTTGGACAAGTCTAGGTCTTAGATTTTATATTATCGTTTCATTTTATTTAAACTGTTCATTAATGAGGTCATCGTTGCATCATCATGATGTCATAATTAAATTAATTTATTTAATGTCTAAAAATTATAAAACAAATATCCTAACTTAGGAAATCTTTTTATCTTTCCAAAGAGTATTTATAGACAAAATTATGTTTATTATAACCCCTTCTAAATTTTTTTTAGTAAAACAAATTATGTTAGTGTCATTTTCACCTTTATTTCAAAAAAAAGGCATTAAATCATTATCTCACCCAAGAGGCTCCATAGGGTCCCCTAAATCGACCCATGGGTTTTATTGGTCGTCCATGACTCATCCAATAGGGGTAGGACAAGTGTCATGGTGTTTTCACATTTTTATAATATCATTTTTACTTTAAATTACACTAATTACCTATAATCGCGATTAATGAAAAAAAGTTACTATTCACCAAAAAATTATTTTCATCCCATTGAACCACATTTTACATACTAAGGACAACCATGTATGTCGGATTTTCAAAATTCAATACACATTAGTGGTAAAATTTCATTTAACTGAAAAATCAGTTTGCTTGATTACCACTTAGTGGTTTCACTATTCATTAAAAATTGGAGTTTTTCAGAAAATTACCAAAAATTCACCCTAAGCTATATTTGATATTCCAAATTCAAAAATGAAGTCTATTTTACAAAATTCAAAACATATAAGTCACATTAATTAATTTAATAATTAATTTCTGATGTCACGACAAATAGCGTGTTTTTATGAAACAATAAGTATCAAAAGATTGACACTAGTTTAAGTCCAATTTCAAAGTGAAATTGATTCCAATGACCACCATTGGATTAAATGGTAAAAATATATTCAGATTACACATTAAGACCAATTAAAAAGTTAATCTAATCACATAAATAAATTATATTAAAAAGAGGTTTTGAATTTAAAATACAACATTTTACTCTATTCATTAAAAAATGAACTTTATCAGAAAGATACCAAAAATTTACACAAAGTAAATTTTGATGTCCCAATTCTTAAGAAGAGTTTTATTTGGTCCAATAGAATGTATAAGTGTGAAAAAAACTATATTTAATGACGGTTCTCCATCAAAAGGCGATAAGTGAACCTTTAGTGAGAACTAGGGCATATACGCCTAAAATTGAATTCTTTATGTATTTTATGCCTTTATCTTTTATTAGATAAATGTAAAAATATTTAAAAACATATATAATCATATTTTAGTTATTTCTATCCATTCCCTCCAATACAATGGCTACATGTTAACTACTATTTAAAATAATATTATTTTATTATTAGAGTGCAACTTAAGATTCCCAAGAAACTCGTTGTTGCGTGTTGGGTACGCCATCGAGCATAGCGTCCCCTTTAAAGACATATTAAAATTTTATGGATAAATATGAAAATGTCGTATTCTTTATTTTACCTGGGGTGTTACATCCTTCCCCCCTTTTGGGAATTGAGTCCTCACAATTTTTAAAATTGAGCTTGGAAACATCCTTGAAAGTCCCACATCGGAACAAGAGTCGGTAAAACAACCACTTTAAAATAAAGAATGATAAGTACAAAGGTCACCCGAGTTAACCCATAATAGGATTCCATGTAGAAAAATATGGACATGGAGGAGAAAACATAGGGTCATGTTCTGATGGAGAGTGATAGAAAACATGTTTAGGAGAAAGTTAACCACAAGAAAATCACAAACTTGTGATGGGTTAAACGGTATTCAATTCCCCAGTAGGAAAAGTTAATAGAAAAATTTTTTGATTTAAGTTACTTTTTATTGAGTAATTCATTCATAGGGAAACATAATCACTTATCATGTTGACTTTCAACTTTTACCCAAACTCATATTTTCTCCAAAAGACGAGTATTTAGGAAGACTTGTTCACATTAAGAGTACTATAATCATCTTCTAGAGAATTACATAATCCACCAAAGAGAAATATATACATCCCATATCTTTAGACCTCAACCAAAACCAAAAATGTTAGTACAAGGTCAGATAATTTAGAAAAGGATAACCCTTTAAAAAGAAAATCTATGCTTAATCTCCAAAATTTGTCCAACAAAATCCAAAGTTCAACGAGGACCATCCGATAAACAATTTTTCCATAAAATTCTTCAAATTAAACCAATATAAGATTGAAACCCAAATATTTGAATGATTTAGTCAAATAGTCTTCCAAGTTAAATCGTAACATTAATCTCCAAACAACATTAGTTGCTCCTAAAGTCTCGTATTGAAAAGTAATTAACCTAATCACATATCCTCCATGATAGGTTGATCATTTTCATAAATAACCCAAAATCAACTTACTATTAATTCATAAAATCATATAACTAAAAAAATCAGTCAAACTAACCAGGGACTTCACGTAGTCCAGTGGTAGGCGATAAATACCAGTCGCACTTTGGTTGTGGGTTCGATTCCCGCAGCTTTGTCCGACGCGACGGGTTGTCACACGGTCTGCGTGTTGTCCTTTTTGTAAAACTCCAAAAATAACCCTAACATGTTTTAACCTCAATCGTTTCCTTATAACTTAAATTTTCATCCGAATTATTTACGATCTCAACATCTTAATTCTTGAAGTCTTATTTCACCATCATAAGATAAAATAAAATGATTCCCAAAATGAAAATCATCATACCATGATCATGGCGTCCACTCGGTTTCATCATCATCTTGATCACGTAGGTAGAAGTCCCATGCATTACAACAATTATTTAGAGATCCTTCAAAATCATTTGCTTCCTCCATCCAAATACACCTCGTACAACATGGGTCATATGGGTGTTCACAGAAAAACAGTTTTGGAAAATAATCATTAATGACATATAATTCTAAAACATCTGATAAAACATGATTTCTATAAAATTGTCGGACTGAAATTTAGTTGAAACATTCTATTATTGTTCCTTTTAAAATACCATAAGTATGTGATGTGAGACTATATTTTAAAAGAAAATATAAATAGGTTGCGCAAGGGTGTCCTTCCTCAGCACCATTTCTAAAATCATAATATTCTTCAAATTGTTGTGATAAGGTACAATATTTGAATGTACCTTGATAATATTTACCTTTCTAGAAAATATAAGAATATTGTGAAAAAAGTATTTGTCTAAAAACAACCCACGATCCACGATGATAACGAGGTATAATGGAGGTGTTTGATATCTCAAAAAACTCCTTTCAAGTGAGTTGTATGCTAGAAAAATTTTCACAATCATCCGAAGATGAATTTGAAATAATTATTGCAAGCATGTCATCAGGAATAGATAGGAATGTCGTTTGAGATCCTTCTCCTTCCATTCGTAATCGACATTACTTGACCTGGAAAAAATAGTTATAAAACAAGGATTTAACTGAAATAATAGATATAGGGACTAATCATGTGTCTCACAAAAACTCCTAATCCATAAAGTTGTCTAAACCGACCTTTGATACCAACTATAAGGCCCTAGCATTAAACCTTACTTAATCTTGAGTTATTACAAGATTACATGTTGAGGATCTTTTCAGGTTTAGAGTTTTAGAGAATTAGATCATATAACTTGCATTACATTCCAAATATAAACAGAGTTGTTACATAAAGATAGTTTTCTTCATTCCCATCAATGGAAACATATTTAAAATAAAACATGGATTCTTTCTTGACACTTCCTTGACACTGTCATCATATCATGTACCTTTCCCTAGACATGTGAAAAACATTTCAAAAAAAACTTGGGATGAGAATAAAAAGCTCAGTAAGGGATATAAAAATATGGAAAGGAAACATGGGTACATATATACATAAGGATGAGATCATACTTTACCCATAAAACATAAGCACTTTAACATAACTCATAAAATCATGAATAAATCATAGAAATCATAAGACATAAAGGTAACTTGAGGCATTCATAACATTCTTACGTAGGGAGTAACCCTCTTGGTTACGTTTAGAATACCCATCACAGTTTATTCCCTAAAATCTCTTCGGAGAAACATTAACGTTTCACTCCTTCGCGTTACCCAATGCATTGGAGAGCTATATCGGGCTCACCCACCCTTAGTTTATCACGGAACCACCCGTTTTCATAATAATGCCCAAGAACCTCAACATAATCATATCACATAAAACATGCATAAAGGAAACATAACATTGCCACCTTTAAATCACAAGATATCAATACAAAACATTGATATACAAACATTATGAAAACCATTTTCGATACCAAAATAAAATAAAAGTAAAACATGGTATTTATTTTTCTTTTAAAAAGAAGGTATGGCTTATAGAGGAAGTCGGAACTCAAATAACGGTCACGATGGTGGAGAAGTCGTTGTCGCCGCATACGTACGACAAAAACATTCCCTTTTGTCGTTTAGTAAACGCTTCGTATAAAAAAGATTTCTTTTGAATAAACGTAAAAGACAAAGGGGTTTATAAACTGTATAAAAGAAGGTTGTGTATGAAACAAAATATGCCTCAATGAAAAGAGATTGAGACGAAGTCCCATACAAAGAGAATATCCTTGGTTCAAGGATAAATCAATTACATAATTATGTGTGACAAACGAATACACCAAATATAAGTGGATATTAAGTGTAAAACAATCAGAGGACATTCACACATAATCATAGAACGACATATTCAAGGTGTACAAGTTTATCCCAATGAATCGAAATTGGGTTAAGAAGTTCCCTTGCAATAATTAGACAGCCTAATGGCGTCACATCAAAATTCAGAAAAAGAGTTAATGAGAAATAAAAAGGGTATCTCATCACTTGGACATAAAATTCACATCAATAAGGATATAGATTAACATATCCCAAAATAATATTATGTGAATTAAAAGACATAAAAAAATAAGTCTTTTAAAAAGAGGAGGGTGAAAGGTTCCCTTACCGACATGGGTATCTTTCGAAACATACACCTCGTGAAATAATGACAATAAAACATTGATGTAAATACTCATAAAAGAAAGTATATTACACAATGATTAAAATAGTGGGCAGTACATACACCACTCAATGGAAATTGTGGCAAATGTAGCATAAATCTCACGGGTATAAAAGTGAGATGAAAAATCCCTTACGAAAACTCGGCAGCCTAACGGCGCCACATAAAACTTACAAAAATGGGTTGATGAGATCAAATAGGGTATCTAATCATATTAAAATAAACTTTATAGAAATAGGAATATAAAATAACATCCCCCATCATAACATAGAGGATCTTAAAATAAGTGACAAAGGAGAGTACTTAAAATGAAAGAGAGAGGTTAGATCTCTTACGAAAATTCGTCAGCCTAACGGCGCAACTTAAAACATCCAAAATGGATTGATGAGAGAGAATAGGGTCTCTCATCACATGAACATAAAAATTACAGTAAGATTAATATAAAATAACATCCCAATGACAAGAAATATGAGCTTTAAAAGGAATGACATAAAAGAGTGTACTTAAAAAGAAAGAGTGGAGTAGGATCCCTTACCTCAAGTCCAAATTGACTCGATCGTTCTTTAACGTCCTGAATAATAAACTTGAGTTAATTTCTACTTTATTAAGAACCTTTTTTATAGTTCATTATTCATTTTATACCATGTTATAAACATCATGTAATCATTTAAGTTAATAATGTTCATTTTGTCGGTATTTGGTTCTTAAGTCAAAAATTGACTTCTTACGCTTACATGTTGTTAATTTGGTCAAAGTTTCATTATATACAGAATGCTATTAATGATTTGGATAACATATATATTATATATATTCATCATATACATGTATTTATAACATTACATCACATTTAGAGGTAAGAAATGAAATGCACCGTTCATGGAGACGGTAAGCCGTACGTACGCATGAACGCTACTTTATTTTCTATTTCGTATTTTCTGGAATGGAATCATAATGATAAAAGATTATATTATAATTCCATTATAATAACATATATAATATCATTAACGTTATCCTTTACACATCCCACATATGGTATTAACGAATCAAATCACTTTCAGGGGGCGGTAGTCCGCACTTCCTAAAATGAAGATATCGTGTTTACCCATAATGGAAACAATAATGGTATGCCATAAATGAAAAATACAGAAGCTTAAGGAAATAATAAACATATTATATATCATATATAAAAATAGATACATCATAATGTCCACCTTTTAATGTGTTAAATGAGTATTGAACAATCATCGTTTCGGGAGGCAGAATTTCGCCATCCCCGGAAACTGTATGTTCTTTAACCATTTTATGTAGTTGTGTGAGAGTTTAGCTCAAATAAATCTTATAAAAACATCCTAGTATATTGAAGATACTGGTGTTGTTACAATATAAGTAAATAAAAATAGTTTAGGGGGTTGGAGAAGCAAAATAAAACAAATGAACATGAGAGAATGAATTACCTTTAAAAGTGTAACTCCTTTTGATTTGAGCCTAAAGGCTTCCTTTGAAAGGATTATGCCAAAAGGGAATCCTCTAGGATTAGGATAGGGATGTGGATAGAGTAAATGGGCAGGGTATGGCCGAGCCAAAGGCTTGAGGAGTGTGTGAAATGAGGTAGAGGTGGGGGCCTTTTATAAGAGCAGAGGAGGGGCACTTTTGGAAATCATGAAACTATTATTTTATTTTCAAAAGTGTTTCGAATTTTTAAGGTCCCACATTGATATATTTAGAAGATAAGATGCTAAGGCTTAGAAATATTCCCATACAATAGTTTTTGGACAAGTGTAGGTCTTAGATTTTATATTATCGCTTCATTTTATTTAAACTTTTCATTAATGAGGTCATCGTTGCATCATCATGATGTCATAATTAAATTAATTTATATAATGTCTGAAAACTATAAAAAAAATATCCTGATGTAGGAAATCTTTTTATCTTTCCAAAGAGTAATTATAGACAAAATTATGATTAGTATAATCCCTTCTAAAATGTTTTTTACTAAAACAATTTATGTTAGTGTCATTTTCACCTTTATTTTAAAAAAAGGCATTAAAGTAATTATCTCACCCAAGAGGCTCCATAGGGTCCCCTAAATCGACCCATGGGTTGTATTGGTCGACCATGACTCATAGAATAGGGGTAGGACAAGTTTCATGGTGTTTTCACAATTTTATAATATCATTTTTACTTTAAATTACACTAATTACCTCTAATTGCGATTAATGAAAAAAAGTTACTATTCACCAAAAAATTATTTTCATCCCATTGAACCACATTTTACATACTAATGACAACCATGTATGTCGTATTTTCACAATTCAATACACATTAGTGGTAAACTTTCATTTAACTTAAAAATCAGTTTGCTTGATTACCACTTAGTAGTTTCACTATTCATTAAAAATTGGAGTTTTTCATAAAATTACAAAAAATTCACCCTAAGCTATATTTGATATTCCGAATTCAAAAATGATGTCTATTTTACAAAATTCCAAACATATAAGTCACATTAATTAATTTAATAATTAATTCCCGTTGTCATGACAAATAGCGTGTTTTTATGAAACAATAAGTATCGAAAGATTGACACTAGTTTAAATCCAATTTCAAAGTGAAATTGATTCCAATGACCACCATTGGATTAAATGGTAAAAATATATTCAGATTACAAATTAAGACCAATTAAAAGGATAATCTAATCATATAAATAAATTATATTAAAAAGAGGTTTTGAATTTAAAATACAACATTTTACTCTATTCATTAAAAAAATTAACTTTATCAGAAAGATACCAAAAATTTACACAAAGTAAATTTTGATGTCCCAATTCTTAAGAAGAGTTTTATTTGGTCCAATAGAATGTATAAGAGTGATCAAAACTATATTTAATGACGGTTCGCTATCAAAAGGCGATAAGTGAACCTTTAGTGAGAACTAGGGCATATACGACTAAAATTTAATTCTTTCTGTATTTTATGCCTTTATCTTTTATTGGATAAATGTAAAAATATTTAAAAACATATATAATCATATTTTAGTTATTTCTATCCATTCCCGCCAATACAACAGCTACATGTTAACTACCATTTAAAATAATATTATTTTATTATTAGAGTGCAACGTAAGATTCCCAAGAAACTCGTTGTTGCGTGTTGGGTACGCCATCCAGCATAGCGTCCCCTTTAAAGACATATTAATATTTTATGGATAAATATGAAAATGTCATATTATTTATTTTACCTGGGTTGTTACAATAGCATTCACACCTCATCATGTGGTAGTTTTTTGGTCGTTGATATTCTCAAGATCAATCACTTTCTAATTATTAATGTTATTTGTCACTCTCCAACCTAATTTCGAAATAAGTTTTTATTTCCATATATATCATAAATTCCAACTTATGTTATAATATTTTTAATTATAGTATGTTTAATTCTATATGACCTTTTTTACTTTCCATTCTATCTTTTCAAGAAGATATTTTTTAAACACCTCTAATGATGTGGGATTCTACAAAGGAATGCTAAAATTTCAAAACAGTGATTAATAATCAAAAATTGGGAAGATTAAATTTCTTATTGTGGGGAGGGATTAATGTAACACCATGATATTTTATGAAATATTTCATTTAAATGTATTTTAGGTCTTTAATAGCTTACATTACACTCAACAATGAGTTTTAGATAACAAAGAAAAACTATAAAAAATATCATTATTTAATATATCACCTAGCTGCTGGATCATGGGGTATGAATAATATTATTTTATTTATGAAAAAAATATACAATTAAATGAATATATATAAATTAATTGATAAATTAATTGTAATTAATCACTAAATTTTAATTATAGTCATTCTATTCTTAAAATAGGGATTTTTTTTAAAAATTTATTTCACTAGTTTTTGTGAAATAAAATTATAATTAAAATATAAATATTTAAAAAATGTATTTTATAAAATTAAATAAATTTTGAAACATAATTTCACAATTATTCTATATTTAATTTTTTTTTATTTTTGAACAGTGTTTGATTTATAGTGAATAGTGAAAAATACCAATTTTTTCAAATATTATTTTATTTTTATTAAATCGTGTATTTTAGTTTATAGATACATTTTTAATATAGTTGTAATGTGAAATTTTATCCACTATATATATAATAATAAAATATATTTCAAATTATAATATAATTTTCATTATTTTAGTATAAATCTCTATTAATGAATAAAACACATTTTTCTAAAAAATGTTTTTAGGTTCTTAATAATTTTCAATTTTTATTATTTTTGATAACCCCAAACGAGGATTGATTTAAATTAAATTTATATTGTATGAATATATATATTAATTTAAATTGATAAAATTAATATTACTAGTTTTAGAGTTAATGTGTAATTATATTTTCCTTGAAAATGTATTTTCATGAAAAAAATCTTTTTATCATGTTTTTTACACTTATTTTAAAAATTATTTATACTCATTTTAGTTATTTTATTTGATAAAATTGAATCCATATTTTCAAATAGTAGTTTCATGTTTTTAAAATGGGTATCTTTTATTTTTGGATAATATGAATTGTAACCATGGTAAAAATTATCACAACTATGCAGGGAAAATCTGGTTAATCTAGGTTAACACTGAGTGATAGAGACATAATTTATCACCATTATTATTAATGGATGAATTTAATTATTAAATTATGAACATATTCAAAAAATTTATATTTTTTATTATGGAAACATGTCTACAAAAATGACCAATATAATAATTAAAATAAAAACGTTATTTAATACCACACTATTTGTTTTAGATATCTTATATATGTCCAAAAAAGGGAAACAATAAATTTATGAATTTTTATTAATTTTTATTTTGAGATAAATGAAATTATTTATATTATATAAATTAATTTATAATGTTAATGAATTATATAATTTCTTTAAAAGTGTTTACATTTCTAATACAATATTTATTCAATTAATAGACAAATTAAATAAATTATTATAAAAATTATAAAAGTGTTATAATTTGAATTATTTATTATATAATATGAATTATATATATATGACATATTACAGAGTTCATAAAGTGTTATTTTATAAATCTATTTCTATCCTCATTTATTTAAAGTCTAATTCGATGAATAGTGATAAAAATGATATTAATGATATTTTATAATAAATACTATTTTATTAAATAAAATAAAATTAATACATAACATGTAATAGTCCAAATGAATAGAATATGTCTTTAAAAATTATCCAATGTAAATTTATAGATATTTTTCATTTTATAATAAAATTATTGACCCTTATATTACAGTATTTATCAAAAGGGTTTAAATAAAATTATAAGGGTAAAAATTTCATCCAAACTAGTAAAAATATTATTTTTTGAGATTCTTTTGACTCCTCCCCATCTTAGAATCCAAAATTCTTAATTTAATTTATTTTTTATATCAAAATTAATTTATAATAATTTAATATTTTATGAAATTCTAAAAAGGACCCTCACATCGATTTTAAAAGAACACACTCCTTCATCTTCATCACAACATATTTATAATAAAATATTGAAAAACTCTTCCATGTTATATTCTACACTATTCTTTTAGAAATTTATATGTGTGGTATTCCTGAAATACCAACCCCGCATCCCTTAATAGGAGATCTAAAGTAGTTATTTCAAAGAGGTAATGATCATAATTCATCACATTCATTTTATTTATTATAATACCAACTAAAAATCTTTTATTTAATTTGTAAAAAAAATTATATTAAATATACATAAATTTTGTTATGATCATTATACCTCCCATATTAAACATTTTTCTATAAGATGGTAACTAAAAATACCAAAAATTCGTACGTACGACTTATCATCCCTACACAGCATTACAAATAATATATCATCACCATATTTTATAATTAATTAGTAATGATGTGTATAATTATTATATATGTTAATTATGAAATAATTATAACTATTTAACGATAATATGATATTTACATTATTACCCACCAAATTGTAGGAAAATTTAAACATTGATCTTATTGGCCTGTGGAATACCACCTCCACAATGCAATGTTATTCATTTTTGTTTAACATGGATGAATATAATGATGTATTTAATGAATATATATGATATATAATTTATAAGAATTAATATTTAGTGATTATTTATTATATACCTACTTTACATTCCATTAATCAATGAATGAAAACAATTTCA
Organism: Viscum album; assembly: GCA_963277665.1. Classification (NCBI taxonomy): domain Eukaryota; kingdom Viridiplantae; phylum Streptophyta; class Magnoliopsida; order Santalales; family Viscaceae; genus Viscum; species Viscum album. The sequence goes on from OY728158.1 coordinate 91,921,410, forward strand.
ATGCATACATATGACCTACTATTTCTATGAATGTGTAATTCAATTTTATAATTCTATATTTTATGAATTAATCTAAACATGTATATAATGAATATATATGTTATATATATATAATGATTATGTTTTTTAATTTTATGGAACAATCTTTAAAAGACATGGACTAAAACTACTAAATCATAATATACTTAAAAACTATAGAAGAGATCACCCGAAATTGTGATTATAAAACAAAAGTGTCAAAAACATGTGAAAAAATATTATCATTAATTCATATAAGGTATGATATATATAATTGTAATTTAGTAATATATTTATAATCTTTTTATATTTACCATAAAGAAGTTTCCAACACATAAAAACGATGTTGGACCTCGGGTAAGATATTTTCATATCATATTTATTTCTGTGGGACACATGCCTTATACACAACATGTCTCCTTTTTGTAGGGTATATAGTACCCATGAATTTAATTGATTATTAATATATTGAAAATTATATGTTATAAATTTCCATCTATGTATCCTTCTTACACATCGAATATGAATCAAAAGTTATCAAAGTGTTAATGGTTTTATATTTCAATCTCATTGTTTGTTAGGACAGTTTATCATGGTGTTTCTGGTTATGATAGCTATTGATATTCCTCTCAGGAAACACATGAATTTTATTTTACTATAGTTATTAATTTTAATTACTTATTTCCTTTTCATTTTCCTCATATTATGTTTTCGGTATACAAAAAATTAGTTTTCAATGAAAATTTACTTTATTTCTTAATTATGTTGAAAAACATCTTTCTCTAATAACAATGTTTTTTTTAAAATAATTAAATAATGTTTTAATAAATTTCTATAATTTTTTAAATTCAATTTTACCCATGTTTTAAATATTGAAAAAATGTTTTCAAAATTAATCTTCTTGTCATTTTTTGAATGAGTTAATTTTGACTTTTTAAATTGAAGTGTGAAAGGAATTTTTTTATTTTACTACATTTGGTATAAATGGAAATTTCCTCCTTCTTGTTCGATCAATGATTTGAATCTTATATTTTATTTTTAAAAGTTTATATTCATTGAAAATTTTTTCTTTAACATTTGAAAATAATTTATGTTTTAAAATGTTAATTTCAAATTAAAAATTTTATTTTCCTTAAGAAATTTTGTAGTGATCCTTTAAAGTAATTTCTAAGTGATGATAACATCCTTTGATGTGAGTTCATCATTATTTGGGATATGACTCAATTACACAATTATTTATATCAATCTGTTTGGTTAATTTTGATATTTATAATAATTTTATTAAACCCATTTTGTCAATGGGATATGCTATAGTGGATTGATGAAATATTTATGATACCCATTTTCTTTGCACATGTTTTGATGTGATTCTATGATGAATATTTTATGACATTATGGAAAACATATGTATTGATTTAAATATGTGATTGTGTTCATGTTATAACTAAGGATAATGGTTATGTTATAACCCATGATAGTGGTTATATTATAAGCATGGATGGTAGTTTCATTATAAACAAGAAATGTGGTTATATTATAATTAAAAACATTGGGAAAATTATAACAAGGTATGGCTTGGACCTATGTCTACATCATATTAATTGGGTAAATACTGTTATATCATGAGAAAAATACGACTTCAATGGTGAATGAACCCAGTTCTCTTAGGGACATTGTCCACTATGATAGTCTTGGGATTGAACATTGACTACTATGATAGTTTGGAGAGTAAACCCATTCCACCATTAGAGTCATGTAAATGATCCATTACTACCAAGGAAATGATTTTAATTTCATATTTTTATTCCAAAAATATATATCTTATTCAAATTTTATGCTCTCCTACCTCATGTTATCAGATACAATTGTGGTTCATGTCTTATGAAAGTCCATGTTTTATCCATGAAATAAGAATATGATCTATATTATGGGGTATATGATTATATAATGCGGTTCTCAGGTTCACAAAAAAATTCATTTAATTATTGATTTATCATTACATTATCTCTTTTTAAACTAACTATGATTATAATATGGCCCTTTATTATTATCCATTTCCCTATGTTATGTATAAAGATAATAACATGACATGTCTATGATGGGTTCTGGTTATTATTACTGTAGTGGGACACGCTGATGATAATTTGTGAACTAGATTTTTCGTTACATTGTTTCCAAAGGCACTAAACGTATAATATTCTATCATATATCATTACGATATTTATGAAATATACATATATTATGTTGTGATATGATTTTATTAAATGAATGGGTCAGTATAAATAAACCCCTCATCCATGGCCAATCATCCCCCATATCCAAACAAGGATGTTTCTTGACACATACCACCACTACAATAGACCCAATTTCATAGTTATAGGCTATATATTAACTCCAACTATCACCATTAGTTGAAACAACACTCAAAAAATACCGAAAAACATACAAATGTTTCATTCTTATAAATAAATTAACTAATAATAAAAATTGGTAATACATTCAAAAACATCTAAGATTATTTTTCTATTCTATTTTATATAAGGTAATTAATGTTCCCTTGAAAACCAATCCCAAGTACCTATTTATAATAAGAATCCCTTAAAACACATCAAATCCATTCAAAACTAAAATTTCAGATCTCATAGAGAATAAAATTAAATATAGATTTTATCCAAAACATAAAATTACACCCAGAAAAATAAAACTTGGTTCACACATTTATAATGGGTTGGGTTTTACATTATTTTAACATAGGTTAATCTAGTTCAATCAAAACATCAATTGTGGAAAACCTATATGCTAGGATAATGAGTGAATATGATTCGAAAAACAATTTATAGATAGGTTTAATATAGATGATATATGAATATCCACATGTGATTTTATTATTAGAATAAAGATAAATAGAGTTCTTATATACCGTTACTATGAATATATAGTTCCTGAAAGGAAGATATATTAGTGAAATAGATGAGTGTAATGGTGATAGATGGGAGAATGAAAACCTACATGATTATTGATAGATTATGATTCCCATACAAAAATATATATCATTCCTAACATGATCGCATTTGGAATTATCAATGTGAATTGAAAAGAAAAATAATGAGTCAGAGTGGTGAATTGATGTGAAAATGAAATTTATAATAGGTTTCATGATGAGATATTTTATTCCCCTATATATCGCTTAACAGTAAGAATCAAGACAAGTCTATTTCTAAACTATTATCTATAGTGATCTAGTTTATGTTTAGGAGAAAAATTGAATGATTACATCCTATTTTCCAGATATGGGTGATAAGACCAAATGTAAAGTAAAAAATGAATGGCAACAAGGGTGGAATAATTTTTTTGTCGAGAATAAATTTTTTTGATGGTCTCGGGGTAGAAAACACATTCTCCATAGTGTATCTTATAATAAAATGAATGAAAATGCATATATTTTTTGTCCCAGGGGTATTTTTATCATTTTATAGGCTTTTAAATGGGTAAAAAAATTCTAATAATCATACAAGGATTGGAATAACTTTTAATGGAAATAGATAATGCAATGTTGACCACTCTAGGTAAAATAGGGGTCATGTGGGGAACAACTAGTGTCGGGATGTTTAATATCATGTGATAAGGATGATGTTTTAAATAATTTAAATCATTGTAATGAAGACTTCTATAACATAATATCTAGGTCCATATTACATGGAACATCATTAGTTAAAAGAAAATCCTACACAATGTAAATCTTTTGATTTTATAAAATGTGCTTTTTGAGAAACCTTACATTAGTGAAAGCATGATACAGTGTAAATATATTAGAATTAAGTAATAAGATCTATTATATATGTCATTATTTACTATTTAAGGTCCTTACTAATTATTTTCAAACTCAGGTGGATTCATTTCTGATATAATTATTGTTCTTATGGATAATAATAATTTCCATTGAATTAATGAGGGTAGGTGAAGGTTTTTGTTGAATGCTTGTGCAATATGATTCTAAGAGAAATTAAATTTATGTATTCTGTGTATCTGTTTCTATACATGTCATTATATCATATCAATATATAATTTATAGAGTTATTTTTTAAATAATTAACTCTAATTTATTTATAATGCGGTGAAATATAAATTTTTTTGTGATATAATATTTGTATCCCCTACGATGGAAAATATGGGGTTTCATATGCAGTGGTAGAAGTTAGGGTGAGACAATTACCCAAATAATTAATAATTTAATGTTGAAAAAATTATTTTTCCATGTTAATAGTCAGCTAAAGTAAATAAAATTGTTCCCATTTCAAGGAAATGATTTTTCAATTTTTAGTCACATGATTAATTGTTGAATGATTATATTGAAAATTAATGTCTTCATAATATTTCATTTATTTGGGGACATTAATGTTCACATTTTTTATAATATAATTTTGTGTGTTTCCCCAAATTTGTTATTGAGGTTTTATATCATTATTTTGAAGATAACCTTTGTGACTACCTCATATATCGGTATAATTTTTACAAATTTTGGGAAAGAGTCAGTATCAGTAATGATGAATTGTAATTTTGTAAATATTGATGGAGGTTATTATTTAATAAAATATATGCCATATATGGCTAGTGGATATGGTTATTTAGTGGTGTGAAATAACTATATAGGTCTGTGGATGAAATTTACATTTATTTGAAATATGTATGACCTCATGGATAATTACACAAAATATTAAATCATTGATGATTAGTTCTCTTGTATGTAAATTTTATAGAAGAGCTAGGGCCTTGAATAAAAACATACATATACACTAAAATGAACATAATACATATGAGTGAGTGTCTCTAATCCCTAATAAACCAAAGGAATCCATCAAATCCTCATTATTTGATAACATTATGAGAATTCAGAAATTTATAAAGGATGAATTTTCATTCTCTTATAAATTTTCCGCTTCTTATAATGATCTTATAGGATATCCTAGTATTAAATTCACTACACTATAGGAGACACCAACATACTATAGTTTTAGTCTATGAGTGTTGAGAATTACATTCACCTTGGGAGTTTTTAATAACATTGATGTTCTTTATGTCGTCACTGACAAACAGAGATATTACCCAATAGTGTGAAACAGAAGACAATATTATTACTGGTCATCATATTCCACATAAGACGCTAAAATTTATTTCAAAATATGTTTAGCATTATAAAACCATGAAATATGGTATAACCTCAATTCTCATAAAAAATTTATATAAACTCCCACATATTGTCATGGAGGGGTATTGGTCTTTCATTCATGATGGAATACGTGCATGTTCATTTCTTGATCACTAACTATGAATCTTCATTGACATTCAATAAATAAATTATACATGATGTGGTGTTTTAAAACCATAATGGGAGATTTGAATTCATCCTCATCATTTTTATAACTATAAGTGAGGATAAAAGAATATGGAAAGAATCTCTTCATCTGGGAGATCAAAATAGTCCATTGGCAAATCATATTGGGTCTTCGGTCTTCCATCCATCCTCAGTTAGACAATGAGAAGCCATTATGAAGTTTTGTTCCCATGTTTCATATGTATCACTGATAGGTAGTACTTATTCATTTGAGAGTTTCATATCAATTATTATCTCATATTGTTTAGTGTATTCTTCAAGAGAATCAACAATAACATGCCCATGATCACTTTTTAGGATAAGAAGTAGGTGTTAAACTACAATAAGATGGAAACCATTCATGGATGTATTCACATTAACATAGGGTGGCTATGAATTTATATGTGGGTTTTTATAGTAGAAATCAGTTTTAATTTATGATGCTAGATAATGATTATATTTCTACACCTTAACAATCAGTGTATAAAACTTTTCCTTGATATCAGTTATCCAGTGTTAACTTCAAATGACTTTATTTTTAGATAATAATGGTTGTTTTAAATGTATATATCATTAATTTGGGAAAAGTGGAGAGTAATTGAATTGTGCATGGTTTCTATATATAAGATTACTGATTTCCTTTTTCTGGTGGAATCAGTAATAGAGGATATATAAGATATTACATAGGTTTTTAAAATTTCTATTGGTAGTCATCGCTCAATTGCTAATTTATCCTTTTCATCATTGTCTTTATGAAGGGAAATTTTTTTTAAGAAACAAGGTATAGTAAATTCAAAAAAAAGTTTAAAAACATGAATTTAATTCTGGATAAGTTGACCAACACGCATGCTCATAGGTTCGGTGATTGAAATACAACTTTACACACATTATTCAAAACAAAGAAAGATGTCTTTAGAATAACACACATATCAATTAAATAATTTACATAAATTAAAAAAATTTATAAAAAATTATAACAAGAAAAAACCGAAAGGTTTAATTTATTTTGAGAATAAGAAATTTTAATTTTTATTTTCATATAGGTCTTCATAATTTACCATAAATATTATTCTCACATGATATCCATTTAGACAGATCTTAGATAATTCCACACTTCATAAAATGGGGAATGAAAGTAAGATAAAGTGTTGATTTAAAATGAACATAAATGGATTGAAGAAGAGGTAACAATGAATTATCATAAATTATCATTATATTATCTTGTGGTAATGAAAAATTAATCACATTTAGTGAATATAGTATAAGAAAATCATACCCAAGAAGACATATATAAACAAATAAAAATCCATGTTAAAATGATTTTTCATATAATTTTTGAAATTATACATATAAATATTTATTTTTATGTAAATTATCATGATACTATCGTAATCCAGAGGAATAATATAGTAACATGGTACATTATAAAAATAAAAAACATAACTTTGTGAGAAAACAGAGTATTTTGCATGTATTTAGTTTCATCAAATTATAATAACTACCATACATTAAGTTGTAAGAAAACCTAATAATTCCAACATAATATGTTGTGAAAAATCTATTTAAATCTCTTGAATATAGTTCTGTGTATAATAAATCATTACCATGAATTTATTTATGCTAAAATCTATTCATTCCCAAACATTAAGATGTGAGGATACCCAGTAATTTTCACCCATTATATTATAATATTCGCATTAATTCCCACAAATTATCAAATGAGATATAACTCATAAATTGATGAACTATAGTTCTATAATACACCCCTACATATCTTAATGATAAACAAACCATATTTTTTCCACTTTAACAAAACTATTCATTATTTCGTCATAACATATTTACTTATAACAAAGAGATAGATTTCATCAAAATATCAGTAGGACATAACCATAATCAATAAAAATAAATATTTTAGATGGTATAATATTTTTATATCCCCCAATTAATCCTATTAAATGTCATATAATGTTTAGGTATATGAATAAAATTTATAATAGAAATATTAATTTCCTTAAAAAATTAAGACAATTATGATTTACTTTTGGAATATATTATTTTAAAAGCAAATAATTTCCAAACTAATGTATATATAAATTTATTTATAAAACCTGGAAATAATTTAAAGTTATTATTATAATCAAATATTATGAATAATTTGGGAATTTTTTTTTAAATTATTTAAAAATAATATGTTTTCATACTTTTTAAAGAATGTTAATTAAAATAGAAATTGTTTCTTATGGAATAATTTTTAAAGAAATAAGTCTGAAAAACATTTAAATAAATTAATATTTGACATAAAATTAAATTACGAATATATGTGTACATCCATAGAACAATATATATAATATGGGCCTGGAAGAGAGTGATTCTGGGCAAAAAATAAGAGATATGGTCAACTACACTGGTAAACATATTTTTAGTAGAATTATGGTCTTAAGGGGGGTGAAATTTTTTTAAGTCTTGTAAAAACCCATTAATAAACATTTAAGAAGAAAATATACTAGTTTTTGAGATCAGTAATGTATAATTTTGTTGAATTATTTTTCAAACATAAATAATGTCAATATCAAAATGTGGTTGTTAATGAAACACTATCAAATTTGATTATCTTTTACTCAGAAGATATTTAAATAGATAACATGATATGTGAATTTATATTGCATGAATAGTGTTAAAAATATGATCAAACATATCCATGGGGAATTATATACACCACATATAATAATACATGTGGTCAATGTAGAATATTTCTCATTCAAATGAAAATTGAATTGAGAAACCATTACAAATAACTCATAACATAAAAAAATCACTTTAGCCTCATGAAAAATAAAAAAAATTATTCACTTATTTAATGACATTATAAATATATATTAAATTAAATAATTAAAATTATAAAAATTAATGACTCATATAATAGTTATTCATTGTTCATTTTCATCATTATAAATTATATTTTTTATTCTTTCATAAGAGTTTTTCCACAGTGGTGTTCATCCTAATTCTTTGAAAAAAAATTCAACATTATATTATAAGTAAAGGTAGTATATTATATTTTGCCATTATATATTAATTTCTAGTTTAATTTATTGAATATTTGTGTATGGTTCAATAGAGTAGAATCCTTGATGACCATGTTTTAGGTAATTTTTCGATAACAATATGTTAGCTTATATTGAACATTAATTTTATATCATCTTTCCATAATCATATCCATGAAATTAAATGATCTATAATATCTTCAATAAATATTATTATTTTTTAAAATATATTAATGATTAAAACGATGATGTTGGTATATCATTGTTCACATTTGTGGTTAAATATGAATGAATAACAAAATGTTATACTAATAATAATGTAAATTTATAGATTCATATAATACTAATGTCATTTTTTTATAATAATATATATTTAAACATGAAAACATTATGTTGGATATATAAATTTAAAATGAATGTATATGATAAGGCAATTGAAAAATATGGTCAACTATAATGTATTTACTTTTAAAAATTCCCTATTTCTCGAGAATAGTTTGTTCATAAAAAAATACTCTTCCATTTAAGAAATAGAGAATATAAAATGTATAATAAGAACATGATATATAAATAATGACGGATGGTTTCCTCCATAGGACAACATGACAGATGGAGTGATATAGTATGGGGCAACAAATTGTCTAATATGTTTAGTTTCCTTTCATGGAGGCTTCAGAACAATTCCCTTCCATCTGATGATAATATTAAATGGTTGGAGATCAGCATGGCTTCTTGCTGCCAATGTTGTGTGTTCAAAAATGAAGAGGGCTTGAGCCACATCTTCATCACGGTTGGATGGGCCCACAAGATTTGGAGATCCTTCGGTATTCTACCAGCTTATGGGGATCCATGTGGTAACATTGAAGTCCTCATGGAGCATTGGGTATAGGGGGCCATAGGAGCTGGCACTGACCCGGTGGCGAGGCATGTCATTTTCATTGTGGGGTGCTCAGTGTTATAGCAGGCTAGAAACCGTGCCTGGTATGAGGGGTTCCAATCCTCAGATAGGGCGGTTGTGGCCAGAACCAGGTAGCTTTTTCATGATTTGGTTGGCCTTGGAAACATCAGGAAGGAGGCTCTGTCCCTGGGTGCTCTTTACAGGTTGAGGAATGAAGGTGCATAGAACGTTGCTAACCTCTTGGGGAGTTGGATCTGGTGGTTACCTCTGAGGGACGGCCTCAAACTGAACACAGACGAATCTTGTGGGATGGGTATGATGTGTGGAGGAGGGGTCGTGCGGGACGTTTGGGGGAGAGTGGTGCTCGCTTTTACGTTTTTTATGGAAGTGACTCTCTATTCGGGCGGAGGCTAATGCAGCCCTATTCGGACTTATCTTTTGCAAGGAGAGAGGTATTCTCATCAGCGAGATGGAAACTGACTCCAAGATTGTCCATAACACCTTAACGGGTAAAGGCATCATTCCCGGGTCCATATCTTATTCCATGAGGAAGTGTAAGCTCCTTCTCAACATCCAAGTGAGATTCTCTCATAGGTGGAGGGAGGGGAACAAAGTGGCTGACCATCTGGCCTCTATTGCTTCTCCGAGATCCCCGGTTTGTTTCCTTTACAATGTGTCTCAGTTTAATCCAGAGGGGGAGGACCTTTTATGGGGTGATTCCCTTAGCCTACATTACTTTAACCCCCCATAGGTGGGCCCCTCTGTCCCCCCCCCCCCGTTTTCTGTTTTTTGTCTCTGCTTCCTTAATAAAAATCGTAACGTTTAATGGATGGATAAATAATGAGTAGGTATTTAATAGGTATTAAGAGGAAAAGGGTGGTTTTTGATGGTTATAAGAGTATCTATTTTTTATATTTGTTTTCACTGTTAATCCCATGAATACCCATCGGTTAATGTATAAGTTTTTTATATAAAAATTAGAAGTGGATATAGAGTGGGAAAATAATAATGGAGGGATAATATTTCGTCAATAATTTAATATTCAACTCATGTATAGATAGGTATTTATGATATTTTAGGAATTTACCTCTTAGTATAATGGTATTTACCTCATTATACTTTTATTATGGTATGTAAATATTTAACTTGATAACATATTTTAATACCTAAAAATAAAATCAAACTCCGCACCTAATTTTCATGGGATAATTAAAATACGTACTCTATTTAATCGGGGTCAATTATAAAATATAATAAACTTATCTTTTATATGTAAACCCTAATTATATCTAATTGTTTTAAATTAAAAGGTATAATTTTTTAAATAAATGTTTCTCAATATTATTTCATGTAAAATTTTCAATTAATGGCCTTCAATATATATTTTTATTCATGAAAGAATAATGTATATAAATCATATAAAATTAACCAATCTAATTATTTAATATAAAAATACTCAACACTTAAAAATAGATTATTAAGAAATATTAATCCTTAACATTGAAGGATTTTAACAATATTTCATTAATATTAATTATATGTATTATTATAATTTAATTTTTATAATAATTGATAATATGAATTTACTTTTAATTTATTAATAATATTGGAGAATTAATTATTTATATCAACAAAAATAATTACAAATTCATACAAATATGTAATAAAATATTCAACTAAATAATACCTTTCTAATTCAATTTAAAAATTCCAGAATTATATTATTTTAAACTTTTTACAACAATTTACACCAATTTATTATACCTATTTGATACATAGATTCCAAATGACCATACATCAAATAACTATATTTCACTGACCATATTTCTAATGGATATATATCAAACAACCATATATATAATGAGAAAATACTATATATATACAGTTCTTCCCAAATATCACTGAAATAAATAATCTAATTTACTTCACTCTAAAAATAAAAAATCTAATTTTAATGTTTTTCTTTATTTCAATAGTTGTAATCAGGGTGATAATCTTCATGGAAATCCAAAATGATAATGGTTTTGTGGTTATGATATTTTTATTTTCATGTGGATTTATTTATATTTTATATTTCATTATGATGTCTCATATTGTATTATTATAATTTATTTAAATTTCTCTAATATTTCAATATTTTATCTCACATAAATGAACCTTGTTGGATTTTATTTCCATGTTTCTTGTCTAACAAGATATTCAACAGAATATTTATTTGACATGAAATTCCTACTATATTATATGGGTGTTACAAATTTACTAGTGATGTATGAAACGAATCCCCTTATATAGTAAATACATCATTTATTTCATCTAAAATAACAATGGATTATGTTAGAAGAAATATCAACTATCAAATTATCTTTCTTAGGGTAAAATTCAATGACCTAATTAATAATAATATTTTTTTAAAATTCATTGATGTTAAAGTAAAAAAATATAAAATTGTATTTTTTTCATTCTACGATGGAATAATTTACTAAACACTACCCATACATCAGAAAGATGATTACAACATATTTGGGATTTTATAGAAATGTTTTCCATATAAGTTTCAAATTTAGATTCTTTGAAAATGAAATAAAACATATGGTGAATTTAATGTTGGTATGTAGGTCAAATATTTATTAATTAATATGGTATCATGTGATAGAAATTTACAAATTTTCATTTCATAAAATTTTCTTTTTTTCCATCTAGTGATATTCACGTATGGTTATAAATGGAATACACATTCATGAATGTTGGTGATTGAAATACATCAATTGTATCAATTAACGTTTCGATGATTAGGAGGAAAAAATCATTCTTTATAGAATGGAAAATCAACTCCCTAATGAAATTAAAAAATCTTGTTTTCCCATTAATTTTTTATAAGGACATCATTGGTATACCTACAATTGTAATGAATCTCTCAAAATAAATTATCTATAAATGGAATATGGATATTATCACTCACCTTAGTGTTATATGGAATTAAAATTCTCATTTTGATATATTTATAACTATTAGGGTCATTTTGAAATACCAAATAATAAATTTTCACATGGGAGAATAACCAAAGATCCCTTGGTAATTCCATGAGAATACCTAGTAATGTTTCTTGTGGAACAAGATATATTATTCTTATTCTATGTGAGTCTTTTCCAAACATATTATCATTCTTTATGGGTCCTATTAATTTCCGATATTAATTTTTTAGATTTCATAAATTGTGGCTGAAACACACTTTTTAGAGGATGGTTGAGCATTTTTGATGTATTTCATTTTTTAATTTTTTGGATGTAGATGATGTACTAATATTTAATGATATTACATATGATGAAGAAGTATCATAATTTAAATTTCTTTCACACATATCATATGAATTTGTGGTTTTATCATGCATAATTGACCCAAAATTGAGGTAAAGATATATATTTCTCATTTTATCATTAAATAATTCTTGTTGATGAATTACAATATCCTTTACTATAACAATTAAATATTATATATATTAGGTTTATGGAAGTAAAATTTTATTAAAACAGACACACACCACACAAGATGGAGAGGTAGATGATAACCCTCCATAAATTGATATCCTTCCAAAAAAGCCATATTTATTTATTACATGGATTGTATTCCATAGTGTACATGAAGCCTCTGACATGGCCTGAAATCCTGGTGTAGTGACATGCCTCCCTCATCGTCTTCATATCCACATACATAATACTATAATAGTACCTTCACATAATAACTATACCAATTTGATATTACATAATAACATATTCATGTTGAGAGGATTAGAGGACAAAATTAATTTCATTGATATAGATGAGTCATGTTTTATATTGATAGATTTTGTTATATGAGAGTGTCTAACTAAATATCGAAGGAGTAGAAAATAAAGATTCGTTCTGTGTCATTTGAAAATACTACTTGATGAATATTTACATTTAAAGTGGATTCCTTGGAGATATTTATGGGGAACATAATTTTATTATTTATTCCACTCAATGGATTGATGGAAGAGCTTAATGGAAATTATAGTGAGTAAATTTAATGTTATTAACCACCAATTAAAATTTCCTAACAATTTAGTAATACCATATATAATTATATTTTGAATTTATGGATTGAATAGTTTATCTTCCACCATCAAGTACCATAAATTTCTTTTTAAATAGATCAATTTAGTAATATGTTATATGATGACCCAACTAAAATGTTTATATATATTAATGACCATTCCAGTAAGGCACTGAAACTGATGATAGAGTATAACCTGAAAAATTCTTTTTTAGAAATTTAATCCCTCTATTATTTCATAATCTTTATCTGTACAATTAATATATTATAACTATTTTATTATCAATTGATAAATATATTTTATATAGAAAAATTATAGTCATTTTATCATAAATCATGGATGGTTTGTTGAGGTCGATTCAAAAACTATTTTATATAAGGAATCGATGAAGATTTTCATAATTGGTCTTAGAATAAATATATCTGTTATTGATGTATCTTTATATAGTATTTCCTCAATAATTTTTGATTAATTTAATGACCCAATATTATTAATTTGATCTTATTTCTACATGATATGTCATGGAAAAAAATATTCATAAACACTTTTATGCCTGAAAAGGTCTCAATAGGAGCGCACCTATGTTATTTGTAGGGATAACTAGATTTTTCGATTATGATCCATGCTCAAATTATATGTTGGTTCTTTAACTTGTCATATATCTTAATGTGGGGAATTTTCATATTTCCAAGTGGATTATCCATAGGATGATGCATAAGTGTCATACATGACTCCATTGATGATCCCTCTCTAAATTATTATTAAGTGGTTTCTTTATATTTTATTGTTTGACTCATATGATCATTCTTCAACTTTATCTCCACTACCTAAATTTATTCCTTTCAACGAGATCCTAAATCATATTAGTGAATAATGTTCCCTAGAAAATATTAAGCAAAATTTAAGCTTCTAATGATCTTGTTGAGGAATCTATCTTCTAGTCTCAACTGTATGTATTATCTCAATGTGAATGATACCTAAATCTTGGAATCCACTATTACCCCACTCTACTCATAATTTATGACTGATTCAATGATATACAGTGAACCATTATATATAATAAGAGTCCCATTCATTAGCAATGTGTCTGTCATGTGGGAAACATTAATAAAATCATGCCATTGTTCATTTTTTAATGAAAATTAAACATTTTAGGTATTGTTTCCATCCACCCAATGAATGGGGGATCAAAAATAGTCGAGATCATCTTGGATAACCATAGGCAATCCTCATTTGTTATTTATTATATCGATATTGGTTTCATTAACATTTATATGATTGAAAGAATTAAGATATAACATAATTCGTTACAAGAGAAATTGGGGTTATATGGTTATGATTTAATCATTCTGTGATGATGTCTTATATATAATTGATCTATTTCTCAGTGATCTAATCATTATAGGACTTCTTATCACTCTTCATCTTCTTCTAGCGGATTTTTTTACACATGAGTGACCTTATTAGGGGTATGCCAAAAATTTACATTACTAATGCCAATAATTTTGTGGTGATGTTATTTAAAGAGAAATAAATCCTATATATGGTTACATGACACCAAAATATAAGATAAATAATTTTATTGATCATTCAAACCATCATCAATAAAAAATTTATCTATTTCAATGCCCCAATTTCATGTCCACAGTTGTGAATAAATAAATGTTGAATTTTACTTTCAAAAATGAATTTGTATTTATCTTACTATCCTCAAAATTATATTGATTATGTTATTTACTTCCCACTCAAAATAAAAATTGTTGTTTCTTCCAAACAGTATCTACTAGGTTTTATTTAACAAAGTAAATATTTTGATCTTTAAATGGTTCTAGTTTGAGAGTGTTAGTTTTTTATTTTACCTTACTTGATTTCATTCCATGAGTAATAAATTATGTTAAGACTTATCTTTGAAATGATAAAGGTAATATTACAACCATTACACAATAGTAGATAATTCTAGGAATCATCAATGATATTTCAATTGTATGAGTGATTTTATGTATCATCTCCTTCGTTCTCTATATATATTTTCTATATTTTATCTTATAAGTGTATCATATTTTCAGTGTAGGGGTTATGTAAACTAGTTTTCTCATCTATAGTGTGGATGGATTTCCCAACTCTACTCTCACTATTTATGGAATCTCTATATTTTTATGGGGGACACCCATCGTAGTGAAGGGAATATTAAACTAATATTTTCAATAAATGGGTATATTTATTTTAAATAGTTCAATAAAAAAATAAACATATATAAAATAGTTTTATAATGGGAAATAATTTCCTTAGGATCATTTAACTCATCTTATTTTGGATGTGAGTTGTTAAAGAATGTGGAAAAAAATTACATTTTTTCCTTTAAAAAATCAGACATAGTGGGTAGAGATGATAAGTTTAGTGGTGCCCCATGTCCTGGGGATTTTTTTAATCTCTAGTTAGTGAACTAAATTTTTAAACATCTGTGTAGATTTTATTATAAAATTATTAAATTTCATTATTAAATTAAATATATTTTATTTTTATAAATTATCTACATTATTTACATAAATAAAAATCAAGAAAAGTATTCAAGTGGAATTAATAAAATACTCATCTTTTTTGATATAGTAAGGATCCTTTTTAGTTTTAGTGTACCCTTCAAGGGACAGATTATAATCTTTCTATAATCAATCCATACTAGATTATTCCATAGGATTATAACCCCATCCTGAAATTAAATCTGTATCTCATTAATTTTTTCAACAAGAATTAATAAGTCCTTCAAAATTGGTAGTCTTCATGGAATATTTCATGATTTTCACAGAACATGATTTCCATTGAGGTGATAAATTATGAAATTAAACGTGAATAAACAATGGTGGTTATTTTTCAAGTGATATTAAAATTTATAAAATATCTGATTTTTTTATATGAGGAGGAGGTAAAAAACCCAAGAACCATGGATTTGGTTTAACCCTTTTTAAAAACCATCCAGGTTACATTGTGTAGTTGGATTGATTCATATATAAGTAAAACGGACACTAAAATTTCCCCCAACCATATTTACTGGAGATACCACTATTTTCACATTTTATACTTATATACATACCACATTTTTTTAGGATCATGATCTACCATTATCTAGGTGTACCGTGTGTTATGTATTCTCCAGAAAATAAGTTTTATCCATTTAATGTGGTTTAACATTCCTTCTATTTTATTTTCACAAATTAGAAATATGATTCAACATTCAAATTACTTGATTAAAAAAAATTTCAATTAAGTATTCTTATAAATTCATAATTTTAAAATATTTTATATTGTTGTATTTTATTGATCTAAAAACTAGATTATATAGAATAAATATATTTGACTAAGATTGAGGAAATAAAACAACATATTACCTTTCATGATTTCTTTCATTTAAATAAAATTGGATAGAAGTGAAGATCTAGATATTCTCCCATTCCATTAAAATTATGTTTAGTGGAATATCATTGAAAATATATAATAGGTTCCTTAAACAAGATTGGGGGAATTACTATATGTACTTATAATATTTCCTAGATTTTATATTTTTATCTTCTAAATGGTTAACTAGATTGACATGGTGGTTCAATTAAATTAAAACCTTTATGTTATAGTTTTATCCCTTATATGAAAGGTTCTTAATTTTTGGATGATGAAGAGTATAACATTATTTTTAATGGCGATAAAGTATATATTCATTATTCCAATTCTCAAAAAACTCTTATTGGTATTGGTAAATACGGTTAAACATTACTTTTATTTTATATTTGTTCTATTACTACCATGTAATGTCAGAATTTTACTCATCATTATTATATATTTCCCTTTAATATCTGACTATAAATTTGACTTACCTTGTATATAATGAAAATTTTTTGTATTTTTATTCTTGTCCTCAACTATATAATTCTTTTTTTCTTATGGGGGAGGCACTATAAATTCTTTCTTCCTTGATTATCCCATTTGTTGGTAGAAAAACTCACATGAAGATTGTTGACTTCCATGTGTATCTGAATTAATATTTTTAAATAACTCTCTATATGCAAGAATATTTGGAATTATTACAATATTTTAAGACCATTTGATCTATGGAGGAATGTATTTGTGAGGAGAGGCTCTGTAAAGCATCATATTGAAAGAACATACATGGTTTTAGATTTTAGATTCACTGGTATAGAGAGAACCTCCACATTGTTTGTTTATTTGGTCACCTTCGGTAGTGACTCTATGGTTATATATATTTTTAATATAAATAATATAGAGGATGTATATATTTGTAAAATATACTATACAACCGGGGAAAACAATGAAATGTACCTTAGAAAGGACCTATAATGTTATTTTGTTGCTCAATATAGGGAGGACCAACATAGTTTTTAATCTATTTGATTCCGATATGGGGAGAAACTCCATATTAACTATCTATATCCTAAATTGTTTGGGGATGACCTCAATGTTTTATGACTAAGAGTTTTTTTGTAAAGGGGATGACCTCCCTACCAATTAAGATTTTTATTATGGGTAAGAACTATACAACAAGAATTATTTAGGGAATCTTAAAAATTATTAGATGATTTTACACCATGGGAAGGACACCTATAGTTAGTATTCTTAATTATGTTAAGAGGACCTTGGAAATTATGACTCCCTGGAAGACTACTACGGCTTCTTACATGTGTTTGACCATGGAGAAGACCTCTGTGATTGCTGACTTGTTGATGATGTCAATATAGAGGGACTCTGTGATATTTTCCACCATTGTGAGGAGGAAATTTATGATGGGAATTTTGGGAAGGACCCTTAAATAGTTATTTGGCTATATCAAAATGTGGAGGAATAGAATAGTGGATGTTTTCATCCCTCAATGATAAATATCTTATTTTGTTATCTATTAGTTCCTTCCATGATATGATTTATGGAAATTTAATTATGCTGATTTGAAATCTTCTCTATGCCCCCATTGAGATATATTGATGTGTGATATTTTAGTACAAACCTAATGAACAGGGGCCTACTCATGGTATTATATATGTGATGAAAATCATCCAACCATCCTCCTCATTACCCTAGTACGAATGGAAAGAGAATATAAAACAGTAAAATATTTCAATATGTCTTTTTGATGAATCCAGACCATAAAATGACTCTGATGACCCCTGATTGTGATATTTCTCATTGGTGACTCATGTGTGGACATCAATATGTAGTGAATTTCCATGACCAACACCATATGTTAAGGGATATGTGTGTTTCTTTACACTACTGAGATACATCCCAATAGTTTTGATGTCAGAAAAAGTGCCACCTTTATTTAATTGGGTTGTTGTTATTGGATTTATTTTATGTATTTAGATACCGATGGATTTTATTAGCCCCCATTAGGATTTAGATAGAACCATTGAGTTAGTATTCCTGAACACATTCATTCAACACTCTTTATTGAAGATTATGAGTGGGTAAAAAACAATGCAGGTTAAGGGGAATCAATAGTCAGTTCAGTCAGGTTTTTTTAGAGAAACACCTTTTAATAATGCACAACAACCTAGATAGATCCACCAAACATCCCATCTCTGCTAGAGTATTTTATTTTGGACAAAACTTTTATTGATGACATAATTTTTATTTTAATGTAATATCTAATTAACTATACAATTAATATCCCATTAGTGAAATATCACATGTAAGAGTGTCTTATAAATCAACATATTTCATGAGTAAATGACTTAACATTAATATTATAATTTGTGCCCTTTCATTATCATGCAAGAATTTTTTTTGGCTATAGGTCCAAATTCAAATGGTGGTTTGTGATTTATATTAAATAATGATTATTCGAATTAGACATCAAAGAGGATATGATGGGAGGTTATATCATCGAATGAAAATTTATATTTCAAATTCTGATACACATATATACTTAAGATATAATTATGAAACCATTTATTTTAATAATACCATTTACCCTAACCATTAAATTCATTTATTGAAATCATACATTGATGTTGAAAGTATAATATTATAGTGTGTTTCATTAATTATAAATGATATATTCTAAATATTTCCCCTAATTGGTTGGTTTTTTTCTTATTTAAATCCATGGAATTGGATGATGGATAATTAATCACCATGCATTGAGGTTGTGGATGTAGAGGAGTTGGAATTGTGATAATTCAAATGGTTAACTATGATTCCTTATAAATAGAATCCCAACCTATCAATTTTCATTCAAATTTGTGACACACATGATACCTTATGGGGTAATTTTTAAAGGACCATTATGGATTTTATGAAGTCCATTCAACCGTGAAAAATAATCTTACTTGTTGGGTAATGTGCCTCATACCGTCATTGTTAATTTTATGGTAAAGATTTTATGGACAATGGAATAAAATTTTAGGACATGTGTTTAGGCACAACATGGTTCCTTTTATATTCATTAATAAAAAAACATTAAAGTTTTTATTTTGGTTATACATCCTTGACCATCATGTTTCATTTCATGGTTATGCATCGAGGACCACCGTGGTTCCTTTTATAGTCATTAATTGAATAATATCATAGTTCCCTTAAATATTATGCATCTAAGACCATCCAGTCTTATAGATTGAGTTCACATGACAATGATATTTTTCTATAAATTTTGTTTCTTATAAAATATATTTCTAGGGTTAATATACATAAAAATGGTTTTGAGGGACTTTTACTTGAGAGATCATTTATGGATGTCTCTTTTCAATTGAAAATTTGAAATACAAGGATTCTTAAACTCATTAGTGTAGTGATATAGAAAATTAATGATGGAATGTATTATATATTGGTATCCACTATATATCTTGGGGTAATAAATTAAAATAAATGATTAGAATGTATTCTGAAAAACAATATGTATCATGAAGAGTATCCAAAATTATCTATATGGAATAGAATGAGATCCACTAACCTCTTATGGATAATGATCGTCATTATATAGTTAATACATGGTTTTATATATTATAAGGTCAATGTGAGATAGGTAGTAAAACTATAAACATGTAATCATATGACTGAAAATTTTGATTACCTATGGAATACATGATTGATGAAAATCAAAAAGATGTGTAATTTGGCCTAATCAATTACTACATGTGGATTTGGATTATGTGTTGAGGAAAAAATATTTTACTTAATCCATGTAATGATACTAATATGGTATTTTTGGTTGATGGGTAGGTTTTAATACCCACAAAAGAATATTTTTTACAAATGACGACGTGCTAGTATAATTTTATATAGAGCTGGTCTATTAGGATGAGGGATATATGTTTTATGTTAAATCCCCAAACCATATGAAATTATGTCCTCCTATGAAAATGAGTTGTGTCCGAAAATTATAAAGGTGTTAATGTAAGTTTTTTTATAACAAGTAGATAAGATTATCTCCATGAAGAATCCACATAGGGAAAATATGGGATCTTCTAAATTTTCTATGTATACATGAAAATAGGACTCCAATGAGGGAGTGTTATGGAAATATAAATTTCATATAGGTGATGACCCTTTATTGAAACAAAATTTTAAAATCTATATTATGGAATTATTTACTAAAGACCTTTTATTGATTTATTTTTCCCAAATTATGAAATTTATTTTCATTTTCACAATATAAAATTACATAATTTACATTTTATCCATATGTACCTATGTTTGTTTGTTTCAAAAATTGAATTTTGGGTTCCGTTTAAAAAAATGGTGCATAAATGCTTCCCAATATCTCGTGAATCTACCACTATATGTAGTTGTTTCAAAAGAATGTGGGATATATTTTTTGACTCTAAAATAAAATAGAAGTGAATAAAGATGAATACCACATGGCGTGTTAACCTATAAAATGGAAATGATGTTTTTCCTATGTTGTGTTTAAGGATTTAAATGAAAGGATCCACATAGATAAAAAAATATGTATACTCTATATAAATTATTCGTGGTTCAATTAATTTTTACTTGGTGAACTCACTTATTACTATTAGAAATAATATTTGTAATCATTAATGTCATACATTTTTGAATGTTTTTGTGACTTTTTAGGCACAAACAACACCAAACAGGTGGTCCTTAATACCAATTCAATGTTATAGAGAATTTGAAAAAAAAATGATGTATCATAAATTAGATAATCCAAATCCTCTATCATACATCATATGTCCTACTGAAAATATCATGATATAAACATTTACAATAAAAAACATCTAATTGGGGTTAGAAAAATATTCTTTTCACTTTCTATTAATATTACATTTTTTTATTTTAATTTAATTTTTTTTAATTTTTTATAGTATTGAAGAGACTATTGGATAAAAATAAACTCATGAAAACACTAAAGAGTAAACATGTGTTGAGATTTACCCTATTTTTTTCACTATCCTTTTTCCCTATTCATACTAAAAAATGTATGGGTTAAAATAGATAATCATATTGGATAGGTATCTACTTTCTATAGGTTTACATTATTGTTTCAATTTTCTATTTGGGAGTGTCTTATGAAAATAAAATATAAAAAATAAAAGGCATAAATAAATTTACAAATAATTTTTTCCTTCAATAAGGTTATACGAGGTGATTTAATTTGAAGCATATAATCCATATATGATTATAAAAATTCGTTCTTCAATTCATATTTAAGAATAATTTTTCATTTAATTGAATATAGAAGACATATCCTATGAACAATCCCTTGTAAAATATTTATGTCATTAAAGGTTTCCAAAATATTTTAATATCATCTATAATTTCAATATATATTGAATGAAAATGTGTGATGATATGATAACCAAAACTCATTATCACTCTAATTCAAATATTTTTTTAAAATTTGAGAATATTGCTTAAAATGATAGAGAAAACACATTAATGTCCCTTTGTAATTTCTATTTATTGAGCTTATACATGATTTTATTGATATATTTTAATCCCGTAGATTCCATAAAATTCATTTTATATTTCTATATTATAATCCTAGTATCCTCACCTACCCATCTCTTGATCAATTTTCAAGGATTTCATTGAAAAAAATTATGGGTAGAAGAAAGAGCTGTATCATTGGAGTTAATGGGTAATTGTTTCGTTATAAAATATCATTAATCTAATATTTTTTATACTATCTTAACCACTTAACCAAACTCACAATGATCTAAAATATACCTAGACTAGCATAGAACCTTGATTAATTATTAGAAAGGCTAAAAAGTTGGGATCTTATAGTGAATTATACACGAGTTTGAGATTAATAAATACTATGTAAAATAAAAAAGTGTTTATATAGAGAAAACATATCCAAGAAGGTAGTTGAATGTGATTTTAGGTGTAAATTGATGTCTAGGATAAACAGTAACCTGAAATTTATAAAAAATATCGAATATATTTAAGTTAGGATTCATTATATGGGTAAGGATATATTGAGTTGAAAAATTAATTTTTACTATGTTTTTTAAATTGCACATTACATAAATATATCATTTCAATTGACATCATTTAATATTTTTCATGATTGAAATAATGAAAAATTTTGTAATGCGATCAATGGAAGAATTTCATTATTTTTTAGATGTAAAGAAATGAATAAATACCATAATTACATTAATTATTAATAAATTATCTTGATTAGGAGAACATTTATATTTTTTATGATAATTTGTTAAAACAAACCTAATTTATCACATAATTGAATAAAATTATACTATGTACTAGTTGAATGAATTGATAGGTATTTGTTGTCATATAGGTGAAGAAGGGCTAAGTTAATCCCAGATGTAGTTGAAGCTATTATGGGGTGTTAAGAAATAATCAATTTTGGATAATTATATATCTATGATAATTTCCATGTTATACCATATATGGGAGAAATTTCATTATTATAGGTTTTCTCACATTATTTCAGTGTCACTTTATTAATATTGTAGTATTAAAGCTGAATAATGTGGAACCCTGTTATCATTTCATGGTATATAACTATTGAAGTTAAATTCTAGACATTTCTATATATATTAAAAATTCAACCTAACATAATAGCAGGAATTTTTCAACATCAACATATTATTAAAGAGAAAATCATCAACAATAACCTTCTTACCTCCCATGACTTTGAATTCATCATAGAGATTCATATTTATTTAGTACAAATAGATTACCTCGTCCAATGAATTTGGTTTTGAAAAACTATATTTTGGAGTAGCTGAAAATGTTTTACAATACTATATCTAATTCAATAATTCCACAAAAGTTACCAACACATAATAGGTTTGGTGCTGACAAATCCTATGATATCAATGTAATTAGTGAAATAACATTTTTAGATGATGGATGCTTAATAAAAATATTATTTCCACCAGTTAGTTCTATGTTTTCATAAAAAATAAGAAAATAAACCATGATCTATTTGTGGATATTGATTAATAATAAATTTCCATGGTAAGTATGCATTTATAATGTGAAAGTCAAAAATTTTATATACTAATTTTATTACTAAATTGGTTGACCATGAAAAAAAATCATCCATGATATTTTTCCATGAAAGAAGAAGAGGACTATTGTGGGATCTGAATCATAATGTTTCTTATCAAGATCACTTCACTCAAATAGATGAATCATAAAGAAAATTAATAGCACATTTAATGTTTTATTACTACTTAATGGAGATGTATGGAGAAATAAAAGGGTTATGATATTGTATACGAAATAATTTTGTTTCCTGTCGAAACCAGATATGGTTTAATTTTTCTTCATTCAATATTGTTTATTTCAATCTAAATAAATTTTATTTTCCCCTATTCTACTATGAAATCCATTTATATATAAGGTTAACTGACTATGGTAAGTATATGGATAATAATAGTTCATATTTTAAATTCTGAAAAATTTATTTCTAATACTTCTAAATCAGTATTTATTTTCTTAATATTTAAGGAATTCTGTGTTGGGAATGGGATATAGTTCTCTAACACAACACATCATTATAATTTATATCAATATTTTTAAAATATTCATTATATTATTTAGTTATCTATATTTTATATGGTTGGGAAATTGGGTTTTTCTATAGGGATATTACCACAACAATGTACTTTTATGATTAGGTGTATTTCCTTTAATATTCCATTAATTTAAATATGCCATGAGAGTAGACTTATTATGTGTCTGGGATTTGGGTAACATTATACATTTAATTGGATGTGTGACCAGTTCAGATAGGATGAAGAGATTAGTTTAGTATTTAATTTATTTTAATAATTTTCATAATAGAGATGTGAATATAATTATTTGGAAAGCATTCCATTAGATAAATCAATATTGAATTATGAGAAACAAACACTACTTAATTTCTAAATACTATGCCATGAATATTTTTGAACAAATTCATTTTCAATTTTATTTCACGTAAAATAATTTTTTTCAATAACCACAAACATCCATTTATTTAATCCTTTATCATATGAAAATTAAAAAAAATAAAATAATGTGATAGTAGAGGATCATAGTGTGTCTTGTGGTCTCTATTATAGATGACCCTATGGTAATCTATTTTAATTTATTTTATGATATTATTAGTTTCCAAGGGTAATGAACCATTTTATCAGGATACCACTAATCAATTTTTTGATTTATTTCTATGGATGCAAAACTATTAAATATAGGAATCATTTTTTACTTTTATAATTTTATTTCTTATTCTTTTTATTCATATCAACCCCCATTTAAAATGAAACGAAAATTTTGTGGTAACATTTATAAAATAAATTTTTTGATAATGGTTATGATCACCACCTTTGAGACTTTGATAAAAAATTAAAATTCAAAAACAAAATAACTTAAAGATGAATAAAAAATCATATTAAAAAAAATAAAAGTGGATAAATTGAAAATAAAAAATTATTAATAAATATTATTGAAAAAAAATTGAATACAATAGTGGAATGGGATTTCCAATGAAAAATAGAAGAATCAATTGTATGAATTTTATAATATTTGAATATCTTTCTCTCTTTTTGGATGATTAATACCTAAAATTAAAAATGGAAGTGGTGGAAAAACATCCCATTTCATGAAAAAACCACAACAAATTTTTTAGAGGCAATGAAGAAGGGGATAATGAATCATGATGAAATATATAAAGTACTTTTTTCTTTTATGAATTAACTTTAAAAAAATTAAAATTTAAAATGGCTTCTTTTTCCACTATGTTGAAACTGTAGAAAAAAATACATATTCTTTAATTATGTAATTAAAAACTCTATAGAATTTGTTTTTGAATCCAAATATATATTTAAGAAGATACTTTTTTCACCAAATATTGATAATGACAACATTTTTTACAATGTTTCATGATCTAGTACAACTCATTATATAATAAATAGAAGATAATAAACTCCAAATATGAATAAGGAAAATTCATTTGGAAATAATGATGAACCAGAAAAGAAAATTTTGATTAATTCCACTGCAACCCAAAAATGTTTAAGTTATTTCCCATTAGTCTTAATATGGAAAAAAATACAATAAAAAGTGGTACATAAATATCTCATTAATTGTGAATATATTGTATGAAAAATGTTGTGGTGGTTCACATAAGAAAATATATATAAAAACCACTATATATTGGATGTATTACAATAATTATTATTCTATAGTTAGTGTAAAATAAACACCTAAAATGGGGTTTACCCTATACTCTGTATCATTCCTCTTTCATTTTCATGTTCATATATTTTTTAATAAATTGAAATTATTTCTAAAATCTAGGAATCAAAAATACGATGTAAAATTGAGTGATCTATAAATCCTAGAAAGGGAGTAATCAAAGAATATCATAATGTAAAGTAGTATAAGAGATTAAATAGGTATAACATGATTACATATAAGGGTTATGTTTATAATAATGATCATTGAATAATGATATAAAATGATAAAATGACAGAATCAAAGGAATATTGAAGCAATAAAAAATATGAAATCATAAGTGTAAGTCAATGCTAAACACTAGTAAATCCTAATATATTATTCTTCGGATAATCATCCCCCATTAACCATACATGTCATTTCATGATATAAAAACATTAAACAATTCATTGGAGTAATATATAAATCTAGTCCCACTCATAACAGTCATATATTGCACATTAATTTTTTCACAACATATATCATTCGACATTATAACAAATTTCATAAGATTTTATCCCATTAATAACGTTTTTTGGTTAGAAAGATGGATGTAACAAATAAAATATGGGTTGTTACATCTATATAAATACCCCTGAGGGGAATTGGGGTTGGTTATTCACAACACAAAATTTATGCATGGAAAATCATGATGTCCTATCATTAATATAATAGGTGTATATAATGGTTTATAGAAGTGTTTCATGATAGTGAAATATGGTATATCATTACTTGGGTATCATATATTCGGAAAAGTATGGTTGAATACTTCATTAAAAAAGAACACTTGGAAAGAAAAGTCTTAATACATATAAACTACTTGAATAAAAATAAAGAGAAGGGAATACAATATATAAGAGGGTGATTCTAAAATCATAAAAGGATCATTTTAGTAAAATTGTAACACCTTTGGAGGGATTTAGAGAGGGATGGAGAGTGTAAAATCAATCTCAATATATTTAGAGATAATAGGAATCATAGATTGGGTGGGTTTTTATTTTAAAAGAGGGGGGATTTCTTTATTAATTTATAAAAATAGGTTTTGTACTATATGTAATAAACTAATAAAAATCCCAGACCTACCCATAGTATTTTTCTATTGCTTCTACCAAATATGAGTGGTTTTAAATATTTTTTTATTCAAGAATAAAATAAATTAAAAAATACAATCTCTGTTGTGTAAGTGAGTCCTATTTTTAAAGAATTGTTTTTGAAAACATAAAATAAAATGTTTTTTTCGAGTATTAATTAAATATTTTTAATATTAATAATATATCTTCAATAATAGATTATTTTCATGGGAAAAAATATTATTGGCCATTTGTTATGTATATAGTTTTATTACAACACTTCTTGTAGATACTTATGTCATAATTTATGCCATATATTTATACTTCATTTAATTTTTACCCAAAAAAATTGATTGTCATAAATAATTATGTCATAGCTTCTATTGGATAATTTTAATTTACTGATTTAAAAAAGATATATATTTTAACAAAATAATTTTCAATAAAATTTTAATTTTAATTAAAAAACATTATTAATTGAAAAAAAAAATTCATGTGTATAAAGTGAAAATGAAATAGATATATATCTTTTTTCAAAAAAGGGAATTCCCTTGTGTGGCCTTTTTGAACCCTTCACACAAGGAAACCCCCCTCCCCACGAAGAGGTCACTCCGGAGAGGGCCCCAGCTGGGAGGGAGCCGTTGCCAGCCGAGATGGCAGAGCGTCCCGGAGGGTGACAACCCAGGCGGCGATGGTTCATCAAGCAATCTGTTAGGATGGGTGGGTTGTGCCTCATTTTTTCCACCCAGTCCGAAACCGGGTGACCCAGCAAGGCGAGTGGATCTCGGGGGAGAGGTTCACCCCGAAAGAGGACTCCCAGGATTCGAACCCTGTAGCTCCCAAAGAACGGCGTTGTTGTACCCCTATCCTTCACCACTACACCACCACCGAAGCGGCATGAAATAGATATATATAATTATTATTTTATTAAAAATGGAAATAGAAAAATTAATCCGACCAGGATGAAGATAAATAACTACATGTTAAATCAGTTCACACTATAATGGTGAGATATGTGATAGTGGTACATAACTAGGTGACTATAAAATCATAGTTTGGGGAGTGATATCTTTATCTTTAAACATATCCCATAAATGGTTTCACATGTATTTCAATTTTGGAATCTTATCTTGGTCTTATTCATGGAAAAATATGATTGATTCCATATAATCCCAAATATATGATAAACTTTCTTCGTATGGTATGATACTACTGGTTGAGGTTATTTCACACCATTTTAGGTCAATTATATGTTAATATATAAAATAATATATTGATGTTAATAGTCATCATATAATTGTTATGTTATCAAAAATTATTCTATTTAATTGTATATGTAAAAAACGAAAAAAATTATGTCTATATATTATAATGGTCAAAAATAAAAACAGTAATATAGTGGATGTATTTTATATAGCTAAATTACTGTGTAAATAATTTATTTATTCAGAATTGAATTTCATTTATAATGTTTTTTTAATTACAATCATCACCCTTTTATAAATTCCTCAATCAATTTTCTCATAAATTAAAACATATGTGGGTACATCTATTTCATTTACACTTCGGGTTCCCATGTTACCATCTCAAAAATGTGGTTCCACTATCGTACATCAACACTTTGATTTTTCGTATTGCATAATACATTTCATATATGATCTACGATCTTCACTAGGGTGTCCTTGTATGAAATATATTTTAAAAAATGTACATATTATGTATTAAGTGAATTTGAGGGGAATAGAATACATGTCCTTTAAAAGGACAGATGAAACTATTGAGTGAAAACATGTTATGAATTTTCCATCAACAATTTTTTTTGGAAATCACAAATCCCACAAATCCTAATAAGGTATATTTTTTTCATGTGTGTTGTTTTATCAATCATAATCACTTACTTTGTTTTTAATGATTAATGAATCCTTATAAAAGTTGTGTTTTTTTCTAATAGACATTGTTTTATATGTTGTTTCATTATTGTAACTACATTATGCATTGCATCGCAGTCAGAAATCATAACATGGATGTGTATTGCATTATAATCATAAATTGTAACTATGTTAAGTACTACATCATAAATATGCATTGTAACTATGTTAAGTACCACATTGTAATCATTTATCATAATCAAGATAATTATAGAATCATAGTACCATGCATCATGCATCGTAACCAGGTTATGTACCACATCATATTTTTAAATTGTAACCAAGTTAAGTACTGAATCGTAATCATGTATCGTAATCTCAATATCGTAACTGGTTTTTCCATCAGAACCATTTTTCATCATACTCTTATTATGTATTGCATCAAAGCATTGGTACCAGATTGAATATCATTCATCATAACCATGTTAAGATTCGTAACCATGTAATAATTTTTAATAGTTATGCATTTTTATCACAATGAGCCTAGAAAATAGGTTGTGTATTGCACTTATGAGATGAATTACACTCTTATCATAATGTCAATTCTGGTTTCGTGTATCTCATAATCCTTGTTTTATTATTTTTTACATAATTATTTCTAACTAAAATTATGTCATTTAGTTTGTTATTTAACAATAAAATCGATGTCATGTATTCTATTTTTTCTTTTGACCGTTGTAATTCCTGGTGTCCAAGTACCCCCGAGTTTTTTAGAGAAAAATGAACATTGGAGAAGATATGATCGTTGAACCAGAAGCCTATAAATAATAGGTCATTCAAACCAAAATACACAACTTTTGTTACAATCAAGTTTTAGAGAGAGATGTTGTGAATTCTCTCTTGCTTTCTGTGAAAGCAGTAAAGATACCAGAAGTGAACATCTTGTTTTGTATTCTTGTATTTCTATATGTTCTTTGTTTCTTCTTTGTGTGATCGATCATTGTGGTAACGATCGAGAAATTATAGGGATATGAAGACATGATTCCGATCATCCTATCAAGTGCCTTCATTTTTTAGAAGGATAGAGGTGTTAATCACCTTCTTAATCGATGACTTCCAGGGATAGGAAGACAGCTATACTAATTATCATTTCTAGGGATTACCAAGGTGTTGGTAAGACGAACGTTGTATCCTAGGTGAAAGGATACCCTTCCCTTTGGGTTAATATAATGTTAATACTTTTCCATTTCCATTGTTCTTTGTATTTGAAAGGTAATTGTATTTCTTCCCCTTTCTTTTCATATTCAATTCAATTGTAATTGTTTCATTTACAATTCATATTTTTATTAAGAGATTCTATACACTATATAGTAGAATCTTCAACATTTGTATTACTCTATTCATTTTTTTAATTTCATAAAACAAAAATTTATAATACCTATGCTATTACATCGTAGTATTTCTATAGGATCCATGAACAATATGACATATTATACTGATTTTGAATTGTATTAGTTTAAGATCTCTTAAACTAAGTCCTTTCTTAAGTACTTAAATACATTGTTTTTTATCTTATAAATCACCTCCCTCTTATATAGAGAAATATAATAAACATATAAATCTATATTACAATCCAACATAAACACACCATGTACTTGATATTTTTTGGTGGATGTTCTAGTCAGTAGGCCGTATATACTATGTGATCAATGATCATAAATGTTATGATATATCTCGAACTATGATTTCACTTATTACCAAATATAAAGACATTCATCCATTATGATATGTGAAGGAACACCATATCCTAAACACTATTGTCTAGGTAATTTTGGGGGTTTTATTTCATTCTTTTGTATTGAATTTTATTATATTTCATATGATGTTGAATGGTATGAAATTTATCTATAATATCATGGATTGGACCATTTCAAATTTGATTCCACTCTCAAACTTCATACCATTATATTGGAATCTAAATCCTCTTCCATTGTAGAGACTCATAATATTCTATTTTATTGATAATATTTAAACTGATGTTATATGAAAAATAAACTAGGGGTGGTTTTGATGACAACATAATTAGAAATCCATTGAAGATGATCTCAATATAAACTCTAGTGTTTTAATCATTCTAATATATTAACAATCTATTTAAGGGTAATAAGATGTAATTAAATTCACCACTATCTCAAATACTTGTTGAAGTATTCTCTTAAACATCAAGGTAAACCTTATTTCATGATCATATGTAATGTAGAGTGTAACTCTAGATTGCTTTACCACGTATCTAAAATATATCTTATGGTTTTTGTTAAGAGATAAATAATCATCAATATTAATAAAATGCACTGACTTTTTCAGGGAAAAAACTACTAGCTAAATTTTTTTATTTACATTCGATATCACAAGAATATTTATGAAAACATACATGGTTTCAATTTCCCAAATCCATAATTTTATTCAAAATAGTTAAATCATATCATTATACATCTATACTTCAACCATGAATTATCGACATATATGGAATTATAACACAAATTATGCAATGTCTTTCCACATTTTATCCTGATATATGTTTTATTAAGATATATATATATATATATCTTATTCTTTGACTAATAGAAATGGAAAATCAATTAAAATCATCTATTATTTCACTCTCTAAATATATTTTGGAAGGAAAAGATATACTGCTTCCAACCATTATATCAGAATATTTTACAATTTTGAGCACTGGAATATTTTCAAAATATTATTGTAGTTCCTTATTGTATTTTTTTCATACTTGGTCTCTCATGAATGGATAGATGAGCAGTTATTTTGTAATGTTATGATGATTTTTTTATGATTCCCATGTCCATCCTTTGATTTTAGAATAAGATTAGACCCATTTAAATTCCCTCCATGGATATCTCATAGAGTCTGCCACTTTCCTCACATTCCTTGGATAGTAATGTATTGAATAGTTGGGATCCTTGATAATCTCTAACCACTATCCATGGCACAAATTGACATAATTTTATTAATATACACATATGTATTTTTATCAATATATATATATATATTATCCTTCCCAATAGATATAATTTATTTAAATATTATATAAGAAAGTAACTTTATCCAATTCTAGACCATGTGTTCTGTAGTTTTTATCATAAATATTTAATTTTCTAGACTCATATTCTATCATTTATTCAATTTTCATGAGTACACAACACATTATTTTGTTGGACACATCTTTTTATCTCACAAATAAATCTTCACTTGCCTGTAATGTGAGGGTATAATTATTTATTAGAAACATATTTAACTTATTAATTTTCTTCTCATATTCATAATTATTTAAAAAATATAATCCCCTATGAGATAACATGGTTATTTGGATTGAAAATAATTATTCACTTCTCACATAAGGATGATAGTACCGATATAATTAAAATAATTTATAGATGTGTTTTACTAATTTTGTCCAAGTCCGTTTTTCATTTTCCTTTGTCTTTTGAGTGATCTATAGGTATCCCATTATTAGGTATAACATTCCTTGAGATAGTTACTTACTTTATAAAAAACTCTCAATTACATTATTACTTATATGAAATTTCCTTTTGTAAGTTCTTTAATACACCATTTAAATGCATCTCATGATCCACCATTATTTTGGAGTAGATTATAATATTTTCAATAATGTAAACTAAATAATCAACTTAGTCCCTTATGAATCTATTCATTAATTGTATAAAGATATATATATATTATTTACTAAGTATCACATCAAACATGTTATCAATATATGGAAAAATATAATTATTTATTATCATGATTTTTTTGTGATCCTGGTAATAAATCTAAATGTTAATTAACCAATCATTATTTTTTTATGAAGATTATAGGTTTACCCAATAGTGAGGCACTTGGTCATATAATAAATTTAATTATATTTTGTATTAGTTTATTCATTAGACCATTAATTAACATATTGATAATTTTCTATGGAGTATTGGATGTTAGAAAATCTCTGGTTATAATTTTAATTTAGTTCTCAACCACTCACCTAGATTGAATACTACAAAATTCATTAGTAAACACATCATAACAATATCCTATAATGGGAATATCATAATGATTATATTTTCCTTACTCTCAGTCAGTTAATCTATACATTATTACTTATACGGTAATAATATCTTTGCATGAGTTGATGATTCCAAATGAGATCCATTATCTACATTAAACGTGTATAGAATCGTAGGGTGATTTGAAAAAAAAATTAGGTGATTTAGAACTATTATAAATTTATCATAAATGTATGAAATTAATTTCAATCCATAACCATAATGGAACCAAATTCCACCAGTGGGGGTTGCGAAAGGTTTCATAAGGAATTCAACTTGCTAATTTTTACAGGTGAGAAGTTATATTCTTTGAATGAAATAAATGAACTATTTTTTCACTAATAACATAATTTCCATTTTTTGAGGTTCAATCTAAATATTTCTACAAATATTATGTGATATTAAAAAAATGTGTAGAATGAAAATCAAATCAGATGCTCACAATTCATAAATTAATACCTTTCTTACCTGTCACTACTTTATTTCTGGATCGACCACAGAAGTAATGATGGAATATAAAATCCCTTTCTATATAGGCCTTCAAGGTTTTTTTCTATGGTTATCGTAAACAACCATTGGCTTAGTGAAATAATTTACATAGTTTCCTATTTAATTTCATTTGAACTATTGGATGATAGGATGAGGGATGATGATATCATTCTATTCTTCTTTCATATTATATCATTTTCCCATTATGAAATCGGTAAATTGGTGGCCCTCCTTCCCAGACCAAAATACATCCCTTGTCCACTTTTGTAAATTTTTGAGATGGACCTTCCATCACTTTTAACAACTGATTTGTTTCAATTTCATTCCATTTTGAGATTACAACATCACTTCTCTTGTATTCAAATTCATTCTCTAATTCTTATATATAGACCAATGAGGCCATTGAGATCCCCCAATATTCATTTCAATGTTGGGGAGAAGTCCAAAATTATCTCATAGAATTAAATGCATTTAATCTCCAATTATTTTCATAGATTTATATTTATCAAACTAAAAAACTATCATATTTACATTAATGGTTAGTGGAAAAGAAAGAGGTGTATTGTTTGTATCTTTTGAAGGGTTTTTCATCCTCAATGATTGATTATCACAAATATTTATTTAGTCTAGTGAACTATATCACCGTCTTAAGTCAGAGAGTTCTCGGAAAATATTTATCAAAAAACATTTTCCTGAATTCTTTTTAAATCATCACTTTAATTTCAACTTCTGGATTCATATACATATTCATCATCCACGATTGATCTTCATATCCCAACATGTGATAATATTCTAATATGATATTATCTTTCTTATATATTTGAATTAAATAGAAGATAATTTCAGTAAAGGTGATCCATTTTTCCATGATTAAGATATTATATGATCCACTGAAATTAGGGGGAATTATCACATAATAGCCCCAATTGTAACCTTTACTATCATTGGTGGATGTAATTTTCCATGCTAATTCATGTTTGATGACGTTTAATTTTTAACGATCACAAAATACTAATTCTAATGATATTAACGAATTTCATGTTTAGCTATAAGATGTATGTATTTTTAAATAGGTGAAGAATGATTCGTCATTGAGGATGTCACACCACTATAATATTATATTGTTGGATTAAAAAATTGATAATGATTGAGATACAATCAATTAACATTCCATCAGGATGTCATGCCACCTAAATGGATGTTTGGCTAAGTATAATATTCTTCAAGATGAGGCACTATCAATGTCAGACCAAAAACTCAAAGACACCACTACTACCAAACAGGATACACCTAGTTGCGATTTTGCACGAATCATGTAAATTTGGATTAGTCAAAGGCACAACTACTATCATGCTTCCATAATAACATTCCTCTAGAGGGAGACGCTGTCAGTCCTTGAGTTACCACCAGTCTATGACACCACAACTATTTTGTTAACATATATTTTTCAATAAAATTATTTTAACAACTATATTTATATAAGTTAATTCCATATAAGATTTTAATTATTTTATGTTAAATTGTTTCACATAAACCATTGAGGAGAGTATTAGAATGTGTAGTATGAGGAATTATCTAATTCAGATATTCTCATTGTTGCTGCTAAAAAATGTGCATGACACTCCCATATGAAAACAAATTGTGAAGAAAAAGTCATCATGTTGAGTGTTCTTAACTAATAAAATATAATTCAGTTCAACATATTTTCAAACAAAAATACATCACCTTCTACAAATATTCTCATGGAAGTTGAAATAAACAGTCACGTTAGTTTCTTTCCTCTAGTTAAAGAATAAGACTATTCAAAATTTATTTTCATAATGTTATCAAGAGAACCTGACTCAAGATTCAATGTAAAGTAAAATAAATATCCAAAAGATGCATTTCAATAGACTGAGAATTTCTAAAACCTAAAAATACACACACACACACACACATATATATATATATATATATGTATTCATTTTTTCTTTACTACATTTTGAGTGGTGTGTGTGCATACTCTATTTTATCACACACACACTGACTCGTATACTATACTTGTAGATAGATGATATCTTATCAATCTCCTTTAATATTTTTTCCATCCCTGGATTAGAGTGGTTGAGGTCCTTGTTTTTCCTTTTTTTTCTCCC
The DNA here is from genome assembly GCA_963277665.1 of Viscum album. Taxonomy (NCBI): domain Eukaryota; kingdom Viridiplantae; phylum Streptophyta; class Magnoliopsida; order Santalales; family Viscaceae; genus Viscum; species Viscum album. Next base: position 91,957,189 of record OY728158.1, read on the forward strand.
ATTTATAGCTGTATAGGAGGTCATGTGTGACATGAACAGTTTATTATCTATTATAAAACCTGATCCATGTTTTTGATGATTTTTGTTTATTTTAAATAAACTTCATGTTGCTCGGTGATCACCAAGTGGATAAGACTATGTCCCTACTTTAGAATAAACCTCCTATATTCAATTAATTTATTTGTGTGCTTTAAATTTTTTACTTTATTTCCTCTTAAAAATATAAATTGTTTTAACTGTAGACAAATTATATACTTTGAGAGTTTATATTTATTTGTGTTCATATAGTATTTTCATCAAGTAAATAGATTTCAATAGCCTAATAATACCTTATATTATTAATTTGATACATAATCAATATTTAGAGGAATATTTAAAATGATTAATATCTATACCATTCTGTTTATTTTGATAAATTGGGATGTATATAATTAATTTTTTGGATTTAAAAATAATACATTTTAGACATAAAATTTTAGTAGTTACTATATTCACCCCATCTTGAGATACTCATTTCGAAAATCACTTGGTATTAAATTTTTTAACCCTTATTATAAAATTTTGAAAATTCATTCAAACACTGATTTTAAATGTACAATAAAGAAATAAAATTTCAATCACCTACAAATTTATATCTTTAAATGTATAATTGAAAAAAAAATTCTTCAACCAACAAACCACTTCTCATTAATTGTACAAATTATTCCCAATGGAAGATTATGTTAACTATCCATATACAATGTATGGGTCTTACAATTTGGTCTATTATAGAATCCGAATATTTTGTACATGATTCTACTAGAAGAACATTGGATGATGCAATAAAATTATATTACAATAATAAATGCATATCTATTAATTCCATTTAATTTAATTTTAGGGATGGGTATTTTTAATGAATTAATTCATGTAAATATGCATTTTTAATTTGGGATACTCTATCTATTTTTTAGGAATGAACATCAATTGATAAATAGATAAGGATTAATAATTAAACTATTAAATATGAAAATTTTAAAATAAATCATGACAATCCCATTTCAGACATGTATCTCATGTTTAATTAGATTTGCAACACAATGAAATAGATAAAAAAACTAGTATCTAATAAGGATCAGATTACGAGACTACTAAGATTCCTACTAGAAAGATGGAGAGGCACATGGGTTTCAATAAGTGAATAATGCATCATATGTAAACTATCTCTGAAAGAGTTGATTGGGAAACATATGATGTTTGGAGAGTAATTAAAGGTAAAATGTGATGAATATGAGGAATCTAAAAGAAATATTTTAGCTCTCAAGAATAATTACCTTAGAAAACAAAATAAAACAAAAAAAGTGATTGTCTATGATGTAGATTCAAGTGATAGTGAATCTCATTCTGATTGTGATAAAGAGATGCCTCACCTAACCAACAGATTTAAGAGTTTCAATAGGAAGAATATGTGTTTGAGAAAATAAAATTATAAATTCATGTATGAAAATCGAGAAAATTAGATTAAATAATTAAATAAGGAAGAAGATCAAAAATAAGTTTTCTTCAATGAATAACAAAGGAAATGTAACATAAAATATAACTTTCCAAATATTGAGTATAAAATGAATATTAAGATATGTATATAAGATACAAAATGTTTATAAATTCCCCATGGAGTTATTTTGAATATATCTATAGCGACTTTAATTCTTCACAAGCTGATAGGCCAGATAGTGAAAATATGGGGTTCATGACTATGGTGAGTGAGGTATTTGTTTCACCTAATGTTTCTTGTATTTTTCCATTGAATGTGTCTGAAAACTCTAAAAATTAACAATATGATGATAATATTATGTCAAATGAATAATTATTTGAGAACAATAATATGTTATAGGAAAAAAATTAATGTATAAGAATATAATTATTAAATTATTAAAATGAAACATTCTCTAACTGTAAATATAATTTCTAAAATGTTTATAGAAAAAGGGAAAATCTATAATTCTCAAAGAAAACACTTATCTTAAATATTCAAATGAATAATTGAAGAAATATCTTGAAAAGATTTAAAATGATACAGATACACTCACTCATATTTTTGGAAATCAATTTGCACCAAAATATTTTAGTGGAATTGGTTACCGACCTCGACAGAGGAAAATAACAATAAAAAGAATTTATTCAAAAACCCAAACATGAATGTTCTACTACAAATCAGTTTTTAAAAGGGCCTAACATGGTTTTTATTTCAATAATATTTGAATATTTTTAAATAAAACCCATTATGAATATGTGGCCTCCCTAATCCTTGGTTTTTGGAATTTCTAGATCCAAACAGATTTGCGATCCAAAATCATTTCTTGTTTAAAACATGACTTATAGGAAAAATTATTGAAGGCCTTGAGTAGAATTATATGATACTTGAATAGTGTTTGTTAAAGACATTTGATATATTATTATTCATTCTTCAAGACCCTCATAAATATTTATGGTGGACATGACCTCTTTATTGATAATGCATTAGGAAATATCATCATCATATTCTGGATTGGTAAAAAAATTACTTATAATTTATAATGTTTTATATGATGATGGTTTAAAGTATAATAATATTATTATTTCTCAGTTGTGTAATGATTTTTTTATGTTAAGAGCTAAAATGATGCTTTTAATTTTTTTAATTCAAAAAATGTTTTCTTTTTACTAATTTTCGAAATGAAAATGGTTATGTTGTAGATATAAATGACATTATTTATCAAAATTCTTCAAGAATAAATTCATTTAAAAATGAATATTTGATTTAGCATATGAAATTAGGCAAATTCAATATTCACTCACATATAAGGCTAAATAGGAAGGGCTTAATTAGGGATCTACCTATGATTGGGTTCCCAACTGATAGTCTATAACCGACATTAAAAATAGAAACAACATAATGTTTATTTTATATTAACGAAATAAGTGTCAACTTATCAACCCCATGAGTTGGTTCACATAGATATTTTTATACATTCGAGAGTTACACGTCATAATGAGACCCACGATGATTATATTCTAGTAGATGAATTTTCTATGTATACATGGGTATAATTTCTAGATCACAAAATTGAATCATGGTCATACATTACCATGTATGCTAAGTTCAAAGAAAATCATTTTAGAATTAAAATTAAATCCTTATGGGGTGATTATGGATATGAGTTTGAAAATAAAAAAATGAATCATTTTTCATACAAAGTGGCTACACTCATAACTTCTCTATAAATAAGACCCCATGTATAATGTAGTTGTTCAAAGGAGAAATAAAACCTTAAAAGAGAGAGCCCGGACAATTCTAAATTATTATGACCTACCTATCCATTTTTTGGTAGAATTTATCAATAAATCCTATAATATCATGAATAGAGTTTTTATCAGACATATCCTTCTAAAGACCCCTTATGATAAATGGAATTATAAGAAACTGAATGCTGATTACTTGAGATTTTTTGGTTTCAAAATATTAATTCTTAATAGCAAGTATAATCATTTAAAATTAAACTATAAATGTGATAAAATAAATTTTCTTGTATATTAAATCTCATTAAAATCATATAGTTTTTTCAATAAGAATATAAAAACTTTGGAATAATATGTCCATGTAAAATATTATGTAACTAATATGCATAATCCTATGAACATATAAGGAATACATTTGGATGATTTATCTTTTCTTAAATTAAAATAAAAATATTTATACTCTGTTATAACACAATCATAAAAACTATCCGATTTTGAATAATTTCTCAAACATCAGGAACCAGAACCTAAAAATCCAGAAGGGATTAGTCCCAATTTTTTCTAGATCTATTAGACCGATTATGTACCATCCTTCACAGTTTTTTGTAGTTGATCTAAATTAATAATAAAAAACTATAGATTCTATTAAAAATTATGTTGAAGATAATTTTGTGTTATCTTTTGTTGAACCTACGAACATTAATGAATCTTATAATGATAAATTATAGGTATTAAAAATTAAATAATAATTGAATTAGTTTCAAATAAATAATGTGTGGGAACCTATAGATTGACCCAAGGACCCCTAAACTAATAGAAATAAAAGGTATTTTAGGAATAAAGATGATGATTCCTTCATTGTACATAGAAATAAGGCTAGACTTGTTGCATATAGTTATAGTCAGGAAGAAGGAATAGGATTTTAGTTAACCTTTGAACCTGTATCTATACTCAAATCTATATTATATTTTCTTGATTATGCATAATATTTATATTTCAATATTTATAAAATTGTTGTCAAGGGTTCATTATTAAATGGGTTTATAATTGATGATTTTTTTGTTGAACAACAACATGATTTCAAAAAAAATTCAAACAAAATATTTGGTCCTACTCTTTTAATAACTATAGATCAAAATATGTATTATTTTTAGAAATATATGTTACTGACATTATTTTGGGATCTTGAAAAAAATATCTTCGTATGAATTTTTATAAAAGTATGAAATATGTGTTTTAAATGAGATTAATTAGGGAACTAGAATTCATTCTTGTATTTCATAATTTTCAAAACAAAGATGAAATTATTTTAAGTCAATATAAATATAAAAAAAAATATTTTTACACATTTAAACATGGATTACACTAAGATTAGTGATGATCCTATGAGAACCACCTGTAAATTGGAAGTTGATTATGTCGGGAAACCAATAAGTCAAACCAGTCACATAGGTATTTTTGTAAGTCTTCCCTACTTATCTACTATATGGCTTCATATTATGTTTATTATGTGTATGTGTCATATTTTTAATGAAAACCCAAAAGGGTCACACCTATTTTTTGTTAAAAAAATATGAATAACTACTTTGTTTTTCCAATTGAGTATTATTTTACCTAATTGGATAAGAACATGATTTATTAAGTTATTCTGATGATGATTTTGGTGGTTTTATGTTAGATAGAAAAATCACATATAGAACAAGTCAATTTTTTGTAAAATCTCAAGTTCCATATTGTATTAAGAAAATAAATCATTAACTATATCCACTGCTGAAGCTGAGTGCAATGCTGTAGGTAGTTACTTTGCCCACACATTGTAGATGAAACACTATAGTGACCCTACTTTTTATTACATATATATTAAATAATTTTAATGATAAGCAACATAAAATCATTAAAAAACCCAGTTCCAAAGGTTGGGTATATTTGTAAAATTAGTATCATCTATAACATTAACAAAATAAAGCATTCACATTTATTTAATTCCATCTTCTATAGATTCATTATTTCCATTGTATTCCTTTTAGTGCATGTAATCACCAATTGATATACAACAAATGAATTGATGAGCTAAAATAAAATTAAGAAGATAAATAAGAACATTAATAAATATAGCATGGGTAAGAATAATAATAATCATCATAACATAATCGTTTAATCGTCATCAAAGTCAAGAGAGGAATCATTAGATAAATGCATGGAATGAGAAAATTTATAAAAATTAAACTTCATGTGTTAGTGGTCAAAACCACACAAAGATGTAAACAAAATAACATCATGTTCATGAATATTTATCATTTAATCATGAGATACATAACATTAACAAATTCATTGGAGAGGTATATAATTATGGGTGCACCCATCACATCATAATATATATATGCACTATATAATTCTTGGACCACATGTCACATCATAACAGTTACATTATCATGAACGCTACATAGAATGTATATCCATCATGGACATAATGTACCCATGGAAAATAATGGGTTTCATACTTTAATGATAAAAATCATGATTCCAAAAATAAAACAGAAATATCATACTTGGAATATGAACCATCAATCTTGAGTGAATAAGAAACAATCTCACAATGAGTAAAAGATATTTTTTCATAAAAGTATTTTTGTTTTTGAAATATGTTTTCATTTTTCATAATACAATATTTGAAACATGAATATAATACAAATGAATCTTTATAGGAAAATAAATGATATTAAATTAAAATTAAGGGAAAATACAAACTAAAAATGGTGTGAAATAGGGAAAACCCTAAGGAAGATAGTTGGGTTTAATAATTCCCTTTACCTTATGTCTGAATGCTTTATTCACTTTAATAACTTGTATAATCACATTAGATTAATTAATTAACAAATAAAGAAAAATTTATAAATTAAATTGATTCATTATAGTTTTATTAATTTCATTTATTGTTTTTTCAATGAGTTATAAAGTTTAATTTAATCGTTCAGTTGTATTCATTTTATTACTTTTCAGGATCGGTTGACATGTATTCATGATTGAATGATCATGTAAAATGAGGATAATTATCCAGAATTGTTATTATATATTATTAATGATATTTAACGTGATTAAATAATCTTATTAAGAAATTTTTATATGGTATGAGGATGAATTATTAGATAAAAAATAATGTTGATTATTTGGATAATTTTTAAGGTTTTTCAATCCCAATGAACTCATTTTATATTATGCTTTACTTTTATGTATATATATTATTTCAATAACATAAAGGGAGTAAAAATTGTAAATCTTAAAACAAATTTCAAACATTATTATGGTTTTTTTAATATACTTTTAGTTTTAAAATGAAAAATAAATACATCATCCACAATGTTAGTAAATTCACCCACCACGGGCGATAATTAAATTTTTAGAATAATAGAGAAAGAGGGAGGAGTTTAATGTTGCATATTCCATTAAATTAATACAATTTTATTATATTAAAGTTGCTTGATTTTTCATGGAATTTGAATTTGGGGAGGTGATGAGAGAATACTAAAATAAAAGAACATGAAAGAAAATTTAAAGTAATAAAAGTGGAATTTACCTCTTCAAGTTATCCTCCTTGAGAATCTTCATTGGGAAAAGGTTTTGGTGTTTCAATAAGAACAAGGACTCCTAGGCATGGAGGAGGGTCTTGGGGAGGTTATTTTTATGAATTTGGATAGGGATATCTGTTTTGAATGTTTGAGTGGAAGGGTGGTGAGGTGTTGTATTTATAGTCAAGGAGAGGGGTGTTTTCTCATTATTTTATTCCGTAATTTATTATTTTGGATCATGATTATGAATATTTGGATAATTATCAAAAAAATTATTAAAATAATGATGGTGGGGTTTATATTATGATTCTTTCATCTCCTGCGACTCAATTAAATATGTATTTAACATATAATGTATATAAACTGTAAATTACCATATTTTACTATTTACAAAAAATCACATGTTTTTGAAAAATATTAAAAATTTACAATAAGAATTTTTCAAGGTGTTGAATTAAAAAAATGAACTAAATATTACGAAAATGAAATTTTAAATATGAAAAATTTTATTTATAATTAAAATCATCATTTAATCAAAAATTATAGATTTTAAAATTAAAAAATATTTTCTAAGACTTTAGAAAATTAATTAAGTGACATAAAATTATCAAATAATAATAAAGAAAAAATTAATTTATGAATAAATTTAATTATTAAATATTTAATTTAAATATTTTAAAATAAATTATAAATATTTAATTATATGTTTTTGACATTCAAAAATATCAAAAATTATTTTTTCGGTTTTAAAACATTTATTTACTAATTCAAACATATAGATATATAATATTTTCATTTACATGATGGATAAATTTTATTTATAAATTCTTAGATGAGGATTCGAATTTTTTGGTAGATTTACAATTCATAAGGGTCACATTACTATTCCGAAGGTCATGTTTCTATTCAATTGGTATTGAATCCTAATTTTCTGAAAACCCCCTTATTTCATTCATTATTCATTTACAAAGATTAAATTATTGTCATTATGTTAATTTATGTGAAATATAGTATATGAAATTATTATAAGGCATACATTTTGTTGTTAAATGTTGGGTCATTACATTCTTCATCCTTTTGAAATCTCGCCCCCATTATTTCATTTTACAAAAAGAGGTCTGGGTATTACTCCTTAATTGCATCCTCTAGTTCCCATGTTTGTTATTAATACTTATGGTTCTTCCAAAATTCTTTGACATGGTTGGTTTTACATGTGCATAGAAACATATCTCTCTGGTCTCGAATCATTACTGGAGATCCTCAAAAGAATGTTTATATTTTAGCTATACCACCCCTAAAATAAATGCATGTGAGGGATCTGGTATCTACTTCATCATAAGTGATACATCGATCACATCATGAACATAATACAAATTAGGTTGATGTGAAAGATAATAGGAAACTTATTTTATGCAATCAATGATCTTAAAGGGGCCAATGTACTTTGTTTTTAGCTTCCCATTCTTCCCAATTTTCATGGCTCTATTCCACATTGATATTTAATGAAAGAATATATATCCAATGCCAAAACCAATTTCCCTTTTTTTGGTTTACAACATAGATCTATTTCAAACTCTTAGAAGGTATGATATATTGATGGATGGCTTGAACATTCTCTTCCATCTCATACAAAAGATCAGGTCCGTTTAACATTCTTTCCACAACTTCAACCCAACATGTTGGAGTTCTACGTCACTTTCCATAGTGGGCTTCATATAGAGAAATATAGATAATATAGTGGATGCATTTTTTATATGATAACTCAACTAGTGTATGATTCTTATCCCATAAAAATTTCAATTCTATTGAGCAGGCTCATACCCTTTCATTGAGTATCTGAGTACTCTTTTTCAATTGGTAATCATTTTGGGGGTGATAAGCCGTGATGAATTCATGTTAGTATTCAAGGAATGTTGCATAATTCTCACGAATTTATATTTTAACCTGGTATCATGATCATGTTTGATTATATATCTTACACCACATATCCCAACTACTTCTTTTACATATATCTTGTCAAGTTGTTCAAGTGGTAAATATTACCATATAGAAATAAAGTGGAAAGTATTGGTGTGTCGGTCCACCGTAAACCATATTTAATTGTTTCCTTTGGATTTCTTTAGGAGACTAGTGATGATGTCCGTGGTGATATTTTCCCATTTAAACATGGGTATAGGAAATAGTTTCATCCTCCCTTTTCACTTCTGACACTTTTTATTAACATACTGACATATAAAGAAACATGATATGTAAACAAAAACCACATTCTTCATGTTCTCCCACCAAAAGTGTTCTCGGATATCATGATATATATTTGTTATAACAGGATGAATAGTGAAAGGTGATCTACGGGCATTATCAAATAGATCCATATGTATCTCAATTGATGAAGGCACACAAATACTTTTTCCAAATAGATTCACACCATCATCATCGATATCGAAATATTACAGCTTCAGTTCCATTACTTCATTCACCTTCTTTTTTAACTATGTATCATTTTTTGTGCCTCCTTAATATTCACTTTGATATATGGGTTGAAAATAATTTCATTAAGGTTGTATGTATTCAGTACCTTTATTATTTCTATATCAGTAATTTTCATATCTATGAATATATTTTCTTTCAAAATCCTGAGCGTGGCCAAATTAGCATGTTCTGTTCTTCTAAGAGCATGAGCTACTTTATCTACCTTGTGATTATCCACTGAATGTGCCTAATATTCATTGTTAATATATATAATATTCATGTTCTTTATTATATTTAAAAAACATTCTAGTGGATTTTACACATTGAACATTATTTCATATTATAATTGTAATTCTTTTGTAAAATGCACTATTACATGGTACATTTTTTAATATAATTTAAAGTACCCAATGATATTGATTTTATTTTAATATTTAATTTTTAGTTTTCTCATTACATTGTTATCAATTCATACTTTTTGAGTACATGAGGATTCATATTGGAAGACCAACAAAGTTGGCCTTGAACAAGCAACATTCTGGGTGAAGTAAACTGGACAACGGCCCCATAAAACTACTATAGAGGCAAATATACAAGAAAAAAATTTAAAAAACATATATACAGATATAATAAATCATGGGAAACATTTCATTCAACATTGGCCAAAGCTAATTCTGATGATTTAATGGAGTTACAAGAGGCCCAATTTGAAGACAATATTATGGGCCAGCTTTTGTGCCCCAGAAAACATCCCACCATTTTGATTATATCATGAAAACAAATATTCCAAATGGATTTTTAATTTACTGGGGGTAAAGATATATCCATAGGTATATTTTATTCTTCTATGGTCCACTCTAATTTGGCCATCTAAAAGGTCATTTTGACACGTACGTTAGTTGGATGCAATCTGCCTTTCACTTCAGGTCAAGGGTGGAAAAGTCTAAGTTTCACAATATTTTCACCAACCTAAGCCTACCATAATCAAGTGGGATATTTCAATATTGGAGGATCAACCCAAATCTCCTAAAATTCTGATTTAAGGTATTGATTTTGGACGATTTATTAATACTTGGCGCTTTGTTTAATTGTTATGTTTTTATGCGATTTTGTTGCCTTGAGTTTGTCTTTCTCATGTAAGTTGTTCAATTCACCATAGTTTCTTAATAAACATTCTTATTATACTCTAATTTTTTTATTATTCATATCATGTTTATACCGTTGGATCAATGTGTGAATTTATTCTTACCAAACATTGTGAAATTATCACATAATGGTGGAGGGATCATTATTTCATTGTCTTTTTTTATTTCTCCAATTCCACCTCATGGGTCCACTTTCAGCTTCCAATGAAACAATAGAATCAATATATGGTTAAACGACTTACGGGTTGATTTAAGGTAGTACAAAGGGGAAGGATATGTTGTAATTTCTCACTCCATTATTTTATATTCACTTCTTCTAATTGAGAATTTTATTTGAAGATCTTTAAACTCCTTCGTCCTTGTTGAATTTAAGGTCACACACATCAAGTGCAAATACAAACATTTAACTCGGAGTACTCAAAAAGTTGATACCTCTAATGTATAGGTGACTAGTATTAAGGTGTGGAGGTATTAAAATATTATGTGATGATGTAGTTTGATATTACTAAATGATCCCATCTCAAAAATAATATATTGAAATAGTTGAAAAAGGAATTCATCCAATCCACCCTTAGTGATAACCTAGGATCAAATCATTCTTTTAAATTTAATTAACTTAACTATTTTATTTTTAACTATAACCTACCTAAAATCAACCCAATGTTGGCCACTTAATATCAAAAAAACAGTCCATATAATGTTGGTGACTATAGGTTTATTAATAGGCTATTGAGGATTCGACAACCCAAGATAAACAAAAAGTGACCGCTTAAACCTAAAATCATTTCTAAATTTGAGTGAGACCAAATGTTGGAACTATTTACAAGGACATTAGTATGTCATTCTAGAACCTATCATATTTTTCTCAACCCATGTTCTCTATTCTCACCCACATTCCTCTTATCTTTTCACCTTCCTATTTGTGTATGTCCTAAGAATCTCAAATCCTAGATTCATTCTACTATAATAGAGTCTCTTCAACATTACCATATCATAAACCCATGTTCGAATAAAATTGGAAATAATTATTGGGAATTACCTAAATCATTGAATTTATTTGAGCATTTCTTAAATGATCACCCAACACTCAGTGGGATGCACAATAATTTAAAGGATGATTGTTTAAAGGATAAATTTTTTGCCCTCCCAAGAATGGTTGAAGAGATCAATCTTAGGAAATTCCATGATGTTAAACCTCATAAAAATTATATTACTCGAAAATTTATTTAACAATTTTGTAATAAAATGGAGATAATGATTACATAGGTTTCATATTTAAGATTATAACTACAATGCATTACTACATGTTAGGAACCCATCCCTACACCAACTGTCCAATCCATAACATTATGTGGATGGTCTAGTTTCTGAAAAAACACTCAAAAATTTATTGAAGAACCAATAATTGTATTTGGGGTAGTAGAAGTGAATCATGAAAATTTTTAAGGGACTTTAAATCTAGAGGAAATTGATTTTATCGATTAAAAATGGAAAAATTTGACATCGTGGATTGATTTCCCATATTATAGCTCCATTGATGATTTTTCAGAAACACCGACCACTGATCCATTGAGAAAAATCACAAACATTGAGTCCATACAAATTCCTAACACTAATCATTCCAATTTTGTGTTTCATTCTTCTATTCAAAAGGAACCTATTCTGTTGAGAAATTTGGAAAAAGAAACTAAGTTGGATTCAAAATATAAACCTGGGTCTGAATGTCCTATCCAACCTATGATCAAAATTATTATCCGTAATTCCCAACTCATTTATACCTTAATAGGTTGTAACCAGACTTTTCAGGTGGACTCCATTATTCTAAAGAAAAAAAATGGAATGATCATTTATGTCTTATGAAAGACTACATAAGAAACTGGATCAACGATTTCTGATATTCCATGGATTTTCCCACTCATTATATAAAATAGATGTGTTCATGAAACAAATTATAAATATAGAATAAATCTAAAAATAGTAAATGTAGAGAAAAATGTGGTCTTCAATATTTTAAAAGATGGTGTCGGATAATTTGGGTTCTTCATGTCAAGTTAATTACCTTAATCAAAAGAGTTTCATGGTTGGAAACCAATGGTTTTCTTGGTTCCAATCAATTTGAATCATCTTTAATTTTCAAATTTTATTAATAAAACAACATTATATTAATATAGAATACATAAATATGATTATCATAGAACCATATACTGTTGACTTGTTCTTCTATTATTGGTACGGATGGTTATGAATGGGGAGTACCATATTTATTCGTCTCACATGGTGTGATCCCTGAGTAATAAATTACCCAAGAAATTAAAAACAATAAAATTTATAGTCATTTCATTTTATTTTTATGTTTTTTTAGGTTTGAATAAAAATAAAAAAATAATTAAAAAAATAATTTAAGATGACACGTCGTAGGTCATGGGCCAAACCCCGTCACAACTGGTGAAGCCGTGGGGACTCGAACATGTGACCAAATGGAGATAGGGGAGTGCACTAACCACTAACCTATAGCATATAGTTCTCCCTTATTATATAAATTTTTTATATATACTAATATTTTACTATTTTTATTATATGAATATATATATATATAAATAGTATTTTTTGGTTTTTTCCTTTTTCCACTACAGAAATTTCCAAGTGACATTGATATCAAAGGACTAAATTGGAGAAGAATTAACTTCAACATTTACCACCAGGTTACTCTGTTCCATGTTCAGTATTTCAAATTCCATTTCGAACTCATATCCTCTACCACTACACGCTTCTATATTTTATTTTCATTAAACAATGGGGATAGTGTTATTTTATGTTGGGGGTGAAAAGAATGAAAAACATATTTTCTGTGCATAAAAAAATGTGTGGAAGGAAAAATTTATTTATCCTTGAACGTGATAATACAAAATCACACATTGAAACTGAATATCAAATAATTTATCATGCAATAACTTTTATTTTAATCCATGTATAATTTCATGAGCTTAGATTTTGGAAAGTATGGATCTCTAATGTGAAATTTCATCATTTATATTTCCATCCAAATAAGTGAAAAGATCAAAAGGCAAATCCTTTGAATAGTGGGGTATTATTTTGAGTTCGTGGGGGCACCTAAATAAATATCATAGTTTTTGTGATCATTTTTTAATGTGAGTATTCAATAAAAAAATCAAAAAAAATTGTAATAATAAATTTCTGTGTAGATCAATGATATGACCAAATGTGTGGATTTTGGCACTTGGGGATCATGACTCCATAGTTTGCTTGCCTGGAGTTAGTAATTTTATCTCTATTTTATGTATTTTGGCATTGATTTTGACTAAGTTTACTTGAGATTATGCTTGAGTATGTGGGATTCACATGGTTCCCTAAGGTCTTTGAGCCTAGGTGTCATCAAGAAAGTCTCACTACATGGGTTGACTCTTTTGAGTGAAATTTCAATTACCATGGAAATATTGTAAAAAAATTTAATACTCATCTTAATATAGAAATGTGATTCTACCCAGCACTTTTTTCATTTCCCCCTTGAATAAAGATGAACCAACATGTCTATTCTGATACACAACACATCCTCATACTTAAATTATATTGGATGAAATATGGTGATGAGTTTTAACAAAGGAATGGGATAGGGATTAGGATCAACATATGAAACTATATTTCAAAAAAATATTGTGATGGGTTTCATAGTTTATATGATATAAGGGTTTTTAGGGATCATTTTTTATTAAAAAGTTTTTTGAAAAGGGAATTAGAATTTCAATTTTCTGGGATATATTTTCCTTGAGACTAGAAAAACTCAAGATTGGGGGTGTTATTTGCGACTGAATAAGGCTAATATTGTGACACCCCGACCCCATAAGCCCAGAGCATGCGCGTTATTACATAACATTGGAATGGTCACAAGGAAATCATGTCTAGAAAGACTATTAAATTTAGTATTATTGGAAACATGGTTCATAAAAATGTTCAACATTACAACTTGAAAAGAAATACACCACGAATTTATTCCATTAGAAACAACCAAGCCTCATGGATTATGCCTACAAGTCACTCATGACTAACTTCTTCATATACTGGGAAAATAAAACATAATAATGGGGTGAGATTAAACGCTCAGTAAGGGTATGAAATACAACGGAAGAGAACATAAATACTAAGTATGGTGAATAATTGAAAACACATGCCTTTACTTATAATAAACATGAAAAAATTTATGGAAGGAATATCAGGTTATTAAATAATTCCATAATAAAACATAATCATGGGTATTCTACTAGTCGAATGACCACATGAACCATCAATATTATTTTCATAATGAGGGAATGTATAATGTCATACATTCTAAAACATTTTGTCAAGGCCTCATCCAAGATGTCAAAAAATGATTAATGCCTCAGCCAAAACCATATATAAAATTAGGAAAGGCCTTGGAAAATTCAATTTCTAGTTGTCTCATGAGACCTACTAATGCTTATAAGAGCTATAGAGGGCTCCACCCATCGCATACTAAGTCTAATACATTCTTCATATGAAAAGGATGAAATATAACATAATATTTTATATTAAAATTAACATATGAAATGTCAATACATTAACAATAAACCATGAATGGTGTAAAAATAACACATCCACAATCAAATATATCACAAAACCATCATTACAATATGGAATATTTTTATCATAATGAATCGACTTCAAACAACTATAAAATCAATCAAATGATGTTGATATAGATGAAATAAAAACTATTTAAGAGAAATATCTATTTCTTATATTGAAATCATTTAATGTTACATAATTATAAAAGAAAAACTGTATTTTAAAAATGTTCATACAATATTGTAAGGGATGCTTTTATTATGTTATAATGGAAGAGAATAAATGCACTTGCCTTATAAGTTAAAAACACATTCTTACCATAATTTTGTCGAAAAGGTCGTAAAGTACCTTGTTTGGAAAATGACTGAAAGATTATTTTCAAAACATATAAGTTGAAATAAGGGTATAAATGACTTTACCCCATTGTCTAGTAAATATTAAAAATGTATTGAAATTAATTATTAAGAAACATTTTTTTCGATGATAAAGAGGTCCCTGTAGATACTTACGTAAAAACAACTTCGGATAATAAAGAGATTGTAGAATTAACCATTACCTTGTAATTTTCCTTGGTCAAGGGTAGGTTAACCTCCTGTATAATAGTGAAATACCTGTTATTAAATTATATAATAGTCATATACATTAATAAGATATCATATATGATCTTTTAACATTTAGTTTTAATAATATCTTAGTATTATCGTCGTTTCGGGTGTTAACTGGTTCGTTTACCTTTATATTCTTTGTTACGTAAGTAAGGTTTTTTATGGATAGGATGTATATTATTCATATTCATAATGATATTAAGTCTTTAAACATTTTTTAAATTATCTAATTAAAATTATTCTTGAATGGATATGATGTGGAATGAATCTCATCACGTTCGTGGAGACGGTAATCTGTACGTACACACAAGCGACAATATAATTCATTTGATATTAAAATAATATATAATTACATGTGGTATCATATATACATAATCATTATAATTTTATATTTATTTTTTACATCAATTTCTCATTATTATTATAACCATCCAAATAATAATGTATTGAACAACAATAATAGCAAGACGTGGAGATGGTAAGTTGTACATATGCATGTATGGTGACATGTCATTCAAAGGGTGGATATAATAATGAATATGGTTGTACCATATTTATAATAACATCAAATTATATAGAAGGTATTGGATTTATCATTTTATAATGTAAAAAACAAAGAAAGAGGAAGTGGAAGAAGAAAAAACATGGAAGAGGTGATGTAATATTTACCACTTCTTTAGGTTCTTCCTTTTGATTTGATCAAATGGTATCCAAAGGCTAGCCTTCTGAATAAATGAATTCATATAGTATAAAGGGAGGACAGTTGAAAGGGTATTTGGGAAGGGGTTGGCCAAGACAAATGGCTTTGAAGGTGTGAATTATAGGGAATGGGAAGTGCCCTTTTATATGAGGGGTGAAGGGTACCTTAGGAAAAGCTATAAATATTATTTTTTAATAAAATAATTTTCGGTTTCACATGGCTTTAAAATGAATTATTTAAAGGATATGGTGGGGTTGTGTCGAAAACCTATCAACCAATAGGTTTTAGATAGGTTTGGGTCATTATATTAACCTTATCATTTAGATTTAACTTTTAGTTAAATAGTTTGACATTTACCAGTTCTCTTTGTATTTTTCTACTATATGGTTAATAAACAGACTATGTACTTCTATAAAGACCAAAATTGGTTCATTAATGATACACCTATCATTATATAACTCTTTTGTAAGGTCCATTTATTTTTAATAATAGAATAAAAATTAATAATATAATATTTGTTTTATAAACTCTTTGATGTCAATTTTGACAATATTTGGTATTTTGTTTTTTCTAATTTAATAACAGAATTATTACCTCGAAAACAATTCATCTAACCAACACTAACATGTCATAGTAGCCTATAAAATTAGTTGAATTCATAAAAAGACTCAAATTTCATTTATTTGGATATTTATAATATCAAATATTTTAATATTTCTTTAATTAGGTAATTAATTCAACATCATTATGTCATAAATAAATTATATTTTTTAATGTCTAAAAACATAAATAAAACCCCATTACGTAGGAAATATTTTTATATTTCTAATGAATATTTATAGTTTAATTTATCTTATAGGTAACCTTATATTAAAAACGGTATAGTTATTAAACATTGAATTTAACACTTTTTACTCTTCTTTGAATTAAATAATAATAAATGTCCTAATCTAATCCATGTGGACCTACAGGATCATATTATATTCCTAAGGTTGTTTTTGGTCGAATTACACTTATCCAATAGAATTACGACATGTGTTATGGTAATAATAATATAATTTTTACCTTTAATTACTCTATTTACTTTTAACCGTGATAAATAAAAGTCAAAAGTTACTATCCACCAAAAACAATTTTCATCACATTGAACCACATGTTACTAACTAATATCAACATTGTCTCTCAGATTTTTTAAATTAAACTCAGAGAAGTGGTAAAATTATGTTTTATGTAAATTTTCAAATTCTCCTAGGAGGTGGGTAAAAGACCGCAAACAGTTCAATAATATTTTTATATATCTAAAATGATTATAAACTGACTCCAATTAATTACATTGAACTTATATAGGTATTATGTATCTAATTTTACCTTAAATAAATTTAAATAAAATAAATAAATATTTAAATTGAAAACCCGGTTTTAAACAATAACTCAGTGTTTTCTCATTATTCATCAAAAATAAAATAGTTTTAGAAAAATCCCAAAAATTCACCCCAAGCTAGTTTGGATAATCCTAATCCAATAAGTTAGTCCATTTTGAATGATAATATTTATAAAATTTCAAAAGGTGGTTATTACAATTCATAACAGCTAGTTTGATTGGTTATGGTGTGTTAGAACTTGAAGTTTCATACGATACACACAATTGTATTTTTCAATGAGAAGCGTACCATGGATGATTGGGGTGTTACATTCTCCCATACTTAAAATAATTTCCTCTTAGGAATTTATAGAGTAATACTACGTAAAAGGACTCGGGTGGTTCTTCATCATAAGTTCATCGAGTTCCCACGTTGTCGCTTCCATGTTATGGTTTCTCCATATAACTTTTACTAGACAAGTCCTCCAGTTTCTCAACACTTGTTCTCCTGTATCAAGAATCATGATAGGCTCATCACAATAGGACAGATTGGGTTTAAATTCGAATTCCTCATAGGTGAGTACATGTGTTGGGTCAGTCATGTATTTTCTCAACTGTGATACATGGAATACATCATGATCTTTTGAGAGACTTGGCGGCATTTCCAAATGGTAAGCTATAGCCCCAATTCGTTCTAGAATTTCGAAAGGACCGATGTACCTGGGACTCTATTTTCCCTCATTACTGAAACATATAACACCCTTACATGGATATACCATCAAGGAAACGTGATCTCCTACTTAAAATTCCAAATCCTTTATTCGATTATTGGCATAGCTCTTCTTTATATTTTGAGCTGCTTTGATGTGGGTTTGGATTACCTTCACCTTTTCTATAGGTTCCTCTACAAGTTCTGTGCCTACATTTTTTCTTTCACCAACATCATCTGAACAGGTTGGTGTGAGACATCACTTTCCGTATAACGCTTCATATGGCACCATATGAATACTTGAATGGAAGAAATTGTTTGAGGTAAATTATACCATAGGTAAATATTGATCCCACATACCCTGAATGTCAAGTGATAATGATCTCAACATGTCTTCTAACGTTTGAATCGTCTGTTCTGATTATCCATCAGTTTGTGGGTGGTAGTCAGTGCTCAAAAGAAGTTCAATATCTAGGGCTTTCTGAAGGGTTTTCCAAAATCATGATGTAAAATAGAGATCACGATCAGAAACAATCGATAGAAGTACTCTATGAAGTCTCACAACATCATTAATATATAGTCTTGCTATATGTTCAAGTGGTAAATCATCTCTTATAGAAAGAAAATGTGCTGATTTGGTAAGCCGATCAATAATGACCAATATTGCATTTTTCCTTCTAGTAGTCTTTGGTAGTCCCAAGACACAGTCCATTGTAATATTATCCCAATTCCACTCAGGTATGGGAAGAGGTTTCATAACTCTTCTAGTTTATTGCCTTCCAGCTTTCACTTGTTGAAAAACCATACATCTTGACACAAAATCATCAATCTCCATATTCATGTCGTCCCACCAAAATTGTTCATTTAAAACCCAATACATCTTGGTGCTACTGTGGTGTATAGACAAATTGGAACTACGAGCATCATCCAACAAATCTCTTTTTTGATAAGATATATCAGTAACCCAAGGTATCTTCCCAAATTTTGAAAATTACATCTTTATACACAAAGTCACTCAGTCTCCCACCATTTACAGCATAACTCTTCTTTTGAAACTCCTCATCATCAACTTGAGAACTTTTTATCCTTTATAATAAAGATGGTTTGGAAACCATTTGAAAAATTATTGGTGATCCACCTTCCATTGTTATTCCCATATCCATCTTTACTAGATCAATGATAATAGGATCCCTTTCTCCTATCATCTTGTCCAAAACTATGTGATATTTTCTGCTCAAAGCTTATGTAACCTTTTTCCTACCCTGGGTGGTACTGTATCATGAAATCATAATCCTTGAGTAGTTTAAGCCTTCATCTTTGCCTCATGTTGTGTACATTTTGTGAGAAAATATAAATCAAACTCTTGTGATCAATATATATCTCACAGTTTTAACCATAGAGACAATGTCTCGATATCTTCTAAATTAAATATTACATCTACTAACTCAATATCATGAGTATGATAGTTTTTCTCATGAATTTTTAGTTGTCGTGATGCATATTTAAAAACTCTATCATTCTGCATTAGGAAACAATCAAGTTCTTTCTTTGAGGCATCACTATAAATAACAATCCCATCATTACCTAATGTTAGATTCATTATTGGAGCATTGACTAATATTCTCTTCATTTCTTCGAAGCATTTTTCACACTCTTTTGTCTAAACAAATTTTACCCCTTCACGTGTGAGCTTCGTTAATGGGTTAGCCAATCGGGAAAAATTCTGGGCGAAACGTCAATAATAACCTGATAAACCAATAAATATGCATACATCAATTATACTTTTCGGTGTTTTCCATTCATGTATTTCCTTTATCCTAGAAGGTTCAAAATAGATGCTATCTTTAGAGGAGATATGACCATGAAAATATATATCATGATAGCAAAATTCCCACATTCTAAACTTCCGGTATAATACATTTCTTATGAGGGTTTTCAGAATGGTGCGCAATTGATTTTCAGTGTCTTCTTGGATTTTGTAGTATACCAGGATATCATCAATAAATACTACTAAAATATCATCAAGATATCCATTGAAAACTCTTTTTATTACATCCATGAAAACAGAGGGTGCATTAGTCAGCCCAAAAGGCATTACTATAAACTCGAAATGCCAGTACCTAGTTTGAAATGCTATTTTCGGAATGTCTTCTTTTATCACACACAACTGATGATATTCAAGTCGAAGGTCAATCTTGGAATCATATTGATCACCATGTAGTTGTTCGAATAAATCATCAATGCAAGTTAGGGGATACTTTTTCTTTATTGTTAAATTATTGACCTCCATGTAGTCAATGCACAACCTCTTAGATTCATCTTTAATCTTAACAAATATAGTAGGGGCTCCCCATGGAGAAACACTATGGTGAATAAATACCTTAATACACAATTACATAGTTGTTTCTTTAGTGAAACTAATTCCACAGTGGCCATTCTATAAGTGGTCTTTGATATGGGCCTTGAACTAGGAATTAAACCAATGGAAAACTCAATTTCTCATTCTGGAGGATGTCCAGGTAAATATATTGGAAACACATCTACATATTCATGCACAATAGTTACATCCTCTATTTGAACATTCTTTTCCTCACCCACAGTTATTTCATTCTCTTCCTCTCCATTAATTGAATTTATTTGACCTACTGTGGGTGGATCTATATAAGAATGAGGTGGTGAAATTTATTCTCTAATGATAAGGTGTTCATTATCATCATCATCAAAAATTGTAATCTCCTTCTTCGTAAAATAAATTTATTCATCATGGTCCGAATGCAATCTATACCGAGGATTATATCAAATTCAATCATGGTAATGATGATGAAATTAGCAGATAAAGAAGATTTGTATTCCCTAATGATAATTGATTCACAAAACTTGGTAGTAATGATACTTCCCTTAGGATTTTTTACTCACAACTCCCTTGTAAAATCAAATTATAAATATCTAATTTTCATAGAAAACTGGGAAGATATGAAATAATGCGATGATCTAGAATCAAATAAAGAATTCTCTAAACTATTGGAAACCCTTAAATTACCTGCCACCACGTCTTTTAGAGCTTCAAAATCAGTACTAGTGATCGCTTAATCATGGACTTAATCCCTTGTCCTTTTCTAAGGTATGTTTCCCTCCTTCTTAGGATATTAATCTTCATAATGTCCCATCTCCCTAAAATTGTACCATTAAACAATGGTAGCATCTTTCATTCCCTTAAAATAACCATCAAGATGGCATTTCTGTACACATTTTTAGCATACTCCTATTCCTTTTAGATATGCACAAGGGTGCTTCCTTCCACAATTATCACAGGGTAGAAATTCAATTCTTCCCTTCTTCCCTATTTCCTTATTTCCTTTCCCAGAGTGGACAGCTGATCTCTTCTTCTCTTTCTTTGATTTAATGTCATAAGACATAGAGAATTTATTTACTGTCTTGATAGCACATGAGACAATATCATCGTATGATTAGAAGGATTGTGTTACTAATTCTCATTGGAGAAATGGTTTTAACACATCAAATAAATGTTCTTTTACTTCTTGGGTAATGTAAATAATATTTAGCATGCCGTTCTAACCTTATTAGTTAGATTCATAATTTTCGACATTCTCATCCTCTTTTTGCTTCAGACTCATAAATTGTCCTTCCAAATCCGCTCGATGTTCATGAGGAATGTATTTTTCTAAGAAAGGTTCTTTAATGTCCCTCCATTCCATACTGGACACTTATTTATCTTCCATTGTGTTTTAAATCAACAACCACCATCGATCAGCATCTCCAGTGAGGCAATAAACATTCATGACAACTTTTTCCCTTTCACAACTCGCCAAAGCATGAAATATTTTCTCTATGGAATTTATCCACTTCTTAGACACTAATGGATTTTTACTCCCATTGAATTTTGGTGGTTGATGACTCATGAAGCGGTCTAACATTAATACTTCACATTGTGGATCATGGTGCTCCATACAGGTTAGGTTATTATTCATAATCTGAGAGAGTTGTCCCAATATAGTGATAAGATGGTCAGAACTACATGTATCACCAGCTCCACTATAATTATCTTTATTAAGAGGGAAATCCCTATGTTGAGTGTGTGCACTGATATGGTTTCAATTCCTTCCACTGGGAACCATTTCTAAAAAATGTCATACACTAGATTAGATTATGAATCTCGATACTTAAATCCAAACTTGTAAAACACTTAACATAAATTGAACAGTTTATGGATATAATCCATAATCATAAAAGTGTTTTCTTTGAAGAAGTATATACTCATAAACCCTTTATAATGGTTTGTAATGAAATATAAAATTAACCTAATAGTATCCCCCAGGAGTGTCCTAACCAAGAATGCAGCAAGGTCCATTGTCGTGCACCAGTTCGTGTTCGAGTCTAGCTCAATGTGGTGTTTTCGGGTTTTACCGCTAGGTACATCTGTGCCCGAGCTGTGTATACCTGCTAGTATCCAGACAAGGATGTATTTTATGGAAAAATAAAAAAATCTCTACAATACCAAAATTCTAGAAAATTCTTCTATACTAATCCTCAATGTCTGTATTAGTGCTATGTTCTCTAATCATAGTTTATCTAAATATTGTTTCCATGGTTTGTACTAAACTTCCTTTGATACCAACCATAATGCCCCGACCCAGAAGACTATAGTTGGTGCATTATTACGTATAATTGGCATGATCACAAGGATATCATTTCTCGAATGACCGATCATATTAGTATTATTGGAAACAAGATTCATACATAAGTTCAACATTACATCTTGAAAAGAAATAAAACACAAATTTTTTCCATTAGAAACATCCAAGCCTCCGAGATTATGCATAAAAGCCACTCATAACTATCTTCTTCATGTCCTGGGGAATGGAATCATAAGAAAAGGGTGAGCTCAATCATTCAGTAAGGGTAAGCAATACAGAGGCCGATAACATAAATATTAACCATGTTGAATAATTGAAAACACATTACCTTACCAGTAATAAACATCAACACTTTTATGGCATGAATATTAGTTTAGTAAATAATGACATAATAAAATGTAATCATGGTAATTATACTAGTCGAATGACCATATGAAACAACAATATTATTTTCATATTAAGGGAATGAATAATGTCAGGCATTCTGAAACATTTAGTCCAGGCCTCGGCCAAGATGCCTAAAATGATTAAGCCCTCATACAAAACCATATATCAAATTCGGAAAGGCCTCAACCAATTCCATGTGTATTTTTCTCATGAGACCTACCAATGCATCGAGGAGCTATATCAGGCTCCACCCATCACATACTACGACCAATACATTCCTCCAACGAAAAAGGTTGAAATTTAACATAAACATTCGTATTTAAATTATCATATGAAATGTCAATACTTTATCCATAAACCATCAATGGTATAAAAATAACACATCCACAGTCAAACATATCAAAAAACAATCATTACAATATGGAATATTTGTATCATAATAAAATGTCTTCAAACAACTATAAAATCCATCAAAGGATGTTGACATAGATGAAATCAAAACTATTGGAGAGAAATATCTCATTCATTATTTGAAAACATTTAAAATTACATAATTATAAAAGAAAACATTTATTTTTAAAATATTATTATAATCGTGTAAGGGATGCTTTGAGGATGTTGTAACTGTGGAGAATAACTACACCCACTGTATAAGTTAAAAAAACATTCTTACCTTAATTTTTATCGAAAAGGTCGTTAAGTACCCTGTTTGGAAAATGACTGAAATATTCTTTTCAAAACATATAATTTCAAATAAGGGTATAAATTAATTTAAACCATTCTATAGAAAATAGTAAATAGGTTTTTAAATATATTTTTAAGAAACATTGATGTGGATGACAAAGAGGTCTCAATAGATACTTACGTAAAAACGACCTCTGATAGTAAAGAGATTGTAGAATTAACCCTTAACTTGTACTTTTCCTTGGTAGAGGGAAGTTTAACATAATTTATAATGGTAAAATAATTTTTATTAAGTTATAAAATAATTATATGCATTAATATGATATCATATGTGATCTTTTAACACTGCTTTGTTAATAATATCTTAGTATTATCGTCGTTTCGGGTGTTAACTGATTCATTTTCTTGTATATGATTTTTTATGTAAGTAATGATTGTTATGGATAGAATGTATGATATTCATTTTAAGAATGATATTATGTGTCTAAATATTATTTTTATTCATATAATGAAAATTAGTCTTGAATGGACACAATGGGGAAATAATCTCATCGCGTTCGTGGTGACGGTAATCCGTACGTACGCAGGACCGACAATATCATTATTTTGATATTAAAATAGTATATAAATTGATGGTATATAGTATATAAAGAATCATTATCATGTTATATTTATTATTTATATCATATAAACATCATTATTATACCCATCCAAATAATAAATTATTGAATAACAATTACACCATGGCGTGGAGACGGTAAGTCGTACGTATGCACATATGGTGACATGTCATTAAAAGGATAGATAAAATATTAAATATGGTTTTACCATATTTATAATAACATCACAATGTATAGAAGATACTGGATTTATCATTTTATAATGTAAACAACAAAGAAATAAGTAGTGGAAGAAGAAAGGAACTTGAAAGAGGTGATGAAATATTTACCTCTTCTTCGACTTCTTCCTTTTGATTTGATAAAAAGGTTTCCTAAGGTTGATTTTATGACTCAAGGAAGGCCTCTAGGATTAAGGGAGGATAGTTTAAAGGGTATTTGGGAAGGGTTTGGTAGATCCATGTGGATTTTATGGTGTGAATTGTAGAGAAGGTGAAGT
Source organism: Viscum album (assembly GCA_963277665.1). Classification (NCBI taxonomy): domain Eukaryota; kingdom Viridiplantae; phylum Streptophyta; class Magnoliopsida; order Santalales; family Viscaceae; genus Viscum; species Viscum album. Next base: position 91,982,445 of record OY728158.1, read on the forward strand.
TCACTTTTATAAGAGGGGTGATGGGAACCTTAGGAAAAGCTAGAAATATTATTTTATAATAAAATCATTTTCAGTTTATAATGGTTCCAAAATTAATTATTTATGGAATAAGGTGGGAATAGGTCGACCACCACTCAACCAATAGGTTTAAGACATTTTTGGGTCACAATATTAACCTTATCTTTTAGATTTAACTCTTAGTTAAATATTTTACATTAACCAGGTGTCTTTGTATTTTTATATTATATGGTTAATAAACATACTATATACATTCAAGAGAATCACAAGTGGTTACTAATGATACACCTATCATTATATAATACTTTTTTCCGAACCGTAGATTTTTAATAATATAATATCAATTATTAATGTAATATTTTATTTAAAAACTAGTTTTTTGTCAATTTTGACACTATTTGGTATTTTGTTTTTTCTAAATTCATAAAAGAATTATTACTTTAAAAACAATGTATATAACCAACCTTAACATGCCTTATTAACCTAGAAAATTAGTGTAATTCAAAAAAAGTCACAAATTACATTTATTGTGATATTTATAATATCTAATATTTTAATATTTCATTAATTAGTTAATTACTGCATCATCATTGTGTCATAAATAAATTAGTTATATAATGTTTAAAAAATATAAATAAAATAATTTTTTTGAGAAATATTTATATCGTTATAATGAATATTTAAAGTCGAATTTATCTTATATGTATCTCTATATTAAAAATGGTTTAGTTATTAAACATTGAATTTAACACTTTTAACTCTTCTTCGAATTAAATAATAATAAATGTCATAATCTAATCCAAGAGGACCTAAAGGATCATATTTTATTACTAAGGTTGGTTTTGGTTGAATTAAACCTATCCAATATAATTAGTACATTTTTTAGGGTAATAATAACATCATTGTTACCTTTAATTACCATATTTACTTTTAACCATGGTAAATAAATGTCAACTGTTACTATTCACCAAAATTTATTTTCATCTCATTGAACCACATTTTACATACAGATATCAACTGTGAATCTTAGATTTTTTAAATTCAACTCACAAAAGTGGTAAAATTAAGTTTTATGTAAATTTGCAAATACTCCTAGAAGGTGGGTAAAAGAAGATAAAAAGTTCAATAAAATTTTTATATATCTAAAATTATTATAATTTGACTCCAATGAATTACATTGAACTTATATGGTATTATTTATCTATCTTGACCAAAAATAAATTTAAATAAAATTAATAATTCTATAAATAAAAAAGTTGGTTTTAAACAATAACTTAGTGTTTTCCACTATTAATCAGAAATTGAATGTTTTCAAAAAAAATACCAAAAAATCACCCTAAGATTGTTTAGATATTCTGAATCCATAAATTAAGTCCATTTTGAAATATAAAATTTATTAAATTTCAAAAAGTGGGTATTACAATTCATAATGGCTACTTTCATTGGTTGTGTGTGTTAGAACTCGAAGTTGCGCACAACACACGATATTCTATTTTTCAAAAAGAAGTATACCATGGAGTCTTGGGGTGTTGAAAATATTCATTTTTAATATATATAATAATAATGTTCTTTATTATTCAAAAACACCATTTTAGTGCATTTTACACTTTGAAAATTATTTCATACTATAATTGTAATTCCTTCATAAAATGCACTATTACATGGTACATTTTTTAACATCATTTAATGTACCCAATGATCTTGATTTTATTTTCGTATTTAATTTTCAGGTTTCTAATTACATTGGTGACAATTTATACTTTTGGAGTACTGGAAGATTCATATTAGAAGACCACCAAAGTTGGCCTTGAACAAACAACATTCTGCGTGAGGTAACCTGGGTAATAGCCCAAGAAAACTACTATAGCGGCCAATATTCAGGCCCAATAATTATGAAATTGAACTCAAGATAGAGGACACAATGGGGAACATTTCATGAAAAAATGGGAAAAGAAAATTCTGATGTTTAAATGGAATTAAAGGCGGCCTAAATTGAAGATGAAATTATGGGCTAGATTCTATGGCCTAGAAAAATAACACACTATTTCAATAATATCTTGCAAACCAAAATTCCATTTGTGCTAAAATTTTACAGGAGGTTAGGAGACATCTGTGACTCCATTTTATTTTTCTATGTCCCACTCTAATGCGGCTATCTACAATGACATTATGATTCGTATGTTCAGTGGATGCTAGTTGCCTTCCACTTCAAGTCAAGTGGGATATGTAAAAGTTCCACAATCATTCCACCACCCTATATCACAACCTGTCCCATGGGGCCCCTTCCGTGACTACCCCCAAGCCCGTCTTCTGTTGGCCAGGGGATGGCCACTATCATCGAAGGTATATTCGCTAAAACTAGGAAGGGATTGCCTTTATTACCTATATAATAAGGCATCCAAGCACACATCAAGATACAAACATGAGTAAACTGAAAAGTAAAAAGATTGTGTACTATAAGTAAAAAGGGCCATCATACAAGACCAACTGGAAAGAGAAAGAAAACTGGAATGTAAAAGTATGCTGAAAAGCTCCGGTGAACACCCGCCATGGATCCTACCTGAAGGGAAGGTATAGCTCTTGAACAGTCTTCTCTGCAGTATGCCTCATCTAAGGTCCACATCCAAGATACCTTTAGTCCTGGTACCCATATCCTCAGTCAGTGTTGGTTGTCGCCTGCACTAAAGAAAACAAGGTGAGGTCATAGCCCATGCAGGGGTGAGTATAATTATACTGAGTAGGGGCCCCGTGACCCTCATTGTCTCACCGAATAAACAAAAGATAAACCACAAAGCATGTAAACTAGTGACACCCTTACTTTGGTATATTCCCATAAATATACCAAAATTATCAAATATTACCCATCTCATTCATGAGGTAACCCAAGGCCCAACTCTATAGCCAAAGTACAACTGTTCCACAATGAAAATATTACGATAATGGTAACACCAAAACGGTAAGTACCACAAAGGTAATTCTTCACATATGGATACCAAAAAGGAATCACTACAAAGGTAAGTACCACACATGTATTTTACATAGAATAATACCTCTATGGGATCACCACCAAGGTATGTACCACAAAGTTATTCCACACAGAAGATTACCACGGAGGTAAAGACTCATCTCACTCCAGGTATAACGTAGGTATGGTAGTAATGATGATTTGATGTAACTACTAAATCATCTTACTCTATTAAGAGGTAGACCCATGTTGGATCGTAAATCATCAGACCCACATAGGATCCTAAATTATCATACCACATAGGATCCTAAATCATCAGACAGACAATGGATTCTAGTACATCATCAGACCCACATAAGATCCAAGTACAATAGACCCATGTAAGATCCTATAGTTGTACCAAGAGGATTGCTAGAGCAGATCCATGTGAGACTCTTGAACACAAAACCACAAAGGATCCCAATGAATAGACCCACATAAGGTCCCTTTCTCATGTTACAACCAGCTACAGGGTTCTCGAACTAAGATCACTTGATTCAGGGACAATTCTCTCCTCAAGCCACATGTCGATACTCTTACTTCCACAGAGTCTCAGGAAGATGTATACCAAAAAAACCTCCACAAATAAGGGGTCTTAATGCAATAGACGGTGCATCAATCAGATGCTCGGTGTATAAGTTATTTTCCTTTTAGTCCCAAGGGCCCAGTTGGATTCATGTTCGATCCAACCTGGATGTACCCCAACTTTATCAAAAACCCAAGTGAGTTATTCCAAAATTAACACATCCATCTGTGGTTTTTGATGCCATAGACGGCTCAATAAATGGATTCTCGTAGGTCAAGACATGGCCTAAATAATGAAATGGGACGAAGTTGGTCTGGGTCTGGTCCCACCAAGTTGGACCGACCCAGCCCGACCCGTCCTGGGCTGACCCAACCTTGTTCAGGTCAGCCCGGCACAACCTGGGTCCAGCCCTAGGTTTGACCTAGCCCAGTAGATCCGGCTCGCCGGTGCAGCCTAGCTAGCCGTGTGGAGTCCGCTCGACTTGAGGCTGGCCGGTCGGCCAGCCGTCCTCCTCCATGTGGCTCGGTCGTGCATCGCACCTTCACGGACGGCCAGCATCGAGCCAGCCGCGGCTCGCCTCGCCATTGCAGCACAAGGCAGCTAATTTTCTCTATCTTGCAGCGCGGACACACAATGTTATCCCCTTCCTGTGGCTGGCCGGATTGCCACAACCTCCATTGCCCCATCGCGGCCGACAGGCCGTGGTTCTTCTCCAGAGGCGCGGTTGTGCCACCATTGTTTTCGTGCCCAGTCATGGTGCATGTCTCCTCTCTCGCGTCCCACTGGTTCCAATATTTGGCACAAGTCGCCATCCTCCTCCATCACAAAGAACACACCAAAAATCATAAAAAATTTAGGAGAGGTCGAGATATGTTTGTTAGGCCCGTACCCTCCGCCTTATATAGGAAGCGATCAGCTTAATATTTCCTGAATCATGAAGAATGTCAATAATGGGTAAAAAGGTATTCAAAACAACAACACCTACCTTGTCATTTGATGTAATATGTCACGAGGATGAAGTCTAAGTCATTGGAGAACATCGGTGTTTGTTGCCTCCGCAAGGTGCTTCCAATATGGGCTCGGGTTCGATTCATCGTTCTTCATTGGAGAGGCGTTCTTCGTTGGATTACTGTTCTTCATTGGGATGGAATGATCCTCCAAAATCTCTCCTCATTGACAACACATTGCCCAAATTCCACCAATAATGGATCGCCAACATATTAAATTATGTTTTATTAATTTAAAATAGAACTAGACATTAATTATGAAGGTGTTTGCATAATTAATTTACAGGAAACCAAAGGTCCCCTCCCTCAATAAAGTGGGAGTTCAAGAGTCGGGTGGTCCCCACCATTAATGAATCAAAATGTGGGATTTTTATTTTGGGTGGTCCCCACCACTAAACATTCAATTGGGAGGCTAAAAATAAAATAAAATGTTGTTCTTTATTTTATATTTATTTCCACGAAAAACATGAAAACTAATATTCTCCTTCGTCCTACTGTGGTAGAGGTGAAAGTCTCCTAAGAAAATATTGGTGCCGCGAATTCAACGGTGCCCTCATATTTCAATTCTGAGCACCGGTTCAAAAGTTAAAAAATCCCACTTGTATGTTTACTAAATATACCTAAAAAAGTTCATAAATTCATTTGGGGAACACCGGTCCTCAGAATCTTGAACTTTCGATTTTCGTGGCCTCGTAATATTCACAAATAAATTAAAATAAAATAAAAAATTACATGGAAATATCTGGGTCTTTACATTCTCCCCACATCATTGCATTGTGTCCATGTAAGCTACAACTCAATATATGTGAACAAGTGGGGGTACTGAGCATGTATCCAAGTCTCACACTCCCATGTTCTCTTATGGAGGTTTTCGTGCTTCCAACGTATGCGCACCAATGGTTTAGATCACTCACAAAGGAATCTCTCCTGTCAATTCACAATCTCCATAGGAACCTGTGTAAAAATTGCCCCATCATCATTGTCCAGCTGTGACCGAAGTTGAGGATTCATGTACACAGCTTTTCCTCGAGGTTCAGAATGTTCTTCTCAGTCTGGCCATTCGTCTAAGGATTGAAGGCGGTTCTCAAATGAATTTGTATCCCAAAATAATCCTACAACCCCTTCTATATCAAGAAAGTGAAACATGCATCACGATTTTAGACAACCATCAAGGGTACTCTAGGTAAACGCACAATCTCTTTCACATATAGGCATCCAAATTTCTCTACTGAACCTTGCTCTCTGATCGGTAGGAAGCGGCCCGACATGGTTACTCGGTCAACGATAACCAAGATAAAATCTTGACCCTCTGAATGTACGTGGAAGTCCTGTCACGAGGCCCTTGAATATACCATACCACTTCCACTCTATGACCTCTAAAGGATGAACAGTACCTACTGGTACTTGATGGTCCACCTTCACTTGCTGACAAGTGAGGCACCGAGAAACAAACTCTACTACGACTTTCTTCATTAAAGGCCACTAATGTTGGCATCAGAGATCCTAGTACATCATCCCCACTCCAAGATGTACCCCTAGAGGGGATGTGTGAAACTCCTACAACACTTCCTCCTGAAGAGACACAGGCACCATGGTACGTCCTCTGAAGAGGATGACATGGTCCCCACCTTTAGAAAACCCATCAGGTGACTATCATGTAGATTTCTGAGCACGTCAAGCCTCGCAGTCAGTGTCCCCACACCGTTTCTCCTGGACTAGTAGAGGATGTGGCAGAGTGACTATAAGAGACTGAAGAAAAATTGCTCCATCCTGTTCCACAATCAATATCTGCAAAGCAGCCAGCTGCCCTGTCACCTCAGCTAGAAGTTGTATACTAGATCTCAAGCTGATTCCATCTGCTACAATGAAACACTTCCCAGGAGTATAGAAAAACTCAATGTCATATTCCTTGAAGAACACAAGCCAACGTCAATGTCAAGGGTTCAGGTCCTTTTGAGAGAAGATATACCTATGTCTCTTGTGATCTAAGTATACTATAAAAAGTTCACCCATCAAGTAATATCGCTACATCTTCATGGAGAAAACTAGTGCTACTAACTCTAGGTCTTGGGTTGCGTAGTTTAGCTCATGTTGTCTTAGCTTTTGAGAACCATATGTGATAACTACTTGTTCCAACAATAGGACACATCCAAGACTGGTCCTTGATGCATAGCAATAGAATACGTGCCCAACACCTTCCTCCAGTAGTCTCTAGATGGGGGCACTATTCAGCCTCTTCCACAGCTCTTGAAAACTCCACTTTCATATCTCCGACCACAAAAACGGTTTCCCTTCTTCATCAACCCTGATAAAGGTGCTACAACCCTGGAGAAATCTGGAACAAATCTTTGGTAGTATTTGCCCAAACCCAGAAAACTCAATACCTCCATCAAACACCGGGGGGCTCCCAAGCAAGTACCACCTCAATCTTCGTTGGATCCACTGCAACTCCCGCCTCTGAGATGAAATTTCCCAGAAAGTGAACCTCTCTGATCCAGAACTGGCACTCTGAGAGATTACAATAAATCTAGTCTTCTCGGAGTGTGTCCAGAACTATCCACAAATGATATGCATTCCCCTCCTCAGTAGATGAGTTGATCATAATTACATCAATGAAGACCCCCAAATATCGATCAAGATATGGGAGAAAGATCATATTCCTGAGTCCCATAAACATTTCTGGACCGTTGTTCATGACAAACGGCATGACCAGAAACTCGTAATGGCTATATCGACATCTAAAAGCCATATTCTACGCATCTTTGTCTCATAATTTGAGATCATGATTGCCTCATCTGAGGAATATCTTCCAGAAACACCGTGTTTTCTTCAGCTGATCAAAGACTTCGTCAATCATTGGGAGTGAGTACTTGTTTATCATGATCACCTGGTTCAGACACCAATAGTCTACACAAGGTCTCAAGCTCCCATTGTAGAGTCCTGAAGCATAATGTACATGGACATTACATTACTTTTGCGGAATATCTAATACATAACAAAAATAGACAGACAAGGACCGTAATAGTTTAGTGTCTTTGGAAACTGGGAAACATAAACAACTGGTTCATAAAGCGTCTACACTATCTCCCATTTATTTCATCATATCTATAGTTCCTTTTGGCATATCTTACTTAATAACCTTCTTCCTGACCTGGGGAAATAAAACATACAAAACGGTGAGCCCAAATGCTCAGTAAGGGTATGCATGGAGAAAATAAAACAAACCATATACATTTGATCTTAAAAACATGAACATAATATTTAAATAACAAAATCTTGAGCAATGACATAAAACATGGAAATACGTAAGGAATATATCATAAGGTAACGTCATTCATGATAAAATAGAATGGAAATAAAACATGTAATTGTAGAAACCATTAAGCACATGATATGATTTCCATAGTATCCAAGGCATTGCTACCAAGACCATCTTAGTGGACAAAGTCCCTTTCTGAATCGTGTTCACTCCTCGTTCCAGTCCTGTATTAATGAACCGGTTTAACTTTCCGTTCCAGCCATGTTTATCTATGAGATATAAATCTTTACCCAATTCATTGGAGGGAGATATAGGTCCCACCCATCTCATAATGAAATCATTCTTACTTGTTCCATAAGATAAACATACATCATTCATAAAAACCCAATAAATAAAATGGGTTTCATAAACATCATCTCATCATCACATAACCCATATAAAATAAATGGATATCATTTCATAATAATAATAGTGAAACCATGTAAATCAAAGAGACATTATACTTGAAACATACACATATGAAATAATGTCATCTTAGATGAAAAATGGTTTTGATAAAACACTTGAAATGTATTCTTGAGGAAAATATCCTTTTTTCTTCAAGATCATTTTCTTTTCACAAAATATCATGCAATTTTAAAAGAAAAGAATTTTTTTGATGATAGTCATTAAATATTTTGGAGGAAGCTTTATGAAAATAAGGCTTTATAAAACCGTAAAAATTCGTTCGTGCCGTAAAAGTTTAAAAAACAATCTTCTCGTACTTTTGCCGGAAAAGTCAAAAATTACCACGTAAAAGAAAGATTCCATAAATAACATGTAGTAAAAGTCAAAATTGGTAAAAAGGACATTAAAAATACATGAAAACACTTTTAGGAAACATGGACATGGATGAGAACAATACCCCAGTAAATACTTACGAATAAACAATCTCGGATAAGAACTAGATTGGAAAAGTTATCCCTTACCTTAGGTCCGATATGCTTCGTGTGTATCCAAAACTCCTATATAATAATTTAAATAATGTCATTTACTTATTACAGAATCATATAAATTGTTATTATATCATATATGGTTCACTTATGACATTATATTACAAGTTATTTTGTAAATTCCATGTTAAAGAGTGTTTTGGGTAAAATCGTTTCATTTGTCGTCCGTGTTTTGACTTGTAATTATTAATATGATTACTTAGATCATGATTAATTAATTCCAGAATATAAAACATAATTTATATATAATATATATTCATAACATACATATATATAATAGATCGATTAATAGAAAGAAATACACCGTTCATGGAGACGGTAGGCCATACGTACGCATGAATGCTGTTTTTGTTTCCTTATTGAATTGAATGGAATTAAGTATATGACATAAATATATATATATATACATAAATCCAGTAGATTTATTATATCATATATTTTATTATTAATTATTATATATACATTATAATCATTCTTTAATTGTTATCATGGAGTGTGAATCTCATCACGTCGTGGAGACGGTATTTCGTATGTACGCACGAGGGATGATATCATTCCCATGATCGTCGAATTGTATTAAAGTGTAAGAATAATATTTCAGAATAAATATCACTTTACAATAATCATATATATTCATTAATTTCAACATTATACCCATCCATGTAAGGTGGTGGTGGAAAATAGATTACACCACGGCGTGGAGACGGTGTTCCGTACATACGCACGCGCAGTGATTTCATTTTCCATAGGATGGATTGATGGTGAAATATGGTTGTTTCATACTTATAATAACATATAAGTATATTAGTGATACTGGTGTTATTACTTCATAATGAAAAAACTAATGAAGAAGAAGTTGAAGAATAAAGAAAATTGAAAGAATCGGTAACAGATATTACCTCTTCTTTGAAGCGCCTCTTGGAGTCCTCCTCTTAGGGCACTAAAATTGGAATTTGAAGAATACCAGGACCTCTAGGATATTTCTAGGGAAGTGGAGAAGAGAATTTTGCAAGGTTTGTCCGAGCTTGAATGCTCAATGTGGTGCGAGGAGGAGAGGGAGGAGGTTCCCTTTTATAAGAGAGGAGATGGGCACCTTTGGAATAACTAAAGATATTATTTTATTATAAAATCATATTCAGTTTTTAATAGCTCCAAATTGAGTTATTTAGAAGCTAAGGTGAGGATGTGTCAATATACTCTCATCCAATATAATTTGGACAAGTTTAGTTTACTATAATAACCTTATCATTTATTTTTAACTTTAAGTTAGATAATTTTACTTTTACCGTGTCTTTTTGTGTTCTTACACTATAAGGTTAATAAACATACTATAACAAGCCAAAAGAACCCCAAGTTGTTTAGTATTAATATATATAACCTTATCTAAGTCATTTGGCCTAACCTTATATTTTTAGGAATAAAATAACAATTAATAATATAATATTTGTTTTAAAAACTATTTTATGTCATTTTGACACTATTTAGTAATTGATTTTTGTGAAACTCATAACATAATGATTAGTTCGTAAAAAGTTACTTAAATAAATAATAACATATCATATTAACCTATGAAATACGTTTTATTCAAAAAAAGTCTCAAATTACATTTATTTGGGTATTTATAACATCAATTATGTCAATATTTCATTAATAAGATAATTACTGCATCATCGTTGTGTCATAAATAAATTAAATTATTTAATGTCTAAAAATTACAAATAAAATACCATTATGTAGGAAATATTTTTAAATTTCTAATGAATATTTATAGACGAATTTATCTTATGTATAATCCTATATTACAAATTATCTACTTATTAATCTTTGATTTTAACTATTTTAACCCTTCTTGAAATAAATTAATAATAAATCTCCTAATCTAATCCAAGTGGGTATAAATGGTCATATTTTATTCATACGGTTGTTTTTGGTCGAATTAAACTTATCCAATATATCTAGTACTTGTCTTAGGGTAATAATAATATCATTTTTACCCATAATTACCCGATTTACTTTTAACTGTGGTAAAAAAAGTAAAAAGTTACTATTCACCAAAAATTATTTTCATCTCATTGAACCACATTTTACTTACTGACATCAACCGTGTCTCTCGTATTTTTGAAATTCCACTCACAGAAGTGGTAAAATTATGTTTTATTAAAAATTTATTTTTGTCAACTACCACTTAGTGGTTTCACTATTCATCAAAAATGAAAGTTTCCAGAAAAATAAAAAAAATTAGGCCTAAGATATATTTGATATTATGAACTCAAAAATGATGTCTATTTTACCAAATTAAAAAAATATTAGTTGCATTAATTAATTTAAAAATTAATTCCCATCGTCAAAACATATAGCGTGTTCTTAAGAGATAATAACTATCAAAAGATTGACACTTGTTTATGTCTGGTTTAAAGGTGAAATTACATCTAGTGACCAAAATTGTATTAAATTTTAAAAATATATTCTAAATATACTTTCAAACCACTCAAATTATTAATTTATCACTATTAATTATTTCGATTAAAAAGGTTGTTTTTAATTAAAATTTAGTAATTTTCACTGTTAATCAGAAATGCAAGTTATCCAAAAAGTACCAAAAATTCACCCTAAGATAATTGCGATATTATGAATCCAAAAATGAAGTCCATTTTGAAAAATAAAATTTACAAAATTCAAAAAAGTGACTATTAATATTCATAATGGTTAGTTTTAATAATATTTTAATAGCATATTGTTGTTTAGTGAAACTCGATATTGCGTACTACACACGCTATCAAGGAAGGTTGTGATGCGCGTAATGCAAGGCAAGTCAAGGATTCATGTTGTGCAAGATCCTTTTGGTTTAGCAGACAACAAAAGACATTTATAAAATTAAAAAGAATATTTTTCATAAAATCTCGTGGTGTTACATTCTACCCCCCTTAAAATGAATTTCTCCCTCGAAATTCGTCAGGGTTAAAAATGGATTACTACTCGACAGTTTCTTTAATAGAAACAGTCATCATAAAAATGAATACCAAAAGCAATATTTAAAAACAACAATATGAAACGTAACAGTTACCCAAATAAACTAATCATTGGGTTTCCACCTAGGTGAAAATATGGATATGGAAGAGAAATATAACCATCATGTTCTGATGGAGAGTGGTAGAGAACATGGCTATGAAAAAACCAGCAATCACAAAGCCATAAATTTGTGACGATCCAAGGTACCATCTGATTAATCAGATATAAGAGCACTAGGAACATTTTTGGTTTTCAAGATCATTTCCCTAATGTTGATGAAATTGGAATTAGAAGAAATACTTTCGTGATTTTGGTATAGTCTCATCGTTGGTCGTTCTTTGGACAATTTCCACTTCATCTCTTAAAGAAATGAAGTTTAATTTGTCATTCTTGATGTGTTAGCAGATCATGTGATAGAATGATGGGTCATTCCATCTGTCTCAAACCAAAGGCTAGAAAAGTTATCAAAAATAACACATAAGTCCATCTATAGTGAGATTGATCATATATGGTTCCTAAAATAGACTTATACATCATATATCAAACTTCTAAATATAATAAAACTAGTTTATACTAAACAGGGTATTCTAGTATGTCAGTGGTAGGCGATAAAGGCCAGTCGCACTTCGGTTGTGGGTTCGATTCTCGCAACCTTGTTCGACGCGATGGGTTTTCACCCGTCCTGTAGGTTGTTTTTTTTCTAAAACTACATTATTATAACATCGCAACAATAATATCAAAAAATGTTCTTTCCTTAAACAATAATAACTTATGTCCAGAATAATCCATTCCAATCTTTAGGCTTATCTAAAATACTTCTTTCCAAACTCATTGTATAAAGAGAACGATTTATAAAAAGGTCATATAACAAGAACGAGAATACCATCATTTATCCCTCGTATATCTTTTTGGTCAAATTCCAATCATGTGAATACCTTAATCATGTATTCTATTGAAAAATGAATACCCATTAAACCTTAGTGAAAACATGAATGTTGTCAAAAGTTAACTCTTTCCACATACCAAAATCAAAAAAATCTATATACTCAAACCATGATATAACCTTCTACTTATATCAGTCCTGAGCTCATGAATACTATCAAACATTTAATTTTCTCATTATCCCTTAATTATGCACATATCATCTACATTCCACAAATATCTTAATAACCTTTCATGGATACTGGTACTATTAATCATACACTTTCAAAACTCATGGAAAGATAACAGTGTAACAATCCTTATATGTCTCTTTATTCCATAGTACCATGAGATTACTTATACAACATTACACTTGATAAACATGTAATCATTCCACTACCTTCTTAAACCATTGACCGAGCTTCAACAATTCTTTCATCTCAGATATCATTTGTAGTCTCTTCATCATAATCAACATAAATATTACCCATACGACCATACTGATTCTCTTCACGAGACATTCCTTTAGGGAATTGGTTTGCATAATGCCCGTAAATTCCACATTTAAAACATTTAACCATTGTTGATGTCGTAGCTATACCATTATCCTCATCCATGGGGTTAACTGAAACTTTTCCTTTGCACTTACTGGCTTTATGTCCTTCTTTTTCACACCCAAAGCATCTTCCAGTTCCATTGAAACATTCTACTTGATGCCTCTTCCCACATGATTTACATAGGGGAAATTGAACTTTATTTCCTCTATGATCATCATGAAACTCCATCTTTCTCTTATTAGCTGAGTTAGGAAACTTACCAAATTTCAGTTTATTGATCATATTATGAGATTGTTGATCCGGCATAATAATGATGTTTGGACTTCCAAATCCCATTTCATTTTGTTGCTCATGAATAATATCATTCCATTGTCAATAATATCATCCATTATCGTGAATCATCCTATTTCCAGCCATTTTCTAAAACCCAAAAAAATAGTGTGAGAGGCAAAAATCATGCTAGAGAAAACAACATGGTAAAGGGGGAGTACCCTCAATATCTAACATCTTAGGTTAAATTTTAAGATCGTTACCGTAGTTCTACGACAATATCCTATACGTATACTTATCCTTAGGGACATCCCTAGACATACCTTAGAAATATATCTTGGGATCTCACTAACGTTTTCGCATCCTAGTTTCCAAATTTTGACTAAACCTTTCCCTTGATACCAACTATAGAGCCCCGAAGCTTGATGTACATGGAAATTACATTACTTTTGCAGAATATCTAATACATAACAAAAACAGACACACAAGGACCGTAATAGTATAGTGTCTTTGGAAACTGGTAAACATAAACAACCGCTTCATAAAGCATCTACACTGTCTCCCATTTAATTCATCATATCTATAGTGCCTTTTGGAATATCTTACTTAATAACCTTCTTCCTGGCCTGGGGAAATAGAACATACAAAAGGGTGAGCTCAAATTCTCATTAAGGGTAAGCATGGAGAAAATAAAACAAACCATATACATTTGAACTTATAAACATGTACATAATATTTAAACATCAAAATCTTGAGAAATGACATAAAACATGGCAGTACATAAGGAATATTCTATAAGGGAACATCAATCATGATAAAATAGCATGGGAATAAAACATGTAATTGTGGCAATCATTAAGCACATGATATGATTTCCATAGTAGCCAAGGCATTGCTGCCAAGACCATCTTAGTGGACAAAATCCCTTTCTGAATCGAGTTCACTCCTCGTTCCAGTCATGTATTACTGAACCGGTTTAACTTTCTATTCCATCCATGTTTATCTCATGAGATATAAATCATTACCCAATTCATTGGAGGGAGATATAGGTCCCACCCATCTCATAATGAAATCATTCTTACTTTTTCCACAAGATAAACATACATCATTCATAAAAACCTAATAAATAAAATGAGTTTTATAAACATCATCCCATCATCACATATTCCATATAAAAGAAATGGATATCATTTCATAATAATAAAAGTGAAACCATATAAATCATAGAGACATTATACTTGAAACATGCACATATGAAATAATGTCATCTTAGATGAAAAATGGTTTTCATATTGCACTTGAAATGTATTCTTGAAGAAAATATCATTTTTTCTTAAAAATAATTTTCTTTTCACAAAATGTCATGCAATTTTAAAAGAAAAGTATTTTTTTGATGATAGTCCTTAAATATTTTGGAAAAATATTTAAGAAAATAAGGCTTTATAAAACCGTAAAAATCCGTTCGTGTCGTATAAGTTAAAAAAACATTCTTCTTGTACTTTTGCCGGAAGAGTCAAAAAGTACCTCGTAAAAGAAAGATTCCATACATAACATGTAGTAAAAGTCAAAATGGGTAAAAAAGGACATTAAACATACATGAAACCATTTTTAGGAAACATGGACACGGATGAGAACAATAACCCCAGTAAATACTTACGAATAAATAATCTCGGATAAGAACGAGATTGGAAACGTTATCCATTACCATAGGTCCGAAATGCTTCGTGCGTATCCAAACCTCCTGTATAATGATTTAAATAATGTCATTGACTTATTACAGAATCATATTAATTGTTATTATATCATATATGGTTCACTTATGACTTTATATTTCCTGTTCTTTTGTAAATTCCATGTTAAAGAGTGTTTTGGTTAAAATCATTTCATTTTTCGTCCTTGTTTTGACTTGTAATTATTAATATGATTACTTAGATCATGATTACGTAATTACATAATATAAAAAATGATTTATATATAATATATATTCATAATATACATATATATAATATATCGATAAATGGAATGAAATACACCGTTCATTGAGATGGTAGGCCGTACGTACGCATGAACGCTGTTTTTGTTTCCTTTTTGAATTTAATGGAATTAATTAGATGACATAAATATATATATTAATAAATCCAGTAACAACATTATGTCGTATATTTTATGATTACTTATTATATATACTTTATAATCATTCTTCAATGGTTATCATGGAGAGTGAATCTCATCACGTCGTGGAGACGGTATTCCATACGTACGCACGAGGAATGATATCATTCCCATGTTCGTCTAATTGTATTAATGTGTATGTATAATATTACAGAATCAATATCACTTTAAAATGATCATATATATTCATTATGTTCACCATTATACCCATCCAAGTAAGGTGGTGGTGGAAAATAGATTACACCACGGCGTGGAGACGGTATTCTGTACGTACGCACGCGTGGTGATTTCATTTTCCATAGGATGGATTGATGGTGAAATATGGTTGTTTCATAATTATAATAACATATCAGTATATTAGTGATACATATGTTATTACTTCATAATGAAACATCTAATGAAGAAGAAGTTGAATAATAAAGAAAATTGAAAGAATCGGTAACGGATATTACCTCTTCTTTGAAGCGCCACTTTGAGTCCTCCTCTTAAGGCACTAAAATTGGTCTTTGAAGAAGACCAGGACCTGTAGGATATTTCTAGGGAAGTGGAGAAGAGAAGTTTTCAAGGGTTTTCCGAGCTTGAAGGCTCAATGTGGTGAAAGGAAGAGAGGGAGGAGGTACCCTTTTATAAGGGGGGAGAGGGGCACCTTTGGAATAACAAAAGATATTATTTTATTATAAAGTCATATTCTGTTTTTAATAGCTCCAAATTGAGTTATTTCGAAGCTATGGTGGGGATGTGTCGAAATAAACTCATCCAATAAAATTTGGACATGTTTAGTTTACTATTTTAACCTTATCATTTAGTTTTAACTTTAAGATAGATAATTTTACTTTTACCGTGTCTTTGAGTGTTCTTACACTATAACGTTAATATACTTACTATAACAAGCCAAACGAACCCCAAGTTGTTTATTATTAATATAAATAACCTTATCTAAGTAATTTGGACGAACCTTAGATTTTTAGGAATAAAAAAACAATTAATAATATAATATTTTTTTAAAAAACTATTTTATGTCAATTTTGACACTATTTAGTAATTGATTTTTGTGAAACTCATAACATAATTATTATTTCAGAATAAGTTACTTAAATCAATATTAACAAATCCTATTAACCTATAAAATTATTTTTATTCCTAAAAAGTCTGAAATTAAATTTATTTGGGTATTTATAACAACAATTATGTAAATATTTCATTAATAAGATAATTACTGCATCATCGTTGTGTCATAAATAAATTAAATTATTTTATGTCTAAAAATTAAAAATAAAATACCATTATGTAGGAAATTTTTTTAGATTTCTAATTAATATTTATAGTCTAATTTATCTTTTCTATAACCCTATATTAAAAATTATATATTTATTAAGCTTTGATTTTAACTATTTTAACCCTTCTTTAAATAAATTAATAATAAATGTCCTAATCTAATCCAAGTGGGCCCAAATGGTCATATTTTATTTTTAAGGTTTTTTTGGTCGAATTAAACTTATCCAATAGAATTAGGACTTGTTTTAGGGTAATAATAATATCATTTTTACCCTTAAATACCCTATTTACTTTTAACCGTGGTAAAAAAAAGTAAAAAGATAGTATTCACCAAAACTTATTTTCACCTCATTGAACCACATTTTACTTACGGACATCAACCGTGTCTCTCGTATTTTTGATATTCCACTCACATAAGCGGTAAAATTATTTTTTATGAAAAATTCATGTTTTTTCAACTACCACTTAGTGGTTTCACTATTCATCAAAAAATGAAAGTTTCTAGAAAAATACCAAAAATTAGGCCTAAGATATATTTGATATTATGAACTCTAAAATGATGTCTATTTTACCAAATTAAAAACATATCAGTTGCATTAATTAATTTAAAAATTAATTCCCCTCGTCAAAACATATAGCGTGTTCTTAAGAGATAATAACTATCAAAAGATTGACACTTGTTTATGTCTGGTTTAAATGTGAAATTACATTCAATGACCAAAATTGTATTAAACTATAAAAATATATTCTAAATATACTTTCAAACCACTCAAATTAATAATTTATCACTATTAATTATTTCGATTAAAAATGTTGTTTTTAATTAAAATTTAGTAATTTTCACTATTCATCAGAAAATGAAAGTTATCCGAAAAGTACCAAAATTTCACCCTAAGCTAATTTCGATATTCTGAATCCAAAAATGAAGTCCATTTTAAAAAATAAAATGTACAAAATTCCAAAAAATTGT
The DNA here is from genome assembly GCA_963277665.1 of Viscum album. Taxonomy (NCBI): domain Eukaryota; kingdom Viridiplantae; phylum Streptophyta; class Magnoliopsida; order Santalales; family Viscaceae; genus Viscum; species Viscum album. The sequence goes on from OY728158.1 coordinate 92,000,425, forward strand.
TATTACTCTTCATAACGGCTAGTTTTAATAATATTTCAATAGCATATCGTTGTCTAGTAAAACTCGGTATTGTGTACTACACACGCTCTCGAGAAAGGTCGCGATTGCGTGTAATGTAAGGAAAGTCAAGGATGCATGTTGTGCAAGCTCTTTTTGGTGTAGTATACAACACAAGACATTAATAAAATTAAAAAGAATATTTTTCATAAAATATCGGGGTGTTACACCCATCCACCTTCTTGGTGAACAAAATCAGGGTTGTCCCAGGAGAAACATTGGGCCTGATGAACCCCTTCACTTTAAGTCCTTTAGCTGTACCTGTAGCTCACGATGCTCCGCGGGAGCAATCCGATATGTTGGTGTACATATCGGTGTCATCCTGGGATACAAGTCAAGGAAAAATTCCACTTCTCTACATGGAGGTAGACTCAGAACATCTTTATGGATGATATCTGCATACTGGTCCACCACTAGAAGATTGTTCGGACTCTCCACATCAACCGCTCATAGGGTAAGGCTAGAGAACTGATGAGTGATCGGCTACACTCTCCTATGGGTAATTCTGTCTTGTGCTGCAAAGGCTCCCTTCTTTCCAGTGACAGTAAACCAAGTCCCATCAAAGTGGATACACCACAATTTGAACCTAATACACTTAATAGGAGCACAAACAATAAAGAACCAGTCCATACCCAATACTACTTCACAAGGCCTCGACATCACTACGAGGAGATCCCAACTGAAGCTCTATCCTCATAGAGTAAGATCACACTACCGACACCAGTGTGTAATCGTCAAATAGGATCCCTTTGGAGTTAATAGGTGTAACGATTGAGCAAACATATTCCTCAAAATCTCCGAGCTCCGAATTAGGGCAGTGGAAATAAAAGAATGACTGGAACCTGTGTCAATATGTACTGCATCTAAGGTGGATTAGAAACAGATCATACCTCATATCATATCCGGAGCGCTATGGTCATAGGCCTCAGCTACCTGGAGCTAAGCTCGCCTGTGTCCACCTGCTCCCTGTGGTCGGGGTGGTCCAGCTGGTGGTGGTAGCGGTAACATCTAAAATCGTCACCCATCACCTACTGCATGGATAGCTCCGCTGCCATGTCTGCCTGCTCCCTGTAGACCTCCTCAGTCGAACCTCTGTCTCTGACTTGGTGGTCCTTCCACCATCTGATGATCCTCCGTACGGCGGTTCAGACATTCAGAAGCCATGTTACCTTGCCCGCCGAATGTGTTGCACTACCTACTACTCGCATTACTGGCCTATCTATGGTGCCCCGCACAACCGACCTTGAATTCTACGGTCGGCCACCTATAGGTTTGGTCCTCTTGGACCTCTATCACATATGTATGTGACTTGCTGCAAAAGACTCCTCTACGTGATGCCTGGTGGTGGGTCTCACTTCTGGTGACTAGTCAGCAAGAAAACTCTCGATTAATAGGTCTCTCTCTAATATCCCCACCTACATTGGGATGCTAAGAGATATCATCGAAGCCCAGATCTTCTACTCGAGTCCCTGGTCGAAGGTTTGGGTATTTAATAATGGGTCCAACACCATTTCAGTGGAGCAACGTAAGAGGTCAGTGAACCTTGATGAGTACTGAGGCATAGTCATATTGCCCTACTATAGATGATGAAGCTCCTAAATGTGCACTGCATGAAGGGTTATGGGAAACAAATTTACCCAAAATCAGCTCTAAAAGTCTGCCCAGATAAATGTCACCTCGTTGTGAACCTGGAGCATCATGCTCCACCATCTTCCTGCTGCTGCCTATAGAAGAAAGGAGGTAAGGATCACCATTAGATCAGGAGGTGTCCATATCTATGGGAAAACTCTCACAATGGCCTCTATCCAATCCTTAGCCGCATATGCGTCTGTCTCTCCCCTAAACCTGGGTGGCCTCTAGCAGTGGAACATGTGCAACGTGCTGAAGCGGCATGTACCCTCTACTGCTGGGGCTGGTGGAATCAGTGGCCAATTGGGTAATGGTACCGCTGGTGCCTCTTCTGTGGCCTCTACTAAAAGAGGGCCCTGAACATAGGCCTCGTCACTCGGTGGGCTATCATCGTGTAATATACCTAGAACCCTAGCGAGCTATCTGCATGGAGGAATACTAAAATGAAACAGATGTTCTGTAGTCAATAAGTTTTACCAAGTGAGCTGGCTCAAAAATATCACAAAGAAAACTTTTTGAAACACACACACAATTAGAGTTTTTGTGCACTGACTCAAAAATCATAAGTTATGGTCCTAGTGTATGGATACGTCTACTGCTTCACCAACATTAGATCCTCTAAACAGATAACCATACTCACTAAACATAACAATATTGTCATTAAAATATCATACTCCATTGTTATATAGTAGAAATAACTCCAATGATACCAATTTGTCATGACCCGTCCCCTAAGGCCCGTGTCGTGAATACCCCAATCCCACCTTCCATAGGCCATGGGCTGGCGACTAGCATTGAATTCATATTCCCTAGAACTGGGAAGGAATTGAATTTATAACCTATAAACTCACGTAACCAAGAACATAGCAAGATACGAACACGAGTAAACTGAATAATAAAAACAGTGTGTGATGTAAGTAAATGGGGCCAAAATACAAGCCCAATTGGAAAGTACAAGAAAACTAGAATGTATAAGTAATCTGAACAGCTCTGGTGAACACCCGCCATGGATCCTACCTGAAGGGTATGTACAGCTCCTGAAGGGTCATATTTGTAGTACACCTCGTCTAAGGTTTAACTCCATGCTCCCTCTAGTCCAGGTACGCTCGTCCTCACTCAGCATTGTCTGTCATCTGCACCAAACACAACAAGGTGCGATCATAGCCCGTGCCAGGGTGAGTATAACGAAACTCAGTAGGGACCCCAAGACCCTCAAGGTCACACAAAATCTACCATGTATAAATCACAAAGCATGTAATCTTGTGAAAACCTTACTTAGGTATATGTCCATACAAATACATATGTTATCAAATATTACCCATCTCATTCATGAGGAAACACAAGTCCCAACTCCTTATCCAAAGTACAATTATTCAAAAAAGGAAAGATTACCAAGAAGGTAACACCACAATGGTAAGTACCATAAAGGAATCCCCATGAAGGTAACTACCCCACGTATGCCACACAGAAGAATACCTCAAAGGTATCACCATGAAGGTAAGAAACATGAAGGTACGCCACACTGAAGATTCCCACAATGGTAAATACTTAGCTCACACCATTTAGAACTTAGGTACAGTAGTAAATATGATTAGATGTAACTACTAAATCATCATATTCTTTTAAGACGTATTCACATGTAGGATCATAAATCATCAGACCTGCATATTATCTTAAATCATTAGACCCACATAGATCCTAAATCATCATACCCTCATTGAATCCTAGTACATCAGACCCAAATAAGATCATAGAGTTGTCCCACGTGGATTTATAGAGAAAATCCAAGTGAGACTCTCAAACACATACCTGCAAAGGATCCCAAATAATTTCCCCACCTAGAATCTTTTTCTCATGTTACAGCCAGCTACTGGGTTCCTGCACTAAGCTAGATTGATTCTGGGAGGTTCCACTCCTCAAGAAACATGTAGATACTACAACTACCATTAAGACCCATGAATATGCATCCCAATGTAAATCCATTAAAAAGGTGTCTCAACACAACAAACAGTGCATCAATCGGAAGCCTGATCTATAAGTTATTATCCTATAAGTTCTGAGTGCCTGGTTGGATTCGTGTTCGATACAACCTAATTGTATCCCAACTTTATCGAAAACCCATGAGGTGTATACCAATTGGACTGTCTCAATCCAAGGTTTTTGGTCCTGTAGACGGTTCATCAATCAAACAAATGTATCTCAAGATTTGGTCGGATGAATGAAAAGGGTTGATGTTGGTCTATGTCCAGTCCGACCAGGTCTGACCGACCAGGCTCGACCCAGCTAGGGCCGACCTGACCCGGTTCTGGACGACCCGGCCCGAACCGGGTCCGACCATGGGTTTGACCCTACCCGCTGGCTCTTGCACGAACAACAGGGTCTGGCTCAGCCCACCGGTGTGGCCCATCCAGCCATCGCGGCCTGGCCCGCGGTGCAGCGAACAACAGTTCGGCATCCCGTGGTGCGGCATCACGTGGTTCGGCTGCCCACGATGCGGCATCCCATATTGCAGTAGCCCGTGTTTCGGCAGCCCATGGTGCAGTGGCCCGCGTTGTGGCGTCTGGGAGTTTGGTGGCCCCTGTTGCGGTGGCCAGTACTATGGCGTCCTACTGGGCGGCCCGTAGTGTGGTGGCCCACGGTGCAGCAGCCCGTGGTGTGGTGTCCACTAGGCTCGCGGCTGGCCAGTCGGCCAGCTGTCTTCTTCTGCATGGCACGGTCACACATCACGCCTTCACCGGTGGCCGGCATCGAGCCGTCCGCACATCGCCTCTCCACAGCGGCACAAGGCCACGTCTCTTCTCTGCCGGGTGGAACAGATGCATTCCACTATCCCCTTCGTGTGTCCAGCCAGAGTGTCGGCCGCCACCCATTCTCCTTCGTGGTCAACGGGCTGTGGTTCTTCTCCTGGGGCGCGGTTTCACCACAACCATCTTTGCAGCTAGTCGTGGTGCCAGTCGCCACTCTCGAGTCCCACCGGTGCCAATCGCCAGCACCAGTCGCCATCCTCCTCTATCATGAAGAACACATCAAAAACAAAAAATTATTGTCGAGAGGTTGGTCCATGTTCGATGGGCCCGTACCCTCCGCGTTAGAGCGATAATGAGCAGATTATTATTTCTCGAATCACAAAGAACTTCATGATCAGGTAAGGGGTTATTCAAAACAACAAACCATATCTTTACGTTCATTAGAGGATGTCACAAGGAATAATCCGATGTTGTTGGAGAATGTCAGCATTCATTGCCTCCGCAAGGTTCTTTCGATCTGGGTTCAGGTTCGGTTTCTCATTATTCATTAGAGCGGTGTTCTTCGTTGGAGATTTGTTCTTCATTTGGAGGGAATGATCATTCAAAAGCTCTCCCACTTACTAGCACATTCCCCCAATTCCACCAAAATTGAATCTCCAACATATTAAATTATTTTTTATTAATTTAAATAGTGTTTTCCATTAATTATGATGGTGTTGGAATAATTAATTTTGAGGAAACCAAAGGTCACCTCACTCATTAAAGAGGGAGTTCAAAATTCGGGTGGTCCCCTCAACTAAACAGTCAATTTGGAGGTTAAAAATTAATAAAAAATGATCTTTATTTTATTTTTATTACAACAAAAAACACGAAAACTAACTTTCACGTTTTTCCTACTATGGTCGATGTGAAAGTCTTCTTAAGAGAATAACAGTGCTTTGAATTCAATGGTGACCTTTTATTTCAATTCGGATCACCAGTTGAAAAGTTACAAAAACCAATGTGTACATTTACTAAACGTACGAAAAAAATATCAGAAATTCATTCGGGGCACACCGGGCATCGTAATCATGAGCTGTCAATTTTCACAGATTCGTAATATTCTAACATAATTAAAAACAATTACATGAAACAATCCGGGTCATTACACCTTAATCCTACCATAATAAAGTGGGGGTGAATTTCTCTTTGAAGGATAGACCCAAGGCTCCTAAAATTCCAATTTAAGTTAGTGTTGTTGGAGGATTAATTCATCTTTGGTGATTTGATTAATTGTAATGTTATGCTCCGATTTTGTTGCTTTGTGTTTGTCTTTCTCAGGTATGTTGTTCAATTCACCTTAGTTTCTTAATAAACATTCTTCTTCTCCTCTAATTTTGATTTTCTTCACATCACATTGATACTTTTGGTTCAAGGTGTAAATTTATTGACACCAAACCTTGTTAAATTATCACACAATGTTGGAGTGATCGTTACATCATTGTCTTTTTTTTACTTCTCCAATTCCGCCCTCATGAGTCAAATTTCTGCTTCCATTGAATCCATAGAATCAATGGAAAGCTATCCCACTTATGGGATGATCCATGGAAGAATCATGGGGTATTAATGAATTTCATGTCTCACTCCATTAATGTTTAATCACTTCTCATAATTGAGAATTTTGTTTGAAGATCTTTAATCTCCTCCATCGTTGTGGAATTTAGGGACGCACACTTCAATTGATAATACAACCCTTTACATTTGAGTGATATAAACATTGATCCCTCAACTGTATTGGTGATTAATATTAAGGTGTGGATGTATTAAAATAGTTATTGATGATGTTGTTTGATCATATTAAATGAACCCATCTCAAATATAAGAAATTGAAGTAGTTGAAAAAGGAATGCATCCAAACCACCCTAAATGATATCCTAGGATTAACTCATTGTTTTAAATTTAATTCACTTACATATTTTAGTGTTCACTTAAACCTATCTAATATAAACCCAAATATGTCCACTTAATAGCCAATAATAGTCAATAGAATGGGCGTGTCTATAGGTTTCTTCTCAGGTCTCTACGGATTCGACAACCCATGCTAAACTACAAGAGACTGATTAAACATAAAATCCTGGGTAAATTTGGGTGAGTCTAAATGTTTGTTCTGTTACCAGGCACCTAAGTATGTTATCTTAGACACTATCATCTTTTTCTCATCCCATGTTCTCTATTCTCACCCCCAAACCTCTTATCTTTTCTCTTTTATATTTGTGTATATCCTAAGAATCTCAAATCCTAGTTTCAATCTAATCTAAAGTAGACTCTTCAACATTACCCTATCATAATCCCATGTTGGATTAAAATTGGAAATAATTATTGGGAATTCACAAAATTAGTGAATTTATTTAATAAATCCTTGAATGATCGCACCACACATGGTGAGATAGAAAATCATTTAAATGAAGACTGTTTGAAGGATAAATATCCATCCCTCTCAAGGATGGTTGAAGAGATAAATTGTCACGACCCGTCCTCGGGCCCGTGTCGTGACTACCCCAAGCCCGCCTTCCATAGGCCAGGGGCTGGCGACTAGCACCAAGGCGTAAATCCCAACAAAAAGGGAATGCATTGCCTTTGAAAAGTAAACAAGCACCACAGAGCAAGCAAGCGGAAAAGTAAACACTAAGTAAAACAGTACAAGCTGTGCTGAAAGTAAAAAGGGGCCGGAAATACAAGCCCAACTGTAAAGTACAACTGAAAGGAAAAACAGCAACTGAAAAGGGAAAACTGCAGCGTCGAGCCGTCCTCCGGAAGTCCCACCTGAAGGGTGGGTACAGATAGCCTCCACTGCTCCTCGGGTCCACCTAACCGCTCCGAGTACGTCCCGCCCAGTGGTCCACCTCCAGGTACTCTCCTGCTCCGCACGCCTCCTCCACGATCAGCGCTGTCCGTCGTCTGCAACCAACACCACGAAGTGCGGGCATAGCCCGTGCAGGGGTGAGTATAAGCTACTCAGTAGGGACCCCGAGACCCCCGAAGGTCTCCCGAAATCCACAAAGGATAATCCACAAAGGAAAGATACAATCACGAACTAACATCTGACACGGCTTAGGTATATGCCCATACATATACCTAAGTCTTCAATTCCCGTTCGGCTCCAACGTCCGAGCCCAAGCACAACCCAGTCCACACAGGAAAGCAAAACGTATACCCACGCAGGATAGAGCAACACAATCCACAAAGTAGAGTAACACAAGATTCAGCTCACATAGGTATACTTCTTCGGATGACGATAAAGATGATCATTGAACCATCTAAGTCGTCGGAACCACGAAGGATCGATAGGTACTAACCTTGCAGTGACCCACACAGGATCGGGCCCACGCAGGACCTGTAGAAGTTGGCTCACACAAGACCGCTGAGAGATGGCCCACACAGGATCGGGCCCACACAGGACCGGGCCCACGCAGGACCTGTAGGCGCTGGCTCACACAGAACCGCTGAGCGCTGACCCACGCAGGATCGGACCCACACAGGATCGGGCCCACACAGGACCGGTAGCACTGATCCACGTAGGATCGCTGAGTGCAGTAGTCGTCGCAGTCCGCTGAGGATCTCTGCACAGTCGTCGCCGCAGTCCACTGAGGATCTCTACACGATCGTCGTCGGAGTCCACGGAGGATCTCTGCACAGTCGTCGCCGCAGTCCACTGAGGATCTCTGCACGGTCGTCGCTGTCGAAGTAGCAGTCGCAGCCAGCACTAGGCTTCCCGCACACAGCAAACTCGTTCCGGAAGGTCCGCTCCACGAGCCGAGAGGGTGATACCTCAACTGACACGAAGTCCGAAGTTGATGTATCAAAAAGTTCCGTATCGTCAACAGGAACTCAACGTCGCAGACGGCGCGTCAATCGGGCGTCCGGTCTGAGAGATATTGGCATTTTCGTCCCAGGGGCCCGGTTGGTTTTTAAGGAAAAACCAACCCGACCGCACTCCACCTGCGTCCAAACCTCGGGCGGAGTATTCCAAAAGATCCGTCTCACTTAGAGGAATTCAACAAAGCTGACGGCACGTCAATCGGACGTCCGTAGCTCAAGATATGAGCGTTTCCGCTCCGAGGGCCCGGTTGGTCTCGTGTACGAACCAACCCGGCCGAACTCAAAGTATTCCGAAACGTTGAGTGCGATATACCGAAACGACCGTCTCGATCCAAGGATCGCGTTGCCCCTGACGGCGAGTCATTTGGAGGCACGAAGCTCAAGATAGGGGCGTTTGAACGAAGACGTCCGAAGATGGGGGGTACGGGCCCGGGCCGACCCCCCCCCCCCCCCCCCCCTGGGTCGACCCGACCCGGGTCCGACCCGGCTGGCCCGGCCCGGCATGGCCAGGGCCGGTCCGGCTCGGCCGGCTCGGCTTTGCCGAGCCGCGCGGGTGGAAGCCGCGGGCGCTGACCCGCGGCTTGAGGAAGGACCGCGGCCCGCGTGCGGGCCGCGCTGGCGAGCCGCGTCCGCCCGGATGAACCGGACCCGAGCGCCGCGGGTTCGTTTGGCCGCCGCCGCCGCGGCTTCAGCCGCGGCGGATTTCGTCCGGCGGTGCGCCGGGGCGCCGCCGCCTCCGGCCTCCGGCGCCGCCGCGCCGGTGACCCGCGCCGCCGGCAACTTCCGCGGGCCGCCGGCGTCGCTCCGGTGGCCCGTTTTCCTTCCCGTCTGCGTCGTTGCTCCTCCTGGGATCCGTTCTTTACTGCGGGATCGTCAACCGTCCGCTGCGGCACGTTCCGTCGTCGACCGTCAAATCCGCACAAAACGAAGAACGACGGAGGGTCGTCGGGCCGTGTTCGTTCGGCCCGCACCCTCCGCGTTAGAGATAAACAACCGGGAGAAAAACGATCAACACATGATCCAACAATTTTAATTAAAATAAAATTGTTCATTGAAAACCGGCTTTTTAATTTTCAAGAACGTTCATGAGAAAATTAAAAAGGGGTAATTTTCCAAAATGAATCCCTACCTTGATGATCGTCGTGCGCGGGCGTTCTTCGCAGAAGAGACCGTCGCGGAAGAGATCGATCGTCGCATCATCGCGGGGAGGCGTCGCGTCGTCGCGGATTCCGGCGTTGAGTCGGCGAGCTCAACGAATCAAGAACAACAGATTTAAATTATTAATATTTAAATCTGTGTTTCGTTTAAAACCAAAGAAAAGAACTTGAGAGGAAATCCGAAAGCACTCACCTCGAATGGTCGGTGATCGGAGATCGGAGATCGGAGATCAGAAGAGCATCTCGGGCGAAGGCGTCGTCGATTTCCGGGTTCGGCGTTCTTCGCGTTCTTCGCGTTCTTCGCGAGGGAGAAGAAGTTTCCAGGGTTCTCCCAAATCTTCTCAAGCGCAAATAACCAGAGGGTAAGCGTTGGTCTTATTTTATTATTACGCCAACGAATTTGAAAAACTGGTTAAGAAACGATCCATCAATTCGTTGAATTAATTCAACGAAAGAAACGACCCATTTAATTCACGAAAGAAACAGCCCATTTAATTCACGAAATAAACCGCCCAATTAAATGGTCTGTTAAGAATTTAGAAAACGCGTCGGTTGACTTTCATTAAGACGGGTTTTCACGGGTGCGTTTCGTAGCGGAAAGAAACGGCGGGGCTCGTGCGGGCCCCACCTCACAAATATCCTACCAAGGGGGTAGGATATTTCTGGATAGCATCCTATCCAGTTCAACTCAGTTCAAGCCTCATTTTAGTGGCTTCAAGTGGCTTCCATGTGGCTTAAGTGAATAAAATAAAGCTGTCGCAAAATTATTTTATTTCATAACTTTAAGCCCGAAAATTAAAAACCGCACCCGAGCAAACGCAACTCCGTAAGAGGCGTTTCTAAGCGAATACCGGCGCTGCGATTTCATCGGTGCCCTCAGAATTCGATTCCGGGCAACGGTTCAAAAGTTAGAAAAACCCGCTCGTCCGTTCACTGAACGTACCCGAGCCAAACTTCGGAAAATGATTCCGGGCACACCGGGCCTCGGAATCAGGCGCAGTCAGAAACTGTGTTCTTGTAAAATTCCAAAGAAAATTAAGAAAAAAAATTTCCTTGAAATTTACGGGTCTTTACATTACTACCACCTCAGGACTTTACGTCCCCATAAAGATACATCAAAAACTAGGGAAATAAATGTGGGTACTGAGCACGCATTTGAGCCTCCCGCTCCCAAGTGCTCTCCTGGAGGTTCCCGTGCTGCCATCTGATGCGCACAAGAGGAATCGATCGCCCATGTAGGACCCGCTCATGTCGATCCTCTATCTCCACTGGGACCTCCGTAAAAGTCTCTCCATCATCCACGTCTAGCTCCCCATAGTCAATGATGTGCGTCGTGTCGTGCACGTATCTCCTCAGCTGGGATACGTGGAAGACATCGTGCACCCGGTGCAACTGAGGTGGCAGAGCCAGGCGAGAAGCCACCTCGCCAATTTTGCTGAGGACCTGGAAAGGCCCGATGAAGCGTGGAGACAACTTGCCGCCTCGGCCAAATCTCCTCAAACCACGTCGAGGTGAGACCCGCAAGAAGACGTGGTCACCATCCTCGAACTCTAGTGGCCTCCGCCTCCTGTCAGCATATGACTTCTGCCGGCTCTGTGCTGTCCTCATCCGCTCCTGGATGAGCTGGACCTTCTCTGTCGTGGCCCGGACCATCTCTGGTCCCACAAGTGCTGACTCTCCAGGGTCTGTCCAGCACAAAGGAGATCTGCAAGGCCTGCCGTACAATGCCTCGTAGGGTGCCATCCTGATGGTGGAGTGGTAGCTGTTGTTGTACGCGAACTCCACCAAGGGTAGGTGGTCCTCCCAGCTGCGACCAAAGTCGAGGACACATGCACGGAGCATGTCCTCGAGAGTCTGAATGGTCCTCTCCGTCTGACCATCTGTCTGAGGTTGAAAGGCGGTGCTCAGACGTAGTCGCGTCCCGAACGCCTCCTGCAACCCCTTCCAAAGCCGGAAAGTAAAACGAGCGTCCCGATCAGAGACGATGGTCGATGGCACACCGTGAAGTCGTACAATCTCCTGAACGTAGAGACGCCCCAAGCTCTCCACTGTGCCCTGCTCTCGGATGGGTAAGAAGTGTGCCGACTTGGTGAGTCGGTCAACAATCACCCATATGGAATCATGACCTCTGGAAGTGCGTGGAAGTCCAGTCACAAAGTCCATAGATATCCCGTCCCACTTCCACTCCGGGACCTCCAAGGGCTGTACCAAGCTTGCTGGTACCTGATGCTCTGCCTTCACCTGCTGGCAGGTGAGGCACCGTGAAACGAACTCTGCCACAGCCTTCTTCATGCCCGGCCACCAGTGCTGTCGCCCGAGATCCTGGTACATCTTCGCCACTCCAGGATGTACCGCCAACAGAGAAGTGTGAAACTCTCTCAGCATCTCCTCTCGTAAGGCGACTGGTACCAAGGTACGTCCTCTGAAAAGGACATCGTGCTCTGCTCCAAGGGAGAAACCATCAGGTGCCTGTCCCGAGGATATCTGTGCACGCCGCGTCTCACAGTCAACATCCCCATGCTGTGCCTCTCTGACCCGCTGAAGAAGTGGACGAGAGACTGTGAGAGACTGAAGGAAGGCTGCTCTGTCTCTATCCACAAAGGATATCTTCAAAGCGTCTAGCTGCTCTGTCGCCTCCTCAAGTAGCTGGATGCCCGTCCTCCTGCTGAGGGCATCAGCCACCACGTTCCCCTTCCCAGGAGTATAGACTATTTCAAATTCATAGTCCTGGAGGAACTCGAGCCATCGCCGCTGTCTCAGGTTCAGGTCCTTCTGAGAGAAGATGTACCTGAGACTCTGGTGGTCAGAAAAGACTGTGAAGCGCTCGCCCATCAGATAGTTTCTCCATGTCTTCAGGGAAAAGACTACTGCTGCCAACTCCAAGTCATGGGTAGCGTAGTTCTGCTCATGAGGCCTCAACTGATGTGATCCGTAGGCAGTCACGACCCGCTCCTGCATCAGGACACACCCGAGTCTGATCCCTGATGCATTGCAGTAGACTACGTAACCAACTCCCTCCTCAGGCAACCTCAAGATAGGTGCGCTGGTCAACCTCTGCCTCAGCTCCTGGAAGCTCTGCTGACATCTGTCTGACCACACGAATGGTTTCCCCTTCTTCGTCAATGCTGAGAGTGGGGCCGCAACTCTGGAGAAGTCCGGCACAAATCTCCGATAGTATCCGGCTAGGTCCAAGAAACTCCGCACCTCTGTCACGCTCTTGGGCGGCTCCCAAGCTAGCACTGCCTCGATCTTCGCGGGATCCACTGCAACTCCCGCCTCAGAAATGACGTGCCCCAAGAAGTGGACCTCACATAACCAGAACTGACACTTCGAGAGCTTTCCATAAAGCTGGTGCTCTCGGAGTGTGTCTAGTACAACACGCAGGTGGTAGTCGTGCTCCTCCTCCGTCGTCGAGTACACCAAAATGTCGTCGATGAAGACCACGACAAATCGATCGAGGTATGGCTGGAAGATCCTGTTCATGAGGCTCATGAACACTGCTGGAGCGTTGGTCATGCCGAAAGGCATAACCAAGAACTCGAAGTGGCCATACAGACACCTGATGGTCGTCTTCTGCACATCCTCGTCTCGAACTCTAAGTTGATGATAGCCTAACCTGAGGTCTATCTTCGAGAACCACCGTTCTCCCTTGAGCTTGTCGAAGAGATCATCAATCCTGGGTAGCGGATACTTGTTCCTCACTGTCACCTGATTCAGGCGACGATAATCGACACACAGTCGCAAGCTCCCGTCCGCCTTCTTGGCGAACAAAATCGGGGAAGCCCAGGGCGAAACACTGGGCCGGATGAACCCCTTGCCCTGCAAGTCCTCCAACTATACTCGCAGCTCTCGAAGCTCAGCGGGGGCCATCCGATATGCTGGAGTGGATATCGGGGCTGTCCCGGGGTACAGGTCAATATAAAAGTCTACCTCTCTGCGAGGAGGTAGTCCTGGAACGTCGTCGGGAAAGACGTCCGCGTACTGATCCACCACTGCAGGGAAACTGGGACTCCGCACATCAACTGCTCCCAGGATGAGGCTAGCCAACTGATGAGTGATGGGCTGACCTCTCCTCTGCGTGAGTCCATCCTGTGCTGCTAAGGCTTCCTTCTCGCCGGTGAAGGTGAACCTGCTCCCGTCGGTGCGCACACATCGCACCTTGCACCTAAAGCAGTCAATCTGAGCATGGACCGTAGATAACCAATACATGACCAAAATGACGTCGTAAGGCCTCGACGCTGCTACAAGAAGATCCCATCCAAAGCTCTCGCCTCCTAGAGTAAGCTCACACTGCCAGCACCAGTGCGTAATCATCGAGTCTGCTCCCGTAGGAGTCTCTAGCCGCAAGGATCGAGCCAACGGCTCTGTCGGAATCTCCGAGCTCCGAACAAGGGCAGTGGCTATGAAAGAGTGACTCGCTCTTGTGTCTATTAGAACTGCAGCAAGGGTGGAATAGTCACAGATCGTACCTCGAATCATCTCTGGCGCGCCGTGGTCGTAGGCCTCCACTGCCTGGAGCTGAGCCTCTCTCTGCCCGCCAGCTCCCTGTGGTCGGGGCGGACCTCCTGGTGGTGGTGGTGGCAGAGCCTCAAAGCGTCGCCCACCACCTGCTGCTCGGCCAGCTCCTCTGCCTCATCCGCCTCCTCCCTCCGGACCGCCACGGTCGACCCTCTGCCTCTGCCTGGGTGGCCCCTCCACCGTCTGCTGCCTCTCGGTACGACGGGTCGGGCAGTCACGAGCCATGTGGCCCTGCCCGCCGCACTCGTAGCACTGTCTGCCTCTCGGAAGGCTGGCTCCGGGCCGGGTGCCCTGCACTGCTGAGCCAGCGTCCCGAGGTCGCCTGCCGGAAGGTCTGGTCCGCCTGGAACCCTGAGTCATCCGCCGGCTACCAGCTGCCGAAGACTCCGCTATCTGCCGCCCTGCGGTGGGTCTCGCTGTGGACTCAGCCAGGAAGCTCTCGATCAGGAGGGCTCGCTCCAGTACCCCTGCCTGGGTCGGGATGTTGAGGGAGATCAACGATGCCCTGATCTCGTGTCTCAAACCCTGATCGAAGGTCCGGGCCCGGAAGAAGGGGTCCCGTACCATGTCTGTCGAGTACCGAGAAAGGTCGGTGAACCTCGCCGCGTACTGAGCGACCGTCAAGCTGCCCTGCCGCAGCTGAAGAAGCTCCTGGATGCGCACCGCTCGGAGGGTGGCCGGGACGAACTCTGAGCGGAAGAGTCTCTCGAAGTCCGTCCAGATGAGGGAGGCCTCATCGTGTACCTGGAGCATCAGGCTCCACCAGCGTCTGGCTGCTGCGTGCAGTAAGCTCGCCGCGAGGATCACCATGAGGTCTGCTGGCGTCCTCACTAGCCTGAAAACTCGGACGACCGCCTCCAGCCAGTCCTCGGCTGCCTGGGGGTCCGACTCCCCACGGAACCTGGGTGGTCGCTGGCGCTGGAACTCGTGCAGAGCTCCGAGGCGTCATGCGTCGTCAGCTGCCAGTGCTGGAAGCATCGGGGGCTCGGCGGGTAAAGGTACCGCCGGTGCCTCTGCTGTCAACGGGCCCTGTACCGAGGCCTCGTCGCTCGGCGGGCTGTCGTCGCGCCCTACTCTGGGAACCCTAGATGGCTGCTGTTGTCGTGCCATCCTGAAAAGGAAACAAGTATGCCACGGTCAGAACAGTATACCTGGTGAGCTGACACAAGTAATCACAAAGAAAACTTGAAACACACATGCAAACAATGTTTTCGTACATTAAGTAAGGAATCAGAAGTCAGGGTCCTGGTGTATGGATACGTCGGCCGCCGCACCAACACTGGACTCCCTGGACTGATAACCACACTCAATACACTAAACACTTTTTCTTCACATAGAAGAAAGATCAGAGTCTGCGGTAGAACCGACCACCTTTGATACCAATTTGTCACGACCCGTCCTCGGGCCCGTGTCGTGACTACCCCAAGCCCGCCTTCCATAGGCCAGGGGCTGGCGACTAGCACCAAGGCGTAAATCCCAACAAAAAGGGAAGGAATTGACTTTGAAAAGTAAACAAGCACCACAGAGCAAGCAAGCAGAAAAGTAAACACTAAGTAAAACTGTACAAGCTGTGCTGAAAGTAAAAAGGGGCCGGAAATACAAGCCCAACTGTAAAGTACAACTGAAAGGAAAAACAGCAACTGAAAAGGGAAAACTGCAGCGTCGAGCCATCCTCTGGAAGTCCCACCTGAAGGGTGGGTATAGATAGCCTCCACTGCTCCTCGGGTCCACCTAACCGCTCCGAGTACCTCCCGCCCAGTGGTCCACCTCCAGGTACTGTCCTGCTCCGCACGCCTCCTCCACGATCAGCGCTGTCCGTCGTCTGCAACCAACACCACGAAGTGCGGGCATAGCCCGTGCAGGGGTGAGTATAAGCTACTCAGTAGGGACCTCGAGACCCCCGAAGGTCTCCCGAAATCCACAAAGGATAATCCACAAAGGAAAGATACAATCACAAAGTAACATCTGACACGGCTTAGGTATATGCCCATATATATACCAAAGTCTTCAATTCCCGTTCGGCTCCAACGTCCGAGCCCAAGCACAACCCAGTCCTCACAGGAAAGCAAAACGTATACCCACGCAGGATAGAGCATCACAATCCACAAAGGAGAATAACACAAGATTCAGCTCACATAGGTATACTTTTCGGATGACGATAAAGATGATCATTGAACCATCTAAGTCGTCGGACCCACGAAGGATCGATAGGTACTAACCTTGCAGTGACCCACACAGGATCGGGCCCACGCAGGACCTGTAGAAGTTGGCTCACAGAGAACCGCTGAGAGATGACCCACACAGGATCGGGCCCACACAAGACCGGGCCCAAGCAGGACCTGTAGGCGCTGGCTCACACAGAACCGCTGAGCGCTGACCCACGCAGGATCGGACCCACACAGGATCGGGCCCACACAGGACCTAGCACTGATCCATGTAGGATCGCTGAGTGCAGTAGTCGTCGCAGTCCGCTGAGGATCTCTGCACAGTCGTCGCCGTAGTCCACTGAGGATCTCTGCACGGTCGTCGTCGGAGTCCACGGAGGATCTCTGCACAGTCGTCGCCGCAGTCCACTGAGGATCTCTGCACGGTCGTCGCTGTCGAAGTAACAGTCGCAGCCAGCACTAGGGTTCCCGCACACAGCAAGCTCGTTCCGGAAGGTCCGCTCCACGAGCCGAGAGGCTGATACATCAACTGACACGAAGTCCGAAGTTGATGTATCAAAAAGTTCTGTATCGTCAACAGGAACTCAACGTCGCAGACGGCGCGTCAATCGGACGCCCGGTCTGAGAGATATTGGCATTTTCGTCCCAGGGGCCCGGTTGGTTTTTAAGGCAAAACCAACCCGACCGCACTCCACCTGCGTCCAAACCTCGGGCGGAGTATGCCAAAAGATCCGTCTCACTTAGAGGAATTCAACAAAGCTGACGGCACGTCAATCGGACGTCCGTAGCTCAAGATATGAGCGTTTCCGCTCCGAGGGCCCGGTTGGTCTCGTGTACGAACCAACCCGGCCAAACTCAATGTATTCCGAAACGTTGAGTGTGATATACCGAAACGACCGTCTCGATCCAAGGATCGTGTTTCCGCTGACGGCGAGTCGTTTGGAGGCACGAAGCTCACGATACGGTTGTTTTAACGAAAACGTCCAAAGATGGGGGGTACGGGCCCGGGCCGACCCCCCTGGGTCGGCCCGACCCGGGTCCGACCCGGCTGGCCCGGCCCGGCCCGGCCAGGGCCGGTCCGGCTCGGTCGGCTCGGCTTGGCCGCGCCGCGCAGGTGGAAGCCGCGGGCGCTGACCCGCGGCTTGAGGAAGGACTGCGCCCCGCGTGCGGGCCGCGCTGGTGAGCCGCGTCCGCCCGGATGAAACGGACCCGCGCGCCGCGGGTCCGTTTGGCCGCCGCCGCCGCGACATCAGCCGCGGAGGATTTCGTCCGGCGGCGCGCCGGGGCACCGCCGCCTCCGGCCGCCGGCGCCGCCGCACCGGTGACCCGCGCCGCCAGAAACTTCCGCGGGCCGCCGGCGTCGCTCCGGTGGCCCGTTTTCCTTCCCATCTGCACCGTTGCTCCTCCCGGGATCCGTTCTTTACTGCGGGATTGTCAACCGTCCGCTGCGACACGTTCCGTCGTCGACCGTCAAATCCGCACAAAACGAAGAACGGCGGAGGGTCGTCGGGCCGTGTTCGTTCGGCCCGCACCCTCCGCGTTAGAGATAAACAACCGGGAGAAAAACGATCAACACATGATCCAACAATTTTAATTAAAATAAAATTGTTCATTGAAAACCGGCTTTTTAATTTTCAAGAACGTTCATGAGAAAATTAAAAAGGGGTAATTTTCCAAAATGAATCCCTACCTTGATGATCATCGTGCGCGGGCGTTCTTCACGGAAGAGACCGTCGCGGAAGAGATCGATCGTCGCGTCGTCGCGGGGAGGCGTCGTGTCGTCGCGGATTCTGGCGTTGAGTCGGAGAGCTCAACGAATCAAGAACAACAGATTTAAATTATTAATATTTAAATCTGTGTTTCGTTTAAAACCAAAGAAAAGAACTTGAGAGGAAATCCGAAAGCACTCACCTCGAATGGTCGGTGATCGGAGATCAGAGATCGGAGATCGGAAGAGCGTCTCGGGCGAAGGCGTCGTCGATTTCCGGGTTCGGCGTTCTTCGCGTTCTTCGCGTTCTTCGCGTTCTTCGCGTTCTTCGCGAGGGAGAAGAAGTTGCGAGGGTTCTCCCAAATCTTCTCAAGCACAAATAACCAGAGGTTAAGCGTTGTTCTTATTTTATTATTACGCCAACGAATTTGAAAAACTGGTTAAGAAACGATCCATCAATTCGTTGAATTAATTCAACGAAAGAAACGACGCATTTAATTCACGAAAGAAACAGCCCATTTAATTAACGAAATAAACCGCCCAATTAAATGGTCTGTTAAGAATTTAGAAAACGCGTCGGTTGACTTTCATTAAGACGGGTTTTCACGGGTGCGTTTCTTAGCGGAAAGAAACGGCGGGGCTCGTGCGGGCCCCACCTCACAAATATCCTACCAAGGGGGTAGAATATTTCTGGATAGCATCCTATCCAGTTCAACTCAGTTCAAGCCTCCTTTAAGTGGCTTCAAGTGGCTTCCAAGTGGCTTAAGTGAAATAAAATAAAGCTGTCGCAAAATTATTTTATTTCTTAACTTTAAGCCCGAAAATTAAAAACCACACCCGAGCAAACACAACTCCGGAAGAGGCGTTTCTAAGCGAATACCGGCGCTGCGATTTCATCGGTGCCCTCAGAATTCGATTCCGGGCACCGGTTCAAAAGTTAGAAAAACCCGCTCGTCCGTTCACTGAACGTACCCGAGCCAAACTTCAGAAAATGATTCCGGGCACACCGGGCCTCGGAATCAGGCGCCGTCAGAAACTGCGTTCTTGTAAAATTCCAAAGAAAATTATGAAAAAAAATTTCCTTGAAATTTACGGGTCTTTACATAAATCATGGGGAAGTCTTTGATGTTCAACCTAACACAAATTCCATTCCTAAAATATTGATTGAACAATTGTTTAATAAAATAGAGATAATGAATACCGAGGTTTCTTCTTTGAGATTAGAACTACAATGCATTACTACTTGTGAGGATCTCATCCCTACACCGACTGTCCCTTCCATAACCTTATGTGGTGTGGCTAGTTTCCCACAAAATTCTCATGAATTTATTGAAGGAGAAAACATTTTATTTTTGATAGAGTAAGTGAATCATGATATTTTTTAAGGGCCTTTATATAAAGAAGAAATTTATTTTTTTGATTCAAAATAATAAAATTTCACATTGTTGATTGATTTCCCTTATTATTGCTCCATTAATTATTTTTCAGAATCCCCAATCACTGAACCATTGAGATAAATCACAAAAATTGATTCCATAAACATTCCTAACATTTACCATTCCAATTTTGTGTTTCAATCTTCTATTCAAATGGAAATGATTCTGTTGAGAAATTTGGAAAAATAAACTGAGTTGGATTCAAAATCTCAACCTGTGTCTGAATTTCCCATCCAACTTGAGATCTAAATAATTATACATCCTTAAACATTAATTTATCCATTAATAGGTTATATATATGACCATTAAGTTGTAATTTATTCATCTATTGAAACAAAAAATTGGAATGATCAAGGAGATCTTATGAGAGACTAAGGAGGAAACCAGATCAACCATTTCTAATATTCCTTGGATTTTCCCACTCCGTATAGAACATAGGATTGTGCATGAAACAAATTCTAAACATATAATGAATATAAAAATAGTAAAAGTAGAGAAATTTGTGGTCTTTAAAATGTTTAAAGATGGTGTCGGATAATTTTGGGTATTCATAACGAGCTAATGACATTAAACAAAATCATTGCACGGGAGGCAACCTGTGGTTTTCTTAGTTCCAATCATTTTGAATCATCATTATTTTTCAAATTGAATTAATAAACCAATTTTATATTAATAAAAGAATAAATATCTCTTAATATATTAGTACCGTAGATTGTGGACCCGTTCTTATATTATGAGTCTGGATGGGTATGAAAAGGGAGAACCATAATTATTTGTGTCATGTGGTGTGATCCATGAGTAATACGTTACCCAATAATTTTAAAAAAAGACAATGTATCATCAGTTCATTTTATTTTTATGTATTTGTAGGATAAAATAAAAATACAAATAAAATAATTAAAAACTAATTTAAAAGGACAAATTATAGGTCATGGGCCAAGCCCTATCCCAACCGACAAAGCTGCAGGGACTCGAATCCAGGACCGAAGCGAGACAAAGGAGCACGCATACCGCTGACCTATAGCATATAGAGCCCTCTTATTCTATAATTTTTTTTATATATACTTATATTTTAATGTTTTTATTATATGAATATATATATATATATATATTGTTTTGTTTTTATTTTTTTTTTCCTTTTTCTACTAGGGAACTCGGCCAGTGACATGGATATCAAAGGACTAAAATGGAGTAGCATGAAATTCAACATCAACCAACAGGTGAAATTTTTCAAAGATTATTTTTTCAAATTCCTTGTATAACTCTTCTCCTATACTACTATCCCCTCATAAATTTATTTTCTTTATACACTGGGGACAATTTTATTATAAGTTGGAGGGTTAAAAAAATTAATAATTTTGTCTGCAAAACAATTGTGTAGAAGAAACAATTTCATTAATATTGAACATGATGTTACACATTTCACACGTTGAAACTGAATATCAAATAATTTATCATGATCTAATTCTGATTTATATCCATGTTTAATTTCATGAGCATATATTTATGAAAGTGTGGCAGTCTAATGTGCAATTTCATTGTTTATATTTTCATCTAAATAAGGGAAAAGATCAAAATGAATGTCCTTTGGAAAGTGGTGTATTAGTTTGAGTTCATGGGGTCCCCCAAATAAGTATCATAGGTTTTGTTATCATTTTAGTTTTTATATGATTATTCAATCACAAAATCAAAGAATAATAATAATAATAAATTTGCGCATAGAGCATGTGTGGATTTCGACACTTGGGGATTGTGAATCCATAGTTTTCTGGCCCGGAGTAAGTAATTTATTCTTCATTTGTGTTAATTTGACTTTTTTTAAATGAATTAACTCGAGATGATTCTCAAGTGTATGTGATTCACCTGGTGCCTTATAGTCGTTGATCCCGAGATTCATCGGAAAAGTCTCACTACATGGGTTGACTCTTTTGAGTGGTATTTCAATTACCATGGAAATATTTCAAAAAAATGTAATAATCATATTAATATTGAAATGTGATTTCACCTAGAACTTCTGTCATTTCCCCCCTTTGAATAAAAATGAACCCCCCAAGTCTATTGCGATACACAACACATCCTCATACTTAGTTGATATTATTTAAAATATGGCATTAAATTTGAATAAAGGAATGGGGTTGGGGTTGGAATTGTCTTATGAAACTATCTTGTATTAGAAGATTTTATGGGTTTCATAGTTTTTTGATATAAGGGTTTTGTGTGATCATTGTTTATTAAAATGTTTTTGAAAAAGGGAATTTGAATTTCACATTTTTGAGATATATTTTCATCGAGACAAGAAAAAATCAAGTTGGTGGTGTGATTATCCACTGAATGAGGATAATAGTCACTGTTAATATATATAATATTTATGTTCCTTATTATTCATAAACTCTATTTTAGTGCATTTTACACATTGAACATTATTTCATTGTATAATTGTAATTCCTTTTAAAAATTCACTATTACATGGTACATAATTGAACATCATTTAAAGTACCCAATGATCATGATTTTATTTTCATAGTTAATTTTCCAGGTTTTCTTTACATTGGTAACAATTTATACTTTTGGAGTAATTAAACATTCATATTGGAAGACCACCAAAGTTGGCCTTGAACAAACAACATTCTTGGTAAAGTAAACTGGATAGCAAACTAATAAATCTACTGTAATGGCCAATATCCAAACCCAATAATTATGAACATTAAACTCAATATAGTGGAAATAATGGGGTACATTTCATGAAATAGTGGAAAAGCTAACTCTATTGTTTTAATGGCGTTACAGGTGGCCCAATTTGAAGTTAAAATTCTTCCCCAGATTTTGTGGTCCAGCAAAATAGCCCAATGTTTTTCTAATAACACACAAACAAAAATTTCATTTGGGATACAATTTTATAGAAGATTAGGAGATATCTGGAAATCCATTTTAATATCTTATGTACCACTCTATTTTGGCCATATAAAATGTCATTGTGACACCTCTGTTCAGTGGATACTAATTGCCTTCCACTTTGGGTTAAGGGGGGAAAAGTCTATGTTCTACAATCATTCCAGCACCCTAAGCCACCAATAATTATGTGGGATAACATTTAATATTGTAGGGTTGACCCAAAGATCATAAAATGTCAATTTAAGGTAGTGGTTTTGGGGATTTATATGTCTTTGGTGCTTTGTTTAATTGTAATGTTATGTTGCGATTTTGTTGGCTTAAGTTTGTCTTTCTCATGTAAGTTGGTAAATTCACCTTAGTTTCATAATAAAAATTCATCTTATACTACTATTTTGTTCTTATTCATATAATGTTGATACAATTGGTTCAATGTTTTGATTTATTCACACCAAACCTTGTGAAATTATCACACAATGGTTGAGTGATCTTTATTTCATTGCCTTTTTTTACATCTCCAATTCCTCCATCATGAGTCTACATTCCACTTCCATTGAAACCATATAATCAATGGAGAGTTAACCCACATATGGGTTGATCATAGGGAGTACAAGATGGCAGTATTGGGTATTATTTCTCACACTATTAATGTCTAATCACTTTTTCTAATTCAGAATTATGTTTGATGATCTTTAAACTCCTTCAAACATGTTGAATTTAAGGTCGCACACATCAAGTGCTAATACAAATATTTACCTTATAATTCTCCAAAATTGATCCCTCAAGTGTATAGGTGATTATTATTTTTATATGGAGGTATTAAAATAGAAATTGATGATGTTGATTGATCTCATTAAATGAACCCATCTCAAATATAGGAAATTGAAACTGTTGAAAAAGGAATGCATCTAATCCACTTCTAGTGATAACCTAGGATCTAATCATCCTTTTAAATTGAATTATCTTATGTCTTTTTCTATTCACATAAACCTATCTAAAATCAACCCAATGTTGGACTAATAATAGCCAAATTGAGTCTATAGAATGTACGTGTCTATAGGTTTTTCTTAGGTCTCTCAGTGCTCAACAACCCAAGCTAAACTACAAGAAACCGCTTAAACCTAAAATGTTGTGTAAATTTGGGCAAGACCATCTTGACAGGATGATAGTGAATAAACAAATAACTTTATTTGATTCTCTCTATCCACTTGATTTGATTCATGTAGTTCTCCAATTGAGTGAATAGATACATTAGTCTCTTGTGATCGATATTTATGTATCAGTTCTCATTGTAGGGGTAGTTCCTCTATATATTCACAAAAAATCATAGTTTATATATCAAGATCATGAGTCTAGTAGTTTTTCTCAGGGATATTTATCTAAAATGAGTCATAGGGTGTCACATTATAATTATTCATTATTACACAACCAAATCATTTTTTTGAAGAATCACACAATATTTTAGAAAGCATTCTGCACATTTTGGTAATGTGAGTACAGGAGCAATGATCATTCTCTTCTTTAGTACCTTGAATTTTTCCACATATTCATACGTCATGGTATACATTACCCTTTTTGTTATCTTAGTTAGGCGTATTCAAAATCATGAAAAAATTCTCCAAAAATGTCTATATTACAGTCTTAATCCTTGAAAACTACTGATTTTTCATGAAATAAGAGAGTCTGGGCCATTCTTCAATCATCGTTGTTTTTAGGGGTCCACAAAAACACTCTTACTTCTGGTCATGTGTCCCATGAATAGGACTTGATCCATCCAAAAGTAAAAATTACTGAACATGGATTACAATTTATCCCTCATCAATGTTGCCAACAAAATCCTTAGATTTTGTTCATGTTCCTCATTTCTCTAGGTGTATATAAAAAATACATCGATAAAAACTATCCCAAAGGTTTCAAGGTAATGTATAAATACTCTATTTGTTAAATAAATGATTATTTTTAGGAATTAGTAAACTTGAAGGGAATCAATAGAAACTCATAGTGTCCATAACCTGGATGAAAAGTAGTATTATGAATATCTTCTCTCTTAAACATTAACTGATGATATCCATAATGAAATACAGCTTTGAGAAGTATTGAGATCCATGTAACTGAATAGTCTAGTCATCAGTACATGGAAGATGATACTTTTTCTTTATGGTGATCTTGTATAGTTTCTAATAATCTATATACAACCTCATTGATTCATATGTCTTCATGGAAAAGAGCAATAACACACCCCATTGTGATGAACTTGGGTGTATAGAACCTTTTCTCAAATTATCTTGAACCTTCTTCTATAACACCTCAAGTTCAAATAGATAAATCCCATATGGAAATATTGATATAGGAGTATCTCTGTGTATGTGTTATATTAAGAACTCCGCCTCACGATCTGGGGGAAGTCTGGGTAACTATTGAAGATATTTATCTCTCTTTCTCTCATGATTGGATTTCCCTCAGTTAATACCTACCTATAACAAACCTTTCTGAGTGAGGTATGGATATTTATAGGGAATCAATACACAAACCATTGAAGTATTTTACAGAGGTTCCTGATCTTCCTTGAATTTATAGAGGGGCGTGGGATAGTTTAGAATATGAAAAGATATTTATTTTTTCCCAATAGTTGATATGTTCTCTATATAATGAGAGCTAATCCAACCCCATCGT
Organism: Viscum album; assembly: GCA_963277665.1. Classification (NCBI taxonomy): domain Eukaryota; kingdom Viridiplantae; phylum Streptophyta; class Magnoliopsida; order Santalales; family Viscaceae; genus Viscum; species Viscum album. The sequence goes on from OY728158.1 coordinate 92,025,262, forward strand.
AACATCAAATTCTATGAGGGAAAGTATTATGATATTTTCTAGAAGAATATCCCCCAGAACACTTACAGGAGAAGAGTCCATCACTTGGGTTTCAATGATTTCACCACTTCGTATTTTTACGAATATCTCAACTTCATGGTTTTAGGGATTTATTTCAATAGTTTTAGATAACATGAATGATATAAAATAAGTCATAGAACAAGAATTAAATATGTATTTTGCTATTCTTTCTTGAATATAAAGTGTATCTTGTACAACATCATTTTCATTCTACACTTATATTGTAGTGATTGAAGAATCCACCCCTTTCTCCTTTGAATTTGGTGGATGATGACATTAGTTACCCTTGATGACTTGATATTTGGGGAAATGGCTTGCATAGTTCCCCTACATCATAACGTTTAATAATTGAACCATGGGTTTTGATCTCCCTTCCTCTACAACATTGTTTTACTTCCTCATGCCTTTTCAACATTCATGATCTGGGTGGCCTTCTCTCCCAAACATTAAGAATTTCTATATCCCATTGATGTAGTTCCCATGATGATTTTTCCCACATTTTTTACATGTGGGTGGTTGAGTTTTCGTTCCACCTGTCTCATTAGATCCTCCAGCACATAACTCCATATTTTTTTCTAATCACAATAGCCAAGGAACAATTCTATAAACATTATGTACAGTAAGGGAGCACATAAAAAAACTTATTTATAACCCTCAATGTCTCAAATTATAAGAGCCTTTAGAAGGTTTGTTTTTAAACTACTACTAAATCTATCAATTCTTCTAACAATATTGATAACAAAACATGATGTGTACCATGAAATCCTTGTGAATTTTTTTTTATTCTGTGAAATATTCTTCTTCCTTATGTTTAATCTCTATAAATAATTAATCCATTATTTCAGAAAGAGTTTGAGGGAAATATGTGTTCAGATATATTATCCTAAAGTCTTGCCACTCCATCTCATCAAAATATTCCTTCGGCCTACTATTCCTAGTCAATTCTCACAATTGGTCGGTCTCTCCATTTAATCAACAAAAAACAAGTGTCACCTTATCTGTCTTAGAATAGTGAATTATAGAATATAAGTTATTCATTATGTTTACCCAGTATTCCATGGATGGGGGATTAGAACTTACACTAAACCTTTGTGGTCATTTCCACAGAACCCACTTTATATCCAATTTCTCCCTATTAGGTGAATGTGGAATTTCAAAATTATTTTGGTTATTTTTTGTAGCCTAAGGTATGTTGGTAATAGTTTCCATATAATTTTGAACTCCACCTCGCAAACCATTGTGGAATCCATTTTACAAATCACACTATTTTAACTCTCATAGGTTGTTCCCCTAGTTTCTCCAGGTTCTAACCATTTTCTAAAATATAAAAGGTTAGAACAGAACAGAATATATCAAGTCATGAATAAATTATTAATTAATCTAAGAAATTAAATCTAAAGTTATATCATGTGGGATATTTATGTTTATAATTTTATAAATAAAATGTTCATGGTTGTTTATTTATAATAAGTATCATTTTATGGATTTCCACTAAGGTTCTCCAAAAATAATTCAAAAAATAACTAATCCATTCTCTGATACAAACTATAGAGACCCAAATTTTTCTTATATATATATTACATCATTTTAAATACAAACAGGATAAAAACATTACAATACATGGATCCAGAGGTTTAATGTCTTGGGAATACTTGTAAAATACATAAAATTTAAAAAATAAAACATAACAATTTAATTAGTTCATTCTTTTCTAGCTTCATAGTGACCCTTGTGTTCTCCTTTGTACATGTAATCTCCTGAGGATATAAATCAAAGAAATGGGTCATATAAAAGAACTGTAAGAAGATATATAATAACATGAATCAAAATAACAAAAGTGATAATAATCATCAATATCATAACATAATCATGGGATCATCATCATAATCAAAATAAGATGTATAAGATAATGACATGGAATGTTGAAATTTATAAAAATGAAACAACATGTCTTAGTGGTCAAAACCACACATAGTTATGAAATAATAAATAATAATTTTGATGAATATTTAATGTTTTATCATGAGATACATAACATTAACCAATGAATTTAAATTCTATATAATCCCAGGCACACCCATCACATCATAACATTTACATATGCAATATAATTCTGGGTGCACCTATCACATCATCACATTTACATTATCATTCATGCCACCTAAAACATATATCGATCATGGACATAAAATAAGCAACATAAAATAATGGGTTTTATATATTAATCAATAAACATTAGGGTTCCAAAAATAAAAAGGTAATAACATAGGTGGTATAAGAATAATCAATCAAGACCTATAAAGAAACAATGTCACTAGGATTAGATGATTTTTTTGGAAAAGAAGCATTATTTGGGAAAAATTGTTTTATTTTTCATCAATATAGATTGGAAACATGTAAATCAGATAAAAAAATTTAAGTAACAATTAATAATTTTTATGTGACATAAATGGAAAATCCATATAAAAAATGTTGTGAAAGAGGGAAACCCCAGAGGAAGACAGTTTTGTTTGAGAATTCCCCACAAATTATGTCTCAATGCATTCATAAATTTAGCATCCTATATAATCACAAGATTAAGTAATTATAAAATAAAATACTTTAATACATGAATTATATTCATTATGTTTTATTATGTTCATTCATTGTCTTTTTGATGAGTTTTATAGTATAATTTTATTATATAAGAGTGTTTTTTCCTAGTTTTCATGATAGTTTCACCTGTATACATGAATGGACGTTCATATGAAATATAGATAAATAAATATAATTGTTATTATATATTATTATAATTTTACATAAGTTTGAATTATCTATTTTTTTATGAGAATGAATCATTAGATTACATTTAATAATGATTGTTTTTGGTTAATTGTTTTGGTTTTTCATTCCTAACAAACATGTCTTGTTTTATCATTTAGTATTCTATATATATGTTATTTATTTTCAAAAAATAGGATATTAAAATACATTTTGATATCTATTTAAACCATTATAATGTTATTATTAACTTCCTTGATGGTGTCAATTTAAAAAGAATGTGCATCGCCCACGATGTCGGTAAATTGAAACATCACTGGTGGTGATTTCTATTTCAGAATAAAAGAGGGAGAGTGGGAGAAATTTAATTAACCATGTTCCCTTAACATGATAAAAATATATTTTATTTAATTTATTTGAGTTATCATTCCATTTGGATGATGGGGCGTGATGATAGAATAAAAAAATATAAAAAATTGAAAATAAATTAAAGGAAAAAAATGGTGATTTTACCTCTTGAATTTCTCCTACTTGAGAACCTCCAAATGGAAATTTTTCAGTATTTTTTGTGAGAAAAAATGTATCATAGGCGTAGGGTATGGTTTTGGAAGTATATTGGGCCTAATTTGGACAATCCTAAATACATGGAAGGTGTGATGAGAATTTGTGGTGAGGGGTTGTATTTATAGTCGAGGAGATGTGTTTTTTTTAATTATTTTATTCATTAGTTTATTTTTTTGGATCAAGAAAATTAATATTTTGATAATTGTCACTCAATATATTAAAATTGATAAGGAGGATTCAATATTATAGTGATTACATAATCCATGACTCAAAGAATATTTTATTTAACATATAATGTATATATACCAAAAATTATTGTATTTCACTATTCACAAAAAATTAAACTATATTTAAAGAATTAAAAAAACACTCATACTATTTCTAAATTTTTAGAATAAAATAATGAAGTCCATTTTATAAAAATAAATTTCTAAATATGATAAATTCAATTTTTAATTAAAATCATCTTTTTGTCAAAAAATAACAATTTTAAAATTAAAAGTAAATTTCTATCTCTTTGAAATGATAATTATGGTTAGATAATATTGTCTTATATTCCTAAGACAAAAAATATAAATGAATTAATAAATTTTATGAAAATAAATTATATTTAATGCTTTTTAATTATTTCTAATGTATTAATTAAATGTTTTTGACTTACAAAAATTCTAAAAATTAGTTTATAATTTATAAAACATTTATTAACTAACTATATATATATATATATATTATTTTAATTTAAATGATGCCTAAATTTTGTTTATAATTTATTAGGTGAGATTAATATTATATTGGCCAATTTACTATTCCTATGGGTGCCATTACTATTTGAACGGTCAAGTTACAATTCCATTGGTAAAGGTTCCTTAATTTCTCAAAAATCATCTTAATTCATTCATTATTCATTTATAAAGTATTAATTGTTGCCACTATGTGATTTTATGATATTTATACTACATGAAATTATGAAAATATTGTAGAAATTGCATTGATACAAGTTTGGTTCATTACAAACACACTCTAATAGACTATGGATATCAATACCAACATGTTCCCACAAACATTGTCATCCCATGTGCAATTAACATTTCCAATAATCTAGTATCACATTCTACAATAAGTAATATTATTATAAAACATCGCTTTAGAGATACCATCTTCAAAAAAGGGATGTCACTCTAGAATTTACGATCACAAAAAACATTTCTACTATAAGATATTTTTGGAGTGCTAACAGTATGTAGAGTTTTTATTTGATGAATGTGGGGATGATTATGTAAGATTTATTATGAAGGAAATGTATTTTTTCCTTCAAATAATTGTGTTAAATGTTTTGGTGTACTAAATGATGGAATTTTAATGACTAACACAGAATCATTTCAGAATCCATTGATTTGGTTATATATGAGGACACTCTTATTGTTCTTAAAGGATATGGAATAACCAAAAGGTATGTTTCCTTTGAGCCTGATGAGGAATGTTTCATACTATTTATATATTTACAACACATGTTTTTTCCAATAAAGGGTGAATTTTCAACTCTAAATACCAATATGATTATCTTAAATAAATTATGAAAGACGGTCACAAGATAAATATTTAGAGATATCTCATGGTGTATATGTGTGATATGATCCTAACATCATTTAGATCCATCTCTTAGATCTATACGAAGATAATATCTTCCTTGTTGGAGGCCAAGAGCATAATATGTGAGGATGATGAGTCTGTTATAGAGAATGGTGGTTTATGTATTACATGTTCATTATGTTCATGGATGATGATTATCCATAATCCCAAGAAGAATTAGTTGCATGGAGATTTTGAGAAATTTTTTGCTGAGTATAATCCAGTTGATCATCCATTGAGACTAATAGATGAAGGTATTCTATGCTTGGAGCCTAATCGACTTTTTGATTATTTTTATGAGGATAATGAATAAGTTGTTGATTAATAAGAGGAAAATGAACCATATTTTGATGTAGGCAGTGATCCTTAATTGTCTCCAGAAATGTCTTCCGTTATATTTGGAGCTCTTAGTCCAACTAAGAGACTACCAAACAGAGAAAAATTGGTTAAAAGTAATGAAGAATAGACTATGTTCTATAAAGAGGCAAATTATAAAAATTCAAAATCCACTGAAGTAGGTGATGATGATGATGATGAGTAGGAGGATGAGGAGAAGGTGGAGGATGATGAAAAGGAAGAAGAATATGACAGTGTAAATGAACGGGATGGAGATAATGGAATTGATAATGATGATGACTCTGATCCTAAAGGAGTGATTTGGCCTAATCAAAAGAAATGATGCGGAGATACCTCTAATGCTTTAAGATTCACCTATTGAAGGGGAGAAATCCCCATCTATAGAAATATTTCACGAGGCTCTAAGTGATGATGAATTTAATGACATCTATATTTCCACTAGTAAAACTATTTCTAACTCTGCTGTGATGGATCATTTGAGACAAATTAATTATATAGAACAACATTTGGATAAGAAAGAAAAAATGAAGATTCCTTCTTCTAAGAAAGATAGTGATGTTCATATTGATGTCTTGGATACTGATAACCCTCTAGTTTACAACCTTATGGATGCTGAACCAATAGTTGATAACTGAAAAGATGATCGTCGATAGTTAGTGGCACCTCTGGTTGATAAAAATATTGACGATAATCCTACCAATGTTGAGAACACCTTAACTGCATAGAGTTTATATGGTCTAAAAAATCGAGATGTTTTAGTAATTATATTTATTGTCGAACCTCCTTCTACAAGATCTATCTAATTTTTCTTTCTATATCAATGGTTTCATCATATGGGGGAATAATGTGGAAATATTAAATTATTGAAAGTAGTATTATAAAGAATGGTGGACCTGAGGTTTGATTTGAAGGAGATTATGTGGGATCATTGATAGCTCAATTATAATTTGATAGGGTACAGGAAAAGTTCTCTTCTATTTTAAATGTTTCCCCTAAAACTAATCCATAATATTTTTCTGTTCCAGTTGATGTAATAACTAATAGTGACTTAGATACTTTTGGTAAGAAGTTGGTGTCTGATTTTTCTATTAATTTAAATAATAAACCTCCCAAGGAGAAATTATTTTTTGATAAATAGGAATGCAATTTTTTTGATTTGGTTCTTCAAAAAATATATCCAAAGACTATGGATCATATAAAAGAATATGAGATTGAATATAAGAGAATTCCAATCGATTTGGATCCTATCAAGGCTATTCTCAAGTATATGAATTCTTCCTTTACTACTTATCTAGAATATATCTTTAAAAGTCTACAGGATACATCATTAGATACATATATTAATTATATTCTAGTTATTGATTTTTATCATTGAAGAACAGTATCTAGAGATGAGTTGTGAGATACTTTAGTAAGTGCTTTAAGAAGGATCACTGATTAGCCTCAATATACCGTGAGTAAAATTAGATATAATTATTATCATGTTATAAATATTATTACCAGTTATACCAATGAAAAGAAATATAATAGTAAAAATATAACTACATCCATCTTGTTCAATCTATCTAGTATTTATAACATGCATATAATGAAAAAAAATTCAAATTCATGGATAAAAATTTGTTGATGCCTCCTGTGACTCCGGATTTCAAAGAAAAAGTAATTCATCTCAAAGAGATGACTCTAATGTTGATCCATTTTATAGATGAGAAGGATGATTTCTTTAGTAAAATGGAAATTGGTTTATAAATCATAATGTATTTCATAAATATTCTAAATCAGTTTCTTCATGTTTATGGACAAAAAGTTGTTTCTCAACAAGATGTCCCTATTAACCCTCAATTGACCCTCAAACTAAGAGTTTCTTGAGAACCTTTGGCACGTTTTCCAACATGTTTTCAAAATTTTCTAATATCTCCAACTCAAGATTTGATACACCTATTTCAACTTGTTATTGAAATAGTTCATCCTTGGACGGTTTCTTAACATTCATTGTATATTCGATCTATTTTACATAGATCTGGTCCTGATGCATTAGATAAGAAGAAAGAGAAATCTAAGGTTAAATGAAAAGAACCAATGAACTCCTCTAACAAATTTTAAACCTCTTTCATTTGTTGTCTTTGACATTATATCTTTTATGGGACCTGGTTTGCAATATCGTTTTTATTATCATCTTGAATTCATTTTATCGCTATTATTCTATAATTCGACTTTTTTTATTCATTTTAATATCTTTATTCTACAAATCATTACCTTCTTAAAAATCCAAAATGTGGAATAATTATTATGGAATATTGGAATCCATTATGAAATTTATCATTTATTACAACAATGAATCTATGTAATCTTTGATAATATATAATTTTAATATTTCAAAACTTCTTTCATACCTTTGACACATACTATTTTGTTACTTTTCATTGATACCATCAAGACATACTGTGAATAATAATGTATGGTTTATGACATTATTTTATATTAAAATTGATACCATGTTTATACATTTTTAATTCTTTTGATTATTTGTTTTTTGATCATCAAGAAATGGAAATATTTATGAACTTCTAGTTTTAATGGAAAAAATAATGATTCTAATGATGTTAATGAATTTCAGGTTTCTTTTTAGGAAATAAGTATTGTTTCCAAGTGAAACAAATTATCTAAGTACGAGTCACCATTGTGGATTTCTCACCACCAGGATATCACACCTCTAGAAGGTAATAGAGTTGGAAAACAAAATTTAAAAATTCATTGACATTTTTAGTAGACATTCCTTCAGGATTTATTCTTTCCAAAATAATATTTGGATAGGTATGAGATACCACTAGATGAGGCACCATCAATGTCATACTGCCAACACCAAATTTTGGCTAAGTCTGAGACACCGGAAAACCACACACCTCGAGAACAGACGCTAATAGGTGGGATGCCACCATCATTGTGTAAATTTTTCTAATTATAAGACACCACCAGTATCATTCCTCTAGACCAACATAATAATAGTGTGAGACACCATCTGGTCTAGAGTCACATAAATTCTAGGAGACCTCCACTATTTTCATATCTTATCTTTTTGAATCACATTATACTCATGACAGTATTTACTGGTGTTAATGCAATTTAATATTTGAAGAATTTCTTCTTAAAATCTTGGTAGAATGCATTGATGATAGTATTATAATATGATGTATGATTAATCAACTAATCAATATTTCCCCTTATTAATAATGATAAATGTGAATCACCCTCCTTTATGAAAAAACAATTCTTGAAGAATAAAACAAAAAAGCCATGATTTTGTGACTACTAAACATAAATTGAGGAAAAAAATAATTGAGAACAAGAATATCTCTCATTCATTAATTAATTTAAGGAAAGATGAACTACACATTCACTTTTTCTACTTTCCTATAGTTATGTAACAAGAGTCCACAACACTCTATTTTCTTAAGGACTTTAATAGAACCCAACTCAAGCTTTACTGTATAATAAAATCAAGATTCGCAAGATGTATTGAAATAGAAAAATCATTTCTATCTAGTACACTTTCTAATTGATATATTCTATTTTTATTTACTACATTTTTTGTAGCATGTGTGCATACTCTATTTTATCACATGCACATTGTCTACTGTGCTAAAATGGATGATACTCAGTCTCTTCTAAAATGTTTTCATATATGTTTCTCCCATGGATAGGAGCAGTAATGGTCCTTGTGTAGCATGATTTATTTTTCTCTTAAGTATAACTATGGAATAGGTCACATGTAACTTGGATAGTTTGTTATCTTATTAAAAGCTCAAACTTGTTTTTGGATCATTTTGTTTATTTAATATATTCATCTTAGTGGTGGGTGATCACCTAGTTGAATATACCAATTCTTTTCTTGAGTATGAACTTCTAGTATTCAAATAGTTTTTATATCTAATTTAATTTGGTTGTCCTTTATTTCTACTTTAAAAATAAAAATAAAATTTAAATCTAAAAAAATATATAATTTGATAGATTATCATACTTTTTTTCAAATAGTAATTAGATCAAGTATACTAATTTAAAATGATCTAATAATATTGATATTATTTATCTGATCCTAGATAAATCTTTAGATAAATATTTATAATTATTAATATCTTTATAATATTTCTTATTTTTATAAACTGGGTTGTATTTAGTATTTTGGGGGATATCAAAATAATATATTTTAGAAAAAAAAATTATTTGTTACTCAATTCACCCCTTATTGAGATATTTACTCTAAAAAACAATGATTATATTCAAAACATGGGTTAATTGAGTAAGTATTGTCATAATGTTCTTATCTCCGACTCCCAATTTGTGGGGAATAATAATTTGGAAGCCAGGAAATTACCCATCGCATTGGTTTTTTAGTTAGTTATTCCTTTTTATATCCATTTACTAAATTATAGGGAAATTTATTTTTAATAATTTCTAAACTGGTAAACACATAAAATATAAACTATGAATATTAAAGGTGAAAGTCCTAAATGACATCTATTCCTAAACATGTGAATTTATATGTTTAAATCCATGTTATCCCAGAACTATTTGAAAAAATTATCTTTCATAGTAATTTTTGTTTACATTATAATGGTTTGAAAATATATCCTGAATTTACTAAAGAATATACAATAAAAATATAAAACAAAGTAGGTATCAAGGCCTCCTTTTTATGTATTGGGCGATAATTAGGAAAATACCCAATCTATACTTTTCATGTTTTTTACCCCTAGGTAAAACTATACTAGAGCTACATCCAATTATTGTATTTAGAAAATTATTTAATTGAATTAAAAACACACACTCGATACATTATAATTTTTTTTGGATGTTTTCCAATTATTTGGTCTTATACCTATTATCTTCCATATTGTTTTCAAATAAATAATTAAAAAAATCATATCTTTGAGACCAACATTAAAAACCAAAATCTATTTTTCACATTAATTCATGAATTATAACATTAAGACACTCATAATAAATCTTTAAAAATCAGGTTGACATGGGTCTTTAGGTAATTAGATATATATAACAATTACATGAATCATGGATACAATGATATTATTTAAAAACACCATAACATGTGATTAAATTATATTTATCTTCTAATACCGCATGAGATAACCTAGGGATGTACATAAGAATAGTTTGACCTATGGGTTCTAGTAATGGAATTATCAAAGTAATGAAAAATTTTAAGTATTATATATGTTTTGAGAGGTATTTCAGGGAGACATTGAATGGCGAGAACTATAATCATTAATATAAGTACATGATATAAGATTATAACATAAATTCATCATAGAAATGTGTAAATAATGTAAAATATGATATCAATAGCATATGGAAAGGGTAACCATTAGGAAATCAAATCATAGTGTTCTTAGATTAACCTCCCATGTATCATACACTATATCTCATAAGATATAAACATTCCCCACTACAATATATGTCTATATAATTCTTGTTCCACTAGACACATTCATATATTTTACATGATTCTATGGGCCACATAGATCATACAACATAATAATTTATTTCAAATAATTTATTCCCAAAAATTTGGTTTTTGTGTTAAATTAATTGAGTTACCCAATAAATTAATTATTGATAAAAATATTTTAATACCCATGAGTGGATATAGGGAAAGTCATTCATAATATAAAATTTTGTCCTTAAAAATAAAAATAATACTTTTGGCAGCAAAACTGGTGTCCTCAAAGGTTTTTTGAAGGTTTTAGTGGCAGTGAAAGGGGGTATATCATTACATGGAAATAATAAGGTAAGCAATGGGATGTTTAAGAACACATTAAAACAATAATAATTTGAAATCATAAGGAATATTACTAATAATATGGTTGAATAAAAATAAAGGGAATATAATCTATTAAATTGTGAGGCTTATTATTAAATATTGGGAGGAGACTCTTAAGATAATGGGAACATTTTGGAATGGATTTAAAGAGGGGTATGGATATAAAATTCATTAAATTTTTTGAGTAACTTTTAATGGGTGGCTCATTTGGTATTTATTGAGAACTAGTGTGAAAATTTATTAATTTCTAAAGATAGGTTTTGAAATATAATAAATAAAATAATAAAAATCTCAAAACATCCAATGTTTTTTCCAAATATAAGTGGTTTTCAATTTTTAATAATACTATTAACCAAAATCCTTAAAATAATATCTTCTATGATGTGGTATTGAGTCATGTATACAATTAATTGTTTTTAATACATTAAAATATAATACGGACCTTGGAGGATTCACTATAGGATAATAGTGTTAATAAAATAACATAAAACCCACATTATTTTTATGGTAAGACCTATTATTGATCTTTTATTCAATTAGTAGTATCAAATACGTAACTTTGAGACAATTTTTTTTGTCATAATACATAACATGTTTTTCATTTAATGAAAAAAACATCAATTATCTATGAAAATTATGTAAAATTCAACATTGGATAATTACAATTTTCTAATTTTAAAAATGATATTCATTTTGACAAAATTGTAATCTAATTATAGGAATTTACTCCTAAAAAAATTTATATATCGAAACATACATGTTTTTTTAGAACAAACATCATTTTAATCTTTATAAAAAAACAATGAGTTTAATTTAATTATAAGTCCATTTATCTATAAATAAATTTAATTTATAAGATCATTTATTGAAAATTAATTTTATTTCAAAATTATTTAATTCTCAAAAATAATATATTTATTTAAATTATATTTGAACCATAAATAAAAATTTTTGTATCTGCATATCAAAATCAATTTTTTATTAAACTCAATATATAATCATGTATATTAATTAATATTGAATGGGAAGTGTATTGATATTTGTTTTAAAAATAAACTTTAAAAATTCACACTACTAGGGTCTAGATACATTACCTCTGATTACACCAATGCACCCCCTATGTGTAAGGATTGTGGAGGTGGTACTTTCTTATGGTGGTTCAATAAACGTGGTTTGTATAGTGATCTCTCAGAGCTTGAAATCCTCCTATAAATTAACTCGCTTGTGTCGTAGTTATTAAATCTCAAATTAGGTTTTTGAAGGTAGAATCATAGTGATACAATCTTTCTTGGAAGCTCTAATAATAGGGTTTCATAGGGTAAGATCCTATAAGTCAAGTATGTCACGTATTACATCTAATATATATATATATATATATATATATTATTAAAACCCATGAAATACTAATCTTGATAGTCACTATAGACCGATAATATTTTCAAATATTATCATAACAAATTTTCTTTCATTTATAATGCAAATATTATGGGTATATTTTTTAATATTTCAAAATAAAAAAATATAGTTCATTTGTTTTCTATATCTACATTACATAAACATTAATTAATTAATTATTAAGGTACTTTATTTTATAAATTATTGATTTTATACATAATTTTATGCCCTACAAATATTATACTTAGTTTACATGATTATCATTGATCACAATAATGTTTATGTATGGGTGAGTTTATATATTTATTTTGATTGATGAATGGAATTTTCACTTGTAGAAAATATATTTAGGTGAGATATCATGTGTTGGGAAAAAGGATTTAAAAAATTCAGTATCCCTAAAAGTACTCTCTTTCTCTATAAAAAAATTTTGAATTTATTTTGAGAAAATATAAAGAATTATATTTTTTATTAGTATATATATAATCTAAAATAATCCCTTTTATTTCATAATCCATGATTGAAGGAATGTATTTGGATGAAAATATCATTTTATTAGGGGAATGAGTTACTATAATTTTAATGAAAGACCCTCCCATAAGTCATATATTATAAATTAAGAGTAAAAACTCATTATTAATCCTTAATTTTTTATATCTAAACCACCTACATGTACCTATAAATCAACCCTAAATTGATGTTTGTAAGGAACTAAAATGAGATGGTATAAAAACAGGGAATTTAGTTCCTCTAGTAACACTAAGAACATTGAATATTTTTATTATTTAAAAGTAAAATTTCACAAAACTATTAAAATTAAAACATAAATTGGTATATAATTTCATTTAAATTAATTAGTTATATTCAATTATTGTTATAGTTATGACTGGGGGTGTGTTATTAGATTAAAAATTACATTGTATTCTCTATGTAAATCAATGTATAAAAAATATAAAATCCTTATGTTCATTGGTATTAATTGTACACCTCATCCTAATTTGATGATTTTATTTAAAAATTATATTTTATATAGATTAGTTGATTTTTTAATGTTTTTAAAGTTTTACTAGTGACGAATAGATAATTTGATCTAGGGATTAGTTAAAAATATCATGGTATGTGAAAATACAATCCAATGAAGAATGTGAAATTATTATGAAAAGTTTATCGACATAGCCGTTATCAAGAAAATGAACCATCAATAGTTGTGTTTCTAACTCTCATATAATAACCATATCAATTTCATAGATTCAATATTCAGGGTAACTTCACCTTTTCATCATTGTTTGGGACATAAATAGAGAAGGCGAGTCTTTTATAATCTATATATATCACCCATTCTATGTAATTTCAAACATGGATTTGGTATGTATCAAATTTTTAGGAAATTTCAAATACTTTATTCTTACTACATAACCTCCCAAGATAGTGAATTCATTACAATATTTTCCATAGTTCATTACAGAGAGAGTGTACTCAAACCAATATAATATGTGTTGTGATAGTATAATTGTACGGAGATGAACTGATGTGACAATATAGATTGTGGAAAACCAATGCCACTAGGGTCACCAATTGAAAATATGATGCATGAAAATAGATCATTTTAGGTCAATTAAGGTTATGAACTCACACATTTTGAGAATTAATACCCAATCCAATCAAAATATGCAATAGTCAAATACATATTTTGATGAATGGATAGAAATAAATAGTATTATTATATCCATAGTTGTTTATAAAAATTAAATCCACCTAGAACACATATATAAATGAGGGAAAATAGAATATTCAGTGCACCAACTACCAAATTATGTAATGTGACATACTAAATAAACATCCATTTGTGGATTTATATAATAATCTTATGGAGGTGTGTAGTGGGTACTAACCACCAAATTATCTAGAACATTTCATCCACATTTAAGAATTAAAATGAAATATAAATCCATTTGGAATGACCGATTAAATCAAAATATATATTTTTTGTTATTTAAAATGATATAATACAGTTAGGGAAATGATTTTGGTTCATGACGAGACATCGTGTAATTATTATTTTCCATCTATTTATATTTATATTTCATTTTCAATCAAAAAAATTTATTCTATATTTTGTCATGAACTATATATATATATTTATAAAAAATTATAAGATAATTAATTGTAAATAATTGTTTTATATTTAGTTTGAATAAATATATTTCTACTTATTTTAATTCGACTTTTTTAAAACAATTCATCTGGTTTTCTAAAGGGGGTCAGTAACAAGTTTTGATCACTAGAAATTTCTAATATTCCTTCTCTATAATTTATTCACAATAATTCTTTTAATTCCATTATTATCCACTATTATTTGGGGAAATGATATTTTATGGTGGGAGTGTATAATTTCAGATAAATAATCAAGTACTACTCGACACTAAATACATATTATAGAATAAACTCATCATTTTAAATGATAATATGTTCGAGAAGATAATAATTCAATATGCTCTGGAAGAAGAGGACTAGTACATAATCCACCATGACTATGTATGTTCTTTATCATTGGACCTGGGTTGGATACAAATTATACTATATAATGGGACCATAATAATGTACACATACTATGGAGAACATAAATAATATGGATGAAATAATTATTAAGGAAAAATCAATATCATCTATTAAATATTTAATATATTTCTATGCATGTTTTTCTAGAGATAATTAAATTAAAAAGAAACCTCAGTGGTTAACATAAGATTCACTACTATTTTTCATTCAATTCTATTTTGAATAATTTTTCGCAATAATTTTCAAGTTATTTATTGTTTTTATATCTATTAATTCGGATTATAGGTGATAAAATATTAGTTCAAACATCAACTAGAGAATAAAATATGGTATATTTTATTCTCATTAACTTTTCACTATCTACATTCATAGATATTTTATGAAATGTGATAGTGGTTGTGATAAAAAAATTACTGGGGAGTTGAATGGATATAGTTTTCATATATTGTGAGCCTATGTATATTTTCTATAAATAAAACACACAAAAATTGACATTAAATGTAAATACCAAGGTATTATAGTTCTTTATTCATTTTTTGAGGGATTATTAAATTTAAAAAATAGAATCCTTAGAGGATTACAAATTCAATTTTTATTTAATTATTAAAATTTGGATAAAATTAATGACAAAAATAGATTACGAAAAAAAAAATTTAAGGATAATATTCCAATTTCATATTTTGATGTCTTGATAGGTTTGAAAACTTTTTTGAAATATTTTAATGTTTTCGTATTTAAAGAGATAACTTGATCCATGAAATGATAAATTGAAGTATTTTTTATTTTATTGTTATATTTTTGGAACTATGGTTACATTTTTAAACATTAGGTGGATATACATTGAAATATATATTTATTTTAATTATTTAATGACTAAATATTTATTTTATATTGTTTTTAATCCATATAATAATGTAAATTCATATTTTATTTCCACATTAGACACCCATTATCCTAACATACCACTTTATACCAGTTTATAGTGTAATCACTATGAATAGTTGTATATGGGGGGAGAGAGTATAACTATTGAAATGATATCGAGGTACTAAATCATGTTCGTGGAACAATGACTACTAATTTTTTCGATTTTATTTTCCCAATATCATTCTCGAAAAAATAGACAAATCATTATTTTTGGATAATTCATCTATAATAATAAATTCTCTATGAAATTTCAAGTCAAACACAATGTTATTGTATGAAAAAATTATATTAATGGGAAATGAGTTTTGTATATTAAATGACTGACATAAGTATAAATCATGAATTATGTATTATGAGTCACATATTTTTATGTTTCCTTAATAATTTATATTTAATCCACCCTTCATAACCCAGAAACTAACCATTATTTGACCTTGATATTGACATTGCACATGTAATCGTTAGTGTAGAAATAATAATATCATTATTATTTACATGATTCATGCATTATTTTAAGAGTGGGATAATCATGGATAAATAATTTTTTTTACCAATGATGAAAAAACAATCATGGAAATTTTTTGAATGTTATGATGGGTGTAAATTTATGGTTGGAATGAATTAAAATGGGTTGAAATGATTTTAATGGAATTTAAATTATCTAGGTATCAAAATATAGGTTAATATATTTTGGATTCAAATTATATATCTCCCTAATATGTTAAAATTAAAAATGTCTTTTGTATGTCATTTTTCCTTCATTAATTGAGTATTACCAGGAGTGAAATAGATATTTTATGTCTATGTTATTATAGAAAATATAATATTATTATTACATTTTTAATCAATGAATAAATACCATAATACTATTTAATTCCTCTTTATTAATATTAACATTCAAGAATTTTGTAAATTTTGGGAATAATTATTTCACAAGTCCAAATTTTATAATTTTAGTAGATAATTTTGTTTTATTTGAAATGATTTACCTATTTTTACTAATAATTTAATAATTATTTATTTAATACATTTATTATTTGATGATATTATTGGATATTAAGAAACAATCCAATTATAGAAATGAAATCAAAAGGGACTATCCATGATTGACTTCAGAAGTACGATATTGTATAGTCATTGGTTGAATATTAACTTCTTAAAAAATCCCCTCATAAACATTGTAGTGTTGACTATCATGGCTAGGAAAAAATTTCAAATATAATTGTTACACAACTAAAGAAAAATATTTCATACAAAAAACTATTTTTGTTATTCATTTTTTGATGAATCAATTAGGAATCCTCCTTACAATATCTTTTCATGATAGATAAAATCATCAATAAAAAATTGTTTCCTCCAGATAGGGTGATGTAATACCAATAAGACCTATTACATGAATTCACATAGTTAAGTACACATAATTTAATATAAATATAATATTATATTTTAGAGGATATGATTAAATCTTGAAATTATGGAAATAATTCTCTAATTCCAATTATATCACCAATGAAAACTTTGATAAGTTATATTAGATATCGTGATGTCAACAAAACCAAAAAATATAGAATTTTGGGGAATACATAAAAAAAAATCCATAGTTTTACTAACTCAAGACCAATGTCTATGAACATATAGAGTGAAAAAATTTCAGACTTCCTATTGTCTTCGTAAATATAAAATAATCATAAAAAATTGGAATGTCTAAGGAGGAAATCAAATATTATCTGTATTAATATCCTACCTAAATTAGGTAGATGTAAAACAAAAAATCCTTATGGATATTGACCCTATAAGTGTATTTATGTAGTTATCACTAATAACCATGGAGTCCCAATGAGATATAATCTTCTATATTGAGGAATCAAAATGATATCAAAATCTATGTCGAATGTTTAATTTATAATTGAGGTAGATTTTCGGTTCTCTAAAAGGATGAAGATCTCTTAGGAGAAATAATTCTAGCTAAATAATAGACAAGTTGTAGTTAGTATTTTCTATCTTCTTGGATTTTAATTTATCTATATATTTATTTATATTATGTTCCCATACCTTCTATAGTGAACTCAATTTCTATAGAGGTTTACATTCATTGGGTAGTCTATGTTAGAAGTATGGTATACATCTTACATTATAATAAGTAAATTTACATTTCATGTAATTTTATTTTTCACTATGATGATTCAATATGTTTTCTACATAGTGTGGGTGACATCTTACTACCCCTATAATTTAGTAAGATTCATTATTTATTATATATATTAAATCATTCCTCTTTTTCTAAAGATTTCTAGTAAGAGATTTGAGAATTTGGGGAGTGATTTTTGTGTGTATTACATGGTAGTAGTCATATGATAAAAATATACCAATAAGATGGTTTTACTATGGGACTAAAATTTCCCTAAAATTATACATCCCTTGGGGTTAGTAATGGTTACCCCCGTGAAGAGAATAATATTGTTCTATTGAATGATGTAAACTAAATATCACATTATTAATATACATAAGTAATTTTCATAGAATTTCATTAAGTATAGACAAATATAGTGATACCCATATTGATCTTTGATACAATGAATCTCATTAACTCTTAAACGATAGACGACAATCCATTCTAACTATATTTACATTAATTTAGGTCAAATAAAATTTATTTTGTTTTAATAAACACCCACACACCCTTTTCATCTTGTACTATTTTAAATAGAAATGCACAAATAATATTTAAATTTCACATAATAATCATAGTGTTCCTTTCACCTTTCTATATATAATCCCCAAGGCCTTTTAATTTACAATAGTTTTGAATGTAATAAATTATAATTTATCGTGCCTCCGAAAACTGTATCAGATTAATTAGTTATCGAATCATATATTATTTTAAAATATTATTTACTTAATATATGTGAAAATCATTAAATAAATGAATAATTTTCATTTAATATATGCATAACATTTTTCTTATATTCTTCTTGGTCATAGAATGATTTTTCATAATTATATTTTATCTTTGTTTTAGAACACTCAATTTCTAAAATTAATCTATATACATGGTTATAGGGATATAATGACTTTATAAATTGAGAAATATACACAATCATAGAAATAAATAAATTTTATTCAAAAAACACAATTTAGTTACAAAATACACTTGCATTATATTTCTAATAGGTTCGTGGATTTATAATTCTCGCATCATATTTTTTATAATATATTTATTACATTAGTTAAATTAGTGTGATTCAAATAGTTCATCATGAATTTTATATCAAAGTTATAATCCATATATAAATTTTTCTATATTAGATATTCCATGGAATTAATTCATATTATGATATTATATTCGATTATTTAAAAATGTTTTATATTCTTTATAAGTGTTATTATTTGTTGTAATTAATGGTGCATCATTGGATGTCAATATTGTTATAGTCATTTTCATAGAAATAGTGACCTAAATTAATATAATATTAGATTTATTTTACTAAAATATATTTTTTTTCACATTTTTATTTTTTATTTTTAGTAATATTATTTTGTAATGTTTATATTCATTGGTGTTATATGGTTAATTATCATATAAAAAATACAAAATTAATGAATATTTTTTCCTTTCATGAGGAGTACATTAGTATAAAATTTTAAATAAACATATGCAAATAGAGTGTTCAGTATTATAAACCATATAGAGGATTATTGGAATATCATAACTGTTAAAGTAGAAGGACCCTTATATTTTTGGGAGAGATTGAACAAACCTTGATGATTTTTGTATTTTAATGGGTTTTGAGAGTCTCTTCAACAATAAAATTCAAAAATTATTAGAATTTGTTTGATCAAAATTGATACGTAGTCAATATTGAATTTATTTTCCACTGACAGTTGGATTACTCCGGAAAAATATTATAAACTATGGTTTTGTGTCATATAAACATCACATTAGAGGTATGATTTTACTATATTTTTATAAAAAATAATTTAGAGGATTGTTTTTTGTTTTCATGTGTCTCTCTTTTAGAAATAAATATCATCGATGAGTTGGATGCTATTTATAGTGTAGTGGATATACAAGGTAATGTTTTTCAGTTTAGTTGAGGTGAATCTCAACCCGAAGAGATCCATTTTTTTATGATGGGTGTGACCTAGGAGAAGATTTCTATGCTAACATTGAATCCTCATTTTCGAGTTATATTTGATAACATGTGGAGGTTTTTTGGTTTACTTCACTACTCTATATCATGAGGTATTATATAATGAATCGTATACTTATGGAAATAGAGATCAGATAGTTAAATAATGTTATAGAGAATTTAAATTTGTGATGTCACCGAGATTTGGAAAATGTGATATTATGAAACAACTATAAAGATCATTTCTCAAAAAAATTGTTCCGTATTTTACAATGGGTGAAATACCAGTATGCCACTATTTTTAGTAGATTGGACGGATGGATTGCAATTGATATGATAAAAATGTAACTTTTCTTCCATTGATATATATATATATATATATATAAATATATATATATATATATAGTTCAAACAATAATTGATTATACCACAACATAATTGTATTACTGATATTTTGGTGTTCAATTTTCATATCTATAATATATATGAGTCATGAAATAAGAAGTGTCTCCATAAATAAACATATTTTCCTCCTAAAAATAGAATTGTGTCTCACTTGAATGAAAGTGGGATAAACTTATTTTACAAAATAAACATGGAAGGAAAACTTTAATTTTAGGTGAATTATAGTGAAAACAAGACTTATAATTTTTTCCATTATAATAATTAAAACCAATTAAAGATATGAAGTATAATTAAACCCCAAAAAATTAACACTTAATATATTAATTTAAAAAATATTTGTATCTAAACCTAAGACTTCCTGAACATATTTGAAATCTAAAAAAATTAAATGTATAGTGGAAATACAATATTTCAACAAATTCTAAACATTATTCAAATTATTACTAAATTTAATTAGAAGTATTTTCTACATTTTAAAAAATTTATTCCCATGAGGTAATATATCCAGAGGTATCGATCTACTTCTACAAAAAAAATTATTAGTTCAATATTCTATACAAAAATACCTTAATCACCCTGATCGGTATCAATCCCCCTTTAATAAATTCTACATATGGTTCTGACATCCAAAAATGAATCCTTTTATAAACCCAATTATAAACTCCTTAATTATAATAAAACAGTAATAATTTTATAATGAAAACCTCAAAAGTAAACTATTTGGTATGAAATTTTAGAGAAAGATTTCAATGATAGGAATCTATCATAGAAATATAATGTTCAGCATCTTTATGTGATCAAATTTATATGGAATACATGATGAAATATCATCCTTCCAACCCTTGAATCGATGGTCTTTTTTGTATAAAATATTCTGATGTAAAATATATTAACTCCACAATGTAAATTGAAAAGCTATCATAATTTTCTTTTTTATCTTATGATCAATTCAAAATTAATTCAGAAATTTCAATTATGATGTCATATGTTGTTATATCACTCTCAAATCATGATAATATATTCTATATCTAAATCCTAGTTCTATATATTGTTATCCTTTAGAGTTATGGTTGTCGAAATTTAAAATCTGTACACGAAAAATGAATTATAATGCTAAATAAAATCCGGTTGAATTGCAATTTGGTTTTCTAAACTATTTATAAATTTAGTCCACGAATAAAAACCCTCTCCATTTTTGTAAAAAAAATAAAAATAAAAAACCATGTTTTGAAAAAAAATAACAATTTATAATTCTTGTAATTTCAATGAAAACCTTATAATATTATGATACAATATTTATCCTCCATTTTGAAATAATAAAACAAATCTTGTTATGAAATCATCTTTGCCTTGGAAATATGAATATATTAATTTTTGTATTACTCCCCTTTTAAAATGCAATCAAACAATTTCAAAATTTTACACTACATTGTGATTTTGAAAGAGAAAGAAACAAATTCTTTTCAATTTTTTCTAAAATAAGCACCCATTGATAATTTAAATTCAATAATATTAAAATGGAAAAATTTACTTTTTAATATAAATAAATAAAAATTATTTTCACCTTAAAATCATTGATATTATATACTATAGTATTGAATAAAAATCATTAATTCCTTTTGATTAAAAAATTAAAATTAAAATTAAAATAATATTTAGTAATTAAAACACTCATACATTATTGTAATTCAATTATCATAAAAACATAAAAAATAAAAAAAGACGAAATTATTGTTAATAAGTTACATACATGATTATTTTTAAGGTTGTGTTTTAGAGGAATCATAATTTATAAATAAATAATAACAAATATAAAAACTAATACTTTTTATGAATTTCATCAATAATATGGTTAATAATTTTATTTTTTCAACCATCTTCTTTTCCAATGTGGACAACATCTAATCGTACTTAGAAATTTATTCCTAGTAAATAATCAACTATTTCTCCAAAACATCATACATCAAGGATCATTTAGCTATCCCTACATAATGATTCAATCATAAATTTAAAAAAATTACAATGAAATACTTCTATATTCTTCATATCTGTATAATAATTTGTTAACTCATATATTGTTTCCCATTGGTCCCTCTCATCCAATTAAATCTCATTGAATCATTTACATTAAGCATTAATGTGTTCATGTATAAAAGAAACTATATGATTATCAAAATTGTGGATGTATTTGAAATGTGATTTTAAGTGATATGAAATGCCCCTTACATTCAATATGAAACTCAGGTCCATCATTAATTTTTTTCACACTACTGTTGAACATACTTAATTGAATCAATTAGTTTCTTCTTCAATTTTGATTCTTTAAAATTGAACATTTTTCCTTATATAAAGAAAAATTTGTAATTAATCTCTAATAAAATGTTATATGCAAAAATAATCTTCATTAAAAAAATTATATTTGGAATCAATATAATTTCAAATACTTCTCTATTGATATCATGTGGTTGATTTTGATGCATAATTGAATTATTCATCTTTTTTTTCTAGTTTAAACCGGATGATTTTCTAGTGTATTCTAATTTTTAAGTGAATGCTCAATAATATTGATTATATAATATGATTTTCTAATATCAAAGTTATTCTATTTATAAAATTATAGTGATAATACCTTATTTTATACTTTTGAATAAGTAATTAACCAATATATATTCAGATCAATTTTTTCTTCATTCGATAATGTTAATTATTTTGATGAACATTAAAAGATGTATAATGTGCTTTCATTATATAAATTGAGTAATGGTTTTTTCAATGAAGGGTCCATTTATGAATCTTTCACTTTCTTAACTTTTTCAATATCATTCTTATTAAAATCATCCCTTGTGGATGTTACTATATCTAGAATAATTTTTAATGATGTAATTTCAACTTGATAAACATTCAATGATATTTTTATTCATTGATCAAATTACTTACCATTGTTATACTACTCATCTCAAATGTCCATATAAGGATAGATGATTGGTAAATATTTTTCTTAAACATTTTATTATATATTCATCCCTTTTCTTTAAAAATCCACCTTTCTTTGGAATGGTTTTTTCCCAAATAGGTTCTCCTAAATTTTAACTGTGTGTAAGATAGTTCTAGTTCCTTATGATGCTTAAATTTTATAACAATATATCAATTTGTTATAATCCAAATATAATTTATTTTGATATTATTATATCACAACTATAGCCTCTACATTATCACTAAAAATAATCTTTTTCAAATACCCCATTCTTATTTATTCATTTTATCCATTTCAACACTTCTATACTAGGATTCTTGATATTAATCCTCAAAATATGAAAACTCGTGGATTGAATGTCCATAAAATATATTATGTAAAACACATTTTTAAAATATCTATTGAGACCCTATTTGTATTGTGAAAGAAAATACATATTTCTACCTATGTAGAGGGTGACACATTACATAGCACGCAATACCAAGGGCAAGTGGCATGTGAACACGGCCAAAAGGCCAAGTGCAGTGAAAGGCCTACATTCGACTGTTTGCATCATGTATGCTTCCCCTCTTTACCATATCATTTATCTATAACTTCATGCCTCGTAAACCCCCAAGGGGTATTCCAGGATTCAAACCCATGGACTTTTAGATGCTGGATTATGGGGATTACCACTTAGGCACCACCACAACTGAATATTTAATATATATTTATCTTTGATGAATTTATTCTTATTTAGAGAGGGGTATTGGTAATATAAAAGATTATAAATATTTCATTTTCTCTTATCATGCCTTCATGTACTTTTCCCCATCATTCAACATAAATTATTTTTGATCATTTAATGATAATAATTATGACATATTTTTAATGAGCTTCCTTCCATTGATTACATACATTAATATTATGTAATAAATTATCTCAATATATATGTAATTCCCCAATACTCTATCAGGATTTATTTAATTTTCAAGAACAATAATTTTCAATTGATTCAGAAAAACCCTTTTTAACATCAAAGATAACTAAATAATTTTCAACTTCAACATTCCCTTTTTAATTAAAATGATATCAGTCCATTAAAATGTCAAAAATATAAGAATCCATATTGTGATGTGGAAATATAAATCATGGAATATAATAGATTCATTGTCACCCATACTTGGAAATATTATTAATTAAACAAGAATTGGAACCTTATCCTTCAACACAATCATTTTTCCCCACCTATGATCTTCTTGACAGATCAAGAATCCTATAGGAATTTCATAAATAGAAAAAGTGACTCACACTAGAATGTATTTCATAGAGCTCAACAAACCTATCCAATTATAATATTAATAGTTTTCAATGTTGTTAAATGACACACTTTTTACATCTCAAGATTCTATAAACCTCATACGTCCTTAGAACAGAAAAATAAGGGGTAGATAGAATAACTCATGTTCTTCCTTATAAATAACTACTCATTTCTAGCCATAAAATTCTATTACCTCATTAGAAAAATCCAACTTTAAAAAAATATGATATACTATCCTTTCACATATGATTTTAGTTCATTACATTTCACAAAATGATTATATTGAAAAAATGAAATGTGAATAGTACTCTATAAAATGAGAAAAACCTAGACAATAGATCTATATTTATCTTTTTGAAATTAAAATTGGTATACTCCCTCATATGTCAATCATATTTTTATCACCTGTACCATGGATTAAATTGTATTATAAGAACTAGATTGCTTCCTACGAGAAAATATGACTTTATAAGGTATTGAAATAATTAAAATGTAAAATTTTCAAATTCATAGATTATTAATAAGTGAAATTCTATCATCAGTTATAAATTCTGTTATGATTAAAAAAATATAAATGATTTTTTAACATTTCATGATATAAAAAATTATAAAATCTCATAGATTTAACCTTCTTGATGACTGAAATGATATTTTTCTGAAAAATGTCATTCTAAACCAATTCATCTAAAAAAATAATGAATTTAAATCCCTATAATTTAAATGATAGGTAATTTTATTAATCACTATAATTTAAATGAATTATGAAAATATATCAAGAAAATCACAATGAATTTAAAACATATTAAATTAAAAAAATCATAAAAGTAATGTTACAACAATTGATATATGGAGATAATGTATATATAATATATGTAAAATTTTAATTCTCTATATGTAGTAAATATTTATATGACAATTATGTATTCAAATAATATATCCCCTTTAGTACATATTCATTTTTATAGAAAATCATAGAAACCCATATTTCCATGGCCTTCGTATACATATAATCTTGATTTGTATAATGCACTATGAATTTTAAATATATTCTCCTATGAATTTATAATATATTGGATATCATTATAATATTGATACTATTAAAAAAACTAGTAATTATATATTAGATAATTATTAACACGAAAACAAATAGTTTAATAAAGACATTAGTAAATAACAAGATATTACCCACCTAAAATTTCATTCATTTAGAGGATAAATAATTAGTAATATTTAATATTAAAAATAATTATTCTTTCTAATATAACATTTTATTAAAATTATTTATATAATATAAAAAAATTATTATTATTTTTTTTTAAAAAAATGATAATGTATGAATTCACATATTAAAATAATTAAAAAATTTAACTGATATAAAATAATACTAAGAACCCTTAAAAACGCCATTTTTCAATAAATAAAATTTCATTATATTTTTTAAATTTATTTAAGAAAACATCATTATTTAATTAATTATATAAAAATTTGCTTTGGATATTTTTTTATATTTTTACAAATGATTGTTTTTTCGTTGAATTTTAAAAAAATGATGATTATGTAAATATTGTCGCTTTTATGAAATTATGATTATACAATAATGATTTTATTTTTTTTAAAATTATAATTATTTATTTAATTTGAAATAAATCATTTGAAAATAAAATATGTAATTTATAAAACCCATGGAAACATTTTTGAAACATAATCAAAATGTTACTCTAACAAAATAATATTTCTTATTTTAACTAAGTATCCATATGGTGGAATTCAGTTTTTTATTAATTAGGAAGGAAAATAACACCTATTTGGTAAATAATATTCCAATATTTTTTTTGAAATAAATATCAATCATAATATCATTTTTATCATTATTTATTAATAATTAATAAACTATGTCAAAGAATGGTTTTCATGCATTAGGTGCACTAATACTAAAATTTATTTTTTTCACCCATCGAGTATTCCCTTAAAAAATTGATCCCATAATGTTAATAAATATATACAAATTATTTAATAAGGCACATTTTATATTTATACATTAATTGTAAATTACGTAGGTAATAATTGTTTTCCATTGTAAAAATAAAAAATTATTGATTTCAAAAAATCAACGATTAACGACTTAAATTCAAGTTATAAAAATATAAAAAAATCAAGGTTGGTTAATTTTTGACCTTATACCTTCACCACCTATTTTTTTTCTATTTTATATCCATTATAAGCTGAATCGGGATTGATCCTTTCCTATTATAACAAACATTAACTCCTATCAATTATTAAAGGATCCAACTCAATAAGAAGTTTCCTCACAACCCACACCATGTATAATTAACCAATCAATACCCATGTAACTCCCAAATACTCCTAGAAACATTCTATAGGTTCATGTGTTATCAAAAGACCACCTCTCAAAGCATTAACCCATTTTTTAGTGGATCTATTTTAAAGAGTAAACTGGTTATAGAACCTTCATATAAGGGTTATTTAAAGGAATAATTATTCATAACATAATTTAATTTCATTGATTTATAATTATTATTCCAAATTAACATTATTATATATTTAATTATTTGATCCTATTATTATTTATAATTTTAATTCAATATTTTTTTCTATGGGATTTTAATTCTTTTTCATGAACAGATTTCTAAAAAACTACTACATCCATTGTTATGATATTCATATTGGTTTTTTGTCTCAATTTACATTAATTAAGTCATGTTTTGTTCTATGAACTAAATTTTATTATTAATTTCTATATACTATCTATTTAATATATAATATCATGAATTATATTTTATGCATTTTATTTGGGGAAGAATTGCATGCTCTCTATTTCATGGGGCTTCTCATTAAATATATATTTATATATAATGGATTATTTATCTATTCATTGATGATATTATAATTCACTTTCTCATTATTTTTATAGGAATTACATTGAAGTATTTATTTCAACACAAATTTGTTTGATGTTTATAATAATTATCAATCTCTTTGAATGATCTATTTTCATTCCATATCCATATTCACTCCTCTCACAAATACTGCCTTTAAAATTTATAAACATAATTTTGTGTTATCCCATTTGACATTTATATTTCCCTTCCCCATATTCCCAAATATTTTTTAGGAATTGTTTTTTCTTTTTAATGTTAGAAATGTTATTTTAAATATTAAAATGATTTGACTTCCATGATTTTTTTAAATTTTCTTATCCCCCTTTCATTGAAGTGGAGTTTTATGTATTATTAAATGACCTATTATTTTATCTTCCTTTATAAAATGATTTTTTTTCAAAAATCACTCCATTAAAATTTTTGAAAATAATATTTATATGTGTCCCATTACTTCATCATTTTTAAATAATGTTAAAATTATCATCTAAAATATCATTTCCATATAGAAACATATTATTATTTATGACCATTGTTCTCAATTAAGAATCCATTTAATTTCTTAAAATGGGTTTCTATAAAATTATAATTATTAATTATTTTTGTATGTAAAGTGAAATATTTTCATAGTTTTTAAAATTAAATGTTTCATTTATATAATAAATTATTTATTCGAAAATTATTTTTAATGTCTTATGCTTTAATGATGAATTCTTTATTTCTCTTTCTTCTCAATGAATGGTTTTCACCTTTATATAAAAATTCTGATAATGTTTTGTTTTTAAAAGTAATTTTATAAAAATAATTGTTAATATAAATGTTTTTTATTTTAAATAAAAAAATTAATGGTGTTTTCATGATTTTTAAGAAGTTATGTTTGTATTGTTTTTAAATCAGATTGAACCAATAATTATAAAAGATTAATTTAAGTAAGTTCCAAAAATGATCTATCTTTTATATAGTTAGGTTTTTTGAATTGACATCTAAATTCCTATATGACTTACTCTATTTGGGTTACAGAAATTTTGGTGTCTATCAATTTACTTTTAATGTCATGTTATATGATATAATTTTGAAATAATATGAATCCTATTTTTCCTTTATTTTTTAGGATATGATGAATGAATTAAATCTTATGGAACATATAAATGTGGATGATTATGGGTGGGGTCCAGTATAACTCTAAATAAATCATTATGGTTTTATATCTCCTTTGATAATGATGTGTGGAAATATTTAGATTTTATTACAACATAAAGGGTGATCCATCATCGATTATTCTCACCAAATAAATGGCGATATTTATTATGTCACACTCTAATTATAATGGGTGGGAATTATTGTATTTTATGAAGAATATTAATAGTGAGACAGTTTTGATCAAACTCATAACATTATGTGTAATATAACATGGATTATTATCATGATATAATGTGGGTACCCTCATTGATATTCTCATAGTAAGATGAATCCATTTTAATAAATAAAAAAACTAACTTTCAGTCAGTGTATATTTTGATATATATTTGTTTAAATATGGATGTTATATGAAATAATTATTTTTTATATTGGATAATATCACAAAGTATTAAATAAAATCTTAAACATATATTCTATTATCACTAGACCTTGCAGTGTGGGTCTTGGGTTCTCATTTTTGGTTAGAGAATAGTTTTTGTTTATTATTAGTTTCGTTAATTTCTTGTATCGGGATGATTGGTCTTTTTTAAAAGCAATTGGGATGTTTTTATGTGTATGGTAAGATCATAATATTTTGTTAAATCTTTAATATTGTGGTTTCTAAGGTATTTCATCCCAATATAAATGATATTGTGTACATGCATCTATGGAACAGATTCCACATGAGGTAATCACCCTAAAATTGGCTAGTTTTGTATCAACTCGCTCTTTTCTCAATGCCTGGTGATTGGGCATAAGAATACACACCTATATAGAACCTCATGAGAGATATAGTTTGGTATTTCACACATTATTTATAAACAAATATATCGGATTTAAATATATATATATATATATATGTTAGATAATATAATATTAAATTGATTAGGGCTAACCTTGACTGAATTCTTTATATTACCTAGTTAGATTATACATTTCAGATAATTTTTTATTCATTTAATTCATTTAGTTTTCCATTAAAATTTATAAATTGATGCATAGTCAAACCCCATCTATGATTTAGGTAATGTAATGGATGATTCCTAGAGGAAACAAGTTAACAATAAGAGAAATGGAAAATTTTGTGATGATTGCAATTAGTACAAAATGGTATTGCATTATTTGTGAAAATATTATGGAAATTTTTACCTAGCTATCATGGGATATGATGAACAATAATAACTGTAAAAATCACCAAGAATCTATAAAGAAAAGATAGATTAATTTGCATTGTAAATATATTTATAAAGAACAAAGATGAATAATGACTAAACATCATATGTATCAATAATGTGTGAAGGATATCCAAAAATAATGTCTAAATTAATATGAAAATCAATCATGTTTATAATGATTGAGATTTGATCTCATGATTATTATTCTTGGGTAAAAAATTTGATCAATTATATTAATTGGAAGAATTTAAAATTCATCAAATCTATAGAGTTTGTGAATTATAAAAATTGATATCCTAATCCATGGTTTAACAATTATTACAAAACAAGGTAATATAATAAAATAAATTAACAAGGGAAATCCAATTAAGATAATATTATTGAAGTGAATAGTTAAAATTATGTTGTTCATGGCACTTTAAACCTCTACCCTATAATTATAAATGTATTTTCAAATTCTATTCTAACCCCTCTAGTGTATCTAGGATGTTTTTTATGATCATAAAGAGACAATTCCTATTATTCTATATTTTATTATTGGATAAAATCATTTGGATTATGAGTACTATATCACAAGATAATGTTTATAGAAATGTGCCTTTTAAAAATCTTATTATCCATCTTTCATATGAATTTAACGTGATTTTTTGGAAATGGATTAGTTCTCCATATTTAGTGGAATGATTATTTTTTAGAATAATTAAATCACATTTCATATAAAAATATGGTATTCTATCAATTATATAATGATTAATAATTCTTTTTACAAGAAATTAAAATAATATGGTTCTTCATACTAAAAAATGGTAGACTCTTTAATCAAATGGCTGGTGAAAAACTCAATATTCGGCAGTGAAATATTATTAGGAAATATATATTTACAAAGTTATAAATTATATCTTAATTCATGTGTGTCTTTCAAATATATTATATTATCATTATAATTGTGAGGATGCAATATATTAAATGGTGTGATAATGAAATAACCCAGGATTTTCGATTAAATATTTCTATAAATTGTACTATGATAGGTTGCTTTCTACACAAGAAATACTAAAAAATTTCCCTGCTATTTTAGGTGAATAGTAATAATAAAATAATAAGAATAAAAAACAACTATTCAGTAAAAGATATTACAGAAACAAAATTTCATACATTCACATGATAAAAAATTAATATGATTTATTATTTGAAAGGATGGTTTTGTTTTGATCAAATTTTTTAACAAATGTTACATATTTTATTATAAATTGATAAATAAAAACTATAATATAATTTAATATTAAAAACATGTATTAACATTATTTAAATTATTAATTTATATGTATCAATATTAAGAACAAATAATAACATTATTTTCTCAATAAAAAACAATTTATATTTAAAATATTCAATTTAATTTAAAATATTTTATAAATTTTAAAATTTCAATATAACGAATGAAGCTTAAATTTTTAATTTTTATGAAAAAATAATCTGAGGATAATGTGTTTATTATTTTATAAAAATGTTGAATTATAGTCAATTAGAAAAAAAATATGATTTTGAAAATAATTTCACTTTAATGACATTTCCTTAATACAAGAATGACTCAACTGTTTATGATAAATTATTTATAATATATATAATGTACATAAATAATTTAATAAATCAAATTTTAATTCATAAGTTCTTTTTAAAATTTTTTAAAACTAATGTAATATTTTACTCTAAAGAAAACTATTTTTGGTCTAATTATTTTATATAAGTGTTGGGTCCTTAAAATTAAATATACAAGAAGAGAAGATATCAAACTCGGAAAAGGGTGTAAATAAACCAAGATGATTATTTTAATAAATAATGATAAAAGGGGTGAAGTTGTGGTGGGTGGGTTGATTCCACAAATTACAAACCACTCCACAAACCGCCACTCCATATGTTGTTCGGCAATTTCAAGAAGTGTAACTCCCCATGGTCTTAAAAATAAATTTAATAAAGAATTTAATGAATGAAATATTGTGTTCCTATGAAAAAAACATTGTTATAAAAATTATTTAATGAAGATAATTATAACCTATCCATTAAACACAAAATTTTCATTTCAATGAATTGAATTTTTAATACCGAAAATTCACGGTTGCGATCAGAAAAGTATTTAGAGTCTGATAAGATCATCATAATTTTCTACTGAACAATATCTTAACCCTTTGGAATAGAAATATTAATCTTATGAATAGTAATTTGACCAAATGAATAGTAAAATCACCCAGGAAACTATAAATAAATTTTAAACATCATATAAATGAAATTTCGATATAATTATTTTAATGTAATAGTAAATATGTTTTTTTAAAAATATTAATTATGGGTCAGTATTTTTATAAGTAATAAATATTTAATAAAAATTTTATGATTAATTAAATAATTTAAAAGAAATATTATTTTAATAAAATGTATTTATAAATTAATATTTTGTTGTACAATGATTTTAGTATAATCTTAAGGGACCTTAATTATTTATTCAAATTGTTGTTAAAGCAATTAAAATTTTTAATTTAGTATTTTTGAAGTAATTAATGATTTTATTCGAAAATTAAATATCTCATATTTATAAAATTAATTTAATAAGATAGAGTTCATTTTTTAATTCTACACATCATGAAATTTTAAGGTTGATTTTGTTTTCAATTTTCTAAAATAGTTTAATTTTTGGTTTATACTGAAATACAGTAACCTATTCTATATATAAATATATATATTATAAGTTAAAAATACTATTACATGAGTCATGGATTATGTAATTAACATTGTTTATAATTAACATGACCTAGTTAATGAATTTATTCTCATGAATAATAACTATTCCTTGTATTGAATGAAATAATTAACTAATTGTTAAAATAATGAGAAATCAACCCTATCCATCACTATGAATACCACCCCATGTCACCTCTTGTCCTCGAGCCTCTCAATAATTAATACCTTTTAAAAATTATGAATAAATAATCTCACAATACCCTCCCCCACATACAATATATTTTTTTAAACAAAATTCTGAAAACTAGTCCCATAAGGAGGTTATCAACAAGAAGGAATCAAGAAGATAAACCCTATTCCTTTTATTTTAATTTATTTTGAATATCCTTTATTTTATTTTTTCTCTCATAAACTCTTCTCATCCAAATTGTATGATAACTACAGTAACATACATATAATGGAAATTTGTTTTTCTAATTTAATAATTCAACATTTTCTCTCTTTCCCCATCCTTTTATTCGAAAAATGAAAACATCATCCCTGATTTGATAATTTATTGCATTCTAGGATGACATGATTTCAATTTCAATTATAGTACTCATACATTTTCATGAAAAGAAATTTATAGTTGAAAATGATTATAATATATGTATTATATCTAAATTAATTTTCCATAACCGTTATATAGACAAGATATTAAATAATATAACTCCACTAGTTCGTTCTTATCAAAAAACTGATAAAATTAATCAACACAATTATCATTAAGATTATATCTAATGATTTATCCTAAAATATGAAAACAAAATAATATTTCTGACAAAATAAATTTTTTTCATTAATAACATATAATTTCATTTTTGGAGGATTATACCCATTCTAAATGAACTTACATACTCATTTACAGGCGAATAGATCACGAGAACAAAGAAAACGAACCCTCCTTAATGATGAATTTGATCACAATATATACTAAAAAATTCAAAAATAAAATTAATAAAATTATTATTAATAAATTACATATATAAAAGGTTCTTTAATTACTAATGAATTAATATAATTTTATTATTCCGGATATTATGATCAACTGAAGAATACCTACAGACATAAGGCAACAGATTCTAACTAAACCTTCATTATTCTTTTGGGTTACACTTCCTCAGTTTTTACCCTAATCAAATATAATTTATTTTTTATATACATATTCTAAATGTTCTGTATATTATTCAAAATCAAGTATCAAGATCCATTCATATTTTTTTAGAGATATACATGTTTTTAACTTTTTCTCAACTCAATTATTCTCGATAAGTGAGCTCTATTTAAGGAAGTATCTCGAATTCTTACACATTTTCAGGTGTGCTATATATTATATTTTAATCCACAATTATTTTAATAAAATCACAAATTTAATCATGAAAAACCATCATGGTTCATTTTTTGTTATATAAAATAATTATTCTTTTTCTATTTTAATGAAAATTTAATTTTTTTTAAACCACACTAAAATGTTTTATTTCTAAAGTCTCTTAAACTCTAATTTTATATGTATGCAACTTCATTTTGACCACTAATTTAATTATATAAGTCTATTATCCACCCTGAATGTTCATTTATGTTTTTAAGCCATTCATTCATAGATATATTTATGATATTCTTATTTTTTATGCATTATGATATGATTATGATACCCATTTCATTTCATTAGTAACCCTTATGTTTTTTCATCTTCTGGAAGACATATTCATGAGTTTGTTATCATGGGTTTTTACAGACAGTGATCCAATTCATTGGTTGATGTTTAGTCTCATGGGATTTCATTTTAGTAAAGGGAGTGAACTTGATTCATTTATGTGACCTTTCTACCATTTTATATAGTCTTGGAAGTTTTCCTTGACTCATGTTTACATCATGGTAAACATTGTTTACAAATTTTAATGAGGCCAAAATTAAATGTTCCCATATAA
Organism: Viscum album; assembly: GCA_963277665.1. Lineage (NCBI taxonomy): Eukaryota > Viridiplantae > Streptophyta > Magnoliopsida > Santalales > Viscaceae > Viscum > Viscum album. The sequence continues at coordinate 92,060,112 of OY728158.1, forward strand.
TACATGTAAATATTTCTTATGTTTATTAATTTTTGATGACTTTAATTCATCATGTAGTGAATTTTATATCAAATGCTATGTTGTATTCCCATTCTTATTCTCTTCTTTATTTTTTTAGCTCATACCTGTTGTTCATGTTTTCCTCAGCTTATCCTATGATGGTGTAAGGGCTAAAAAGAGCTCATAAATAATTATTAAAAAATGAAATGTTTTATTTTTTCCATTGTTTTTAGTTTTTGTACCTATTATTCTAAATAAATAAGACATTACTATCCTTGGATTGTAATTTTATAGTTAATTATTATTGAAATAATGTAATAATAAGTGAAAATGGCAGGTTTGATATAGTTGTTATAAAATTCCGGTATAATTGTTTTTAGATATTAATACTAAAGAAATATATTACGAACATTATGGTTAAGACAAGTTATAATAAAACACACCTAATTTCTTTTAGTATAGAGAAACTGGTTTGTCAAGAAAATACATCCATGTATAGATACTTCAAGTGGATGTGGTTTTGGAACATATGTACCATGGAGTAACAACTCTAAGAAGGTGTTTCAGTGCTGACTTGTGGTGACCCTGTACATTATATTGAGCCTTATTGCACACATGGATTAACATTCAAGAGGGATATTCTTTGGGAATTCAAAATCTCATTACAACCCATTATTAATGGAACAAAAAATGATCATGAGAATATATGTAAGAAAATAAGTTTTGGATATCATGGATTGAAACCTAGGTAATCACAAGTTTAGATATACTTATCATTTACAAGAATATACTCCTATAATCGATGATTAAGTTTTGATATTTTAATTATATATGTATTCAATTCCACATAATTTTATTTTTCATTTCCATTCAGTGGCTTGAAATATGAGAAGTATTTTCACCTGTTTTCAACATATAATGTAAAATGAAGTTTCAAGCATGTAATTTCTTAAGTGTTCTAGAAAGGGGCACCCCAAGGTTTTAAAAATAAATTTAATATAGAATTTAATGCATGAAAAAACTAATTATCTATGAAATAAAACATTTTTTATAATTAATTAAAGGATATAGTAACAACAAATCCATTAAAAAAATTCACTTCTGAGAATTAAATTTGGAAAAACTGACATACACAGTTGTGATCAATAATAAATTTAAAGTCTGATAGGCTCAACTTTATTTTTTTTAATAGTAACTTAACACTTTGGAATAGTAATATTACCCTTATGAATAGTAATATAACCAAATAAATAGTAACCTCACAAATGAATGTATAAATAAAATTTAGGCTTCTTATAAATGAATGTATGATATAATTATATCATAGCATAAGTAAATATGTGTTATAAAAATTATTAATTAAGTGTTGGTTTTTTTATAATTCATTAATATTTAATTATTATTTTTAAAATAATTTTATAATTTCAATGAAATTTTATTATCAAAATATGTGTTCTCAAATTATTATTTTCATATGGGTATATTATAATTTTAAGACACCTTAAATATATCATTAATGTGTGGTGAAATCAATCATATTTTTAAAATTTTAATTTTTGAAATAAATGATGATTTTATTTAAAAATATAATATCTCCTATATCGAAAAATAATTTCAAAATATAGGGTTCATTTTTTAATTATACATGAAAAAATGGTTAGGGTGAATTTTTTCTATTTTTCTAAAATAATAGATTTTTTATAAATAGTGAAATATATAAATTTATTGTATATATCCATTATAAATTAAATAATCAATTCCACGAGTCATGGATGTTGTAAAAAACATTGATTCAAATTCACATGATCAATTTTCTATATTTCTTTACAAGAATTATCATTTTTTACTTCTTGATAATAATAGTAAATTAATGAATAAAATAATGTGAAAACTCACCTATCCTCTACTATAAATAACACCCCTCATCACCTCTTATCCTCGCACATATAAATCTTTGAGACTTATCCAAATTAGGTAAAAATAACCTCCAAACCCCCCTTCCGCGTCCAAATCATTTTTCCTTAACATAAGACCAAAATCAATCCCATATGGTGGTTTTCGAGAAAAAAAATAAAGACGTAAAACCCTCTTCTTTTAATTGTAACATATTTTCATGTTCGTTTATTTTATTTTTCTATCCTCTTATATCCTCATAAATAATGTATGATAACTCCATTATATTAAATATACTGAAATTTAATTATGATAATATATTAATTCACCATCATCTCTTTTCCCCATCGATTTATAATAAAAATGAAATTCATCGCATATGAAGTATAATATTTACTCATTAAGGGATGAAGGGTTTCCAATAACTATTAACATCTTTAAGGATGATTATTAAACCATTTTTATGGTTAAAAATTATTATAATATATTTATTATATATTCTTTAATATTCTTTAACTGTTACATAAACTTGATATTAATTAATATAACAATACTAGTTCGCTATGATCGGAAAACCTCTAAAATTAATCTAAAGAGTTATCGTTAACATTTTATCTAATAATTCGTACTCATATATTGAAACAAAATATTATATATGAGAAAAACAGATCTGTTTGATTATTAATAAAACATAATTTCAATTATGTATAATTATTATCATTCGATATGAACATCGACACTCATATACAAGCGAACAGATTATAAAACCTATGAAAACGAACACTCCTAAATGATGAAATTGAACACTCTAACTTATCAAAAAGTATAAAAATGATCACAATAAAATTATACTAAATCAATTATATCTATAAAATGTATTTTAATTATTAATTAATGAATCTATTCTGATTTTTCAGGATATGAAGATCAAGTAACGAATACCTTTAGACATAATGTAAGGGATTCTACCCGAACCTCCATTATTCATTATGGTTACTCTTACTCTATTTTACAAAAATAAAATTCTCTTTTATATTTTCTATGTATATTATAAATGTATTATATATCATTAAAACTCATGTATCAATATCTACTCATCAATTTTTAGGGTTATACATATTTTTAAAAGGTTTCCTACACAATTTTTTCGATAATAAATCTCGACTTAAATGAACATCCCAAATTCTTACACATTTTAATGTGCACTATATAACATTTTTAAGGCACCGATATATTTATAAAATTATTAATATTATCATTACAATCTACAATGATTTATTTATAGTTTTATACAGACAAATATGCATTTTCCATTTTAAATAATCATTACTATTTCAATTAAACCACACTAAAATGTTTTATTAATAAAGAACCTTAAACAATATTTTTAAATTTATTAACATAAGTTTGACCTATATGATCATGATATATGTATATTTTAGAAAATTAATTTCCATGTATGTTTTTAATCCATTCATTCATAGACCCATTTAGGATATGCACATTTTTTATGCCTTGTGACATGACTATGATACTCATTACCTTCTATGGGTAATCCTTATGTTTATACATCATTTGGAAAACATATTCATGAATTTTCTATGATGGGTGTACCAAGAGAGTTATCCTATAACATCCCTACACTTCCAATTGGCTTGATAAGATGATATAATTCTATCTTTCCTTAAGAGACATCCCCATGTCCAAAAATCTTAGCAAAAAATTCCTATGGATTCATGAACAATAGAGGATTACTTTCCAATTTTAATAAAAACACCCAACCAAACGTTTCAATACAAAAACAACTACATGATTAATGTCAAAAATGTTTTACAATTCAATAATTCTAATGTAATAATAAGACCAAACCATAATAATCCATAATCAGTGTACCAAGAAGAACAACAACAACAAAAACATGAAGAAACATTGAAATTACTCCACAAATCCACATCAAATTCCATTATCCAGGAACCAAAAGACAACTCAAGCATCATGATGAGCCACTATAATAATTAAGTTCTTTACCTTTACCTATGTCCTAGAATACAACATTTTTGGAAGCACTATTGTGCCAAAGCATGGAGTGAGTAATAATACTCAGTATGTTTTACCCAAATTACTTCCCTACAACACCAATAGGATATAACCATTATCATAATATATAGAAAAAAGAATATAAATCCATTTAAATAATTATATAATAATAAAATCCATATACACCCTTAGCACAAGAAATTAATCCAAATCAACACAATTCCAAGGAAAAACCCCCAAGATGTCATTACTCCTTGCATATTGGAATATACAGTGTAATTTGTTGGGTTAAAAGTCCTACCACAACGATAATCAAACTATTCCTCATGATCCTAGTATTACCATTAATGGTAGAGCTTAATATCCAACCATATCCCCTTTTGTAGTGGTATTTCATGCTGACATTACAATCCTAGAGGATGTTCTTTCACACCCACTATCCATCCCATCCAACCCATTCTTATACCACATTATCCAATAATAAAATTAATAATCATTTTCCAAATTCATATTAATAATCAATTTCTAACACCATGTTAACCCACTAATCCAAACATCATTTCAATGTAACATGCCCAACCACTTCAATAAATCACCCATTTATTGAAAGCACCCTTAATCCATTATTCATGTTGAAACATACTTTATAAAATAGAATTTAAATTGAAACCCATTTTCCACAAAATATTTTACATAAATAACCTAAGCTACTGATTTAAAATCACTATTTTAAAATCCAACAATAAATCACATTTAACTATAGTAACTCATTTTCCCCAAAATCCCCAAATCCTCACAAAATGGGTTTCAACCAACCTTCACACATCACAATCACTAAAAATTTCCATGATTCCCACTTAATTTGATATTAATAATTCTAGTTCTATTAAACTTGAGTTGATAGTGAATCTACCTACCTTAGAGTTTCAGCAGAATCAAACAACACAAAACCTAACAACAAAAATGTGTGAAACTTCCATAAAATTACATTAGATCTATTTTCCAATCATCTATAGACAAACTATCATCTTTTTAAGAAACAAAAACTCTAGATATTAATGTGAAAGATGTGGATAAATATAATAATGAGAGAGAAAACTAGATCTAAGGAAAACCAAGAAAACCCCATGATTGAAGAATTACTAGAGGAGAATCACCATTACCGCACCAAGAAACCCCATTTATTTTCATCCATAACAAGTGGAAAATGTTCCCTAATCCCTTAGAAAAAAATACAGAGTTGGATTTGTATGGGGGATGAAAAGGGGTGTTTATGGCCAATCTCAAGCCCCCATTAATTTTCACACCCCTTTTGAAATTCATGTAATGTTATATAATGTAGACAAAAAAATTGTTCACCAAGTGTGTGATTGTTACTATCCTAAAGGGTTCCCCGAAAGTTAAGAAAAATAATGCACTAACCATACAAAATCTCAATGTCTAGATAAGAATGGTTTAACTAGGCTGGACATTTGCTTTTTAAACCATTACCATTAACTTTACACCACCCCTAGCTATCTACCTCTACTAGCACAGTTAACTAGGTTTGTTTAATGGTTTCCACTAACCATGATTAAAACATGAACCACTTTAAAACCCTCCAAAAACAAAAGATAACCTTAAAACTCTCCCAGACCTTCCCCAAAACATTATATACATAAAATGGCATAAAATGGGTTTATCCGTCAAATTGAGTGTTCTACATTCTCCCCACCATTGGACTTTCCATCTGTGTAATGTAGAGAACCATTACATTATTGAAGGAGATCAGGCCATTTTTCAACCATTAAATTCTTCTGTTCCCATGTATCCCCCTGAATCTCAAAATGATACCACAAAACCCAAACTAGATATATTATTTTACCAAAAAATAATTTCCCTTCACAATTCACAACCTGAATTATCATTTACACCAAAGAAGATTCTTATTCTAACTCACCATGATCCCAAAGAATCACATGGTCAGGATCTGTATGATACTTTTTTAAAAATGACACATGAATCAAATTATGCACCACACTAAACCATGGTGGGAAAGCCAACTGATATTACACATCTCTAACCCACTCAAGTCTCTTAAAATCCCCAATATACCAAGGAGATGTCTTTCTCTTCTTCAAAAAATGATGATGTCCCAACCTCATAGTGATTCCCAAGAACACAAGATTACCCACCACAAATGACAACGACCACCGACGATGGTCCACATATTATTTTTCATGAATCTAAGGCATCTCCATTATATTCTTAATTAAATTTTTCTTCCACATTGTATCATGGACATGGATCGAACCAACCATCAAAGTCTCAACTATTTCCACCAAACATTGTGGATAATCGAACAGACACCCATACAATGATTCAAATAGAGCCTTATGTATGGAGGCCTAATAACTATTATTATAGAAGAACTAAACCAATGACAAGTGATCCTATTATGAGCCACAAAAATCCATCCGGTAAGCCCTCACTATATCATCTAACATTTATATCATCCTCTTGGATTTTCCATCCATCTAAGGATGAAATGTCGTGCTCATCATCAATAGAGTCCCAAGGGATTTATCCTAGGATTTCTAGAAATGAGATGTTAACATCGGATCTATATCAGATATAATAGAAATTGGTACATCATTTACCTTTACAACTTCCCATATATTAATTTTGTAAAAATCATCCACCATGTTGGATTCATGTGTAGGGATGAAACGGGGAGACTTTATGTGCCTATCTATAATAACCCATATAGAATCATGTTTCATAACCATTCATCAGAGACCTGTAACAAAATCCTTCATTTTCTGCTCAGACTTCCACACAGGGAAATGTAAAGAGTGCAACATACCTACTTGTTGGTGATTCTCTACCTTGACTTGCTGACAAGTCATGCATCTTGATACAGACTCAGCCAAATTCCATTACATACCCTCCCACTGAACTACACTTTGATCACCATGAACATTTTCCATATACAAGGATGGAAATCACGTATGTAATGATAATAAGCAGGGATATATTTTTCCTAAAAATCCACTGGTACAACCATCAGATTCTAAAAGCTTAAAACTGAATTCCCATATACTTCACATCCATTAATGGTCTCCCCACCATTGAGTTTTAAACTCATAGACTGCTACACTATATCAAACATTTTTGTCTCTTTTTCCTAAACAACAAAGTCAGGGACCAACATGACTTGAAAGAAAACTTTTACATCACCCCTTTCTTAACATTCCAACCACATTTTGTCAATAACTGACATCAAAATTCATATATATGATTATAGTTTCACCACCTAAGCATATGAGTTTATACTAAATACATTTACTACTGAATTCCCCTTACCTGATGTGTACATCAAGTCAATGTTAATCATCTAAATATAGTTGTTCAATATCCTTTGTTTCAAATTCAAATATCTTTGTGATAAAATATTTTTTAATCTCTTGTGATTGGTATACATAATTAATTTCTCACCAAATAGATACAAACCCCATGTTTTCAATATATAAACCACCCCCACCAACTCCAAATCATGTGTTTGGTGATTATTCACATGAAACCACAACCTCCATGTGTTATACATGACCACATTATCCCATTTAATGAGAAGAAACACCAATCCTATCCCATATGTGTCACAACACACAACCTTCCCTTTCCCTATTTATGAAAAAACTATGACTGGTGTTGATGTAAGACGATAATTAAGCTCTTCCAAAGATTTCCAGAACTATAATTCCTTTTAAATGGATAATTCATTCTTGTCAAATATATCATTGGTGAAGCTAATTGTGATATTCCAGAAAAAACCATCGATAATACCCAACTAGGCCAATGAATCTTAGTATATCAAAATCATTCTATAGTGTATTTCTAGAGATAACAACAACTATCTTTTCAAGATACACTAAAACACAAATCTCAAAAATAGAATGGACAAGGAAATGATCCTATTGTATCAAAAAGTCACACAATGATAATGTGGAATAAAACCGATGACCACTCAATATTTTGAACAATACTACTAAGTGTTGCTGATGCCTCACCCCATTACTTCAATACATGAGTATATCATCCCCGAAAACCACCACAAATTATTTTAGATATATCTGAATTATCTGATTCATACTAGTCATAAAGATCATTGGAGCATTTGTAAGACCAAATTGAATAAACACATACTCAATATGGCCATATATACTCATAATGGTTATTTTGGGAAATTCCTTCTTCTACACCCACAACTAATGATATCCATATCTCTAGTCAATATTAAATAACCATTGAGCTCCCCTTAATTGATTGAATATTTTATCAATGTGTGGATGTTGATATGGATTGTTTATCGTAACTTTACTAGGAAAGATAATTAACACACGACTAAATACATGCATCCACATTTTTAACAAATAAAACTAGTGATGTCCATGGAGACATACTGCCTAGAAGAACCCTTTGTTTTACAACAACTCTAACTGCACTTTCAATTTCCTCAATTCTACTGGTTCAATATAGTAAGATCATAGTGAGATTGAAATTGTCACTATTATGATATCAATCCTAAAATCCACTTCTCTTATGGGTGTAACCCCTAATATTATTTTTGAAATACATCAAAAACCCGATCAACTACTTCCAAAAAACCGTTTCACCAAACTACTTCCATTTGTTCCAAATACAATGTTGTACACTAATGTGAGATTTTCCCACCCCCTAGTGTTAAAAACTTCTTTACCCCTACCCATTCACTCTTATTTCCTCTAAAGATATTATTAACTCCATCACCCATTTTGAAACTCACAATTCATGCATAACAGTTGATGAGGCCTTAAACATTTCCAAGATATTTATACCTAGTATTTCATCATAAACATCCATCTAAAATTCTGAGAAGTATGAAAACAACTCAAACTCATTAACGAAAATACTACATGATCTACACAAGAAGGATTGTCACACTCTTTAACCCATTAATGATTCAATTTTCAAAACAAATGGAATCATTTCCACACATAAACCCAAAAAATTAAAAATAATGTGAAAAATGAAATACATAGAAGAAACATATCAAACAATATTTTTATATAAGAATAATTTAAAAGAATCAAACCCCATACCATAGATGGTACTATCTAATCATCCAACAAAACCAGATTGGCTCCAAATAGCTTGTTTCTTGCAGTACTATGCTCTTTATTACTCTGATGGAACTTCCCCTAGTGAGGAGTCATGGTATTCCTAGAATCACCATGACCAACATTCATCTATTGATTAATGCTATGATGAATCCATTATCCCATCAATTCATAGGACACCTACGAACCTTGATAAGGATCAGGAACACCCATCCTTGGATAATTATGAAAATAACAATGAAGATTCCCCCATCTACGTGTAGTTATGACATGAGTGAGGTTGTTCCATAAAATTCCACTTCATGTGGCCAATGAAACCACATTAAAAACAGCATGATTTACTCTGAGGATTCATAGGACGATTCTCTGATCCAACCATAAGATTCGGCTCCATTCTTCCACCATGGAAATAAGTGTCCCACTTCTTCTTGATCCCCATTTTAGTGTTCCCACTATTCCACATGTGTACCAACATGATTCCCCCACATATGTCCCCTATTACATCCTTTTAATACATACATGATCTATTCACCATTTCTGTATAATAGCTTGGACATAGAATAACAAATTTTCAATGAATTTCTTACCTTAACCTGATTCAATGATTTGTGCCATCAAGGAGGCACTAGCCCCAACCCCAATGAAAAACCTAACTATATTAATTAACATAGCTTCATGTTCCATCACCAAAACATCCAATCTCATTAAGATAAATAATATTATTGTATGTTTAATTTTAAACGTATGATGGTATAACTGTTTGTTAAACAATTACTAATAACCCTCCCATGTCATTCCTTAGCCCATTCCTATTTGGAACACCAAATCCCACCATAATCATGCAAGATATTCAAAAATGTTGTAAATAACTTCACATTATACTCTTCTAGGGTTCCAATAAAATGCAAAATTGGATTCATTATATTTACCCCTGCTTCCTCCAATTCCATTTTTGAATCACCCTAAAAAATGGGTGGATTCTCTTTTTCAAGATGACTTGAGTAATCCACATGTTTCGACTTATAATTTCTATTACAAATTCCACTGTTTGGAAAGATTTCACTATATTATGAACTGTCTACTTGTTCTCTTGGGTCTGAGGTACAACCATTTTTTGTATAGCCTCCTCTGTTTGGTCACTACAATATCTACCCAGTTCCATTTCTATCAACATAAGAATCACCATAGGTCACAATCCCTAGAAACTTATGGCTTAGAATTAATAATTATAACCCATTCCATCTATAAAAACAATTCTTTAAAAAATTTCCATTTTCTTCCATTTCAAAAAATGAAATATGTTTCAAAAATTGACCTGTTTTCAAAATACCACAACCATTACCTTTTCAAAATCACAAATTTGAAAACAATTTCAATATTTTTTAAAAATTGATAATTTATAAAACACATAAACCATTGTGACCAATGAAATATGCAATCCATGTTGGATGTCATTTCTATCATTCATACCATGCTATTCTCATTGGGTACTCCAATGAAATTGCAATCATGCTTCTATAAGTGTATCCAAAACACTTATGTTCCATATTCCTTATTAACATGATGTTATGTATAAAAAGTATAGCTATAAAATTTTATTCTATACATCTCATGTTCTAAAAATCATACTCCATGTAATTATCCCAACTTGAGGAGTAATATAGAATTATTTCTAACTCCTAGACTGACAACTGATGCAAATGAGCCAAAAAAATTAGATATTAATGACCCGTAAAACTGATACCAATTTTTACATCTCACACCTTCCCACTGTCTTAAGAAGACAACGGGATACTACTTTTACTTAAGAGACATCCCAGAAGATGCCAAAGGATATAGATAATTGATAAGATATTCATGAATAATGGGTGATGATTTTTAATTTATAAGGAAAACACCCAACCAAACATGCCAATACCAAAACAACTACATGATGCACGTCCAAAATAATTTACATTTCAGAAATACTAATGGTCCTATACAAAAATTTCACAATAATACATAATCAGAGTACCAAGAGGATAACAAACAAAAAAACAAAAGGAATTAATCACATAACTCCAATGTTTCACAAAAATCTTGATGTTTAAATAACCACAACACCACAGAGTCATCATGATGATCCACTAGGGAAATAATATGCATTACCATTAACTTTTTCTGAGAATACATCATCTAGAAAAGTAACAAATTTCCATTATGGGGGTGAGTAATAAAACTCAATAGGTTTTCCCTAAATAACTACCCTACATGGGCCACTAGGGTAGAACCATCAGTAGAATTTATTTAACCAATTATATAAATCTAGTTAAATAAAAAAAACAATCAACATTAATCCAAACACTTCATTACCCCTAGCAATTCATCAAAATCAACACAATTCCATGGATAAAACACAACAGGTCATTAATCCTCATTTATTGGAAACTCCAAATTAATTCCACATGTGGGCATTCCTACCACAACCATACACACAACATTCCACATGAGCTCAGTGTTACCATTGACTGTGTAACTTGACATCCAACCCGATCTCCTTTTTATAGTGGTAATTCTTGCCCACATTCTAATCCTTGATGGTGGTCCTTCATACCCACCATCCATCTAATCCAACCCATGATTTTACCACTTAATCCAACAATCATAAAAATTATCATTTACCAAAATAATATCAACACATAATTTCCAAAACAAAATTAAGCTATTAATCCCAAAAAAAATCCACATTGCATTCCAAACCAATTCAAAAAGTCACCCTTTTATTAGAAACCACTTTATAACACTATTCGTTTTGAACCATACTTCAATAAAATATATTTTTTTTGAATCCCAGTTTTCAAAATCAATTTTATATAAATAACCCAATCCCTCAGTCTTTAAATATCCATTTTAAAAACAAGAAACAAAACACATTTCACATTAATAACCCATTTTCCCAAAAATATCAAATTAATAAAAAATGGGTTTCAATCATGCTTGACATATCAGACTCATAATAAATTTTAATAAAATGTATTCAATTTTGAAATTAATCCTTCTATTTCTAAAAAATTGTATGTGAGTGAAGACACATACCATAGTGTTTCAGATAAATTGACCAATGCACAATAGCCCCACTAATCTGGGTAAAAATTCTATAAAATCATCTTAAATATCTTAACCTAAAAACAATAAATCCGAAATCTCATGATTTTAGGAAATAAAAACATTTGATATACATGAAATGGATATACAATTAGAAAATAAACAGGGTGAGAAGTGTAGAGATCAGGATCTATGAAAAACTACGAAAAACCGTAAATTGAAGATTTACCAGAGGAGAATTGCATTAATCGAACTTAGAAAACCCTTTTAATTGCTTCTAAAATTAGTGTGAATTGTTCCCTAACCCATGATAAGATAAAATCCTATGTTTGGTTAGCATAAGAGTATAAATATGGTGTTTAGTGATAATATGAATCCCTCTTATTTTTAAAACCCCCTTTTAAATATGCACAGAGTTAGCTCTCGCGGTTTGAAAAACCATGTTCTAATTATGCAACTGCTCTTCTCCCAAAGAGTACCCTGCACTGTTAGAAAAACTATGTCCAGACCATGAAAAATCCTGATTTCTCAAGTATCACAGTTTACCTTGGCTGGTCACATAGTTTGTAAACTGTTAGCCTTAATCATGTGCCACCCCTAGTCCTCTACTTCAACTTGCACAGTTACCGGAGATTCATTCATGGTTTCCACTTACAGTGTTAAAATCATCCACCCTTATAAAATCCTACAAACCATTCTAAAAACATAGGAAACTCTCTCAAATATTATATAGTCACTTTAAAAATAAAAAAAAATCTAAACAAGGGTAGAATACCTCAAACCGAGTGAACTACAGCTCAAATTTAGTGGGTAATTTTTAGTCTCATGATATGTCATGTTGAGACATGGAGGGACCCTCATTCCTTTATCATACATTTTTCTCCATGTAATATAGTCTTGGAGGATAGCCTTGACTCATGTTCATGTCATTTTATATGTTTTTTTACATTCCCATGATGCCATAATTATATATTTCAATGTTATACATGTTATTATTAATTATGTTTTTTCATGTTTTATGCCTCTACATCACCATGTTATTCCTTCTAACAGTTATGCTATGTTTTATTCCTATTCTTATTCTCCTACTATGATTTTTATATCATCCCTTTTGTTCATGTATTCCCCTTGTAATCCAATGCAGATATAAGGGCTAAGAGAATGTTTGGTGCTCATAATGGATGATAAATAATGGAATGTTTTATTTATTCTCTTGTTTTCTCATTTATATACCTTATTTTCCCAATAAACTAGAATTTATTATCATTATCTTGTAATTTTATAGTTAATTCTTTTTTAAATCATGTAATAATATGTGAAAATGTTATGTTCTCTACACAAAGTGCCCCATGGAAAAAAAATTACCGGAGGAGGCAGTGTCTCCAGTACCCGGGAATGAAACCACATTTTTTATGGGGTCAGGATGTGATTTCCACCCCAGTAAAAACCATCATTGTTAAATAAATAGTTTACATGATGAGGTTGTAGAATCAGCTGATAAAAATGAAATGAAGTCATTTGTGAGGCCATATGGTTATTTCTTCCCCCTGCAAAGGACGCCCCCTCCACAAACGGACACTCCCTACTGACTAATTCATTCTTTTTCGGGTAATTCTCCTTTCGAAACTTCAAAGGAAGCCTCATGGCCCACAATAGATGACTAACCATGCTAGTATCTGATCCCTCTATTCATATATAAACGAACTAAGAGGGGGGGGGTTAAGAGAGATAAATTTAATAGATATTAAAGAGATGAGTGATGATGGTACAGAAAATGTAGATCCTCATAGATGACTTGATTTATCTGTTGATTTCCTTCAGGTAAAAATCTACCACATTACATTAAGAGGGAAACAATAAATCATATAGCTACCTTCAAGTCCTAAACCCTTGGAAAACTCAATTTTTTAGGAAATAAATAGATGGCCGCTTTGTATAGAATCAGCCACATAGAAAATCTCTATGTGGGTGGAACCCAATCCCATGTAGAAAAATTCCATATGGGTTGAATTTTAGCCCATGTAGCAACATGCTACACAAGAAGAACCTATCCTTTCATAGATAAATGTTGTGCAAGTGGAAATGAGGTGCACATTGAAAAAAACTACATGGATGGTTCCCATACCCATGTAGAAACATGCTACATGAAGGAAAACTCATCTGGTCTTAGAACATGATACATAAAATGGGGATTCCTAGGGTGTTCTACTCTCCACCTCCCATCATCCCCTTCCATCATGTCAACAAACCCATGTTGGCTCCTACATGAAATCATCTATTGAAATCAAGTCAATACCCCTTCAAAAGCCACCAGACATTTATTATAAGATCATCAATCAGATCATAATATCCACTTGAGTTTACATAATCATGGTTAGAGGAGTCCCATGTGTCACCTAAGTATTAAGGCAGATCCTCAGAATGACTTCATGTTTACATTCCCATGGAAAAAATGGTTATGACATTGGGATACTCAAATGAACGTCCCTGTTCTAGGTGGGAATAGATGGAATTACATTTTACATTCCTTGTGATATGGAATGATATCCCCTCCCACCCAGAACAAATTTTTTGACATTCCTCCTTGAGTAATCCCCTATGCCTTCTTGTAGGTGGTGGTACTCATTCTCTTATACACCTTATCCCATGATGTAGATGGAAATATCCTTAGATGTACCCATCCTATATAAGAAAATAAAAAAGGATCCAAGAACACTCAAATACATATCCCTCTACTTATGGGCTCCATCACCCCACCCACCAACAGATAGTGTGGATTATGTGATCTTTAGATATACTATTTCCTATTGTTCATCACACTCAAAATGAATCATTTTTTAGAAGCATGGTAATCATTGCATGAATTGGAATATTGTTTGTTTTTTTAATCCTCAGAGGATGTTCAGAATGTGTGCCAGCAAAGTTCCCATACAGGTCAAGCAGATTACAGTATTGAAGGTGGCACCATTTTCCAGTGTTTTCCAAATTTTTGGGCCTAAAAATTGGCCATTGGAGAAAAATGTTTTTGGAAAAGAGACTTTCACTCCATGTACATGAAGGAGATTAAACTTGCACGCGATATGTTTTTCAAAATCAGAACATGTAAAAATTGAAAAGGGATAAGGGCTACGCCGGTTTTGGGATGGTCGCGTATGTGACTTGCACTCCATGAAGGACTTGCACGCCGGTACCTAGGAGGTTTGGAAAGTTACGCGCCAGATGATTTTCGTGATTAGATCTTCAAAATATGGAAAATCGAAGAGGGTCGCGCATGTACTGGTTTGGTCATGCAGGTGAGTTGTGCGTCAGAGGCTAGAGATGATGGAGTTGCACACCGGAACATGCGAGCCGAGAGGAGGCTTATGCGCCCCAGCACAGGGTGTCCTATTTTCATATAAATAGGGGACCACCCCTCATCATTTTTAATGAATTTTAAGACTTATATAATTTTCAAGATCCAGTAATGCAAGTAGTTGGGTCGCGCAAGTGGTAGTTGGGCCACACAGGTAGAGGCTGCGCATCAGTTGTTGGTTGCACCCCCAAGGAAGTTTGGGTGAGAACAGAATAGAGTCGAGCAGGTTTGATGTTGAAGTAGGTGGTGTCGCGCAGGTGTTTGGTTGATACCTATGCGCTAATTTTAACTTCCACGCCGAATTTGTGCCATGCAAGATACATGTGCGCCATGCAGTAAAGAAGCGTGCCAGTGTTTTTGAGCTACGTGATAGTTGGAAGATTCCACGGTACCCTTGAAGGGAAGTGATATTTGACTATAGGTGAGAGTTGTACATCAACATAGCATCTACACGAAATAGAGGATTTATTCTTTAGAGATGATGAAGAGACATTCATGTCTATAAACAGAGTGTGACATCACCAAGGGCAGTGATCTAGGGGGAGTGGTTGTGAGTGACCCGAGGGAAGTAGTGAGCTATCCCTGAATCATTGTAAAGGTAGTGATCCTGGGACAAAGTGACACTGCCCAAACCTTTGTAATCCACAGCTAGTGAATTTTAGTGAATTTGGTATGCCCGAAAACCTGTCGGCGTATGCTCCTTGGACTTAACCCTTAGTGGTGAACCAAGTAAAAAAGTGTTGTTTTGTCTCTCTATGTGAATGTTTGATTTCTATTCATATCCATCATACATATTTTACAAGTTCCTACCAACATGGGAACAAGATCCATCACTTTAAAAGATAAACTTGACACCATGATTCACCCCTCCCCTCTCAGGGTGTCCCGGGTTCCTACATCATTGGGTCATAGATGTTAGTGGATATCATTAAATCCACACAATCCCAAATAAAATAGTCTAATTCCATGAATAGGTCCCAATGAAATTCTCAAAAGTCCTTCTCCATAGATATAATCCCCAACATTAACACAAATGGGGTATCATCGATGCATAAGCTCCAACCATATCCACTCAGTTGGGCCTTCCATACGATATAATCCTCGAACCCATATGAAAACCATCATAGGGAAAAATTCCCAATGAAGCGGTACCTCGTGGGATTCCTATCCTGTATAATCCCCAATAAATCCCCCCTTTGATGGTAATCTTCCATGAGTAATCCCAAACCATGTAGGCCTTATCCATGGTTATAAGCCTCAACCCCTATTAAGTGGTCCACATACACACATATTCCAATACCAAATGTACCACGGGAATCACTGTGAGTATAAGCCCCAATCCAATTATGTACCCTGAAATGGGACTCCTATATAGTATAATCTACTAAATAAATCTATTCAAATTGGAAACATCAATGCATAATCTGCACACCATATCTGAAAAAGATAAATAATATTGATATGGACCTTTTCTAGATGTATAATTATAAATCATAATGAATTACAGGGTATTTTAATCCCCCACTAACATAGATACATTGGATGATGACATAAGGTCCAAACCCAACACCAAAATCCACCATAATTTTCCCTATTCCACATCCCTGGTATGGTCATATCCACCCAGGAGAACATATGTAATGACCCAAACATTATTTAATAAAAATCCTCTTGATCTAATTAAATGTCTTATTATGGTTATATAAATTGTGAACTTCATTGGTTTTATGTTGTTGGATTTTAAAAAACCATTAATAATTTTGGCCATTTCTAATATAGCCATTGAACAGTGATCACATGATTAGTATAAATTTAGGGATTTAACAAATGAAATTTACTAAGAAAAAGGAAGTAATGGACTCATCCAGTAGACTAGCCCCGTAGGAAGCCCATTTGTTGGCACTCGGAAAGGTGGTGCCTTCATTGGGCTTCGCTCTTGACCAAGCCCAAGCTGAGCATAAAAATATTAAGCTTGAGTGGAACTGACTAAGGGAGAAGTGGATGTTAATAGAGATTAACACCCGAGCGATGTTATCCGAGCCACCCCAAGAGTATGTCACCATTATACACCATACACTTTGGTCTTATGCTGGTGTTATAAAGGGTTATGTAACAAGACCCCTACACTATGACTATGTACATTATTTTTTTTATAAATAATATTCATTTATTTTATTTTTTTTAATTTGTAAATAGTTTTAAAGTGAAAATATTATTTTTAGTTAATATTCAACCAAGAAATATATTTTGAAGAATTGGTGGAATTTTTAATAAAATAATATCTTCAAAAAATATTATTATTATTATTAAGTTACCTTTTTTAAATATAAATGATCATATAATTTTATTAATGCAATTGAAATTTTTATTAAGGTTTGAAAGCAGTTTTTATCAAAACCCACAAATTTTTGATAAATGTCTGTTTTAATTTTAAAAGTAAATATTCACATATTTAAATATTTATTCAGATAAACTGAATATTATTTTTGGAATCAATATGTCGAAATTATCCAATGGTGAATGTTTCATAATTTTCCGAGAGAGTCCAATTTTTGGGTAAAAAATTAAATATCTTTTAAATATAAAATGTGTTTTATTATATTATAATGACCCAATAGTGATGTAATAAAATACTATAAACATTATTTTATGCCAATATATGTTTTAACATTAAAATAATATTATTTTGGGTTTTTTTTATTTATTTTTCAAACCATTAGTGGACCCTTCAAAGCAAATAAAACAATTAGTCTTTTTAATTATTTTTCCATGTGAGTGTGACTCACTTCCACATAAGGAGTCCTATTATATTAAGATTTTTCAACATTTGATTTATAAAATATATTTTTCCTCTACACTTTGGAAAAATCTATGGGTTTGTTTGTGTTTTTTATTAGTTGTATGTGAGGTGTCCCACACCCTAATAATAAAGAATGCCCTCTCCTTTCCCATATAAACCCATCCAAGCACCCACTTACACTTCACTAAAAGCCTTTAGAGTCCTAAAAACCCATGCCCTACTCTCTCTATAATTTTTCAAAGGTTCCCTGAGCTCCCAAGAATCCTCTCATAAGTATTTGGGATCACACTTCCAAGTAATGGATTTCTTTCTATCTCATTTTTTTTCCAATTTCCGTTAAGTTGTTTTTCCCTTTTGTTTTCAATAAAAAATGTTGGGGTATGATTTCAACCCTCCCACGTACTACCATTTTTATGTTTGAATTATGGGATACCTCTTTCCCTCTCATTAATGCCACCCATTTACACCATTTACCATGCTGAGATTCTGTGATAGGTTTCACTCTCCTCTTTTACATCCAAGTAATTATTTTGTATTTTGTATACAAATTCCATTAAATTTGTTGGGACATGTACTATATGACCACCATACTATCCATTTCATGTATATATTATGAGACGCCATTTTCTCTCGCATAAATCATTTTCATGAATCCTCATGTCACACTGTTATTCTTCCGAAATTGCACCATGTCCTTTCAAGCCAAGATCATTGTGTAGTAAATACCACAGAAATGTCTCTATCAAGGGTATTCACCTGTATACACATCGACTTATTTAATGGTGCATTCATGTATGTATTCCACATTACTTTATCGTGTAATAACATATTATTTTGATTGATTCCATTCTATATAATCTATGTGGCACACTTATCCATGAAATGAAATGTTTAAGAAGGGTGTGCCTTGATTGTACTCTAATGCACTGGGTAATGTATTGTATCATGATATGTCATTTGAAATGGGTGTTGACTCATTATAATTCAAATGAAATGAGGTTTTACATGTTCTTCATGTGCAATGAGGGTTTAGTCATGCTCAATGTGCACTGAGTCTTGGCTCATGCTAATTCCATGTTAAGTGTTATTTCCACATTTCCATGTTATGATTATCATGATTTATCATGATTTTATGTTCATGTTTCTCTTGTGATCTATTTATATGCCTATTTTCTAACATTTATTTTATTCCTCAAGTTATTCCATGTTTATTCCCTTACTGAGCTTTATAACTCGCCATTTTCTTATGCATGTCCTCAGGTTATCCCATGTAATGCAAAGTACGAGGGAATGTAGTGGTCATGTAAATGAAGATTTCAATAATGATGTTGCATTTCATGTTTTATGTTTTTATGTAATGATCTTAAGTCCCAAAGATACTGGACCTCTTGATCATCCATGTTGTATCAAGTGAAGATTTTATGTAATAAATCATGTTTTAGTGTGTAATAAAGAGCATGATTATTTTTGTTGGTATCAGAGGATAGGTTTAGTCATATTTGGGATTAGGATTAGAAAAACTGAGTGTAAGCCTTAGGGATAATACTATGTATAATAAAAACATCCATAAGTTATTTTGAGTATTAAGAAAGTGGTTTCTCAAAAAAAATGCATCCCTGTCCGGATATGAGTAGTTAGAGGTGGCTCTTGGACTGATGTACCTAGGGGTGAAAAGCCCACAAGGTGTTTCGAGCTTGACCCCGGGTATCTAGGTACATGACAACGGGCCTTTATAAACTCTTGGTTATAATAATCCTAGGGGATAAGCAGTGGTAAATTTATGAGCTTAGTATGAACAATAATTATGTTAATAAAAAATACCCCTAAGAATATATGACAGAATGTAGATCATGGATAATAATGATTGAATCCTACATATTCATAAGTTTAGGAAATAAATGCTATTTATAAGTCATTTTTTTGACCCTGTATTACACTTTATGTGTTAACCCTAAAATTCCTTTTATTCCATCCAATGCCCCTAATAGGAGGACTTGGGCTAATAACTGATGTGGAGAACAATGTGAAGAAGGTTCTAATGAGATTCCTAATCTGATGGGAGCGGGAATCATGAACGTTGTCAAGATAATCTCTCAGTTTACACATGCTTCGAATAGAAACATGGGTTATGAAAAATTTTCAAACCCCACCCCCCCAAGATAGAAAACGCTGTTATCGAGTGCTTCATGAGACAAAGGCCACCTAATTTTAATAGATCATCACGTCCCTCAATCACCGAACAAATGATGAACTCCATTGAAAAGATCTTCTCCAGCCTTCATTGTTCCGAACAAGAGAATATTCTTCTTTCTTTACTTCATATGGTGGGTGAAGCCAATTAGTGGTGGAAATTGATAAAAAAATATGAAGCCTAAGGAGGAGATAAAGAAGTTGTGATGGATAGATTACTAGAAGATGTTTTTTGATAAATATTTTCCGTGAACCCTTTAAATTAAAATCGAAAGGGACTTCCTTGAGATCAAGAAAAAAATGACGAATCCATGAGATCGTAAAAGGTAAACTTCACAAGGATTGCACGATACACCTCTGGCTTTGTCATTAACCCCGAATGCATGGCTGACCACCTCTTTGGTGGGCTGAAACCAAACCTATGGAAATCCCTGATGATCTGTGACTTCGACAGTTATCTGTAAATTGTCTATTGTGCCCTGAAGGTTGAAATAAAGATCAGAAATCCTTAGGGGTATCATGGGGATAAGAAGTTTAATATGGACATCAATTCTGGTGGTCTGAAGGATAAATCCAATGGTGATAAAAGGATCCAACACCCAACTTTCCAAAGGTGCAGAAAGAATCACCCTTAAAATTTCTTGAAGGGGATGAGGAAATTGTTGAGGTGTGGAAGAAAAGGGAACCTTCCTGTTAACTGCAAACAAGAAAACCCTGTGGCTGCGACATAGGAGAGGAACACTCCGTTCGACTATGAACGCATTGTTCATTGTTTCAACTGCAAAAAACTAGGGCATCATGAAAATCAGTTCCCAAAGCCAATGGTATTCGGAGGCAACCAACAAACTCTAAGGCCGCAAGGGAAAACTTTTTACATCACTACTACTGAAACGGACCCTGAAAATGAATTGGTGTTAGGTACAGTAGTTATTAATTCAAGAATAGTGAATGCACTTTTTGATTCAGGTTTTATAAATTCTTTTATATCCATGAATGATTAGTAGAACCATCTGAAAACCACAGAAAATCATGTATATAAAGATGTCTGTGAGTACGGAAAATGGGGAAATCATTGCATCCCATGAATAAAAGTCCTCCTCTATCATAATAGGTGGATTGAACTTTTTGGAGAACCTCATCATACTCCCTCTGGGGGATTTTTATGCAATCATTGGAATGGATTGGTATTACTTATATAGAGAAACCATAAATTTCTTTAAAGGTAAATCGCTCTCTATGTGGAAGTTCGACCCCTGATTCTATACATGTGTAAAGAGAAGATGAATCTTCATTATCTCCACCATCTCAAGCATGGATATTACTACCCTATGAGCATGCGTATCAGGCTCAGATGGTTGAGCCAAGAAAGCAACCATCCTTGAATACATGCCTATTATAAGGGAAATCACTGATGTATTTCTCAAGGAATTTCATGGTCTTCCTCATATTAGAGATGTTTATTTCTCAATTTACCTTATACTTGGGGAGTTTAAAATATCAAAGACTCTATATAGAATGGCTGTTGTAGATCTTGAGGGGTTGAAAACACTACTATAGTAGAATTTGGATAAAGGGTATATACACCCAAGTGCTTTACCATTGGGTGCACTGGTCCACTTTATCATGAAGAAGGTGGGTCAATGCGCCTTTGAATTGATTACCATGAGTTTAACAAAATCATGATAAAGGAGAAGTATCCTTTCCCACTAATTAATGACTTGTTCGATCTGCTACGTGGAGAAAATTACATTTCTATGGTAGATTTTTGGTTGGGATATTACCAAGTAATGGTGGAGAAGGATGATATTCCAAAGACCGATTTTCATATAATATATAGGCATAATGAATTCATATTAATTCCTTTTCGGTTTTCTAATTCTCCAGAAATCTTCATATACATGATGAATAGAGTCATTAAGGACTACCTAGACAAATTTTTTGTAGTATTGAAAGATGATATTCTGATATACTCCAAAACCAAGAAGGATCATGAGGAGCATCTATGAAATATAATAGTGGACTTGTAGGAGGATATTCTCTATGAAAAGTGCATCAACTATGAGTTCTGGTTGAATGATGTCTCATTATTGGGCCATATAATCAAAAGAAATGGGATATTGATGAATCCCACCAAAACAGATGCAATTGAGGGATAACCGAGGACATCATCTGTAATGGATATCTGTAGCATCTTGGGGTTAGCTGGATATTATCGACGATTTGTGAGAAATTTCTCATGATCATCCAACCCTCTTACCAATCTAACTTTGATGTGTGTAATGTTTTCATGGAGTGATGAATGAAAATAAATCATCAAAGAGTTAAAAAGGAGGATTTTCATTGTTCCCATGCTCACATTACACACAGGTGGATAAATTTATGTGGTATTTTGTAATGCTTAGAAGAATGGAATGGGTTGTGTGTTGATGCGAAATGACAAAGTCCTTGCCTTTGATTCACAGAAATTGAATGTTTATGAGAAGAATTATCCAACACATGATTTGGAGTTGGCTGTGGCAATATTCTCTTTAATGATTTGGCGAAATTATCTTTTTGGGGAGAAGTGTGAAATATATATAGACCACAAAATCCTCAAGTATATATTAACATAGAAAGAGTTGAACATGCGCCAAAAAAGATGGATAGAGATGATCAAAGACTATGACTTCCCAATCCATTACCACATAGGGAAATCGAACAAGGGGACTGATAATCTAAGTAGAAATGACGCAGAAGTTCTATCATTGATGAGATTTTAAAAGGATCGAATCTTCCTAGACTTGATGAAGATGGACATGGAAATCAGAAATAAGGGAGCATCATCAATCATTTCAAAAATGATTATTAAACTGGATTTTTTGGAATGGTTAATGGATGCTCAAAATGATGATGTGATAATTAAGAATAATATGGAAGCTATTAGAAAAGAGAAATCCTTTGAGTTCATTATTAATGAAGAAAAAATTGTGAGATTTTTTAAAATACTATGTGTTCAATCATGTACAGAGATGAAGAAGAAACTTTTGGATAATGCACATAATTCAAATTTTTATATTCACCCAAGAAACACAATGATGTATCTAGATCTCCTAGAGAATTATTGTAGGGATAATATGAAGAAGGATATCATTGAGTATACATCAATGTGCCTAGTGTGTCATCATGTGAAGGCAGAGAGGAAGAAGTCTAAGGGGATGATGCAACCTTTGCCCTTACCATCATGGAAATGGAAGAACATCACCTTGGACTTTGTCACTAGACTACTAAAGACATCCAAAGGAAAAAATGAAATCTAGGTTGTTGTGGATCGTCTTATAAAGTCTATACAATTTATTTCATTATGGGAGGATTTATCATTATATCAACAGAAACAAATATATATCTAGGAATGGGTAATGTTGCATGGAATACCACTATCTATTATGTTCGACCGAGATCCAAGATTAAGCTCTATAGTTTGGAAAAGTCTTCAACATGCTTTGGATACTGAACTGAACTTCAGTAATGCATATCTTCCTCAAACTGATGTACAATCTGAGTGAACTATCCAGACACTAGAATATATATTAAAATCATTTAAAATGGAATTTAAAAGAGGATGGGATTAACACCTCATTGGGTTGAATTATCCTATAATAACAGTTTCTACTCAATCATCGTAATGGAACCCTATGAAGCCCTATATGGGAAGAAGGGAATAACACCAGCATGTTGAGATAATGTCGGTGAGCGTAAGCTTCTAGGACCAGAAATGGTCAAAGTAATGGTGGAGAAGGTGAAAACCATTCATCAACATATCAAGGAATCCTAGATTTGACAGAATAGTTATGCAGATAACTATCTATGAGACCATGAGTTTAAAGTCTAAGACATGGTATTGCTATGCATATCCCCATGGAAGAATGTCATGAGGATCGGAATGAAAGGAATGTTAAGTCCATGTTACATTATCCCTTTCGATATTCTTGATCGTGTAGGGGCTGTGGCCTATCGACCAGCACACCCACCTACCTTGGACAAAGTACATGATGTATTTCATGTATACCTCTTAAGAAATTACATACCAGACACTTCACATGTACTCTATTCAGAGGTAGTACAATTAAGGGATGATCATTCTTACGAGGATCAACCAGTGAAGATCTTAGATCGTCGGATAAAAGTCCTACGAAATAAGACAATTCACCTGATGAAGGTCTTGTGGTGGGACCACAAGTACAAAGAAGTGATGTGGGAATTAGATGAAGTGATGAATCAAAGTTACCCATGTTATTTTTAGAGTGGGAAAAGGAAATTTCTAGGGAAAAATTTCTTAAGGGTGGGATGATTGTAATGATCCAAAAATTCATTAATGAAAATTCCTCTTGATCAAATTAAATGTCTTATTATGTTTATATAAAATTTTAACTTAAATGGTATTGTGTTTCCTGATTTCAAAATACCGTTATGAATTATGACTGTTGCTAATAGAGCTATTGAACAGTTATCACATGATTAGTATAAATATAGGGATTTAACAAATCCAATTTAATAAAAAAAGGAAGTGATGGCATCATTTAGTAGACCTACCACATACGAAGCCCATTTGTTAGAGAAGAGAAAGGGGGAGTTTTCATTGGTCATTTCTTTTGACCAATCCCATGCTGAGCTAGAACACATTATGCTTGAGCAAAACCAACTGTGAGAGATGTGGATGTTAATAGAGATTACCACCCGAGCGATGTTATCCGAGCCACCCCAAGAGTTTTTCACCATCACACACCTTACCATTAGGTCATATGCAGGTGTAATAAGGTGTTATGATACAAAACCCTATCACTATGACTATGTACATTGTTTTATAAAGAATATACATTCATTTTATTATTGTTACTTTGTGAATAGTTTTTAAAGTACAAATAATATTTTTGTTAGTATTCAACCATGAAATAAATTTTGATGAACTAAAGAATTTTTGAATTAAATAATATTTTAATAAAAATTTATTATAAATATTAATAAATAAATTTCTATTAAATATATTTATCTTATAATATTTGGAATGAAATTATAATTTTTATTACGATTCAAAAGCTGTTTTTGTCAAAACCCATGATTTTTTTTAAAATATTGGTTTTTATTTTAATGTAAAAATTCAAATATTTAAGAAATTATTTATATAAAATGAATATTATTTTTGGAATCAGGATGTCAAAATTATCCAATAGTTAATTTTTCATAATTTTCTGAGACAGTCAAATTTTTGGGTCAAAAATTAAATACCGTTTAAATATATAATATATTTTATGACATCATAATGACCCAATAGTGATGTAATAAAATACTATAAACATTATTTTAGGCCAATATATATTTTACCATTAAAATAATGTAATTTAGGGTTTGGTTGATTTATTTTACAAAGCTTTAGTGGACCCTTCAAGTCTTATAAAACATTTTGTCTTATTAAATTGGTTTCCTTAAGAGTGTGACTCACCACCACATAAGAAACCCTATTATTTTTAGACATTATTCCATTGGACATATAAAATATTGTTTTAAAATACCCTTTGGAACAACCCATTGGAAAAAAACATGGGTGGGTTTGTGGTTTTGATTAGTTTAATGTGAGGTGCCCCACACCTAAATAATAATGAATTCCCTCCCCTTTCCAATATATACCCACCCAACATCCCACTTCCTCTTCACTCAAATAATTTGGAGTTCAACCAACCCCTGAAATACTCTCTCTATAATCCCCCCATGGTTCCCCATGCCCCCAATAAGCCTCTTTCAATCCTCACCCAAGCCGTTGGGATCACACTTCCAAGTAATGGATTTCTTCCTTTCTCATTTTTTTCCAATATCCTTTAAGTTGTTATTCCATTTTGTTTTCAATTAAAAATGTTGGGGTATGATTAAAAACTTCCACCATATTTCTATATTTTTTTTGGATGATGATGGACCCATTTATCTCTCATTAATTATGCCCGTGTACACCCCTTACCATGTCGTAATTCCATGGTAGATTTAGCTCTCCAGTTTTATATCCAAGTAATTTTTTTATATTATGCATCTAAATTCTATTATGTTTATTGTGACATGTATCTATATGACCCCATTACTATAAATTTCATGTAAATATTATGAGACAACCTTTTCTCCCTAATCAATCATTTTCATGAATCCTTATGTCACGCCGTTTTGCTATCAAAATTGCTCCGTGTTTTTCTAAGCCTCGATCATTGTGTAGTGAATACCATACCCCTGTCTCCATCAAGGGTATTCACCTTTATGCACATCTACATATTTAATTTTACTTTAATGTATTTATTAAAAATTACTTAATCATGGAATAACTCATGTTGTTGATTGATTCCATGTTATATGATCCATGCGGCACACTTATCCATGAAATTATATGTTTAAGGAGGGTGTGCCCTGATTGTGCTCCAATGAATTGGGTAAAGTATGGTATCATGATATGTCATGTGCAATGGGATTTGACTCATGATAATTCATGTAAACCGAGTTTTTAATCATTCTTCATGTGAAATTAGGATTTACTCATGCTCTATATTCAATGATCCTTAGAACATGATAATTCCATGTTAAGTGTCGTTGTCAAATTTCCATGTTATGTCCATCATGCTTTATCATGATTTTATGTTCTTGTTTCTCTTGTGCTTCATAAATATGCATATTGTCCAACATTTATTGTATTAATCATTTTATTAAATGTTTATTCCCTTACTGGGCTTTATATCTCACCTTTTCCTTATGCATGTCCTTAGGTTATCCCATGCAATGCTAAGTACGAGAGAATGTTGTGGTTATGTAAAGGATGTTTTCAATAAATATGTAGTATTTCATGTTTTATGTTTTTATTTAATGATCTTAATACCCAATGAAACCATACCTCTCGGTCATCCATGTTCTATCAAGTGAAGTTTTTATGTAATAAATCATGCTTTAGTGTGTAATAAAGAGAAGTGTTGTCTTGGTAGGCATCATAGGATAGTTTTAGTTACATTTGGGATTAGGATTATAAAACCCTAGTGTAAGCCTTAGAGATAAGACTATGTATAATAAAAACATCCCTACGTTTTGGTTATTATTGACTAAGTGGTTTATCAAAAAAATATGATCATGTCTGGAAATGAGCAGGTAGAGGTGTCTCTGGAACAGATATATCAAGGGGTGAAAACACCGACAAGGAGTTTCACGCTTGACCTGGGGTATCATAGTAAACAAAAATGGGCCATGTTGCACTCTTGGTTACGACCCCCTAGGGGGATATTCATTTTTATATTCACAAGCCTAGTATGAACCATTATTAAGGGAAACAATTCCCCTAATAATATATGTCAGAAAGTAGATCATGGATAACATATATTGAAGCCTATTGATTAATAATTCAAGGAAATAAAAGTTGTCTATAAGTCATTTGTTTTGTACTTGGATTAACCATTATGTTTTACCCCTAACTTTCCTTTTATTCAATCCAATGGCCGGTAATAGGGGGTCATAGGCTAAAAACTATTGTGAAGACCAAAGTGTTGATTGTTCTAGTAAGATTCCCAGTCTAGTGGGAGCAGGAATGGCGAACATTGTCATGATACTCTATCAGTTAACTCATGATTTGAATAGAAACATTAGTAAAGAAGAATTTTTGACCCCCCCCCCTAATAAAGAACAAGTTTCTATCGAGAACATCATGAGACAAAGACCTACTACTTCTTCTGGATCATCTGATCCCTCAATCACTGAATAGTGGATCAACTCCATTGAAAATAACTTCTCCATTGTTCAATGTTCCGAACAAGAGAATCTTCTTCTGGATTCTTATCGTATGGAGGGTGAAGCCGATCAATAGTGTACATTGATCTAAACTATAAAGCCTTATGATGATATAGAGGCATTGGAATAAAAGGATTTACATAAGATGTTTTTTTATAAATATTTTCAACACACCCTTTGTATTAAGATTGAAAGGGACTTCCTTGCCCTTATGCAAATAGAAAACGAATCCATCAGAGCATAAGAGGAAAACATCACAAGGATTGCACGACATGCCTCTGTATTTGTTGTTACCCCTGAATTCATGGTTGAACACTTTTTTTGGGCTGAACCTACCTTGTGGAAATTCCTAATGATCCGTGACTTCGATAGTAATGAGAAAATTTTATGATGTGCCATAATGGTCGAAATGGACATTAGTGAATCTCAGTGGTATAATGGGGATATGAAGTGTAAGGTGGACTTCAATTTTTTTGGTCCAATGGATAAATCCAACAGTGGTAAGAAGATCCAACAAACCAGATGTCAAAGGTGCCGAAACAAGCACCCCAAACATTTCATGAAGGGGACGAGGAAATACTTTAGGGGTGGAAGAGAAGTTCACCGAGCTATTATATACTGACAAGAGAAACCTACGGCTATTAAAGAGGATAGGAACGATCTGTTTGACTGTCAATGCATTGTTCATTACATCAAATTCAATGAACCAGGGCATCTTGCAAATGAATGCCCAAATCCAAGGGTTTTCAGAGGAAACAAACAACCTCCAAAGCAACAAGGGTGATCTTTTTCCATCACTACTACCCTAGTGAACCCCGAAAATGAAGTGGTGATAGGTATGCTAGTTTTTAAAAAATGAATAGATAACATACTTTTCGAATAAGGTTCTTCACATTATTTTTTATCCTGAATGTTTAGTAGAACATTCCCACCACCACCACAGATAATGGAATTAATGATGTCGGTGAGTACGAAAAATGGGGAAATCATTTCATCCCATTAATATAACTCCTACCCTATCATAATTGGTGGATTGAACATCCCAAAGAACCTCTTCATACTCCCTCTGATGTAATTTGATTTAATTATTGGCATGGAATGCATTTACTTATATAGAGCCAACATAAATTTCAGTGATAGGGAAATCATGCTCCATGTGGAGAATAGACCACCGATTCAGTTGAAGTGGAAGGAGGATGATGAATCTTCTTTAGCACCATCATCTCAAGCTTGGACATTTCTGACATATGAGAATTCATATCTGGATCAGATGATTGAGTCCTTGGAAGAAACCATCCTTAAAGACGTGCCTATTGTAAGGGAATTTGCTGAAGTGTTTCCCGAGGTATTGACAGTTCTTCCTTCTCGAAGAGATGTTGAATTCTCAATTGACCTTATACCTGGGGAGTTTCCAATATGAAAGACTCTATATTGAATGGATTTTGTGGATCTTGAGGAGCTAAAAAACTAGATGAGGATCTGGATAAAGGGTGTATACGCCCAAGTACTTCACCATTGGTTGTACCAGTCCTTTTCATCAAGAATAAGGATGGTTCAATGCACCTTTGCATCGATTATCATGAGATTAACCAAATCACGATAAAGAACAAGTATCCTCTACCACAAATTTATGACATGTTCGATCAGCTATTTGGAGCAAAATACTTTTCCAAGGTAGATTTTTGGTCAGGATATTATCATGTAAATGTGTAGAAGGAAGATATTCCCAATACTGCATTTTGTACAAGATATTGACACTATGAGTTCATAGTAATTCTTTTAGTCTCACTAATGCTCCATCAATCCTCATATACTTGATGAAGTGTCTTTTGGAATTACCTTGACAAATTTGTGGTAGTCATTATTGATGATATTATGATATACTCCGAAACCAAGGAGGATCATGAGGAACATATAAGAACAATACTAGAGACACTGCTTAAGGAGAAGCTCTATGAAAAGTACAGCAAGTGTGAGTTATGGTTGATGAAGGTATCTTTATTAGGCTATATAATCACAAGAAATGGGATATCTTTGGATACGTCCAAAACAGATTCAATTTAGGGATGGTTGAGGCCAACGTCTGTAATGGATATCGGTCGCTTCTCGGGTTTTACTAGATATTATCGATGATTTGTGAGAAATTTCTCATGATTGTCCAACCCTTTTACCAAGATAACTCAGAAGGGAGTACAGTTAGTCTAGATTGATGAAATCGAAGAAAGCTTCAAGGATTTAAAAAAGGCTTATCACTATGCTCATGCTCACTTTACCCACAAGTGGAGAACGTTTTGTGGTATTCAGTTATGCTTCAAAGAAGTTCATGGGTTGTGTGTTCATGCAAAATCAAAAATTCATTTCCTATGCTTCAAGGATTTTGAATGTTCATGAGTAGAATTATCCAACAAAGCATTTGGAGTTGGCTGCAGTGATCATTGATTTAAAAATTTTACAGCATTATCTATTTTGGGATAAGTGTGAAATATATACCGACCACAAGAACCTCAAATATATATTCACACTAAAAGAGTTGAACATGCACCAATGAAGATGGTCGGAGCTGATCAATGGTTGTGACTGCTCAATCCATTACCACCCTAGGAAATAGAAAACGGTGGTAGATGCACTAAGTAGAAAGGACCCAACAATTATATCAATGACGATAATTGAGAAGGATCCAATATTTATAGACTTGATGAATATGGATATGGGAATCATAAATAGGGTAACATCATCAATCCTTTCACAAATGATTTCTAAACCGTCTCTTTTAGAAATGTTGAAGGTTGCTCAAAAGGATGATGTGGGGATTCAAAAGAAAGTAGAAGCTATCAGAAAACGGAAATACTCAGTGTTCAATGTTAATGAAGAATTAATTGTTAGATTTGGGAAAAGACTATGTGTTCCATCAAGTCTGGAGTTGAAGGAGAAACTTTTGATTGATGCACATAGTTCATATTTCACTATTCACCCGAGAAACACAAAGATGTATTGAGATCTCAGAGAGTATTATTGGTGGAATAATATGAAGAAGAAGATCACTGAGTATAAAAAATAGTGCCTTGTGTGATAGCATGTGAAGGCAGAGAGGCATAATTCTAAGCAGGTGATGTAGCCATGGGTCATACCAGGATGGAAATGGGAGAACATCACCATGGACTTTGTCACAAGACATTTGAAGACATCCCAAGGCAACAATGCAATCTGGGTTTTTGTGGGTCATCATACAAAGTTTCGATACTTTATTGAAATTCTATATGATTTCTAATTGGACCAACTGGCACATATATATATATATATCAAGTAAATGGTAAGGCTGCATGGAGTACCACTATCTATTGTGTCCGAATAAGATCCAAGATTCACCTCTATGTTTAGGCTGAAACTTCAACATACTCTGGATACTAAAATAAACATCAGTATGGCCTATCATCCTCAAAATTATGGCCAATATGAGAAAAATATTCACTCAGTAGATGATATTTTAAGATCATGTTCAAAGGAATTTATTGGAGGTTGGTATAAACATCTTCCTCTTGTTGGATTATCCTATAAAAATAGTTTCAACTCGAGCATCCTAATGGTATCTTAGGAAGCCCTGTATGGGAAGAGGCACTGAACACCTGCATGTTGGGATAACGTTATTGAGTGTAAGCTGCTAGGACGAGAAATGGTCAAAGAAATG
Source organism: Viscum album (assembly GCA_963277665.1). Taxonomy (NCBI): domain Eukaryota; kingdom Viridiplantae; phylum Streptophyta; class Magnoliopsida; order Santalales; family Viscaceae; genus Viscum; species Viscum album. Next base: position 92,092,070 of record OY728158.1, read on the forward strand.
GTGGAGTAGGTGAAAACCATTCAGTAGCATATCAAGGTAGCCCGTAGTCGACAGAAGAGTTATGAAGATAACCGTCAATGAGAGCTTCAGTTTAGTGTCAGAGACATTTTATTTCTATGAATATCCCCATGAAATAAGGTCATGAGGTTTGTAGATAAAGGGAAGTTAAGTCCTAGGTACATTATCTCCTTCAAGATTCATGATCATGTCAGGGTTGTGGCCTGTCAAATAGCACTCCCACCTACCAGGGCCAAAGAACATGATGTATTTCATGTATCCATCTTATAAAACTACATACCATACCCTTCAAATGTACTCTCTTCATAGGTAGTACCATTATAGGATGATCTTTCTTATGAGGAGAAACCAGTGAATATCTTAGATCATTGGGAAAATGTCTTATGAAATAAGACTATGCCCCTAATGAATGTGTTGTGGAAAAACAACAAGTTCGAAGTAGTGAAGTGGGAATCAGAGGAAGGGATGAAGAAAAGTAACCATCATTTTTTTAGAGTGGGAAAATGAAATTTTGAGGGAAAATTGTCTTAAGGGAGGAAGATTGTAACGACCCAAAAATTCGTTACTGAAAATTCTTCTTGATCTAATTAAATGTCTTATTATGGTTATATAAAATGTGAACTTCATTGGTTATATGTTTTTGGATTTTAAAATACCATTAATAATTATGACCATTGAGAATATAGCCATTTAATATTGATCACATGATTAATATAAATATGGGGCTTTAACAAATCCAATTTACTCGGAAAAAGGAATCGATGCCCTTATCCAGTAGACTTTCCTCGTACGAAGCCCGCTTATCAGTGATCAGAAAGGAGGTGGCATAATTGGGATTTGATTTTGACCAAGACCAATCTGATGTTGAACACATTATGTTTGAGCGGAACTTACTATGGTTGAAGTGAATGTTAATAGAGATTACCACCCAAGCGATGTTATCCGAGCCACCCCATGAGCCGGTCACCATAGCGCACCTTACCCTTCAGTCATATGGGGGTGTTATAAGGGGTTATGTAATAAGACCCTATCACTATGTCAATGTACATTATTGTTTTATAAATAATATATATTCTTTTTAATATTGTAACATTGTAAATAGTTTTTAACGGACAAATAGTATTTTTACCTAATATTCAACCACGAAATCTATTTTGATGAATTAATAGATTTTTAAATTAAAGAATATTTTAATAAATTATTATTATTATTATTATTATTATTAAAAAAATTATATTAAATATATATGATCGTATGAATTTATGAATGTGATGGAAATTTTTATTATGGTTTGAAAGTAGTTTTTTTCAAAAACCCATGAATTTTTTATAAATGTAGTTTTTTATTTTAAATGTAAAAATTCACATATTTAGAAAACTATTTAGATAAAATGAATATTAATTTTGGAATCAGGATTTATAAATTAACCAATGGTGGATGTTTCATAATATTTTGAGACAATCGAATTTTTGGGTAAAAAATTTAATACTATAAAAATATATTTTGTGTTCTATGGAATAATAATGACCCAATAGTGATGTAATAAAATACTATAAACATTATGTTCAGCAACTAAATGTTTTACCATTAAAATAATTCGATTTTAGGTTTGTTAGATTTATTATACAAAGCTTTAGTGGACCCTTCAAGGCTTATAAGACATTTTCCCTTTTTTAATAGTTTTCATGGAGAGTGTGATTCACCTCCACATGAGCAACACTATTATTTTAAGAAGTTCATACATTGGCCTTAGAAAAGATTTTTTTTCCAATACCATTTGGTCAAAACCATGGCCTGTTTTCTGGTTTTGATTAGTTTAATGTGAGGTGTCTCACACCTAAATAATACAGAATTCCACCTTCTTTCCTATATAAACCCATCCAAGCTCACACATCCTCTTCACTCAAAGCCTTTAGAGATCAACCAAACCCTGACATAATCTCTATAGAACCCTCCCAATGTTCCCCAATCTCCCAATAAGCCTCTTTCAAGCCCCTCCAATGATTTTTTTTATCCCACATCCACGTAAAAAATTTCTTCCTTTCTCATTTTCCCCCAATTTCATTAAAGTTGATATTCCCTTTTGTTTTCAATTATAAATTTTTCAGTATGATTACGAACCTCCCCCATACTGCACTCTTTATGTTTGGATAATAGGATACCCTTTTCTCTGTCATTAATTCTGCCTATGTACACATCTTACCATGCTACAATTCTATGAGAGATTTCTCTCTTTTCTTTTACATCCAAATAATTTTTTTGTATTATGGGTCTAAATTCTATTATTTTTGTTGGGACAAGTATATATATGACCCCCTAACTATCCATTTTATGTAAATATGGAGATACACCATTTTCTCTCTCATAAATCATTTTCATGAATCCTTATGTCAAGTCGTTATGCTGCCAAAATTGCACCACGTTTTTCCAAGCCAAGATCATTGTGTAGTGAATACCATAACCATGTCTCTATCAAGGGTATTCACATTTATGCACATATATATATTTAATGGTACTTTATTTGTTTATTCCACATTACATAATCTTGGAATAACTTATTATGTTGATTGATTCCATGTAATATGATCCATGTGGTACACTTATTCATGAAATGAAATGTTTAAGAAGGGTGCGCCCTGATAGCGCTCCAATGCATTGGGTAATGAATATTATCATGATATGTCTTGTAAAATGGGTTTTCACTCATGCTAATTCAAGTGAAATTGTTTTTTTCTCATTATTCATGTGCAATTAGGGTTTACTCATGCTCCATGTGTAATGAGCCTTGGATCATTCTAATTCCATGTTAATTGTTGTTGCCTCGTTTCCATGTTATGATTATCATGATTTATCATGATTTTATTTTCATGTTTCTATTTTTCTCCATTTATATGCCTATTGTATGACATTTATTGTATTCCTCATGTTATTCCATGTTTATTCCCATACTGGGATTTATAGCTCACCCTTTTCTTATGCATGTCATCAGGTTATCCCATGAAATTCTAAGTAGGAGGGAACGTAGTGGTCATGTAAAGGAATTTATCAATAAAGATGTTGTATTTAATGTTTTATGTTGTTATGTAATGATCCCAAGACACAAATACACTCGACCTCTCTATCTTCCATGTTGTATCAAGTTAAGAGTGTATGTAATAAATCTTGATTTAGTGTGTAATAATGAGCTGGGTTTTCTTTACATATCTCTCCAGGTCCCTTGGGCCACCTCAATGTAAGCCCCTAACCATATTTGAATAGAACCATTTTATTGGATATCCTTTCCAAATGACGTTAAAATACATTTTTATTTCCTCATCATATGACCTAAAATGCTGATGTTCCAAGGTCATTTTCACCTGACTACATGGGTTCTGATTCCTCTCATGAGGAAATATAAGAATACTGAATTATGAGTTTTATCTTGACATAAAAAAACTCATTTCCCCCTAGATGATGGTAACCTCTATATAACCTCATCACGTAGCTAAAAATCAGATTCATCCTAATAAATGACTAAATAATCTCTGATCCATTCATAAAAAGTGTACCGTTTATATTGACCATTACTTTTCATACATATCGTATTACATAATTTTAATGGTAAAAAGGTAAAATAGTTATTCAACAGGGATAGAAAATTATATTGCCTTTGGAATATTAGTACCATACATATCAATTAAAAAATAAAACATAAACATTAATTTAACTCTTTTTTCTATAGATTCTTATTAGCCCTTGAAATCTCCTTAGTACATGGGATTAGATGTGGATATAAATAAATAAGGGGTGAGAAAATATCTATATAAGAGGATAGATAAGAACATGAAACAATATAACATGGGGAGATCATAAACATTTTCATCATCACATAGTCATAGTTCATAATTAAGAGAGAGGCATTAAGAAAAGGTTTAGAATATTGCAATGTCTAAAAAATGAGACATCATTTCATAGTGGTAAACTACCCCACATTGTTTAGAAACATTATTGCATGATTTTCATGCATATTTCTATTTTACCATGAGATAAATCACATTAACCAATTCATTTGAGTGCTATATAATTTCAGACACACCCGTCACATCATAACATCTACAATGTGCTATTTAATTTCGTGTGCACCTGTCGCATAAGATCATTTCCATTACCATTCATGCCACATAGGGAATAAATTAATATTGAAAATTAAAAATAAAATGGAAGGGATTGTATTTTATTTCATAATCATTCATTCATAAACATTGGGTTCCCGAATTAAATAGGTAATGACATACTTGAATCATCATCCTTGAGTGAAGAAGAAACAATCCCATGAAATAAAATATGTGTATTTTGAAAGAATGGTTCTTTTGTAAAAAATTTCTTTTCATAAACTAAATTAGAAACCATTTATATGATATAATATTTTAGATAATTATAAATAAATAAAATTTAGGGGATAACCATATATAAAATGGGGTGAAAGAGGGAAAACATAAAGAAAGAGAGTTGGGTTTGAGAATTCCCCATACCTTGTGTCTGAATGCAACCTTCATATTAATATCCTATATAATCACATTATATTAATTAATTTACTAATAAAGAACCTTTTTCACACGATTTATAATCATTATTGTTTTAAAAAATTAATTTTTGGGTTTTTATGGGTTGTGGAGTTTAATTTCATCATTCGGTAGCATTTGTTTTCAGGGTTTTCCGAATCAGTTATCTTGTATTATTGAATTGATGTTCATGTAAAATGTGTATAATATCATGAATTTATATTATATGTTAATAATTATATTCTATAATATGAAATTATCTTACAAATATTTTGGTTATTTAACATGAGGATGAGTCATTAGTTAAAAGTTAATGATGGTAATTTTTTGTTAATTTTGTAAATTTGTTGATCAAAATAGACTCATTTTGTTTTATCATTTATTAAGATATATATATATGTAAGTTATAAAACATAAAAAAGAAAATACAACAAAAATTAAAATAAATTAAATCTTTAATGGTTTTAAAAAATCCTCGAATGCGGTAAAAGAAAATTAATGTGTATCATCCAAAATTTTGGAAAATTGACACACCATAGGATACGATTTTATTTTTAAAAATAAAAGAGGGTGATAGAAGAGTTTAACAAATGGTATTCCATTAACATTATAGAATACTATTATATAAATAATATTTTATTTATCCTTCCATTTGGATTATAAAATGTGAGTATATTATAATAAAGGAAATGAAATTGAAATGAAATTTAAAAGAAATAGATGATTTACCTCTAGAATTTATCCTCCTTGAGAACCTCCTTAGAGAATGGTTTGGTTCTTTTAATGATAACAAGTGAATCTGGAAATGGAGAAGGGGCTAAGGAAAACTATTGGGTAGAATTTAGGGAAGGCTCAAAACTTTATAGGTATTAGTAGAAGAGGGTTTCATGGGTGGTATTTATAGTTGAGGAGAGGGATGTTTTACCATTATTTCAATCATTATTTTATTATATTGTCACAGGACTATGAATCTATTGAGAATTTTCAAGAAGAATATTGATATAATAAATTGGAGAAATATATAATGGTTCTTCAATCAGCGATGACTCAATAACTGGTGTATTTAATTTATAATTTATTTATACCCTTAATTATCATATTTTATTATTCACCAAATATTCATGTTTTTCTGAAATATTCCAAAAATTAAGCACAACCATTTATCTACATTTATAATTTAAAAATGAACTCAATTTTATAAAAATAATTTTCTATATAAGATTAATTTTATTTTTTATTAAAATCAACTTTTATTTTAAAAATATTGATTTTAACTTTATAAAGGACTTTATAATACTTGAAAATTTACATAAGGTATCATTAAATTATCTTAAAATAATAAGACATAAAAATATTAATTTATGGATACATTTATGAAAACAAAATTCTTTAATATTATTAAATTAACCATAACATGGTAGTTAAATGTTTATGACGTACCAAAATTCAAACACTTAATTAATAATTTGTACAATATTTAATTTCTTAGACTATGCTATTATTGTACCATACATTCATTTATATGATACCTAAATTTTGTTTATAATTTCTTAGGTGGGACTCCTATTCATTTGGTCACATTACTATTCATAAGAGTCGTATTACTATTCCTATGGGAAAGTTACTACTTCATCAGTATTGGATCCTTAACTTCTAGAAATACTATTTATTTCACTAATTATTCATTTAAAATGTTTTTATTATGGACATTGAGTGATTTTATGTGATTCATATTGTATTAAATTACTATAAGAAGGTAATAATTAAATTTATAAAAGATTGGGATATTTCACCATTTTGGAGAACATAATATACATATAGATATCCCCATCAGTAGAAACCTCAAATACATACATATGACACTGGACCCTAGTATATTAATGATTAATTGTTACCTTAGAGTAATACTTATTATACACAATTGGGAATGAATAACGGATATGTAAACATATCACAAAGCTATTAGAGAGTCCTGTAATAGGAAATATTTCACCCTATATGGGTGTGATGAGCCTGAAATATCATCATCTCGGCCAATGTGAGTTCTTAAGTTTCATTAGCAACATTACCCAAATATTTCATTTATTTGGAAGGTTGGTCCATAAGTCATCATTGATTAGATAATTGTTGAGAATTTCAAACTACATGAACCAAACCCATTAGAGACCATCCACATACATTTTAAAAAACATCAGTGATTGAACACCATTAAAACCCTTCACAATCAATCATCATATGCACATGGTTTTTTCAGAAAAAAATGGTGAACCCGACATGAATCCTTAACCAAGGTGACAATGAAACCCCACGCCTAGCCCCATTCACTTCCAAAATAAAAGAGGGTCGGAATAGAACCTCAATTACACATGTGGTAATGAGATGATACTCTAACGTGGTTTTATTAGTAGTTGTCACATATATTTCACGCACTCTTTATATCTCTTTAAAATAAAATGTCATCTCAAAAACATTCACAAACACAGACATCAACCACCTCACCAATTGGGTCCTTAGACAAACTGAGGACACCATCGTCCCCCCAGTAACTTCAATACTAGTTTTAAAATGCACTGGTTATTTAGTACCAATAGAATGCTACTCTACCCATCTTTGAGGTTTATATGCATGTACTCCAGTCCATGAAGCCACAACAACATTGCACCTAGCACTAGTAGGTAGTCAAGAACCAGAAGACCCCACTCCATGTCTCTAACCATTTAGGGAACCTTCCTCTAGAATTAGTTAATAATTTCCCCCATTAATGTCTTAAGAATAAATAATTCTGAACAAATGAATTCATCCCAATAGAACAGGGGTCTCGATCACGTCCCAAAATCCTCTCCATGAAGAGCTTATTTTCCTTTGGGACTTAACCAAAGTCAAAAAACCCAAGACCCCAATGAGTCCCACAAAGGGAGGAGATTATACAATCAAGAATAAGTCCACATACTTATTCCAACTAAATAATAACTTAATTTAAATACATCATTAGTTTATGGGAAGACATATATTCATTATCCCTATTATGAATCTTTGTTAGTCATTTAAGATAAAAAATAATTAGCAGGCATATATTCCTTCTACTACTAACCAAGATCACCATGAAAATAGGGATAAAATTTTCTGGAAGACTCATTTCCCTTTCAGCACAAATTAATTCTATCATCAAAATATGGAAATAACTATATACCAGGATATAGAAATTACTTTTTATGCAAATGAAGACCATTAGACAAATAGAGAGAAAAAGAACTAAGAGAATATGCATGTTCCTACTAATAAACAACAATCTTGTTAGAAAAATAGTGTGGAAACCATTTCCCAAAAGAGGAGAATTAATATGGATGCACTTCATCCCCTAAACCAAATATGGTGTATACCAGATATGTTAAGATGAATGTTCCTACTAATACACAAAAATCCAATCTTATAAGTAGGGTGGGAAATTATAAGAAAATGGAAATACCTACCCATCAATATTAAACCTACATCGAAAATACGGTGGAAACCAAATACCAGTATAGGAAAATATTTATGTATTCATATCTTGCTCATCATTTTAATATAGTTAAAATTGGAGAAATTGGTGGGTGAATCCCTGTAGAAAATCAAGGTAATACTGGAACCAATTCCCCCACAAAGAAGTTTCCATTACATAATGATAGGAAATGGAGGACTATAGTATGAACATATTCCTGGTCCAATACCAGAATGGGGATATATACCAGTTCCCAGCAAGGAATTATCTCAATACATCATAGAAGTGATGGAGGATTTGAAGTCAATTCGTGAACATATACTGCAGAAATCACATGATTTAATCACATTATCAGGATTATAAATGAGTTGGGATAATAAAACTACATCATCAGGTGGGGTGCCTCATCCGCACAATGACATGGTCACTCTATAGTTACCATTCATCCCAAATCGCTTTCCTGAGGGTCATCAAAAATATTATGTGATAAAATGAAAATTGGATTGGGCATAAATAACCATTCCAACTAGGGGACACTGATCCACATTAGTGTCACTCCAGGATATTCATATACCCTTTCTAGAACTTAGGAGGATAAAAAGAATATCTTATAAGCTCCAAATGTGCCACACAAACAGAATCCCTTATTTTATGGTCATCACCTACATCAAACGGGCCTAGTCACCTTCAAGAGAATTCCACAAAAGAAACTGTGGTAGAGCCAAAAGGAAAATGAATAATATGTTCAGGACCCTACTATACTAGGAGATGATGTTCTTGAGGCCATCAAAAATCCATCAAAGGTGTCTATAGAACCTAATGATTCATTACCACATTATATAATTGGATGAAGTAGTTGGGAAGGTCCTCCGTTAATGTTGTAAACAACATCTCTAATGGTATTCTCGTAGCACATAACAAAAATGTTTCCTTTGTGTACAAAATCTGATCAATCATCAGATCTCATCTCTTGATAATCATCACGGTAGCCCTCCACATGGCCAAATGATCAACAAATAGCATGAAGGTCCTCCCCATACATTTTCTTCCATGAAGTTAACCCTCATGGAATATGGTTTTGAAATTCTCCCTATAGTCATAAATCATCCTGTTATTGTATAATTCACCATTATGTATTTCCCTATGAATGTCATCCCCATAGTGACACCCTAATTCATCCAGAATGATCTATCCTGGGTATAATCCACCTTGAAATACTTCCCTAGGGTATACACTGTATAAATTCTCCCTAATGTTAGACATCAATCTATGATGGTAGTCCGCTCCATGATATCACCCATTGTGGATTTCCTCCCTGCATTATCATTTTAGGTTGAAAAGAAGGTCCTTAACTTTCTATGTCAAATACACAGAATTCCTCATATGCTTAGGTGAATGGAAATAAGGTTTCATAAATGTTAGATTCCTTATCAATAGAATGTAATATCCTTTATTAACCCGAAGATGGATAGGGAAAATGACCATCCTCTGAGCTTCCATTAGACTATTCACATACCTATTAGACCATTACTAGCCCCTCTACATGTGAAAAAATAATCAAGAAGCACCATTGTTGGGATGATCAACTAGGTGATTCTATGGAGGAAGAAAAAAATAAAAATTTTCTAATGAGAACACAATTGGCCAGCGACGACATACACATTATGATTCGTACCAAAGCCACATTTCTCTATGACATACGTAGGGAACATTCAAAAGAATTCAAACATAACATTCTTCCCAAACTCTAGACAAATCTCCTCCTTGTGAATGAAAAATTATTACCTTACAGTAGGTATGAAGGTCATGAAAAAATACTTGTAGAGAATCATTGTTAAATCTACTTATAATCCCTTCTTTCTATGTAGAGAACACAATTCGAGAGGCGGCCAGAAAATCTCCAACTGAGCTGCACCAATACACTTCATAAGTTGCATCATATAATTATTGACTCCATATCTAGTGTTCAGATCCATGGATGGGGAATCCTGGAAATTTTTATTTCACCCCATTCCTAGTTCAGTAGAATCCACTAGAAATGACATCAAAAAATGAAATTATCACAATGTGTCTATTAAGAAAATATTCTTTGTAGATAAGGTGGTATGCTCAATAAGATTCATTCTTGAGTAGGCCTCAAAATCATCAAAGCGAGAGATAAATTCATTACAAACTACTAAAGTATGAAAATAAGAAAAATCAATATAATTATAGGTTAAGGGAATAAAATCATCATTCATCACTAATGTCCTTAGACGTAAAGAGTTCATATATAGATCCAAAATCCTATTTGATCCATGCCTAAAAAAGGATGTGTAAGATCAAGAAAGAGGTGATAATAGAAGCAACTAACACAATATGGGATCATCCCCTGCCCATAGGGATAGGAAAATTTTTAACACAAAATTCCCCCATAAGACTGCAAACTGAGGACCAAGGCCCAAAAAATAGAATAAGATAAACTCCATCCCATATGTGTAGGGTCATTTTTACCTCAACAACATCTTTAACAAAAATAAGTCTTCTCCAATTTTGGGTTGATAAAAAGGGGTATGGTCTCCCAAATCTCCCGATATCATGGCCAATTTTCCCATAATGGAGGTGTACTACCTGGATACATAGAGGTTATCTCCATGTTTATATTTTTCCAAGAAACCTAAAGAGGATCCCCAAATTGAAGATAGATGTTGAAAAATGTGTGCAAACAACCCTCCTATAACATTATTTCCAATATGAATCCCAAAATTAATTATGTATCAATAAAATCTAATGATTACATTCCTAAATATGAGACAAAATATGATGCAAATAAAGGATAAAAAGGACAATATTTTTCTTTCTATAATATGATTCACACATAAAATGAAGGTGTGCATACCAAGAACCTGAAAATTTCCCTAAATTTGGGTTCCCCCTATCAATCATCCATTTCCTCCTTAGCGAATCTATACCGGAGATAAAAATTAAATGAATTGTAGAATTTCCCCCAACACATTCTCCCAATGATATCTCGTTGCTTGAAGAATAATTCTCTTGGTAGGTGGAATAAATTAAATCGTTTAGGAAAATCAATGTGATGCTCCTATGAAGAATAATTCCTATCAAATATACTCCTTGGAAAAAGCCCCAATATACACTTCCAATATATATTCCACATTCATGAGTATTTGTCCCAATAATTGAAGTAAGTCCAGACATCTTACTATAATGGTTCATAGACCATTAGTCTACCTAGACCTGATCATGGACAGATACAAATATTTCACTCTATTTATGAGACAACTGGAATGGATTCAAGAAATCACTCAACTCATTTCCCTGGTCCGATATCAGCCTCAAATAATGGTTGAAATAGCATGCTAGATACTTCTAATTTCTTCACCAATCCATGACAATATATATAAGAACACTCTTCAAAGGAATATCTAAACCATAAATCCATTGGAAGCTTGATCAGAAGTCATGGCGGAGAGGTGAGAACTAGTGTTTCTAGATTAGAAACTATACCCTAACATGGTGAGAAACATACCTACCCTGAAAATATCATAAGTCCAACGTTTCTGATATTCAATAGCTTAGGTGACTTTAACAAAAATCTAACACAGAAAAAATAACATTTTTATCCCATGCTGGGAACCCATGAACAACAATAATCAGTGAAGCTAAGATGTGTTGTGCAATCTTTTCAAGGGTAGACCATTGTATGGTAAACCATTTTTCCAGATCGGCCAGTCACATGATGGGAGTTTCTCTTTAAAAAATTCGTCTTTCAATTCATCTCAAAGATATAGATGAAAACAATTAATAATATATTCAACTGAAAAATATTGAAAATGAGAGGGTCTCAGATTACATTTCAAGATCGAATAGTTAGACCTACTCCCTTAATCAACTGCTTCCCTATAAGCATGTTCTCACTCTTTTAATTGATGACCTACACGATGAGCTATGAACAACACTCATCATAGTGAAATTAATAAGTTGTTTTTTGGATTTCACTACCATTTCAAATGGAATGGATGACTCTATATGATAGAATATACTCAAGTCCTATATATATCTGATAAAACACTATTTTCTTGAATGTTTTATTGATTATAAATGATATAATTTCCCCACATTGTGCTAAATATGTTTATTTATAAAATATTTGGGATTTGATCATTCATTTGAAAATTTGGTGAAAATTCCAGTTTTACCGTTTATAGTGCACTGTAGTATTTCGAAAATAAATATTATTATATTTATTATTGTAATTTGAAATTTTTTAACAGTGTTCCTAGATTAATTTTCTACAACTTTCATGCAGGACACTTGAGCTAAAAAGGGCATTTGGAGGGAGTAAATGGGACATTAATCCAATGGTGGGCTGGACTCGGCAGAATGGACATGGGTTCTGTATTTGGGCCATATCATCTTCATCCAGTCTTGGAATAAGCCCATATGTTGAGAGGAGCTCGGGGATTCATTTTCCCACAAATCATCGTTCTGTAAGGAGAGATGGGTCACGTGTTTTCGAGGTCAAATGGGCGGTGCAAGTTGTATTAAAATATTTGGCTGAGATTTCCCATTCACACTTGAAACCTCTTTAAACCTAGCCTCCCCTCCACTCAATAAATTGGAGTTATTATCATTTGTAGGGTTTGGGACGTGCATTTGGAGATTGGAGGCAGAGGAGAATTTGTTTCACCCAAATTATCCAACCATTGTAATAGGGGAGCTCTTGAAGAAAGGATCCCCTCATAGATTCCTCCTTCTCTTCTTCATTTTTTAATGTTTTCATTTGTGTAATAAACTTATTTGTTCTTCTTTTATTTCTTCTCTTTGTTCTATTTTTTTTAAATTTATTATTCTATTAATCTTCCTAATTGGTTTGGAATTCTTTAGTGAAAGTGTTATTGGGTTATGCCCATTATAAACTTTTGCACATGCAAAACGCTTCTATGATGATTACGCCACCCATGGAAGAGTAGTCTTTTAGTAGTCGATCTATCTCTCACCGTCTTCATTAATTTATTTTGAATCAATGATCTACTGTAATTCACTAAATGTGATCTATTAATTTAGTTTTCAATTTAAATGAAACTAATCAAGAAATTGAACAATAAACACAAAACGCGCGAGGTCGGGATTTGTGTGAATTGTGAGAGCGTAATCTTAATCGGTAATACAAGACCACACGGGATCAATTTGTTGAGTTCAAATACAATCCCTAAACTCAATTAATCCTCATTTCCAGAGTGGTTATGTGCCTCAATTTATCATTGACCATAATCTAATATTAGAACATCAATCAAAGCAGGTTGTTGCGATTGTATGTTCCGATGTTAGTCTAGGGTTAAATTCACTTCATCTTCGTGTTAAAGTTAATTCTCATAGGGTTCGGGATTTAATAAATTAAAGGATCATAATTAAGAGAATGTTAATTTAAATTATAATGATTAATAAGTAAATGAAGAGGTAGAGTTAGATCGATTACGCCTTTTAAAATATTTTCTGAAAAAACATCTTTTTGGTGTGTCTTTTTAATCAAACTTCATTTCAAAATTAAAATAAAAAACATGAAATCTTTTTCTAGAAAACTTATTCTAGATTTATAAACTATAAAAAACAACCCCCCATACTTTCAAGTAGTGTTTTTATTATCTTTTATTTTATTTCTATAATACCTCTGAAAATTTGTTTTAATTCACTTCCTCCTTTGAGAGACGACCTTGGTCAGCCACTCTGCTGTACCTAAGTACCCTAAAATCAAACTAATCATTTGAGGGAACCAACGACAGTGCTATTTCAAATTGGATCCGTTTCCGGGGAGGCAAGAAATTATTTCACCCAATTAGTGGTATTTATTTTATTTTACATTTTTATTCCCTTCCTCTCTTATTTCTTCCTTCTTTACCCAATCTGATTTTTCTTCTTCTTCTTTTATTTTATTCAACTTCTTTTTGGGCCATCAACTCAAACTTCTCATTTTTAGTTTACTATGGTCCACTTTCTTTATATTCATTTTTATTTGATTTTTGACATGAACTAATCCCAAATATCTCTTAGATCTTGACCCTGAGATTGAACGTAGCCTTAGGGCATGAATCAGACATTCTCAATCTACGGGAAGTTTAAATATTCAACCAGTTGGTGAATTCCTCTTTTTTGGGTAAATTGAAATTGGAAGCAATTCAAATTCAAACATAAATGTGGAACCAATGGCTGGAAATAATGGAAATGAACTTAATATAACCATTCGAGAATTGGCTGCACAAGATATTAACTATCAACCAAATTGTATTGCATACCCAAATCTCGAATCGGACTCTGAATTAAAATATGGATTAATTCACCTTCTTCCAATGTTTCATGGCTTATATGGGGAGGATCCCAACAAAAACCTTAAGTAATTCAATGTGGTTTTCTCAACTTTAAAACCATGAAATTTTTCTAAAGATCAAATTAAATTAAGAGCATTCCCATTCTCACTTGATGGAGCTGCAAAAGATTGGATGTATTATTTGTAACCTGAAGATGTAACTTGTTGGAATGATTTGAAATGCCTTTTCATGCAAATATTTTTTCCAGCATCAAGGACCACATCCATTTGAAAGGAGATATAGGGAATCAAGCAAGCCCAAGGGGAGTCAATGTATGAGTATTGGGAGAGATTCAAGAAGTTGTGTGCAAGCTGTCCGCATCACCAAATCAGTGAGCAACTCCTCATACAATACTTCTACGAAGGACTCACACATATGGAGAGAAGCCTGGTGGATGATTCATCTGGAGGAGCATTGGTGGACAAGACACTACTAGCTGCACGAGCATTGATCGACAAAATGGCCCAAAACTCCCTACAATTTGGCGATAGAGGTACACCACATATCAGGGGAGTACATCAGGTAAGTCTTTCTTCTCATGAGAGTCATTTGATTGATACCAAGTTAGAAGAATTGAAAACTATGGTGGGGAAAATTTCTTTGGCACAAAAGAAATCTCAACCCATTCCTTCAAGGCCTTGTTGAATTTGCACTAATACAAGCCATCCAACTGACTGTTGCCCACAACTACAAGAAACAGAGGATTGTGCAGTAGAATTCCCGGGGAGACAATTTCAGCAGCATCAACAACCATATCCCCAAAATAAGTTTGATTCATTTGCTCCAACATACAACCAAGGGTGGAAGGATCAATCAAACATGAGTTATGGATCTGGACAACAACAAAGGCCCCCTTTTCAAAAAAAACATCCAGCAGCCTTTGCCGTATTAGTAGGGTTTCCAACAACCCCAAAGCTGATTTGAAGCTCAAACATCAACAAGCCAACAACAAGGGAATCCTCCACCAAAGGTAGATTCTAACATTGATGATCTTTTGAAACAAATTGTTCTTAATCAACAGAATGAGCTAAAGAGTCAAGGTTCGGAGCTGAGGGAGTTAAAGACTCAAATGAGACATATTGCCACCGCCCTCCATGAACTTGTAAGTACGAATTCCGGATATCTACCTTCCTAACCCACTCCAAATCAAAAGGGTAATGTTAGTGCCATCACATTGAGAAGTGGGAAAAAATGAACGATACATCTGTACCTACCATTCCACCGGGATCCACCTCTACTCTAGAGAAGCCGCATTCCATACCAACTGATGGGCAATCCAAGGAGAATGATAAAGGTAAGAAAAAGATTGATGATGTTCCTTCTAAACCCCTTCCTTTTCCCAACAGGGTTGTTCAATCCAAGAAGATGGCTGAATAAGAAATGCAAAAGGAGGTTTTGGATACATTCAAGCGTGTGGAGATCAACATTCCTCTACTTGAGGCCACTAAGCAAATTCAAAGGTATGCGAAATTCTTAAAAGAACTTTGTACCAATCAAAGAGGGATCTAGGTAAATGAGAGGATCGACCTTGGAAGGAATGTCTCAGCACTCATTACACCAAATCTAGTAATCCCAACAAAGTGCAAGGATCCCGAGACATTCACCATCCCATGTACCATAGGGGATTTGCACTTCTCTGATTCTCATTGTGATTTAGGAGTTTCAATAAAAGTGATGCCTCACTCTGTATTCTCATCATTACAGGTTGGTGAGTTGAAGCCAACAAGAGTAGTGGTACAGTTGGCAAATAGAGCTACAACATATCCAGCGGGAGTTCTTGAGTTTGAATTTGTCCAGGTAAGAGACATGATCTTCCAAGCATATTTCTACGTTATTAACATGGAGGATGATCTGGTAAGTTCTCATGCCCCCATTATCTTAGGTAGGCCCTTCCTTAAAACTTCAAAAACTATCATAAATGTCAATGAGGGTACACTTTCCATTGAGTTTAGAGATGATGTTGTGGTATTTAATGTCATGGAATCCATGAAGTACTCCTCAGAGGAGCATTCTGCTTTTGATATCTCCCATTTTGAACCACCAAATAAAAACTCCATGGAATTTGATTGTCCTATTCTTAGGGAGATTATGAGTATTGGTTCGAGTTTGATGTCTAAGAGTACTTCCACACATGTTGGTGATACACAATCCTCTCTAAGATTTGATTTTGAAATAGAATCATATTCTGATTTTGATCATGTGAATTCTGATTATGACATGGATGTAGAGTATGCTAATGGATTTGATGCTTTATTCTCTGATTTTGATGATGTATATTCTGATACTAATGTTCATTGTGCAGATATGTATGTCGCATAAATTTTTCATCCATACATCACCCCCCCTACATTGGAACTCAGGCTATTTCCCCCAAATCGTAAATATGCATACTTGCGGAGTGGTGATAGATTACCTGTTATCATTGGTAAAAATATCTCTTTTGAACATGAAGAAAATCTTTTGAATATTTTGAGGGAGAACATTAGGGAAATTGGTTGGACATTGGCAGACATATCAGGTATTAGCCCCTCCATTTTCATGCATAGGATTCTATTGGAGGATGGGGATAAACTAGTGAGGCAGCCACAAAGGAGACTCAATCCAACACTTTTGGAGGTTGTTAAAAAAGAAGTTGCAAAATTGCTCGAGGCAGGTATAATCTATCCTATTTCAGATTCTCAGTGGATAAGTACAATTCAGGTTGTGCCTAAGAAAACTGGTTTCACTATTTTAAAAAATGAAAATGATGAGTTAGTTCCTGTGATAGTTAAAAATAGTTGGCGAGTGTGTATTGATTATAGGAAACATAATCAATACACTCGTAAGGACCATTTCCCACTCCCATTCATTGACCAGATGCTTGAGAGACTTGCTGGTATGTCGTATTATTGCTTCATGGATGTTTTATCTGGATATTTTCAGGTTCCCATTGCAGCAGAGGACCAGGAGAAGACAACATTCACCTGCCCATTCGGTACCCTTGCTTATAGAAGGATGCCATTTGGACTTTGCAATGCCCTAGGTACCTTCCAAGGATGCATGGTGAGTATTTTTTCAGATTTCATTGAGACCCGCATGGAGGTATTTATGGATGATTTTACAGTTTATGGATCCTCATTTGATGAATGTTTCTCAAGTTTGGGTGATGTGTTGCATCACTGTATTGAGAAGAATCTGGTCTTAAATTTTGAAAAATGGAATTTCATGGTCGAAAAGGGAATTGTCTTAGGTCATATAGTCCCACAACATGGCATTGAAGTTGATAAATATAAGGTAGACATTATTTCATCCCTTCCATATCCTACATGTGTGCGTGTTGTTCGATCATTCCTTGGACATGCTGGATTTTATCGACGCTTCATCAGAGATTTTAGTAAGATCGCTATACCCTTATCTCGATTGCTTCAAAAAGATATTGACTTCAATTTTGATGATTCATGCAGGGTATCATTTGATGAGATAATGAAGTGTCTGACCACTCCACCGATCATACATCCCCCATGGTGGGGGATTCCTTTTGAGCTTATGTGTGACGCCTCCAACTTCGTGGTTGGAGCGGTATTATCTCAGAGAGTGGAGGGACGTTCACATGTGATCACCTATGCATCAAGGACATTGGATTTAGCCCAATCAAACTACACTACCACGTAAAAGGTGTTTCTTGGTGTCATATTTTCTTTAGATAAATTCTGTTCATATTTAATGGGCTCTGAAGTAGTTATTTTTTCTGACCATGCAGCTTTGAGGTACCTCCTAAAGAAGCTAGATGCAAAGCCACGACTTATCCATTGGATACTCCTTCTTCAAGATTTTGACATCGAGATAAAGGACAGAAAGGGATCAGAGAATTTGGTGGCAGACCACATGAGTAGGCTTACTCACACACTAGAGGATGACACCTTGGACCAGGTACAACTTCGGGACACTTTTCCCGATGAGCATATTTATTCCATCTCAGGTACGCATGCCTGGTATGCAGATTTAGTTAACTACATTATTGCCTCTGAAATCCCTACAAATTTAAAGAATCATTAAGTCCAAAAATTAAAAAGTGATTCTAGGTTTTATGTGTGGGATGATCCTTACCTCTGGCGCATGTTTAGTGACCAAGTCATTAGGTGGTGTGTTCCCGATCATGAGTTTGATTCTTTTTTTCATTTCTATCATACACTTGCTTGTGGTGGAAACTTTGGTCCCCAACGGATAGCTAGAAAGGTTTTGGACTCTAGATTATATTGGCCAAGATTATTCCCCAATGCCCATGTGTTTTATAAGTCATGCTCTCGTTGCCAACACACTAGGAATATTTCTAGGAGACATGAGATTCCCCAACAACCCATACTATTCTGTGAGATTTTTGATGTATGGGGCATTGATTTTATGGGTTCTTTTCCTAGTTCGTTTTGATTTTTGTATATTTTGGTTTATGTTGATTATGTGAGTAAATGGGTGGAGGCCAAGGCCACTAGGACTGAGGATTCTCATGTTGTTGTGGACTTTGTCAAAGAACAGATTTTTTATAGGTTTGGAGTACCAAAGGTCATCATCAGTGACCAAGGGACACACTTTTGCAATAGAAATTTTTCTTCCCTCCTTTGAAAGTATGGGCTGACACACAAAATATCAACACCATACCACCCCCAAACAAATGGCCATGCTGAGGTTTCAAATCAGGAGTTGAAACAAATATTGGAGAAAACCGTGCAACCAAATAGGAAGGATTGGAGCAAGCGCTTGGATGATGCATTGTGGGATTATAGGACAACATACAAGACACACATTGGTATGTCCCCATTTAGGATTGTTTTTGGGAAAGCATGTCATCTCCCAGTGGAAGTCGAGCATCGGGAATATTGGGCTATAATGAAATGCAACTTGGATTTCTCCCAAGCTAGAATTCAAAGGAACTTGAAAATTCAAGAGCTTGAGGATATTAGACTGTCATCATATGAGAAATCAAGGATCTACAAGGAATGATCAAATGCATCTCATGACAAAATGATCCAACAAAGGGAGTTTCATGTTGGAGAGAAAGTCCTTCTCTATTGTTCACGACTGAAGATGATGCCTAGTAAGTTGCGTTCCAGATGGTTAGGTCCTTATATTGTATCTCATGTTTTTCCTTATGGTGCAGTGGAGATCACACAAGAGGACACTGGAAGGATCATTACAGTCAATGGGAAACGTTTAAAGAGATACATTGAGGGACTTCCAACTGATACAGTGGATTTTATCACACTGCATGACCCCATCATCGCTTGATCACATCAGGCTGTTCCTAACCCTTTCACTTTTATATTATTTTTCTTATTTAAAAATTCTGAATTTCATGTGCATATATTATCTCATGGGTTCATATTGAGGATAATGCAATATTTTATGTGTGGGGGAGGGAACCTTTTAGTTTAGTAATTTCATTTGTTTTCCTGATTTAAAAAAAATTGTGTGGTTTTTCAAATTTTGTGTGTTTAATTTTCAATTTTCTTTGTGTTTTAGAAATTTTTGAGCTGAAATGATTCTCATCACAATTTTGAAATGCATATCAATGAGTGAAACAATTTACCCCTTGAAACTAATCTT
Organism: Viscum album; assembly: GCA_963277665.1. NCBI lineage: Eukaryota > Viridiplantae > Streptophyta > Magnoliopsida > Santalales > Viscaceae > Viscum > Viscum album. The sequence goes on from OY728158.1 coordinate 92,112,052, forward strand.
AAATGAATGATGAAAATGACTTTATTTCAAGTTCAAATATTTAGTAATTTCATGGAAATTACACTGAATTTTGAATCCCATGCCACATATCACTTTCTTTATATTTAAAATCACTTTTTAGTGAGGCTTCTATACCATTATTTTCATATTCTATACATTCACCTCACTTCTTGAGAGAACCAAACCATGCTTGATTTAACCAGAATTTGATCTATTCCTGTCAAAACTTGAGGGTTTGAGGTACTTATGTTTAAATGATTGAGACATTTGTTTGGTATTAAATCCCCTATTTCAAAGAATCCTTTTTTATAATGGCCTACCTTGAAAATTTATTCCTTTAGCCCTTAAAATCCCTGCACAGCCTGTTAGGATAGCCACATTACAAGCCAATTTTCCCTATCCAACCAAATCTTGAACTGAAATTGCATAAACTAGTTGAGCTTAAGTGTGGGGGAAGCTGTCTTGTGTTGTGCCACCACATTCTGTGATAATTTGGGTGAAAATTATATTTTGAAGAGATGTGTTTTTTATTGGAGAAAGCCATTATATTGAAAGTTGTGCCTTTTCTGGAGCATTCATGACATGTGAAGCTGTGCCTTTTCTAGAGATTCTAATTGAGGTGGAAAGTTGTGCCCATCTAGAGTTTTCAATAAAATCATGTTTGAGAATATTGACATTTTTGATGCCGAAATGATGAATGGTGTAAAACTTTAATGAATTTTCATGATGATGGAGCTTAATTGATACTATGGGGATTGAGGAGAAGACCATATTTATGTGAAAATTAGATTAATGCAATTATTCTTCAAAAAGAGTCAAGCCCTCCTCATTCAGCCTCAGAATTTTTCACATCTAAATCCTACCAACCAGAAGCCACAAGAAAAACCCTGAAAATCCCTCATGATAAACATATTTCCTTGACTCACATCGGGTGGCGATGTAGGAATCTATCAAGCCTATGGCGACCCTTGTGTGAGTTTTGATGAGAAAGACATTGTAAAAAAAATTATATTTGAGTGATTAGAGAAAATTCAACCGAGGTAAGTTTTTTGTGCATGGGAGGATAAATAAAGTAGAAATATATTGAATGATATATATGAAGAACTTGAAATAATGGTTTTTTATAAGTCATGATATCTTTTGTTTCTTGGTGTGTAATTGTTTGATCTCAAAGATATGTGTTTTAAAATTGGTTTTGATTTGATATTGATGTTTACTTGATATGAGATTTTTCTCAGGAGTGCAAAAGGGTAAGTGTGGGGGAGTTGATAAAACACTATATTGTTGAATTTTGTATTGATAATAAATGATATAATTTCCCCACATTGTGCTAAATATTTTTATTTTTAAAATATTTGGGATTTGATCATTCATTTGAAAATTTGGTGAAAATTCCATTTTTACACTTTATAGTGCACGGTAGTATTTCGAAGATAAATATTTTCATATTTATTATTTTAATTTGAAATTTTGTAACAGTGTTCATAACATAATTTTCTACAACATTCATTCAGGATACTAGAGAAAAAAAGGGAATTGGATGGATTAAATGGGACATTATACAATGGTGGGCTGGACTCGGCAGAATGAACATGAATTCTGTATTCTTACCATATCTTCTTCATCTAGTATTTTATTAAGCCCATATTTTGAGAGGAGCTCGGCGGTTAATTTTACCACAAATCCTCATTCTGGAAGGAGAGCTGGTTTACGCGTTTTTTAGGTCAAATGGGTTGTGCAATTTGTATTAAAATATTTGGCCTAGATTTCCCATTCACACTTGAAACCTCTTTAAACCTAGCCTCCCATCCACTCTATAAATTGTAGTTTTTCTCATTTGGAGGGGTTGGGACGTGAATTAGGTGATTGGAGGAAAAAGAGAATTTGTTTCACCCAAATTCTCCAACCATTGTAAGAGGGGTATCTCTTGAAGCAAGGATCCCCTCATCGAAGCCTCCTTCTCTTCTTAATTTTGTAATGTTTTCATTTGTGTAATAAACTTCTTTGTTTTTCTTTTATTTCTTCTCCTTTCTTATGTTTTGTTTAAATTTATTCTTCTATTAGTCTTCCTAATTGGTTTGGAATTCTTGAGTGGAAGCGTTATTCGGTTATGCCCATTATAAACCTTTGCACATGCAAAATGCTTCTACGATGATTACGCCACACATGGAAGAGTAGTCTTTTAGTAATCGATCGACCTCTCACCTTCTTCATTAATTTATTTTGAATAAATGATCTACTGTAATTCACTAAATATGATCTTTTAATTGGGTTTTCAATTTAAATGAAACTAAGCAAGAAATTGAACAACAAACACAAAACACGCGAGGTCGGGATTTGTGTGAATTGTGAGAGCGTAATCTTAATCGGCAATACAAGACCATATGAGATCAATTTGTAGAGTTGAAATACAATCCCTAAACTCAATTAATCCTCATTTACAAAGTGATTATGTTCCTTAATTTAACACTGACCATAAGCTAATCTTAGAACATCAATCAAAGTTGGTTGTTGTGATTGCATGTTCCGAAGTTAGCCTAGGGTTAAATTTACTTCCTCTTCATGGTAAAGTTAATTCTCGTAGGGTTCAGGATTTAAAAAATTAAGGGATCATAATTATGTGAATTTTAAATTAAATTATAATGATTAAAATTTGAGTTAAGTGTTAGAGTTAGATCGATTACGCCTTTTAAAATATTTTCTAAAAAAACATCTTCTTGTGGTGTCATTTTAATCAAACTTCATTTCAAAATTAATAACAAAAAAAATGAAATCTTCTTCCAGCAAACATCTTCTAGATTTATAAACTATAAACAAACACCCCCCATACTTTCAAGTAGTTTTTTTATTCTCTTATTTTATTTCTATAATACCTCTGAAAAGTTTTTTTAATTCACTTCCTCCTTTGAGATTGAACGTAGCCTTAGGGCACGAATCAGACATTCTTAATCTACGGGAAGTTTCAATATTCAACCAGTTGGTCAATTCCTCTCTTCTGGAAACATTGAAATTGTAAGCAATTCAAATTCAAACATAAAAGAGGAACCAATGGATGGAAATAATGGAAATGAACATAAAAACCATTCGAGAATTGGATGCACCAGATATTAACTATCAACCAAATTGTATTGCATACCCAAATCTCGAATCAGACTTTGAATTGAAATCTGGATTAATTCACCTTCTTCCAATGTTTCATGGATTATCTAGTGATGATCCCAACAAACACATTAAGGAATTTAATGTTGTTTTCTCAACTTTAAAACCAAGAAATGTTTCTAAAGATCAAATTAAATTAAGAGCATTCCCATTCTCACTTGATGGAGCTGCAAAAGATTGGATGTATTATTTGCAACCTGAAGATGTAACATGTTGGAATGATTTGAAATGCCTTTTCTTGCAAAGATTTTTTCCAGCATCAAGTACCACATCCATTCAGAAGGAGATATCGGGGATCAAGTAAGCACAAGGGGAGTCAATGTATGAGTATTGGGAGAGATTCAAGAAGTTGTGTGCAAGCTGTCCGCAACACCAAATCCGTGAGAAACTCCTCATCCAATACTTCTATGAAGGACTCACACCTATGGAGAGAAGCATGGTGGATGATGCAGCTGGAGGAGCATTGGTGGACAAGACACCAGTAGCTGCACAAGCATTGATCGACAAAATGGCCCAAAACTCCCATCAATTTGGAAATATAGGTACACCACATATCAGGGGAGTACATCAGGTAATTCCTTCTTCTCTTGAGAGTCGTTTGATTGATACCAAGTTAGAAGAATTGAAAACTATGGTGAGGCAAATTTCATTGGAACAAAAGACATCTCAACCCATTCCTTTATGGACTTGTAGAATTTTCACTGATACAAGCCATCCAACTGACTGTTTCCCACAACTACAAGAAACAGAGGATTGTGCAGCAGTATTCCCTGGGAGACCATTTCAGTAGCAGCAACAACCATATCCCCAAAAAAAGTATTATTCATTTGATCCAACATACAACCAAGGGTGGAAGGATCAATCAGACATGTGGTATGGATATGGACAACAACAAAGGCCCCCTTTTCAACAAAACATCCAGCAGTATTTGCCTTACCAGCAGGGTTTCCAACAACCCCAAAGGAGATTTGAAGCTCAAACATCAACAAGCCAACAACAAGGGAATCCTCCACCAAAGGTAGATTCTAACACTGATTATCTTTTGAATCAAATTGTTCTTAATCAACAGAATGAGCTAAAGAGTCATGGTTCGGAGCTGCGGGAGTTAAAGACTCAAATGAGCCAGATTGCCACCGCCCTCCATGAACTTGTAAGTAAGAATTCTGGAAATCTACCTTCCCAACCCACTCCAAATCCAAAGGGGAATGTTAGTGCCATCACATTGAGAAGTGGGAAGAAAATTAACGATACATCTGTACCTACCATTCCATCGGGATTCACCTCTACTCCAGAGAAGCCGCATTCCATACCAATTGGTGAGAAATCCAAGGAGAAAGATAAAGGTAAGAAAAAGATTGACGATGTTACTTCTAAACCCATTCCTTTTCCCAATAGGGTTGTTCAAACCAAGAAGATGGATGAAGAAGCAATGAAAAAGGAGGTTTTGGATACATTCAAGCGTGTGGAGATCAATATTCCTCTACTTAAAGCCAATAAGAAAATTCCAAGGTATGCGAAATTCTTAAAATAACTTTGTACCAATAGATGAGGGCTCAAGGGAAATGAGAGGATCAACCTTGAAAGGAATGTCTCAGCACTCATCACACCAACTATTGCAATGCCAACAATGTGCAATGATCCCAGGACATTCACCATCCCATGTACCATAGGGGAGTTGCACTTCTCTTATTCTCTTTGTGATTTAGGAGCTTCAATTAATGTGATGCCTCACTCTATATTCTCTTCTTTACAGGTTGGTGAGTTGAAGCCAACAAGAGTAGTGGTGCAGTTGGAAAATAGAGCTACAACATATCCAGTGGGAGTTCATGAGGATTACATGTCTGGGTAAGAGACATGATCTTCCCAGCAGATTTCTACATGCTTAACATGGAGGATGATCAGGTAAGTTCTCATGCCCCCATTATCTTAGGTAGGCCCTTCCTCAAAACTGCAAAAACTATCATAAATTTCAATGAGGGTACACTTTCCATGGAGTTTGGAGATGAAGTTGTGGTATTTAATGTCATGGAATCCATGAAGTAACCCTCAGAGGACCATTCTACTTTTTTTATCTCCCATTTTGAACCACAAAATAATAACTCCATGGAATTTGATTGTCCTATGCCTAGGGAGATTATGAGTATTGGTTCGAGTTTGATGTCTAAGAGTACTTCCACACAAGTTGCTAATACACAATCTTCTCTAAGATTTGATTTTGAAATAGAATCATATTCTGATTTTGATCATGTGAATTCTGATTATGACATGATTGTAGAGTATGATGATGGATTTGATTCTTTATTCTATTATTTTGATGATGTATATCTTGATACTAATGTTCATTGTACAGATATGTCTATTGCATCAATTTCTCCATCCATACATCACCCCCCTACATTGGAACTCAAGCCATTTCCCCCGAATCTTAAATATGCATACTTGCTGAGTGGTGATAGATTACCTGTTATCATTGCTAACAATCGCTCTTTTGAACAAGAAGAAAAGATTTTGAATATTTTTCGGTAGAACATTAGGGAAATTGGTTGGACATTGGCATACATATCAGGTATTAGCCCCTCCATTTGCATGCATAGGATTATCTTGGAGGATGGGGCTAAACTAGTGAGGCAACCACAAAGGAGAATCAATCCAACACTTTTGGAGGTTGTTAAAAAAGAAGTTGCAAAATTTCTCAAGGCAGGTATAATCTATCCTATTTCAGATTCTCATTGGGTAAGTCCAATTCAGGTTGTACCTAAGAAAACTGGTTTCACTGTTTTAAAAAATGAAAATGATGAGTTAGTTCCTGTGAGAGTTCAAAATAGTTGGCAAGTGTATATTGATTATAGTAAACTGAATCAATACACTCGTAAGGACCATTTCCCACTTCCATTCATTGATCAGATGCTTGAGAGACTTGCAGGTAGGACACATTATTGCTTCTTGGATGGATTGTCTGGCTATTTTCAGGCTCCCATTGTAGCGGAGGACCAGGATAAGATGACATTCACCCGCCCATTCTGTACCTTTGATTACATAAGGATGCCATTTGGACTTTGCAATGCCCCAGGTACCTTCTAGAGATGCATGGTGAGTATTTTCTCAAATTTCATTGAGACCTGCATGGAGGTATTTATGGATGATTTTACAGTTTATGGATCCTCATTTGATGAATGTCTCTCTAGTTTGGGTGACGTGTTGCATCATTGTATCGAGTAGAATCTGGTCTTAAATTTTTAAAAATGTCATTTCATGGTCGAAAAGGGAACTGTCTTAGGTCATATAGTCTCACAACATGGCATTGAAGATGATAAATCTAAGGTAGACATTATTTCATCCCATCCATATCCTACATCTGTGCGTGATGTTCGATCATTCCTTGGACAAGAAGGATTTTATCGACGCTTCATCATATATTTTTGTAAGATCTCTCTACCCTTATCTCGATTGATACAAAAAGATATTGACTTCAATTTTTATGATTCATGCAGAGTATCATTTGATGAGCTAAAGAAGTGTATGACCACTCCACCGATCATACAGCCCCCACAGTGGGAGATTCCTTTTGAGCTTATGTGTGACGCCTCCAACTTCGCGTTTGGAGCGGTCTTATCTCAGAGGGTGGAGGGACGTTCACATGTGATCACCTATGCATCAAGGACATTGGATTCATCCCAATCAAACTACACTAACATATAAATGGAGTTTATTTCTATCATATTTGCTTTAGATAAATTCCGTTAATATTTATTGGGCTCTAAAGTAGTTTTTTTTTTCTGACTATGCAGCTTTGAGGTACCTCCTAAAGAAGCCAGATGAAATGCCATGACTTATCCGTTGGATGCTCCTTCTTCGAGAGTTTGACATAGAGATAAAGGAAAAAAAGGGATCACAGAATTTGGTGGCAAAGAAAATGAGTAGGCTTACTCACACACTAGAGGATGACACCTTGGACCAGGTACCACTTCGGGACACTTTTCTCGATGAGCATCTTTATTCCATCTCAGGTATGCATCCTTGGTATTCAGATTTCGTTAACTACATTTTTGCCTCTAAAATCCCTGAAAATTTAAAGAAACATCATGTCCAAAAATTAAAATGTGAGTCTAGGTTTTATGTGTGGGATTATCCTTACTCTGGCGCATGTGTAGGGACCAAGTCATTAGGCAGTGTGTTCCCGATCATGAGTCTGATTCTGTTTTGCATTTTTGTCATACACTTGCTTGTGGTGGACACTTTGGACCCCAATGGACAGCTAGGAAGGTTTTGGACTCTGGATTATATTGGCCGATCTTATTCTATGATGCCCATGTGTTTTGTAAGTCATGCTCTCGTTGCCAACACACAGGGAATATTTCTAGGAGACATGAGTTTCCCCAACAACCCATACTATTCTGTGATATTTTTGATGTAGGGGGCATCGATTTTATGGGTCCTTTTCCTAGTTCATTTGGATTTGTTTATATTTCGGTTTATGTTGATTATATGAGTAAATGGGTGGAGGCCAATGCCACCAGGACTGACGATTCTCATGTTGTTGTGGACTTTGTCAATGCACAGATTTTTTGCAGGTTTGGAGTACCAAAGGCCATCATCAGTGAACAAGGGACACACTTTTGCAATATGAATTTTTCTCTCCTCCATCGAAAGTATGTGGTGACACACAAAACACCAACACCATACCACCCCTAAACAATTGGCCAGGCTGAGGTTTCAAATCGTGAGTTGAAAGAAATATTGGAGAAAATCGTGTAGCCAAATAGTAAGGATTGGAGCAAGCGCTTGGATGATTAATTGTGGGCTTATAGGACAACATACAAGACACCCATTGGTATGTCCCCATTTAGGATTGTTTTGGGGAAAGCATGTCATCTCCCAGTGGAAGTCCAGTATCGGGCATATTGGGGTATAAAGAAATGCAACATGGATTTAGCCCATGCTCGAATTTAAAGGAAGATGAAAATTCAAGAGCTTGAGGAGATTCGACTGTCATCATATGAGAACTCAAGTCTCTACAAGGAATGATCAAAAGCAGCTCAAGACAAAATGATCCAACAAAGGGAGTTTCATTTTGGAGAGAAAGTCCTCTACAGTTCACGACTGAAGCTGATGCCTGGTAAGTTGCATTCCAGATGGTTAGGTCCTTATATTGTATCTAATGTTATTCCTTATGGTGTAGTGGAGATCACACAAGAGGACACTGGAAGGAGCTTTACAGTCAATGGGCAATTTTTGAAGAGATACATTGAGGGACTTCCTACTGATGCAGTGGATTTTATCACATTGAATGCCCCCATCATCGCTTGATCACATCAGGTTGTTCCTAACCCTTTCACTTTTATATTATTTTTTCTATTTAAATATTCTGCATTTCAAGTGCATATATCATCTCATGGGTTCACATTGAGGACAATGCAATATTTTAAGTGTGGGGGAGGTAACCTTTTAGTTTAGTAATTTCAATTGTTTTCCTGATTTAAAAAAACAAAAAAAAAATTGTGTGTTTTTTCAAATTTTGTGTGTTTATTTTTCAATTTTAATTGTGTTTTTGAAAATTTTGAGCTGAAATTATTCTCATCACAATTTTGAAATGCATATCAATGAGTGAAACAATTTATCCCTTGAAACTAAGCTTAAATGAATGCTGAAAATGACTTTGTTTCAAGTTCAAATATTCAGTAATTTCATGGAAAGTACACCGAATTTTGAATCCCATGCCACATCTCACTATATTTATATTTGAAATCACTTTCTTGTGAGGCTTCTAAACAATTATTTTCATTTTCTTTACCTTCACCTCACTTATTGAGATAACCAAACCATGCTTGATTTAACCAGAATTTGATCTATTCCTTCCAAACCTTGAGGGTTTGAGGTTCTTATGTTTAAATTATTGAGGCATTTGTTTGGTATTAAAGCCCCTATTTCAAATAATCCTTTTTTATAATGGCCTAGCTTGAATATTTAATCCTTTTAGCCCTTATAAGTCATGCATAGCCTATTAGGTTAGCCACATTACAATCCAATTTTCCCTATCCAACCAACTCTTGAAGTGAAATTGCATAATCTAGTTGATCATAAGTGTGGGGGAAGATGTCTTGTGTTGTGCCACCACATTCTGTGATACTTTGGGTGGAAAATTAAATTTTGAAGAGATGTGTTTTCTACTGAAGATATCCATTATATTGAAATCTATGCCTTTTCTGGATCTTTCATCACAAGTGAAGCTGTGCCGTTTCTGGAGATTCTAATTGAGGTTGAAAGTTGTGCCCATATGGAGCTTTCAAGAAAATCATGTTTGAGAAGATTGACATTTTTGATGCTGAAATGATGAATGGTGTAAACCTTTAATGACTTTTCATGATGATAGAGTTGAATTGATACTATGGGGATTGAGGAGAAGACCATATTTAAGTGAAAATTAGATTAATTCAATTTTGCTTCAAAAAGAGTCAATCCCTCCTCATTCAGCCTCAAAATTTTTCACATCTAAATCCTACATACTGGAAGCCACAGAACAACCCTGAAAAGTCCTCATGATAAACATATGTCCTTGACTCACATCGATTGGAGATGTAGGAATCTATCAAGCCTATGGTGACCCTTGTATGAGTTTGGATGAGAAAGACATTGCAAAAAAAATTATATTTGAGTGATGAGAGAAAATTCATGCATGGTAAGTGTTTTGTGCATGGGATGATAAATAAAGTGGAAATATATTGAATGATATAAATTAAGAACTTTAAATAATGGTTTTTATGAGGCATGATATCTTTTTTTTCTTGGTGTGTAATTGTTTGATCTCAATGATATGTGTTTTAAAATGGGTTTTGATTTGATATTGATGTTTACTTGATATGAGATTTTGCTCAGGAGTGAAAACGGGTAAATGTGGGAGAGTTGATAAAACACTATTTTGTTGAATATTTTATTGATAATAAATGATATAATTTCCCCACATTGTGCTAAATATGTTTATTTATAAAATATTTGGGATTTGGTCATTCATTTGAAATTTGTTTAAAAATTCTAGTTTTACCCTTTATAGTGCACTGTAGTATTTCGAAGATAAATATTTTAATATTTATTATTTTAATTTCATATTTTGTAACTGTGTTCCTAACTTAATTTTATACAACTTTTATTCAGTACACTAGAGCTAAAAAGGGCATTGGGATGGAGTAAATGGGACATTAATCCAATGGTGGGATGGACTCGGCAGAATGGACATGGGTTCTGTATTTGGGCCATATCTTCTTCATCCAGTCTTGGATTAAGCCCATATTTTGAGATGATCTAGGGGATTCATTTTCCCACAAATGATATTTCTTTAAGGAGAGATGGTGCATGCGTTTTCGAGGTAAAATGGGCAGTGAAATGTGTATTAAAATATTTGGACGAGATTTCCCATTCACACTTGAAACCTCTTTAAACCTAGCCTCCCCTCCCCTCTATAAATTGGAGTTTTTCTCATTTGGAGGGGTCGGGACGTGCATTAAGAGATTGGAGGCAGAGGAGAATTTGTTTCACCCAAATTCTACAACCATTGTAAGAGGGGTAGCTCTTGAAACAAGGATCCCCTCATCGAAGCCTCCTTTTCTTCATCATTTTCTAATGTTTTCATTTGTGTAATAAACTAATTTGTTATTCTTATATTTCTTCTATTTTCTTCTGTTTTGTTTAAATTTATTCTTCTATTAATCTTCCTAATTGGTTTGGAATTCTTGAGTGGAAGCGTTATTGGGTTATTCCCATTATAAACCTTTACACATGAAAAACGCTTCTACGATGATTACGCCACCCATGGAAGAGTAGTCTTTTAGTAATCGATCTACCTCTCACCTTCTTAATTAATTTATTTTGAATCAATGACCTACTGTAACTCACTAAATATGATCTATTAATTGTGTTTTCAATTTAAAATAAACTAATCAAGCAATTGAACAATAAACACAAAACGCACGAGGTCGGGATATGTGTGAATTGTGAGAGCGTAATCTTAATCGGTAATAGAAGACCACACGGGGTCAATTTGTAGAGTTCAAATAAAATCCCTAAACTCAATTAATCCTCATTTCCATAGAGGTTATGTGCATTAATTTATCACTGACCATAATCTAATCTTAGAACATCAATCAAAGTAGGGTGTTGCGATTTCATGTTCCGAAGTTAGCCTAGGGTTAAATTCACTTTATCTTCGTGGTAAAGTTAATTCTCGTAGGGTTCGGGATTTAACAAATTAAGGGATCATAATTAAGTGAATGTTAATTTAAATGATAATTATTAACAAGTGAATGAATAGGTATAGTTAGATCGATTACACCTTTTAAAATATTTTCTAAAAAACACATATTATTTTTGTGTCTTTTTTAATCAAACTTCATTTCAAAATTAAAAACAAAAAAAATGCAATCATCTTACAGCAAACTTCTTCTAGATTTATAAACTATAAACATACACCCCCCATACTTTCATGTAGTGTTTTTATTCTCTTTTATTTTATTTCTAGAATACCTCTGAAAAGTTGTTTTAATTCACTTCTTCCTTTGAGAGACGACCTTGGTCAGCCACTCTCCTGCACCTAAGTACCCCAAAATCACACTAATCATTTGAGGTCACCCACGAAAGTGCTATTTCAATGTCAACCTATCCTAGAAAAAGAAGTAGAAAGACTAAGGCAACATCCATCACACATGACCGAGCCTTTATTCCTTTTATAGTTATGAAGCCTACTCATTGATACAGCCCCCTTATGATGAAAATATAAACTCGTACATTTCAGTGATGATTGGATAGGACCCATGGTGAATAAATTTAATGAGAGATGAAATATTTTTTACCCTTTTTAAAATGATCGAGTCTGTTTCTATTATATTATTTCTATGTAAAATGAATTACTTTGCCTTCCAATTAATAATATGGCCGACAATGTAGGTCTCAATGACATGTTTTATTATTATACCATTCATCAGATATTACGACATAACATAGTGATATTCATTTTCTTCAACTACCTTATACATTAAATGGATGATTCAGGGAATGTAATACTGGGAACGCCACCAGCATAAGTCTTTTATATTTCCTCAACTTCCCTTGAGAAATTAGGTGAGTGTAAGGATGTTTTTAAAAGAAGGAAGCATAATGTTTATGGTTAAATGACTCGAAAAACAATCAACCGAGATCTTGTAATTATCCAAGAATAATTGAAACGACCAACTGTGACCATATCATGTTCTGCAACAACAAATCCAAAACTATAAACCCCAAAAACCTCCAAATTACATCATTTATAATAGTATCCTATATGTAATGAAAAGATATATAATGATGGTGTGAACATCCACCATGTCTTTGTAAAGACCCATAAAAATCAAAGGAATTTTTTTCTTAATTTGCCTTGGGATTTTACAAGAACGTAGTTTCTGACAGCGCCTGATTCCGAGGCCTGGTGTGCCCGGAATCATTTACTGATGTTTAGCTCGGGTACATTCAGTGAATGAACGAGCGGGTTTTCCTAACTTTTGAACCGGCGCTCGGAATCGAAATACGAGGGCACCGATGAACTCGCAGCGCCAGTAATTTCTTAAGAAGACCCCTTTCTGGAGTTGCATTTTCTCGGGTTGAGTTGTTTATTTAAAGTGAGGGATAATAATATAATTTTTTTACAATTATATTTTCATTTCTTGTTATGTGGATTAAGTGTTGTGTCACAACACTTTTCCTCTATCTTATGTGGTTATAACCTATGTAAGGGAGTTAGGGGTGGGACCCACTTGTTGATAACTACCTTTGAGAGGATTAAGGTGGGGTGGGGCCCACACGAGCCCCATCATTTCTTTTCTTCTTAAATAATGCACCCACACCCCCCTATTAAACGAAGTCAACTCTTGCATTTAAACTTTTTAATAAATGCCTCTATTAATTGGGCGGTTTAAAACCCCTCAATTAATTGATCGTTTCTTTTCTTTTTGAATTTTTCAACCGTTGGTTTGTTTATAAATAACATAAGACCCCACTTATTTTATTTAGTTGGTCTTGTTGTGTTGAGAGGATTTTGGGAGAAAGGCTAAGGGGCTTGATGTTCTTCTTCTTCAATGACGAACGCGAAGAACGTGAAGAACGGGATGAACGTCGACCTCCGACGAAGGTCGACAAGAATGCCGAATCCCCGGAGATCGACTACCCGACGCCATATACCGCGACGCCGACGAAGTTCCTTCCGTGACGCTTTCTTCTGTGATGATCCTTCTCTTTCGCGTCGATCCTCTTCTTCTACAACAGTTAATTCCATGACAAACTCTCGTTCGACGACAACATTGAGGTAGGGATTATTTTTTTTTGTAAGTCTATATTCTCGTGGTTCCTTCCTTTTAAAACAATGAACTCGGATCAAATCATCTTCAAGTTGATCCACGAATTATTTCTTTTGCGGGTTGGGAGTATTAAATTGTGGGAAAAACTATTTGGGTTGTTTTCTTTTGTTCGTGAAAAATCCTTGTTGTTCTTCGTCTTTTGAGCCGCTTGATATCAACTTAACGGGAGGAGGTTGGACCGCACGAACATGGCTGACTCTCATCCCCCTTTGTTATTTTGATTTGTTTTGGCACGAACAAAGGCGGAACGACACCACGTGGACACGAGAAAGAACACGGCGAAAAAGCGCGGTGCCGTCGCGCCGCACCGTTGAGGCCGAATGAAACCACGGGCAGAGTCAGGGCCGCGGAGGAGATTCGAAGACTCCACTGGTTGGACGTTGAGTGAGGATTGACGGGCGATGACAAAGGAGGCCGCAAGGTAATTTTGAAGCCTCTGTAGTGAAGGTCGGGCCCCGGGAGGACCATTGGCGAAGGTGGCGAGCAAAACGGACCACCGGAGCGCGTCCGGTGCTCCGCGGAAAATTCTATTGTCGCGCCGCCGCAGCTTCAGCTGCGGCGGCAGGTGGGTGGTCCGACGACCGCGTGGGACCGGAGAGGCGGTACGCGGTGCTCGGCCGTGTCCGATGGAAAGTGGCGGCCCCACGCGGGGCCTCGGTTAGCGAAGAAAGCAAGGGGCAGCCCCCCCCCCCCCCCCCCCGCGTCTCAACACTCGGTCGGTTCAGCCGAGCCTCCTGGCCGGTGCACCAGCGCGCCGCGCAGCCAGACCTGACCGTCAGGCCAAGCCGGGCCGTGCCCAAGAGGGCTGGAACCAGACCCGGGTCGGGTCGACCCGGTTCAGGCTGACCCAGGGGGTCACGGGCCGGGACGGCCCGGGCCTGAAACCCCCACTTCCGGACCGCTTTCTGTCATTTTCCCATAACATGGGCTACGGACCTCCGATCGACGCACCGTCAGTTGCGTAGAGATCCTTGGATCGACACGGTCATTTCATTATATTACACTCAAGGTTTTTGAGAACTTTGGGTTTAGCCGGGTTGGTTCAGATACGAAACCTACAGGGCCCTCGGGGCGGAAACACTTATATCTTGAGCTCCGGACATCTGATTGACGTGCCATCGACTTTTTTGGATTATTTTTGATGAGATGGAACATTTGGCTTACTCCACTCGAGGTTTGGACACCTTCGGAGTGCGGTCGGGTTGGTTCGCTCACGAAACCAACCGGGCCCCTAGAACGAAGAAGCCAATAACTCACAGACGGGGCGTCCGATTGACGTGTCGTCTGTCTCGTTGAATTCCTCTTGATGAGACGGAACTTTTGACATACCTTTCCTGAGGATTGGTTGTCGTTGGATAGTGTCCGGGTTGGATTGCACACGAATCCAACCGGGCCCCCTGGAACAGAAAGGAAGATAACTTTCTGACCGGACGTTCATTTGACGAACCGTCAGCGGTGTTGGTGATCTCGTTGAGAAACGGTCCCTATTGGTATACCCTATGAGAGTTCGGGGTACAGATGAGATACGGTCGGGTTGGTTCACTCACAAAACCAACCGGGCCCCTGGAATGAAAAGGCTAGTAACTCACAGACCGGGCGTCCGATTGACGCGCCGTCTTTTGCGTTGAGACCCCTATGACGAGGCGGTCCTTTGAGATTCTTCTTCATGGGACTTTGAGATACTTGGAGTATCGAACTGTAGCTCGTGGAGCAGACCCTCTCAGGGACGAGTGTGCAGATTACAGAGACCGTGTAGCTGACTGAGACCTGACGACTGCTTGACCGAATCGACTTGGGGTGAGTCAACTAGCCCAGTGGATGGAGCACTACTTTGTTTGGGTGCAGACCCATGGAGGACGGAGCACTACCTGTGTGACAGTGCAGACCCATGGTACTCGTCCGGAGAGTACCTCTGCAGGCTATTAGGGGGTGTGCACTACTATGATTGGGTGGCATACCCCGGAGGGAATAACTACTGTGTTTGGGTGGCTGACCCGCGGTACTCGACAGGAGGAGTACCTCAACAATCTTAGTTTAGTGAGCAGTACCTCAGAGTCATGACAGGACCACTTTACACTCCATAGATGAGGCTCTTTAGTAGTTACAGTTTCCATAATGAAAATCCTGGTTTGAGATGAGACTATGACCTTTGTGTATACCTCTTGATTGAGATGGGTTACATGATAACTTGGGTATATGTATGGGAATATACTTGGGTAGTGGTTATCCGTTTATTTCATAATCGTTGTGTTTCCTCATGATGGAGATGGGTTACTTAATAACTTAGGTATATGTATGGGCATATATTTAAGTAGAGGTTTTTTGTTGAGATATTCATTGTGGTTATCCTTGTTGGTTTTAGTGAGACCTTGAGGGTCTCGAGGACCCTACTGAGTATCGTTATACTCATCTCTACACGAGCTATGCCCGCACCTTGTTGTGTTGGTTGCAGACAATGGTCAGTTCTAATGGAGGCCTAGTGTTCGAGGACTGGACGGTTCCCGGAGGTGGACCACACGATGATTCAGTATCCGGAGGTAAAATTCACGATGATACGACACATGAAGGATTTTGGCGGGCTAGAGCATTGTGGATGCTATCTGAACCTACCATTTGGGTAGGATCCTTGGTGGATGATCTAGGAGATGAGCTATCTGTACCTACCCTTCAGGTAGGATTCGAAGAGGATGACCCAGGAGCTGCTTCCATTCTTCCAACTGTTGTCTTCTTCTGTTGTACTTTTGTTCAGTTGTAGCTATACTTTTAGTTGGGTTTTTCATTTGGACCATTTACTTTTCTGCAGTTTCTTTTGTACTTAGTGTTTTACTTCTTCATGTACTCTGTGGTGTTTGATTGCTTTAATAATGGAAATGTCTTCCCAGTTATCGGGATTTACGCCTTTGGTGCTAGTCTCTAGCCCCTGGCTTATGGAAGACGGGCTTGGGGTAGTCACGGCATGGGCCCCGAGGATGGGTTGTGAAAAATTGGTATCAGAGGAGTCGGTTCTACCGCATAACTTATAACTCTGATATTTTCTATCTGTGAAGAGATAGTGTTATGAGTATTGAGTGTGGTTTTCAGTTCAGAGAGTCCAGTGTTGGTGTGGGAGGCCGACGTATCCATACACCAGGACACTGACAACTGATTTCCGACATTGTGCACGAAAACACTGATTGTGTGTGTGATTCAATAAGTTTTTAAAAGTCAGCTCAAACCAGGTCATCTCACCAGGTATAATTGTTTGACCGTGTCATGTTGTTTCATTCAGGATTCCTTTTTATAGACGACCAGCTAGAGCCCATAGGGATGTGTGTACTGACAGCCTACCGAGCGATGAGGCTTCGGTACTGGGCCCTCTTGCAGTTGAGGCACCAGCGGAGGCATCAGCGGCACTACCATACATTGGGCCACCGATACCACCAGCCCCAGCAGTAGGCGATGCACGCCACTTGAGCGCGCTGCATGAGTTCCAGCGCCATAGGCCACTGAGGTTCCGGGGAGAGACGGAATCGCAGGCAGCTGAGGATTGATTGGAGGCTGTGGTGAGAGTCTTTAGGCTACTGGGGACGCCAACAGACCTCTTGGTGATATTTTCTACTAGCCTTCTTCAGGCAGCAGCAGGCAGGTGGTGGAGCCGCTTGTTTCAGTTTTGCGATGAGATGACCTTCACATGGGAAGACTTCAAGACCTTCTTCAGGGTGGAGTTTGTACCAGTATCTCTACACCCCGAGCGTGTACAGGAGCTACTGCCATTGCCGTAGGATTTTTTATTAGTAGCTGAGTCATCTTTGGGCAGTAGACAGATGATGCAGAGGTCCAAGAGGACCAGATCCAGTCATACGAGGATCAGGAAGTGTTATGAATGTGGAAGGAAGGGCCACCTAGCACGTGACTGTCCGACCCCCCGTACAGTCGATCCATAGGCATTTGAGGAGCCACTGAGGCTGAAGCAGTTGTGGGTGCTTGAGCAAAATCAGAGCATTGGAAAAGGAAGTAGAGCTCCGGGAGTTGGTGGACATGAGAGGAACTAGTGGATACGTCCCTTTTACATCTAGTTCCATGTTATTGTTGTATTCGTGTCTTTGTACTATGAGCTGCAATAATAAAAAGACACTTATCTTTGTGATTTTTCTTTCATGTCCTTTTGTTGGGTTGATACAAAGTGGTCCCAGATAATACTGTTGACTTGACCCTCACTTTCGAGATTTCTACTGGAGGAGACCCAGTGACCTCACACTGATGCCGGCAGTGTGACTCGACCCTTGGAGGCAAGAGTGACAGTTGGATCTCTTGGTAGTTACGTCGAGGACTTACGACGTCATCCATGGTATGAATGCGTCATTCATGTTAGGATTGACAGTATTAGGCAATGGGCATGGTTCATCTAGGGGATGAGACTGGGTTTCTCTTTTCGGTTAAGAAGAAATTTTATAAGCTCTTTCAGATCGAAGGCAAAGAAGGTGAAGATCATCTAAGAGCGGATGAAGACTGCACAGTGCAGTAGGAAACAAGAAACTGGCGCCAGTCTTAGAGACTCAGGCATGTTAAATGTTTCAAGAAGAAGAAGCTTTATGGATAGATGAGTCTGCGAAGCAGCAGGCGTGGAGGTAGAGCTAGGAGAGCATCGTGAGGTGGTGTACATTTTAACATGCTACAACCACCCGCCTTAGTTGTCCCCGCTAGGATCAGGGAGCTGGAGGGCGGAGGAAGTGTGTGGATACATGTGGTCAAGGAGTGTGACCCAATGGCTCTAAAAATGATTCATGGGATAGTCTGTATCCACTACTAGCTGCCATAGTAACAGATGTCAATATGAATCATTCCTTCATTCCACGAATATTTTCCCAGACCTAGAGTTTCCGGTAAGCCATTGACTTGACCCTCACGTCTGGAGATACCTTTGGAGAAGACTCGATATTCACAGTTACTCTGACAGTGTGGTCAGACCCTCGAGGCGAGATTTTCGGTTGGAATCTCTTGGTGGCAGTGTCGAGGCCTTATGACGTTGGTTTGACTATGGACTAGGAAATCACAGTTCATACACAAATTTAAGGTATTAGGAAAAACGTTTGAGGTTTAACTATGACATCGGGATGAGTTTTCCTTGGTTTGAGATACTTGGAGTATCGACCTGTAGCTCATGGAGCAGACCCTTCCAAGGAAGAGCGTGCGGAGTACAGAGACCATGTAGCGAACTGAGACCTAACGACTGCTTTACTGACTTGACTTGGAGTGAGTCGACTAGCTAGTGGATGGAGCACTACTTTGTTTGGGTGCAGACCCATGGCGGACGGAGCACTACCTGTGTGACAGTGGAGATCTGCGGTACTAGTCTGGATAGTACCTCTGCAGGCTATTAGGGGGTGTGCACTACTGTATTTTGGTGGCATACCCCGGCAGGAAGCACTAATGTGTTCGGGTGGCAGACCAGCGGTAAACGACAGGAGGAGTACCTTAGCAGCCTTAGGTTAGTGAGCAGTACCTTGGAGTCATGACAGGACCACTGTACACTCCAGAGACAGGGCTCTTAAGCAGTTACAGTTTCGATAATGAAAATCCTGGTTTAAGCTGAGACTATGGCCTTTGTGTATACCTCATGATTGAGATGGGTTAATTGATAACTTAGGTATATGTTTGGGCATATACCTAGGTAGTGGTTATACATTGATTTCATAATCTTTGTGTTTCCTCATTATGGAGATGGGTTACTTGATAACTTAGGTATATGTATGGGCATATACCTAAGTAGAGGTTATCTGTTGAGATATCCTTTGTGGTTATCCTTGTTGTTTTTAGTGAGACCATGAGGGTCTCGAGCTCCTTAATGAGTATCGTTATACTCACCCCAGCACGGGCTATGCCCACACCTCGTTGTGTTGGTTGCAGACGACAGGCAGTGCTGACGGAGGCCGAGTGTTCGAGGACTGGACGGTACCCAGAGGTGGACCACATGACGATTCAGTATCCGGAGGTGGACTTCAAGACGAGATGACACACGGAGGAGGTTGGCGGGCGAGACCGTTGTGGAGGCTATCTGTACCTACCCTTCAGGTAGAATCCGTGGCGGATGATCCAGGAGCTGCGCTATCTGTACCTACCCTTCAGGTAGGATCTGAGGAGGACGACCCAGGAGCCGCATTCATTCTTCTAGCTGTTGTCTTTTTCTATTGTAATTTTGTTCAGTTGTAGTTGTACTTTCAGTTGGGTTTGTATTTTGGCCCATTTACTTTTCAGCACTTTATTTTGTAATTAGTTTTTTACTTCCGCTTGTACTCTATGGCGTTTCTTTGCTTTTATAAAGGCAATGCCTTCCTAGTAATCGGGATTTACTCCTTTGGTGCTAATCGCCATCCCCTGGCCAATGGAAGGCGGGCTTGGGGTAGTCACGGCACGGGCCCCGAGGACAGGTCGTGACAGTCTTAATTTTTCTTTGATTCTCTTATATTTTATTCCCTCATAAATAATATAATGGGCACCACCCCATAAAATAGAATCACCAGAGATAGTCAATCAAAATAATTACTAATGGATTATAAGTTCTATTTGGTTCCATTAACGTTGTCCACATAATGGATATCTTTTGAAATTATGATTATCATGGTGAATTAAGTTGCCCCATCTAATTGGAGAACTATATTAAGAGGTCATATGACCCGAGGATAGTAGGTAATTTGTAGCCATGAAAAATTAAATACTCCAAGATATACTTTTACTCAAACTGTTAATGTTATAGATGCATGTGGAATATCATTTTGATAGGTTCTCTTGAAAAAATAAAATTCACCTTCACGAGATAAAAACCACCAAGACACCATCACTATAAAATATCAATTAGAGGATCAAAAAGTGTCAGATCATCATCGGTAATAATAAACCTCTAGTCAACGCACCCCACCAACGGCATGAGTACCTCCAAATCTTGTATCGAGGTTTGACTCATCTACATTGAAAATTAATACCCCTAAATTTCTTGTAAAATAGCATCTGGATACATGGAAGTTTTTTTAGACTAGAATTATGAGATCCTAAAACATTTATCCTTTGTATCAGACAAAATTTTCATCTTGGATGCCTTGGGGTTTTCAAGAGACCATAAGTGAGCACTCATAATGGATTTTTTAAACCCCCATGTTTTTGAAGCTAAAACGGACACTGCCGATGTCTATCAAACATAAAATTGTTTTATTAAATTTCACATGGTTATCTCCTTATAAAATCAAGATAAAGATGTTATTATATAGGGAAAAATTAGAACCTTGTATCTGTATGCCAAGATAAATGTTTCCAATGTCCAAAAACATTTCAATGACAATAGATTTGGAGATAATCTCAATTTAGAATGAAAAATTCATCAGTTGGGCTATAATTTGGATAACATAGTTACTTTCTTCATAACACTACAGGGAAAGGAAAAATATGAGAAGAATCCACTAGACCAAATCATGCTCAATGTTCAATTTTGAGACCTCGTAGCTGAATCATAATATCATGTGGTTTAGTATAATGAAAACTTCATAATCTTTATCTGAAGACCCTAGTTTCATCAACTGGCGGCAATCCCTTCATTATACCATTAATTCATCAAATAATAAATTAGCGGAAAAATTATGATGTTTCAGATCGATGAGTACCTATTTCAATCCAAATAGTCAAATTGTATTAATATTTTATTCTATAAGGGGACGAAGAAACGACCATTGGTTGATGATGTTAATTGGTTCACTACCCCAAATGGTATGGAAATGATCTTGGTTGATCCCTTAAAATAGATCCATGAAGAGTATATTTTATCAATGAACTACATCAATCCTATGAGGTGAAATATTGACACATATTATGTGGTCTTGAGGATTTTATCCATGACCACTAAGTTGAAAAGTGTTGGAAAGTATGTTTATTCATGAGAGAGTGGAGAAATCATAGATTAAAATGACTTCATTATATCATTAGATCTCAAGGAAATTATTTCCTCGCCAATTTTGGAATATTGGGTTGTCTAATTACTCAAAGTGGATGAAGAACCCACTCCTGAACCCCTCACACTGACCTCTCTGGAGTTTCATGTAAATTAAATATTGTTTGATGGGTTGGAATAATTTTCTGCATCTTTCAAATATTGAGATATTTACTCCTCTCCCAAAATAGGAGAACTTATCCCAATACCAACTTCCCATGAAAAACCAGATAAATAATATAATTACGGTGAAGAAGAAGGGTAATATGAACATATGGTTTCCCCACCATCATTTTAGGAGGGAATCCCCACCACCATTGATGAGATTAGGGAAATAAATTTGGGCACATAAGAAGAACCATGGGCCACATTGATTAGTATGAATATGTCATCTGAAAGAAAAAGTGGCATATACCTCATTCACGAAGAATCATCATGACATGTTCTCCTAGAAATATATTGAAATATTGGGCCTTGATCCAAGGGTGGAAAAAAATACTTGGGATCAGAGGAGGACCACCATGTCTATAAACAAGCCACCAAAATGACGAACGTGACACATTATGCCATGAATTATGCTGAGTTCAACAAGATAATTAGAGACAAATTCATTTGTGATGTCCAGTATCCCAAATAGATGGCCATTATCATCCTCTCAATGAATAAGAATTGGTTCATCGAAGTCTACATTGATTTCAATGATCTCAACTAGCACTTCCCACAGTTTGATATCCTAGTCTCAGTCAAAGAACTACTTATCTATGCAACAAAAAAAATCCAGATCTATCCTTCGTAGATGGGTACTAATAATATAATAAAATCTAAATGACCCAAGATAATGGATAAGTCACCACCATTAAGGCCCACTAGGGAGTATTCTTCTATTAGGTAATACCCATTTTCATGAAGAATGTGGGTGCACTATAACGACATGCCTTGCATCACATCTTCACAATCATCATGAGAATGTTTTTAAATGATATATTGACAACAATGTGGTCAAATATTGTTAGAAATATGACAACCTGATAGATTTTAAATTTTAAAAAAACTATTAAAAAATTTCCTAAAATTGAACCCTTGAAATTTGATTTCAGTATTACCTTCGGGAAATTTCTCAGCTTCATTATATTCTATTGTGGCATCAATGTTGACCCAGAAACGATGAATATTATTATTAGAATGTAAATTTCATGGAAAAATATATATACATTTGATTAATTCAAGGAACAATAGTCTTTATTCGATTATTTATATCCAACCAAACAAGAAAATGATTTCCCTTCACTAGTTTTATTAGAATGGGTGTTACAAATTATTGGGTAGTTGATTATTATGAAGTATTCAAAAACCAGATGAAATATATCATATGATCACTAGCTATGAAATCTGTTGTCGATGGAAGGCCACTAATATTCTATGTGATATCCTTAGAGTGTTCACTTGGTACTATCATTGAACAAAACAATGTTATTGTAGTGAAAAGTCCTTTATTATCTCAGTCAAAACATGATCAATATTGCGACTCATTATTCAATGATTGAGAAGGGATGTCTAGTGCTAAACTTTACAGCCCAAAACCTATGGCACTACCTATAGAATCATGAGTTCTGTTTAGTATCTCATATAAACCTTCTTAAATAAATATTTAGCTAATTGATATTTACTGGACATAAGTTATGGTGTTCGGTCATTCTACAATAGTTTTACATTCATTTTTTCTCAAAAAGAAATCAATGGCCAGACATTGGTATATTTTCTTACATTGCACCCATTTGAAAAATTGAGTTAATTAGATACATAAGTACATGATAAAGATTTGTTCTTTATTCAATAGGACCCCCAAATGGGAAATTCATTTTTACAGTGCATCTAGAAGACAGGCTGGAAAAAGGATGGAGGACCCCAGGCTTGAAAAATATGGATTGGGAGTTGTGCTCATATCTCTAGAAAAGGAATTCCTTCATTACTCATTCATACAATTGGGGAAGTGTATGAAAAATGAAGTAGAATATCAAGCACTCATTACTAGGATATAGCTATCATATCATGTACAAGTAAATCACATAATGATAAAAGGTGATTTTGATATGGTCATTAAGCATGTTAACGATGACTATGAAATCAAATATGAAGAGAAAATCCCCACTTTAATCAACTTTTAAGAAATAATGGTGGAGTTACCATTATCTCAAATATTTAATCATGTAGATTGATTGAAAAACCATATGTACACACCTTGAAAAATGTTGAAAAAACTTAAGCTGATCTAGATCGGGACGAAATAATCATTAGTATTGGGCATCACCAGATGGCCTCACCATTCATCTAAACCAATACAGAAGAGATCAATGAGATTATCCACATCCCCGAAATGTAGAGTCCTACCACCATATTGATGACACCCATTGTGGACTACCTTAAAAAGGGAATGATCCCACTAGACGAAGCAAGAAGAGAGGAAATTAGATGATAAGCAGATCATTTTGTTCTATATTATGGCACGAATCACCAAAATGTCCTATATAAACAGATACTTGATGGGGTATTTCTTGCTGAAATGATGGTGAAGAGACTACAACCTTCATGATGTAAGTGAACACATTATCCAATGCCACACACTAGTCAAGAATCAACATTTCCAACAAAATATGAAGTATTTGGTACTACCAGACCACACTAATGTAGGACTGCACTAAATTAAAAAAAAGTTCCATTCCTTATATGTTCATCCCTACATCATTCACTAAACCCTATAGTTGTTTCACATATCCATGAACTTCTTCCCATTCACTATATTGGGAATCAATATCATAGATCCATAACCTTTTTTCCGTGTCCCATCATTTTAAGAGCATTCTTACTGAGACTGACTTCTTCTTTAAGTGGTCCAAAACAATAACCCTCAAAGATGTTTGGGTAAGGAACATTGTCAGCTGCATGAAATCTATCATCATCACAATATTTTGTGTCCATAAAACAATACTAATGACAATGACACCAATTCTTATAATTTTTAATTGGAAACGTTATACCAAAGTATAACATCAAGTCCAATTGTTCATCCCCCTTCCATACATTGGCTAATAGACAGATAAAGGCCTTCAATAAGACATTATCCAATATACTCTAGAAGATGGTGGACAAGGACAAAAATTCTTATCTGTATAATTTCTTTCATGACATGCAGCCTTACTAGACCATGACCTACACTACCATATTTGGGAAACCATATTATTTAGTACATGGGATAGAGGAGATATTTCATATCAATGTTCAATTTCACTCACTTTTCATTTACATATTCAATCAATTATACATTGTTGACAAATCCCAGATATTGATTGATGAATTAGAGAAACTAGATTATAAAATATTTCAGCATTGAATCATTTTAAAATGCATCAAAACTATATTACATGATCCTTTATCCAAAATGATCACCTCTAATCATTCCTTGATGAAGATATGGTGTTGACCCTTAAGACTGAAATGAGTCCCAAAAATAATCCTCTGAAGTTGGAACCGAAGTGGGAGGTACCTTATATCATATATAAGGTCTACTCAAATTGATCTTATTATTTTATTTCCATGGACAAATATCTTACCACGACCCCCACCAATGCGAGTTTCTTGAAGAAGTATCTTGTGTAATCACAGAACCACATCATTATGGTATTACAATATTATAGTACTTTTCACATCATATAATCAATATTATGGTGAACCATATGGAGATACTTTTGATCGCATGATGTTAAATTGCATAAAACAATTTCCCAACTGCACAATGTTAAACTACACAGACAGTCCTTATTGCATGAACATAAAAGGCACAACATCATTGTTCATGTCACAAGACAATAAACTATAGGACATAAACATCCTAACTACATAATGTAAAATTGCACAAGAATCTCCATTTTTATTAATGATTCATCACACATGATCTAGATTTGTGAAATGGAATGATGAAATGTCCATGTTCCCGTGTAAGAGTTAGATCCATGCAAGGAGTCTCTTTCTCAAGAACTACATGTGACTTGATTCTTGTCAACACAAGATTCATAGCCACACATGCTTTCCACATCCTAGGATAACATCCCAATGAGAAAAAACTACCTATCCTTACATATGAGGCATGCCTATATAAGGATATTTACATCAATAAATATGTGTGGCATGATTTTCATTCTATGGGATATGTATTGACTCTTTGACCTCATGTAATATGCCAAGACACAAAATAAATGAAATCTACTCCCTCTGCATACAAACTAAATCTATTTAAGGGATTCAAATTATGTTTCTATTGAAAGTATAATTTCAATAAAAATAAGCCCACCCTGTACATAAGATAGATATTTTATGGAAATCATGTTGAAGACTATGTGTGTCTCGATTCTTGATCTCGTGGGATACGTAGTGATACTCAAATCTCTAATCCGAAGTCCATCCAAAAAGTCACAACACATATTTGTTGGGTCACCTTTTACACAACACATAATGTTAAACTTCATGGGATCCCAGAACTATGTGTGGCATTATTATTTCCCGCATATGATACATAGTGATGCTTAGATCTCCAATACTAGGTTCAACCACAACAATCAAATAATCAATGGGAAACATTACACCCTCTATGTTAGAATAATAAATTTATAGAAAGAAAATGATTATAACAATGTATGAAGTGATTCATTTCATTAAAGGATGTATATTGATTCTTATATATGTAATCTAGGGTCCATCACAAAAATTGTTAAACATTCTCTCCTCCATGTGTATAGGCATGATCTGCACATGGAGTTTCTGATAATTATCTGTGGCTAGATTCTCATTTTTATGAGATACACATTGATTAATAAATTATAAATCATCTCTCATTCATAAATAATGTGAAATACGAACATTTTTCATTACATTACCTCTGTGTGTGGAATAAACCTTTGTTGTCCCCTATTTCTTACACCGATCATAGCTCACTTTAGCTTAGGTATTTTGGTATGGGATGTCGCACATGATCAAGGAATATCAACCCACATTAGAGTTTCCATGGTAATATTGTAAATACTATAAAAGGAACTCCAATTATTTTTACCATATGATGCAAAACTACACGGATCCATGAAATCCATCTTTCTTCATGTCTTTTAACATATGTCTTTACCACTAGATGTTAAACTGCATGGATAATATCCTTATCATAAGATTTTAAACTTCATGGTACATGAAGAAATTTTTGAGGATTGATTCTTATTTTAGAATGAAACATAGTTATTCCTATAACCTATATCCTAGTCCCATCCATGGGATAGAGAAAATAAAAATGTCGCCATACCTTATGTCTAAAAAAATATCTATATAGGGGATCTAAAATTCATGATCCTCATTTAAGAGTCAATCATAGAAATTGAAACAACACCCTACATATGAGTCATATCTATGTATATAATTTAAAACCCCATGGAGAAATATTGTCTAAAATTTTCTTATGTACCCGAACACATTCGTTCCATTCATTATACTTTGTGCCTCGGGAAATTTTGGATCTTCACAATCATTCTCAGGCCATCAGATTTGGTTGGGGTTAGTGTCATGAACACACTATTGTTTAACATTAACAATATAACAAGATTAGATCTGAATTTGTTTCTCATAAAGAAGGAAAATCAAACAAATACATTTTGATCCATAGGAGATGATTCTTCATTATCCCTAATCCTTAATGAAATTTCATATCCATATCATCCCTCTTCATATGATATTCCAATGAATAATTATTTAGACATTATTATCCAATGTGTCCAAGGAATATAAGAATGTCCTGGAATAATTTTCTATTTATTAATCATTGGTTCCATGAAATATTGTCCTGCACATATGACCTAAAATTGAAAGACCTCATGACCTCCTCATCACACAATGTTAAACAACAGGGTTGTTGTCCTAGTCACATGAAACTAAATGGAATGTTTCCCATTAACTACATCGTTATTTTTTATCATTTTAATGAGATATGTAGTGTTGTCTAGGTCCTAAATACTAGATCTATGCATGAGGTTGACGTGTCTTATGTTTCCTACATACAGGTAAGACCTACACTAGATATTTATCATAAAAAATAAAATTACATCCAGAACTACATAGCAATTTATCCATACCATTATAGGGTATGTAGTGACACCCAATCAACCAATACTTAGTACATGTACATAAAAAGTTAAAAATGTTCTTTCTTTGTGAATGGGCCAGACCTATGGAGGGAATCCTATAAGAACGACGTAAGGCCTGATTTCTGCCCTTCCAGGATGCATGGTGATGCTCGGGTCCTATATCATAGTCTATCCCCATGAAACAATCCCTCACTATCCTATAAATGATATTTATATACATAATATATTATGATATGAGACTCATCTTATTCATGAGCTGGTATTCAAATGAAAATTCCTCTTCCTACATAAAAGATTGATTAATGTCTATGGAAGGCTTCTTAAAACTATATATGACTATATTCATGCACTCATAGGATTCGCAGTGACACCTAATTATACAGTATTTTGTTTAGATGAAACCATAAAAATGTCCACCCCCAATATATGGTTCATTCCTACAGGGAGAACCTTCTAATTTTTATGTATGGTTCCCCCCATTTTAGAGAAGTTTCGACAAACAGTGCTCCTTTTATTTTCAATTACTCTACTTTCAGAAATCAAACTCAGTGTTTTTGAAGGTCTGAATGCCCATAAACCTCTCTATCCATTAAAAATGGAGTTTTAGTGTCCCAAGGAAACATATTCTTGACTATGAACAAAATTCCCAGTGGGATCTTCATTAGTTACCCAAAAAAAGGTCTATTGAAAAAAAGGAAAACACATCACTAAGGGAGGATTTTCATATCATTGTATTCTCTAATGATTTTTTACATCCCACACCACTCCAAGTACTCAAGACCCCCTTTATTATATCTTAAATCCATCCCCCTTCATTACTAATGATTGTAGAAATTATTGGTCCAATTACCATGAAAATGTGTAATAATTAATCCCCCAGTCGAATCCAAATTACATTAAACTGTATACCTCGAACATCATCATCGTAAGATATTAAATTATACAATACTTCTTCAAGTTTCATGACATTAAACAAAACTGCACTTCATCCCTCCTTTACACAATCCTAATTCATATAGGGGTGAATTATCATTCATGGATGGCACTAATACAGATGCCCGTATCATTTTCCAACATCAATCCCTTGATAAGACTCCCTTCGTTGTCATGATAAATCTGAATATTAAAAAATAACATAGCTATATAAAATGGATTTCTAGTGTCTTAAGGACACACTTGTTTCAATATATACAATATTTCCTAATCGTCTCTTCCTAAGTCAACAACAAAAAAATCGATGTTAACCAATGCAAAACTAACCCACATTATAGGATTTTCATACCTCAATATTCCTTAGAAACATCATGTTGGAAACCATTATTGTGATTAAAATCATTTAATTTCCCTATATAATGTTTTAGATTCATAAATCATAAAATTAGGTTTAATAAAAACCCCTCATTAATGTTTGAAAAATATTGAAACATTCTTAATCAATAAGCCCTATTGGGGCCCACACCCAATAATTCACGGTCAATGCTATTCAACCTGAAAAATCATCTACGTTAACCTTCATTACAAAACTCTAAATTTCTCATGAATGGAGACATAAAAATCACTAGGATGAAAACCTACAAAGGAAAATCTGGGTGAAATTTGAGTTATATCACACTAAAACAATGTTATGTGTGGTTTAAGAAATAATCAATTAATAAAAAAAAGTAAAAGGTAACAAAATTGTTAGGTTGAAAACATACAATGGGAGGCCTAAAAAATACATGTTATACCCATGAGGCCCAAACCATTATCGACTTGTGAAAATTTCATGTAAATAACAGAAAAGTAACAAATTTCGTTGTTTTTTTCACCTAACCCTAGAAATAGTCAAACTATATTCGATGAGAACATTTTCTCAGAAAAATAACTTAGCATCTCTTAAAATTCTTCAAATTAAGACTGGTTCATCAATGGAATCACCTCTTCATCATCCAAATCAGAGAAAATTCTGATTGGGGAATTTATTGGGTGATGAAAACTCTGTATTCTAGAATTAAGGATTTCCGCAAATTTTGAAAAAGGGTAAAATAATAAACCCCAAAAATATATTGAATAAAATTATACAAGGATGAGACAATCTAGAAGAAGGAATTGTCCCCTAAAGTAAAAAATCTACAAAAACCACTGCTATGCATGGCCATCCAACACTCTATGAGGCATCTCATGAACCATCGACACCCATGAACAAAAACAAGTCATGTGCGGGGTCAGATGATGATTTTCACCTTTGAACGAAAACCCACAAGGAATGATAAATCACTAATGTGTGATTTAATTTTTTTACATCCACCATGAAGGAAATAAAATGTGGGTCTGAACATCTTTCATGGGCATTCACAAAATGTGGCCTCGCATAACATCATAACCAGTGAACATAGTAGTCAGTCACACAATACTCTATAAAAGCTAGGAGGGGGAGTCGAGGGGTGGATGGATGAAATATCAAGGGAATTTCCTATTGAAATAATTATTTATAGCAAAATAACCTAAAAACTACATTCCAGAAATACATTTCAAAGTACACCTTCCACATAGAGAAGCAATAAATTCATGAAACCTTATGTGGATGGACAATGTGTGGAAGAACCTCTAAAAAAATCAATGTGGTAGAAGTATGGTTTAGGACATTAAGAGTTAATTAATAACCCCCAAGGAAAAATAAGTTTCTTCATGGATGGTCCATATGAAAACACCCCATTCACAAATAGTCCATTGTGGATGACACTTCACAAATGGACCCTTTTGCGGCCAACACTTCACAGATGATTCTTCATGAACACTCCTTCATGGATGATCCTTTACAACCATACTTATGTGTCTATATCGTAGATAGATATCCCTTTATAGGAAAACCTTCGTGGGATCTAATTCATAGTCAACAATTCATGAATGACCCCTCTAGGAACTCCCTTCATGGATGGTTATTGGCAAAGGATTCTACACAGGGCCATAATGGCCATATTTCGGTAAACTGAGGGAACCTTCCAACTCAATGGTATATTCCAAGAAAAAGATGGTGTGTGTTAGAGTCCATGTGTGTGTACAAGGTGTAAATTCATGTGCAAGACCCTTTTATGACCAATGCGATGTCAAATGCGCCATTAAGTGTGCGCCCGACAGGGGTCAGAGGGGAAGCTGTATGGATGGCCCCTTCCATGACCATAA
The DNA here is from genome assembly GCA_963277665.1 of Viscum album. Lineage (NCBI taxonomy): Eukaryota > Viridiplantae > Streptophyta > Magnoliopsida > Santalales > Viscaceae > Viscum > Viscum album. The sequence continues at coordinate 92,142,879 of OY728158.1, forward strand.
TAATTCTCACTTATATAAAAGAATTTTTCAATACATAGAATTTCACCCCCCCTCTTCTCCATGATGATCCTCCAAAAGTAAAATTGTTGTTCTTTTTCATGTAAGACACCTCTTATGAAACATCATGCAACCCATGAAACTCTCATGGTACAATATTTTTCAGGACATGTTCTCTGGGGGTCTACCTTCATGTGATCCCAATGTGGTTTGACCCTTTCCCTTCCTACGTGAATCCAATGTTCTCAAAAAAGACACATCTAGTGTGCACCTCATATGTATAACTCCTTCATCTCTTGTATCTTGACTTGCACTCTGCTGATCATCTTTTGTGAAAACCCATCCAAATATGAATGAACTCCCTCCATGATGCTCAATGCATTGTATCTATATAAAATCACCATGCCTTCACTTTTATTTCTAGCAATGCTCATCTCTTTTGCACACATCCACTATGATTCACTCTACGCTTGTGCATTGTGATTTTCATTATCACTCGTGTAGTGTTACCTATTGTGATTCCCTTCCTATTTCATTTTTGCATTGGTATGGTAATGGTTTTTTTAGTATATATATGATAACATGAAACCCACCATAATCCAATCCTTCACACCCTCACCTTATGACATTGTTGATGCCTTCTCCTCCCCAAGGGTTTATGAGATGCTTTTATATATTTCCTGGGGGTAAGGAGTGAGTCCCCCACATCTGAGATGAAGGATGTTAAACTTCCTCGTGCCAATGTCCTCAACAAATGATGTTAAACTATGATCTCTTAATGTGTGGAAATACCTGGATGTCACCATGTAAGTGTGAAATTGATTGAGATCTTCCTCACATTGAGTTTCATCCTCCACATTGAATCAGAGAGTGGATGGTCATCCGGATTGTTATACATCATGTATCATCAGGCCTCTATCCACCTCCATTTATAATTTCCCTCCATGTACGACTTAGGAAATCTCCACATAAATACCCCAACACATCTTTTACAGGGTTATCTATGTGTTACTGAAATGTAAAATTATATTCCTATCATGGAATGAGATCCTAATCTCACGTAATCAAATCCTCACCGGTCAACTTCCATGCATACGACGGACACCATCCCTTATCAACTCATCATTCACGAAAGGAGAATCACATTTACTACGAAATATTGTTTCTCACTCCAAGCATTAATCACATGGTGTTAGAGGTTAGAAATAACTATGACATCCATATTCATCTCTATGCATCCTTTTTGGTATAATACCATAACATCATGCCCCTCTCATTCGTTAATATTTCATGTGTATTCCCCAATGACATGTCCCATTTTGAAAGGGCCTTCTCATTGGGGTAATAACCAATATCCCATCAATAAATACGTTGAATTTTCATCCAAACTATCTAGAATACGTAGGAATCCTCCCTACGTTTCAAGCCCAACATCCCTCACATTCCTTCTACTCCATACATTACACGTCAACACTTTATCTGTATCCTTCCTAATTCATACTCAGGTTCCACATCCTAGTGAGATCATGACATCCATAAAGGCCGCTCTTACGCGAAATCCCCATACACATCATCACTACATCAAGTATCAACTAGGAAGCTCCCATGTGTAAGACCCACATAATCTGAACCATCCAACAAAGCACATTTTTCTTGTGAAGTGCATTTCTAATTCCTATGTCCCACACCATCAACATATATATTCATGGATTTTGAAACATTCCCACTAAACAGGTTATGTAGGATGCCTCATTGGGGTTCAATCTTCAATAATGGTAAACTTTGGTTCCCCTCATGGGGGTGAACCTCTCTATTTCACATCCAATATTATCAAGATTAGACATCATGGTGTGAAAACTTATCTTTACAATATACAAAACCCAAGGACCACATCCATAAGATTTTTTATCCTTCCATCTTGTAAACCATCCAGGTACTCCCTCCTAGGGACACACCTCTCTGATATTCCTATATCAGGTATTCTGATCAGATTCTCTCCATCTCTACAAGATGTTAAACTCATGGCCTAAATCATGTTAATCATGGGATTCTGGAGGAAATATTTAGAAGACATACCTCTAACATATGATACCTTATGACTGTCACACGATTCCTTGGGTTCTGCACCCTTGATAATCCTTCTTATGGGGAAGAATACAACTAACCAATCTTATTGTGTCCATACATTCTAGTAGTTCCCAATGTGATCACTACCATAACTGATGGATACATTCCTATAAAGACACATTGGAATGATAAATAAGAAAAAAAAATTAACCATCTTCAATAAAAATAGTGAACCGTGAATAAGCTTCACGAACCATGCATTAATCTATGAGGGAGACATGGACTCGGCGACGAATTCTGAGGATGATCCAGGGAAGGAGGAAACAACATCTAATCATGCCAACTAAATCATGGTGTAGACATTTATAGAAAAATGATGAATTCTTCCCACCTGTGGAAAGAAGAAATGTGGGGTACAATCTAGTTATTAGCAAGAAACAACATATAAGGTGGCTATGAACTAAAAAAATTCATAAAGAACAGTGAACCAGAAGTGATTATTTTCTCCATCATCACTGGGGAGTGACTATTTTGGTTATCAGTTCAATAAATTATCATGTAACTAGATCCAGATATCTTGCACCATGGCCCACTAAGAAAACATTGGGTCTAGTGATGAACTCTCCAGTAGTGGGGGACGTTCTAATAACCCATGCCTGAAATACATGGATATTAAATTAATTTTTAAGAATACATAATACATTACTTAAATAGAGGCCAAAAACCATATTAGTTTAGTTATTTTGAAATCTGTGAAAATAAACATATAGTCTAGTGAAATATCTTCAATGATTCCGACAAAGATCTTCTCCTTTAGTAATCCTAACTAAAAAAATTATTTATAAATAGGGGAAAATAAATCATAAGAAATATTGATATAAAGTGTTCATTATGTGTAAAAAGAGTATTTAGGAATCATAACATAAACAAAAGGGTATAAGAATATGAGAATTATAACCTTTATATCCAAGATTATAATGTTGATTCATTATAATTATTAATACATAAATTATAAAAGAATAAATTTTACATAAAACAAGGAATATTGGGAAACAAATAATTATTGGAAATCATATCCATAATAGTGTAAAAAGTTATTTTCTATATCAAGTACACTCCCCGTTCTATCCCTTCATTGTGAAACCAGTTTTAAAAACTGTTCCAGCCCTACTATACTGAACTGGGATCTATTCTCGTTCCAGTCCTGTCTATCTCAAGAGATATAAATCTTTACACAATTGATTGAAGATAGATATAGGTCCCTCTTTTCACAAACTCAAGACCATAAATATTTATTCTTTAATAATATATATTATATCACAACCCATGAAATTAAATGCGTTTCATAAACATCATTCATTCATATCATAACCAATGGAAAATAAATGGATCTCAAAAATTTCATTTGATTATAACATAATCTATGAAGAGATATTAATTTCATAATAATCATTTCATAAAAGATATAAAAAAACTATAGGAATAATATGTATAGTTTACATAAAACATATCCCTATGAAATAATTATATCTTTGATGGAATATAATTTTGATAGAACCGTTGGAATTAATTCTTGATGAAAATATATTTTTTCTTTAAAAAGTTTTATTTTCTTAAAATACCACAAAATTTTAAAATAAAATAATTTCCATGAAAATAACATTGAAATATATCATGTTAACCTTCATGGAAATAAGTCATTATGAATAATAAAAACCATTTCCATTCTGTATAAGTTTTAAAAAAATATTTTTCTCATAATTTTTCGAAATACGAAAAAGTACCTCATATAAAAAATCATAGGAGTTTACTTTCATACCATTTAAATTTGATTCACCAAAGAGTAAAAATGAAATTAAACAATATTAAAAAAATATAAAGTATATTTTATCATACATAATTAATAAACATGTTCATTGTTGATAAATTTACCATAGTAAAAAACATAAATTTAATCATTCTTGGATTCAATTGAGATTGAAAATTTATCCTTTATATTTGGTCTTGGTTCCTTAATATGTTTCAAAAACAACTTTTTAATGGATCGAATAGTTCTATAAACTTAATATATGACCAGTTTTATATTTATAATATCATATGTTATCATATTGACGCCTATTTAATAACATTTCACTATTACTCTTCTTTTGGGTGTTATTTGTTGCATGATTTGTCGTATTAATTCCAATAATTAATTATGGGTTTCCTTTATATAAGTTAAATAATTATTATAATGTAATATATATAATATTTATTAATTATATACATTTATGAAATAATTTTTTAAATGGGATCATGGATAATGGATCACATCATATTGTGGAGACAGTAGGTCTTATGAACACACAAGTGAAGATATTATTCATTAAAATATGAAATGATATGGAATTGGATGGAAAATGTACTGATAAAGAATAAATATCTTATTATTATAATCATATATATTTACTATTTCCATAATTATACCGATCTATGTATATTGGTGATAAAAATAGATTACACCATGAGAGCGTAGAGATGGTAGGTTGTACGTACGCATGCGTCATGATTTCATTTCTCATAGGATAGAAAGAAGGTCTAATGTGGTTGTTAAATAATTATAATAAGATCATGGAATATAATTTATTCTTCAGTTATTACTTTATAATGTAAAACACTTTTTAATAGGAAGTAAAATAATAAATAATTTATATTGAATCGGTAGAGGAGATTACCTATTTATCGACGACCTCCCTCTAGATCTCATCTTCACGGAAATAGAGTTTGCCTTTTTGAGAAAACCAAAACCTCTAGAATATGAATAGGGAAGTTTATAGGGTAAATATGGATTTTATTACTGATATTTATGTCTCAATGTAAAGAAAATAAGTGAGGGATAGGTTCTCTATTATAATTGAGGTTACATGCACTTTTGTAATGTCCAAAAATATTGATTTATAATAAAATAAAACACTATAAAAAAACTCAAAAAATTATTATTTTATAATATTATATTACTTATGTATTAATATAATCATCCAATATATTTTAGAAATGTTTTTCTCTAAATATAAACATTATCATTTTAATTACACCTCAGTTATTCTATTCAAATTTTTACTAAAGTAACAAATGTTTCAATATTAAATGAGTGTAATTTTTAATAATTTTATTCCATTTAGACAAAAATTAAATAATTATGAATATTTTATAACATATAAAAATTAATATATATTTTCAAAAAATATTTTATGATTTTAAAAAATTTTAATAAAACATTATTCTGACAAAATATCAATAGTGTCAATTTTTACACTATTAATTTATTAGATTTTTAAAATATCAGGAAAAGAATTTAACCCTGAAAAAATATTTAATTATAGATATTTGGGATCAATTTAACCTTGAAATTTTTTGGGATATATTAATTATACCTTATTATATTTATTTTAATATTTTAAATATCATTAATTTGATATTATAATTTATAAAATAATTACTACATCATTTTTGTTTAATTTTTCAAAAAAAAAACTATTTGTTGAATTAATATTAAAAATAAAAAACTATTATAGAGTTAAATCCACTAAATTTTGGATTCATACTTATAGTTTAATAAATCATCCAAAAAATCCTACATTAAAATTGTTATATTTATTAAAACATGAATGTGATGACATTAAAACCACTTTAAATAAAACAATATAACTGTCATAATTATTTCCATGTGGCTCAAAATGGTAAATAACTGAACTCTTTTATGATTATGGTTTAGATATACTAAAAAAAATCATTGTTTTGGTTATTTAGTAGTTATTTTCATTAAATTTAAAATAATTTTAATGATTTTTCATCAATTAAATATTTTTTTCATCATTATATAAGAATTTAAGGTTATGATTTATAAAAAAAATTGACAAATATATTACGATTAAAATGAAAATTATTTTACCTATCAATTTCGTATTAATAGTCCATCTTATTTTATATATACCCTTATATTACAAATGATATTATTATTATAATTTGAGTAAGGTATATTTTACTTTTCATTAAATAAAATATATTAAATTTCATAATCTAGTCCAAGTACATCCTAAAGAATTCCATTTCAATAAAAGGGTAATTTATTTCAAAACACAGTCATTCAATGATATTATGAAATAAATTTTGATAATTTTATAATTTATTTTTAACTATTCCCACTTTACATGTTTTACTGTATTAATAAAAATTATTCATGTTACAATTCTTAATGCCCAAAAATTAAATGATTGATATTTACATAATTTTAAACCATTTATTTTTAATATTGTATCCATTTTGAAATGTTTAAAACACATAATTTGAGAAATTATTTTAAAATTAATCTCATTGTGAGAATAATATTTTGCATGTTTTAGATATTAAAACATGCAAAATATTGAAATGTTTTTACATCAAAATTCATTGTTAAATTAAGGAAAATGAAATAAATTATATTAAATGATAAAAATATAATATTTTGTACTTCGACACCATTAAAATATATATTTTAGTACTGTAAATAAATTTGATGAAAAACTAGTTTTCAATTAAAATGCATAATTTATTTTAATATTTATCAAAATGTGAACCTTATCAGAAAAATACCAAAAATTATATAAAATTAAATTTTTATAATCAAATTTATAATAACTAATTTCGTTTTTTCAAATAAAAATTAAAAAAATAACAATTAAATTTAAATTGGTTGTGCCGTCAGACGGCGGCTAAACTGCATTTTTGAAAAATGCTTTTTATTTCCAAAAAAATTTACTTTTTTCTTATATAATATCTATAAAAAATATAATATTAATTTAAAACATTATATTGAATATATTGCATATATAGTTCATTAATAAAATCCATAATGACTAATTTTATTATTTTATAAACTCGCATATTTTCAAATAAATAGTGTTCTAGAAAAACGTTAACTTTTATTTAGAAAGAGTATTATTTTAATTTATAATTAATTTATCACCAAATAATTAATTATATATATATAAATTTTTTAAGCATATTTTCATAATTAATTTAATTATATTCTAACCCTCCATTATAGTGCCTAGTTTATAAGGTAACATAATAATATTTAGTTGTTCTCTTACACTCGATCATGCATGAAATGATTTCTATCAAAAGAATTTAAATTGTCTGTAGATCAACAGAAACATTTTGTTTCATATACCACAAGATATGACTATGTTTCATGTAGCAGATGAGTATCTTGGTGTAGCTTACTACACTAGACATCAATGAAATTGAAAAACTATCTCATAAATAACAGTTGAATGTAGGGAATCCCAATATATGAAATCATTAGTGTGGATATTTCTCTCCACCTAAGGAAGATTGGATGATGATGGGAAATTAGGAATTATTTCCCTTGTATCTGTACTAGCATCTGAATCGTTCTGCTTCACAGAACTCATGATTCTTGAACACACTCACCCAAATCCCACTAACAAAGGGGCAGTAAGCCCGTCGATGTAGAAATTTCTCATCACCCAACCTCCACCATGACATCCAAGTCTTCCTCAAATAAAAGGTACCCAAAACCATCCCACCCTCTGAAATCAACCAGATAAAGGTTATTGACACCCTCTTTCAAAGGTATGAGATGGAGGGAGTCATTCTTATAAGGGATATGGTTCTCCATGACCTAGAGGCTTTAGTGCCTCACTATCATCATTGACCCTAGGTATGTGAAGGGACCCTATACTCCCCACTACAATGATGAACCACTTTTGAAGCCTCCCACTAGAGTGATCGTTCAACTCTCTGACATATTATCAGGAGGCAGGGGATGATCGAGTCACCCTGGTAATGACCACTTCATAAGAGTCACCAAGGCATGCTCCCACAAGGCCACATAAACACCACATATAAATGGTCTTCCAGACTAAAAACATGTGGATAATTCCCTAAATATATCGTCCATGGTGTAACTCACTTGAATAAAACATCGTTCCCAGGATCAAGAGGAAGCATGTCATGGGGCATCATATTCGATATCTTTAGTGGGCCCTACCACCTCCACTGCAATCTTCCAAGTCACCGCTACCGTAGAGTAGGGACTCATCGATTCCATGTTGGTATCGAGCCTTTCACTACTTCACTCCCAGTTGGGGTTAACTCATTCTATCATTGGATTCCCCATCAACTATTACGGTACAATCTATGATGACGAGACTCAATATTGAGGCCCTCCCGCATAGTCTCCAGCTCTCAAACCCAACATGGAGGACCAACCCATGTTCTCATCATTAGCCAATGTAGAGGCCCTCACCGCTTCATTGATGTCTAGTACATCGGTCCCACCATGCTTATGGTTATAAATATAGAGCACCTCCCCATGTCTCCAGCCAGGGATGTGAAGGTCCTCCTCGTATCATCCCCAATTCCAACGGATGTCCTCCCTACTAAAAATTCCAGCAAAATGGAGGTCCTCCCAGCATCATGGATAATTATTATTAAATTCCTCCACATTACCTCATCATATGACAATAAAGAGGTCCTCCATATTCCACATCCAACAGGAGTTGCGGTCCTTCCCATTCCAGGTCCTCCCCTGTCATCCAGAAACTAGTACCAATGTCCTCTAATTACTCATGATGCCGACATATAGCTCCTCCTTAAGTTCCTACAGACTCTACTAGAGGACCTCTTAAGTATGTCAGTAACTAGAGAGGTGGTCATCCCTACTCCAGTTACAACTGATATAGAGGTTGTCCATGTATCCTAAAAAAATCAAGGTGGAGGTCCACCCCACAAAGTCATCCAACAACACGAAGGCCCTCCTCGTACGATAACAATTACATACCCTAATGAACCATCTTGGGGCTGAAGGGTGAATATTTATCACCAAATGAATTATTCATGGAAATTCTAGGTCATTTCTAATTCTTTTTAATCTCATATTATGAAGCTGAGGTTGGCTCGTTGATGGATCATTCCACTGTAATTTTTTATCAAATCTTGGAGAATGAGATTGACGAGATAGATTCTACATACCAGAATGTGAATATCAAAATCTACTTGAATATCATTGTATGAATATGGATAAGGAGGAATACTATACTCCCTTCTAGGGTCATATGAATAAAGCATCTCTATCCCTAGCATCTTCATTCTCTACCTCTATACAAGATCGCGAAGAATATTTATGTGATATGATAGTCCATGAGCACCTTGTGGGTCTAAAGATGACCCCTAATACCCTCATACATGAGGTAGATGTTGGACCCCTTTTATATAGGGATGTGATTATGTAGTCAACAACACCACATAGAGACAACTCAACATGTATTGATCAATCAGTTCATGTAGTGATTTCTCCATCGATTATTCCACTTCTGAAGATATACACATCTATGCCATTGCCAGTTTCTCTACTAGTGCCAATCAGAGCCCATGGTATATAAGAGCATGTTCCCACATTCAATTATTGGAGTATTTGGGACACTTATTCTGAATTAATTTTTTTCAATTGTTATAAGAAATCTTTGTTCCTTATACATACATTACGGAGACCCCCACTCATGATGAGGTCTGGTTCTTTTGTGGGACCATTTGGGATATGCATTTTTGCCTCCACATACATCAGTTGGTATACCCAGATTTTCTAAGGCACATAGATTTCATTATCCAGAAATGTCATTTGGTTGAGTTGGCTTCACTTCCATTGCCTCAGCATCGTACTCCACCTGGTTACCACTAGAAACATTAAGAAAATGCATTCAGATCATCATTGTGATCCAAAATATTATTGACTAATAATATTTTCATGTGAAGATATGTGGTTGGGGATAGTACGATGCTCTAAACTTCAGTCCTATCAATAAACATCCAAATTTTCCTAGTGACATCATTTCAATTATAGGGTTCATCACAGATAACATGAATAAACCCATTGTACGAATGATGGGGAGATCTCTGTAGGAACTAATGGAGATAACCAACCTAGTTTCATAGAAAACTATTTTATAGAACCCTAATGTGTCCTCACTCACCCGAAAAGGTAGGAAATCGACAGAGGGTAAATTCAATATAATTTTCTATTAATAGTAATCTTAATAAGGGTAAGGGATAGCTCAAGGAATCAGATCTGCATAATACTCCACAGAGGACGTATAATGATCCTACAGTCATCGCTCTGCAACATAAGATTGTAGGTCAAAACCAGATCATCAATGAACATCGTACAGAGTGACACCAAGAATATGGTGATCCTAAATACGACCATTACACTCCTATACCATGGATGCACGGTAAGCCATAGGTCATCCATGGATATTGCCTCAAGTAGCATGATGATCTGGTTTTGACCTACAATCTTATGTTGCAGAGCGATGACTGTAGGATCATTATACGTCCTCTGTGGAGTATTATGCAGATCTGATTCGTTGAATCAACCAGACCATGGTATGATTTGTTGAATCAACCCAAGTAGCATGATAATGTCCCTAGAGACTCGGATCAGGCAGTATCATTAGAATTTTTTTAAGACACTATGTTAGATGATCTGTTAGTTTCTCCATGAACCATTTAGCATGTATACTGTATTGATGATCTAGTTAATGCCCCGGTGGTTAGTAATCCTCAGTAAGATAGGAACCCCAACCATAAAGACTAAATAGTTTCTCTTAATGGACATATCCAATACTTGGAAGTGTGCCAAGTGGAAATCCCACCTAATGTAAAGTAGTTTCTATCAAGGGTGGATGATATGCAAGAAACCCCAAATTTTGGGAGTCCAACCTTTTCCCCCCTAAATAGGATGGTCGACCCACTACAGCATCTGGACCACTACAAATGAAGGTGTAGACATATGTTCGGAACCCTGGATATTAATGATGAAACCAAGATCTGAGGTTTTTCACACACATTCTGGGTTCTTGCATTTGATAGGTATATCTAGTTACCCATTAGGTTCATCATCAACTGGGAAGACCATCATTGGGTGTTTCTCGACCAGTTCAGTTCCACCAAAGGCAATACGAGTATTGTCGAACTCTTCAAGTATAATAAGTTTCTAGATGAGCATTTCATAGACATCATCGTTAGGTTAAAGGGCCTCACATACTATCTATACATGCCACAAACCCGATAACAACTATTAAAAAATTGCATGGGGAAGGGAAATACTAAATTGGTCCACACCATTATTATTCATACTTTCCCAGGTTGATTCTAAGATTTCTCTTACACGTATCAATTCCTAGAGGTGGCCTTACAAAAAACTAACCAGGTATGTCCTTTTCTACATCTATCCCTTGTAAGAAGAGACATGATGACCGATACTTTTTCCCCAATGTTGGTAGGGGATTCATATCCATTAGAGTTATTGCCTACAGAGCCCCGCAAATCACCACCTCATCGAGGATAGAAACCTACACATGCCCCGCCTCATCAACCTAAAAATTTTCAATCACACCATTGTTAAGGAAAGGCTCCCATAGTTACCCTTCTAGATATTAGAACCGAAACATAATCCTTCCTAAAGGACATTGTTCTCGGTTTTTTTATAGTTCTATAGAGAAATGAATCTTAAAGCTACCCAATTATAGAATTCCCCATGAGGAAACCATAATTATCTATCAAACCATGGTACTTAACATGTGATCCTTGGAAATAACTTCAATATGTGCTACGTGTTCAAGGATTGGATCCATGATCATGTGGAAAATGGTATGATCAAGATGGGTGATCTTATAGCATAGGTTGCACACATCTAGGTCAAGCCTCAATCCATCAGTGATGGTTTTGGTGAATCATAGTAAGTCTCCATCCATGGGAATAAAAAGTATGATGAATTATTGCCTCGCATGGAAATCACATATACCCATGGCATCATTCATGCCCGTCGAGGCCTGACCATACCTATAGAAGTCATTGGGCCTTCTCTATTTGTCTCTTCAACATCAACTTCTCATCCCTCGAAGGCCCAAAGGAGTAGTAATTGATGGATTGGGGGATATAAATTCCCCCAATGGTCTAAAATCTATCCAATAGACTCTGAGAATTCATGAATCAAGAGATTACAATCACACCCAGATACCATCTATAACTAGAAGAATCATTGGATGATGATCAAGAATGATCTTCTATGAATACTGTGGAATTTTTTGATTACTACATGATCCCTGATAAAGTGAAGTATTAATCTATCATTCCCAGTGTCCCTGGAAGATGAAAAAGAAGGAGATGTTATGGATAAGAAGCAAATGTTGTGCAAAGCTCAGAAGGCATAGTCTGTCTATCCAACGCCATCTGATTCACCACCATTACTAACTAGACTCATTGATCAAACAAACATCCATGGCCACATTGTGATAAAATGAGTACAACAAGGCCTCATTAAAATATTGTTTGTTGATGATAGGTTTTTTATTGGTCGTAAGTTGTTTCTATTATAAATCTAAATTCAGTGGTTCCACGAGCATTTACAATCATGATTCCCACATCACAGATACCCCTTATAGGTATAAATGTGTGACTATCATGGATTAATGATATGATATAGAAACTCACCAGCATGCTTTCCATCCTTGTGATCCTTGAGGGCCTTTGTATATCATATGATTTTTTATAATCCCTCATAGAAGCCTTGAAAAGCACTCTCTAGTCTGAAATAGAGGTGGTGAAAGCTAATAAACTAAAAAGTAAATAGAATGAGGAGAAATAATTACAAGAAATCATGTACATCTCTACAGAAGATGATGGATATCTTATTAATGGGAACATCACCCCACTGTAAAGCATTGGATGATTCAATGGTCAGGGGGTCTGTCTTTGTCTCGTTGACATAGGTTATGTGATCAATCTCATTCCGACTCAGACACTCTATAGGTTGAGAATCTTTGAATCATATTTTAGCCCTAATGACTTGATGATTTGAGGTTATGATATGATTGAATAGAGACAATGTGAAATTAACTATTTAAAGGCCATTTTTGGTATTTTTGGTACTATGAACGGTGTTCATGTTCATCTAGATAGACACAAATTAAAATAATTTTATGGGCAGGACCTAGCTTCATCTACTCGTTGTTGTCCCCTTCTCATATAATAAATACATAATGTACTCCCTCAATGTTTGGGTGGGAATTCTCCAAGGTGATTCTTCTCTAATTGACACTTGTGATCCAACTATACAGATGTGTCTAATTACCAAAGTACAAGCACGCTATGAATAATGTGTTTGAGCCCGTATTTATCATATCCACCCCATGTGAAGATCTTTATGATGTAGCCATTCCCTAGAATAACTATTTGGAGGATACAATGCCACACAAGTGTAATTTCATTCTCTTTTATAATAGGAAATGGAACCATGTCCCTAGTTTCAATGAACGCTATAATATTTCCTCATATTTATATAGAATTGAGTTTCGTTTGATACCAAAACCTCATACTCCTATTAGGAATCATGATGTTTACCCCATGGATACACCTGTTCTATAGACATTCTTAATCCTCAGAGCTGGGATGAACTGTAAAAAACGGTGCTTCACTATTTCATTTACATCAAGTGTGGACCTCTTGGTTGAAGTGCTAATGGAATATGAATGACAACATCCATCAACATGTTTTTAGAGGTATAGTATTCTCCCAGAGAAGATTCTATTAATTCCCTAGATAGCATAGATGTTCCTCCATAATCATCCAGTTTTAATGAACAACATCTTCTTCATGATCAACCATCCTCTGATGAATAAAATGATATGAAAAATTATCATCCTATATTAGAAGAATGCATATTTTTCACCATATATGAGCTGGTATAGGTGAATCTCATAACCGAGGAGGATCTAAGGCCAGAGCTGATCAGTTCAGCCATGCCTACAAATGAGCAACAACAATACATGGATTTCATGAAGCAACATCATGATGTTTTTCCATCATCTGTATTGAGATGCAGGGGATGGACACTTAGGTTACCTTCCACCACCTAGGTCTTTCTATAGGCCATCATAGGTTCAAGATGCATCCTAGGAAAAGGAACCCATCCCACAATTCCATGGTCAAGGTCCCAGTTGATATTCATATAAAATCCATATTCTTTAAGGAAGTTTAGTAGCCCATGTGGCTATCCAAAATCATCCTAGTTGTGAGAATGAATGTGCTTATCATGGTCTATATCAAGTTCACTGAACTGAACCACCACTATCTAAAATATTACATTCCAGTCATAGTGATGGAGATTTCGATCAACACCATAGATGGGTTACAGCCACTTTCCATCCTGGATGGGTACTCCATGTATAATCAGATCTAGATATCACTTAAAGATGAGGATTCTACCACCACCACAGAACCTAAAGGAACATTCATCTATCATTAGATGACATTTGTTCTAAAGAAATCAAGAGAAACTTATCAGTGTTCTATGTACCGCCTCTTCAATACAATCATTAAGAATCTTTTGGAATGATACGTACATAATTTGGTGGTCAAATGTCACTACCATTAGGATCATCAAAGAGATATTGAGAATGTTTTTGTATTCCTCAATTACTGGTAGTTGAATATGAGGTCCTTAAAATCTATGTTTAGGGTTACCTCTAGAAATTTTGTTCATTTCATTATCTAATATAGGTTCATTGAGATCAAACCATATATTATTAAGTTCATCATCAAGATGCCTCCTCTATTTTACCTTCTGAGAGCTCCAAGACCTCCAAGTACATGTATCCTACATACACAGATTCATCGTGAATCTAGATGTAATGTGTGAAACCTTTTCTAGGATCACTAATAAATGTGTCATCTGCTAGTGGGATAAAGATTTAAAAACCATTTTTAGGAGATATTGAATTATCTACTTCAACCTTTGGTTCTGATGCCACCCATTTTTGGGATCCCTCTATTTTTTTAAGTGACCACCTTGGAATGGTCCCTTGTTTCCCTTCTCAGTAAAGGGAACTACAAAGTGACTGATAAAACATTATAATATTTTATCTATATCTTCCTCGACATAGATATTAGATACTCTCCTATTGAAAAGAGTTTCCTCCTACTGGTATTCTCAGTGTAGAATCTGTAGAACAATTTTCATAATCATGAGATACATCGACTATCCCATGTCGATCTACAAAATTGTATTCAGATCAACCAATGTTCACAGTACATTTATCACACTAGTAAGTAATTAATTAGAAATTTGAATTCAAGATCACTCTTTAGAATGTCATCATCTGTTATGTAATAGAGGTATTTTTGGCCACTCATACATCCCCTGGAAAAATTTATCAAGATTTTTATTTCATATATGAGGTTATCCTCTTCAGGGGCCACGTTGTGCCACACTGGCAGATGCATTTTTATTTTTCCTCCTAAATTGGAAATGGTAAAATGATTAATGAACCCATGCTCAACAATGTGGGCCTAAGAATTGTCTTCATCACCCCGACACAGGTTTTCCTTCCTTATTTGATCCTGTTATCAGATGGTTTCATGAACAATGAGGCATAGAATCGGGGCCTTATTAATGGTTCTGACCTAACCCTCGAGATTGATGCCCCCACATTCATGTGAAGGGAGAATCTGAGTTTTTCACAACATAGTTCAATGGTGATTATGTCCTTAAAATTCAAGGCTCATTCCCATTTTATAGAATTATTGTTAGCTAGTGGCCCAGTTCCATTCTCATCCAAAGGTGACTCAGGATCCCCGATTGCAGAATGGTCGAGCCAATTCCACATCCAGTCGTTACATGTCTCTCAAAAAGCATGGACCAGATGATCTATTCATTCATGTGGCACAAAAAAAATATTCATTTCCCTCATCACTTCATACAACGACGACATCCAGTAGGTAAATCACCTAATAGCCAATGCCACCACATGGAGACCAACAAATCTCTATATAGTTAAGGAAACCTCTAATTAAATGACACCCATATTCAAGTATCTTTATCATAGTTCACTACCACTAGATAGAGCATTAAATTAGATAATTCATTGGTATGCATCTATATTCACCCTCTAGTTTGGAGGTAGCTTTTAGAAGAAACTCTACAGAAAGAGTTTTCATGGAATTTTACTTTGTTTCATTCATATAGATGGGATTACCCATGTAATATAGGAAGTTCATGTCATGTATAGTGGTGATCATTATGTAGGGTTCAATATCTCGCATCAGATTTGATGGCTGGTCTAGATCTATCCCACCAGGATCTGAGACTATATCGAGTTCTCCCAAAGGTAAAATGTGTTTCATATCCATTCCAAAAAATTTCATAAATGACAAAAGCTCCTACACAATTCAAAGTATTATTAGACCTTTTTGGTTTGGGGACTCTATGTTGTGTCACCATTCCCACCATCAACAATTGGATAGTGCTGGTTCATTTTGACCGTGACAGATTTATTCTTCATGTGCGATGGAGTGATCCATATATCAAAAGTAAAGGACCAATAAATTTTGGAATTTTTTGATCTCCAAAATCATCTATTGTTTTTTATAGTACCTCGCACTATTATCACAAACAATGACACAAACATCTGAGAATCCATGCTGAATAAACTACAAGCCATGTAGAACATCTAGTCCAACCATACCTTCGGTTACCATGCATAAGAAAATGGACATATTGAGGTATTTAAAAAAATCCTCCCCAATAGTTTGTAGAATATAGTGGTCCAGAACAGGAATATTTGTCCAAAAGAGATCCTCAATAGTATCTAGTGTTATCATAAAAAAACTCACAATTCATCCTGGATACTCTATATTCCCTACTGTATGGATCATAGGTAATACTTTCCATAAAGATCGAGTTTCCTTCCCTAAGAATAGTTTTATATGATCAAAATAAATCAAAGAGGATAGCCAATTCCTATCTATATTAACTATAATCCCTTAAAAAAGTAGGCTTTGTGCCTTGGAAAATATGTTTAAACACTAAAACAACATAGACAGAGCATAAAACCAAAATTTAATCCCCCATTCATTCCTCCAGGGTAATAAAATGTTGGTTCCCAATACGAAAATGATTCCTATTAGGTAGCCTCTGATGATGCAACCCATGTGAGAAGGGTCATAAATCATTCATAATGTCTATCCCAATAGAACATACTATTTCAGAATCATGTATGGTGAGAAATTCACTCCTCTAACCAATTCCAAGTTCCTCAAGTAATATTTCACATGAACATGGTCCATCATCCAAGTCGTGTGATGATAAAATGCATATCAGTCAGTCTGTGTTGCATGACATTAAACTATTTTACAACCCTCATCCTTACAGTATGAAGTTAAAATAGATGTTCATCATCTTATTTTCATG
The DNA here is from genome assembly GCA_963277665.1 of Viscum album. Classification (NCBI taxonomy): domain Eukaryota; kingdom Viridiplantae; phylum Streptophyta; class Magnoliopsida; order Santalales; family Viscaceae; genus Viscum; species Viscum album. The sequence continues at coordinate 92,160,235 of OY728158.1, forward strand.
GTTTTAAATAAAATAACACTGATTTTCCTTTTTTTTTTCATGACCTAAAATGGAATGTACCCACGTCCTAGGGATATGATGTTAAATGGGGAACCAAAGTCCAAGCCTAACAACTCAAAGAAATGTGTACGTGTTCTTCTAAATTGTTTCATGTGTAATAATCCTCCTTCATCCCTCATACATGTTGGTATTCTTCAACTGTACTACACCATTACATCCTCCAGGATACCCTCTCTCTTTTAGTTCAAGCATCATGAATTTAAACACTGTTTTAGTTCTTATCAGGAATATGTTGTGTGGTGTTGGGCCTCCTCATCCTCATTCATGAAGGGTTTCTTCATGAAACCACATGGAATATTTCTACTTTAATAGCCACAAACCATGGTATTAACTTTATTCCCTTATACTAACATTCCACGTATCCTAGTCAGATGATAGTAAACTACGGTACATCCATCATCTTGTACATACAATGATATGTTTAAAAACACCATGTTGTTCTCTATTAAGAGTATATCACCCATGGAATCAGTCGTCTACCATTCCATATTTAAGAACTTCTTGTGGGTTGATTCCCATCCATATTGGATATGTAGGAACACCAATAAATATTATCTCTGGGTTCAGTCATAGGTTTCTACTTATACCCATACCATATATTTCATTTGTAAATATGTGGTGTGGTGTGAGCCTCCATTCACTCATTCACATTGGGTTTCTAATGACCGCACCATTCATATCCCCATGGACATTATCCTCCGACATCATTTTAGTATGTCATTAAACTTCCTTGACTAGTCTTGTCACACGACCTTATACTGCGGAATCATCACCTCTCACATTAATCACCAACTGTAAATTCTTCATGAACTTTGGCTAGATTTCTTTCCATAAAATATACATTGTGATTCCAGAATTCTAGGACCTCATTCAGACAATCCAATCACCATGCCACATCTCTGTTCATGGGCTAGACATCCATAGAGATATATCATTCCTGAAAAACATAAGACTTGATTCACATCCTAATGAGATGTGTAGTGAATCCTATATATTCATTATCATGAAAAAACCATGTCTCTTCCTTGATTTTTTGTTGGATCATGTTTTTCCGTAACAAATGACAATATATTTCATGAGATTCCATGAACTACGTGTGGTTTGATTTAAACCATACTGGGATATGTAGCGACGCCCTTACATTTAGTCTTGCAACACAACTATAGATCCATATATATATTTTATCCCCTTAGAATCAGCTTATTCCACATTACATGACCCTAAAATATATATGTGATGTTATTTGGAATCATTAGTGTGGCGTTGGGATTCCCCGGTCCTCATTTTATTCGGGTTTGCCACAATAGAGCACTACATAAGTCCATTTGAGATGTTCAATATCACGTTCCAATATCAATGGCCTTAAAATAGATGCTTATGCTCATGAATTATGACTCTAAACTTTGATTGTTCCTATTCTGGTATGTGTTCTGTGGATCCAGAACTTCTTGGTACACATTCATGTTAGTTCTATTAAGGCACCATGCAGCACACACCCATTTTAGATACCATCCTAATTTTCTAAATCCTATAAATATAAACTAAGAGCTATGGACCACAATGTATGATGTTTATCTTGGAATTTACCCTGAGTGAGTTCATTATTCCACATTATAGTAATGGTAGGCATTATTCTCTCACTAGATAGGATTTCCACTTACTAGTGTTGGTCATCTACCATATACTTTTCGAGAACAAATTTTTTATTAATTCTAATCCTCATGGGATACATAGGGACACCCAAACATTTCATCTTTGGGCCCATCCGTAGCTCCTCTAAAATCATAGGCCCGTTCGTATTGATCACTGTCTTAGATATATGACTCTAAACTATGTTCATTTTAATTCAAGGTATTTATGTGGCATGTTGAGCCTCTATGTCCCTCATTCACATTGAGTTTTATCAGTTATGATCCATATACGCACTCTTGGAATGAAATTTTCCAAAATAATTTATACACAATTTTGAAAAACAACATCGTAAACACAATATGACCTTAAAAAGTATATAAAATATGATCTTTATTCCCATTCCCTATTACCTTTTCATTCCACACATTGAGGTTTTCTCATTTTCAGTTTCCATCCTCATTCACATCCAAATGGACACCTAATGGTGATGGTCTCATTTAACATTTGGATCACCACCAGCCCCGGGAAAACACCATAATGGATCTCATGAAACAAATTGTAGACCACATATTTTCAAATTTTGTCACATGCTGACATTGCATTTCTTTTCCCCATTCTAACCAGTTAGGTTGGGCTTTTGATGTTTCAAACATGGTTATAAGTCTATCCCTAATCACTAGACACCCTTTTAGTCCCAACCAGCAATGTCTTGGCTTACTTCCTTTCCATTACACATTCTCTCCCACATGTTAAAAGATTGTAGATACCATGCCTTGTTTCCCACATAGAGCATAGCTCACACATTCATAAGAATCAGGTAAGGTGTGAACTGACGTAGTCCTCATGGTATAAACTATATGATCTTAATCTAGAAGCCTAAATCCAAGAAATAATGACATTAAAATTCATGTGAATACCTATGAATATTTGGTGTGGCATGGTTGGAATCCCTGGTCCACATTCACATCGGGTTGTAAATCCGTCACACCACACACATTCGTTTGGGATGTCATTATCTTTGTCCAAGCATTATAACATTAAACTATTTGAAACCACTATAGTCACAACATCATGATATTAAATCGATTTCACTACCTAGGTGGTAGGCTTCATTCTTCATTCATCATTTTATTGATTGATTCAGGATCCCACAATCGATTTTATCCAGAAAACCCCCCTAACTGTGATGGTTTCATGCCAATTTAAACTAGTCTCTTGTCCTAGGAAAACACCCTAATGGATTGCTGCTAAAAAATAGCGGGCCCTGTGTTTCAAATTTGGTCAATGATTTACCCCACATTTATTTTGCACATTTTATTATTATATTAATGTTCCATCTATTTTTAACATGTCCAATGCATAACTCATACTTTCTAGCCACCCCATTTTGTGGCCTAAACATTATGAGTTTCAAATAAGAGTATCGCTTTGATATTTACCTTTCTCCATTTCACATATTCCTTATTTACTCTATTTACAATTTATTATGTGGTACACAATAATATTTTGGAAATTTCCCTCATGATGTATAATTATACTATGAATACACATTTTTACGGTCTAGGTAGTATGAATTTCAACTGTGTGCAACGTCCTAGTCACATGACATTACATTATATGACACATTCCGATAACAAAAAATTAAACTATACCATGCCTCATCATCATTGTATGTCATTAAATTTTTCTTTCTTTATCCTTATTTATATGATGTAAAAACTAAATGTTATCATAGGACCTCACCCGAGAGTTCCTCCATGGATTATGGGTTTTATTTTTATTCAGAAAGATATTCCTTTACTAATGTTCTATATGCCACGATGGAGTAATTTACTAATTGTTGGAATCCATTCGAATAGTTCAGCACTCCATTCTAAAATTACACATTCCCCAATTTTGGATCCTCGTACTCTTTCATGTCTTAAGGGACCCCCTAATTCGCTGTTTATATCGCTTCTGCTAACCAATCATCCTGGTCCAAAATTACAGAAGACATCAAATGAAATTTCATGTTTCGTTCTATGTTTCGAATATGGTCAGCAGTTGAACCTCATTTGGTTTCCCGATTTCAGGCTAGAATTACTTATACAATTTTTCTAACATGGCCACCATTCGTCCCATACCAGTACTCCATCTTCTCTATGTCACTAATTTTGGGCATCATTATTCACACTCTTCATTAACCATGTTAGGATCAACTCAAATGCCCTTGGCCCAATCCTATTCATGTACTATAACATTCTGGGAAAGAAACTTGATTGTTCTGAGAGAAATATTTTATGTTCATAGAATATTCTATTCCATATTCTCTCATTGGTTGGTCAAAAATAGAAAACACTGGGAGTCGGATGGATATCTAGAACTCTCATATATGGAGAATGATTTTTTGGTAATCCCTTGTTTCTCATAAATGGGCATTACCCATGAGAGCTTAGGGACTTATCATTACTTGTATCAAAAATGTGAATGGAGTATAATTTAAGAATGTAATAATATGTGTCTAAACAGAATTTATTTCCATGAAAAAGTTTTGAGTTTTGGAAAAAAACCCTATTGATCTACTTCAGAGATCATTCGCTTCACCTCCGCCAACCTTCGGCAACTGGCCCCTAGTACATGTTTCCTCCTCCAATGATATGATCCCTAATCATTGGACACTAGATGGAGGTAACCATATCCTGTTTATTTCTAGATTTTCTTTGCCTGGAGGATGTCAATCTGAGCAGTCACCTACTTCATCTAATCATCAGCCTCCTCAAGTTCAGATCTCAGTTTTCAAAAGATTTACGATTGAGTAATGATAGAAGTTGTACGATCACTCACTTGTTTCATTATATGATTTATTTAATGGTTGAATTAATTATGTTTTCCTATGATATTAGGATTATCCTAGTACCAGTCATCTTCTAGATGCTATCTCCTCCCCCCCACATATTATCAGTAAGATTTCCATAGATTAGTACATGCAGTTTTTGAGCATTATCCCCTCCCATGAATATATTGTGTAACCAACAGTGGAGTGACCCCATTCCAGACTACTAGATATATTTAAAGTGTAAAATTAATGAAATTCTAAATTCAAATATCCACCTTATATGAACTGATAAGGTTTTATTCAACTACATCAGGTTCATAGTTTTCCAATTTCTTAGGATCAAATGTTTATACTCTAGAAAGAAAACTAAGAGCTCAGTGGAAGGATCTTTCTCTAGTATACTCTCTGAGGTGTAAATATCCATATCATGTGGTTATCGATATTCTCGTTCCTCTTATTTAGTAGTTCTACTGCTACCAACCCCTATTTCTTCCCCACCAGTGGAATCACTATAAACGATAGCATCCTATTCGTCTGGGACCATCAGAGCCAGATCAGTTTGAATGTCTGGTCCCTCGCGACTGGGTGAAGCCACCAGACGATGAAACATATATTCATATCCCTATATTATCATTGGGATCAAAATATTCAGAGTACTGCATGGAAAAAATCATCTCAGTCATTCTGCTCAATTAATTAAAGGTATAAAATTATGAGATCAACGAATTACATGAGCAAAGAGACATTGGGTGAAGCTATTGGGTCAACATGGGGACTTCCACCCCTAGAGGGACCTCATCGCTAGGTATATCAATGAATGGAAAATACCCTCATTTTTATTTAGTGGGATATGAATAAGACATGTAAATTTTGATTTCATGTTTAAATGATGTATGATTATGGTCAGAAGGTTCCGGGTTTTCTTTTATATAGATGATAAATATTGATGATGACCCTTTTGATAAGTATCACTATAGAAAGTTCCCTTGATGGAAACTAGGACGTAGTCCCCCATATAAGATATTAATGATGTGTGGTCCTGATACTACCACTTCTACCTCCCTATGTTGTCCACTTCCAACTGCATCAGCTTCATCCAGCTCACCACCAACATCGGCCCCAGGTGCAGGCCATAGAGCATGCTCCCCTTCACCCACTAGCACATTTTCACCTATACTAAGGGGGCCAATTTCCCATCACCAAGTGGTTTTTTTATTTTGAGTATTATTTTACAGATCTTTGAAAACAAAATATAAATCATGGATAAATATTGAGTAAATTTAGATTACAGAGAGGTATTCAGTGAACACTTCTTTAAATCTTGCAATATCACTACACTCCTCATAGGATATCCTCCATTAAAGAAACCAAATGGGTGGAAGATAATGTTTTCATGGTTTTTGATAAGAATAATTACATCTTAACGATAGAGAGTCAATGACCGAACCTCATTAATGATCTTAGGGGATGGTCCTAGAATTAATCCTCAAGGACGGCTAGCATTTTGAATGTTATATCTATCGAAGTGGGCAGCAATCCAGGCATACAAGATATGGAACAACTTTAAGATCCCCCTAGGAATGTTTCCACTTGAGATGTTTCCAAGAATGTTGTAGAGTATTGTTAGTATTTAAACTCTAAGGAAAACCCTATTTTGAGCTTCCATAATCCTCGTCGTCACAAAGGTCCCTAGGCATACCCCCATCATGGTGTCCCTCACTAGTAGTATCCACCCACATATGAAAGTGGTCAGAAATAAAATGTTAAAACTATTGGCTCCTAGCTCTCTTCAATGTTACATACCCTTGGTTTAAATACTAATGTGTCAAGGATAAACCAATAAGATCATTCTGTTCCCTCTGAGAAGCATTCAAAAACTGCTTCCCTCGGCCCGATATCATCATTTTCTCATACATCCTAAATAACAAGTCAAACCATGCCTGAAATGGATTATCCTTATGGATATACCTAATCCTTTACTTCTCTTTATCATCCTCCAATAGATTCCATATTATGTTTTAATTCCACTGATAATCTATTTAGATATTTTCTAGTGGAAGGAACTCATCATATTGAATTCCATCCAAAGGAATGCTTCCAATATAATGGACATATCAAAAGATAATGTCGGTCTCCTAATGGGTGAGGTGTAAAATATTTGTATATATATATACCTCCAGCCAAACAGCTCCAACGGTAGCTCTTGCTGATAGTAGAAATGGAACGACAAAGTCCAAATGGGAACATACAACCTAATGTTGTGCAACTATTCTCTGAACTCCTCGTATGTGTATCATATCTAGTATTATCATGCCAATTCTATAGTAAGGTTTCCTATAGAACATAGGTCTTAGTCATGCGTCAGGCCCACAATTTCTTCCCTCATACATATCTAGAATGGTGTAGCATAGTGGGTGGTAAAATACTCAACTTACATTTTGATTTCTATGATTTTATTGGTAATTCCTTCCAAGACACGGAAGTAAATATCCCAATTGTCCCTTGTGGCCTAGAAAAAAATGTTGTTGTCGTATCATTGAATAATTTTATCACACATGAACTTGGATCTCAGTGAATCAGTTGCAAATATTGTGATGACTACCTCATCTAGTATTCTTCAGTTCTATATTGTAAGATTTTTACTCAGAAGATAATCAAATTGATGTTATGTCTGCATGCCAAAGATCATATTATTGTCTAACTAGACTCTCCTAGTGTATTGAATTTGAGGGTTCTTGATCATTTCTGTTCTCTATAAGGCACATTCAACAACACTCTCCATAGGATCTTGTCGACCAACCATTTGGGTTCAGCTTGTAAAGGCAAAGGAAGAAGAGAGAAAGGATACGGTAGTGGCCCACAATAGGGAAAAACACATGCATGAACCACTGATGGTTGTGTAAATTGGAGATATTTCCACAGTGGTTGTTTTGGGGAATTAAGTGCTGGTTTCACATTAGGTAGTGACAAATTTTTGATTTTCATTGCGGTATTCAAAGACTTCTGCACATGAGAGCGAAATAAAATGTCATATGGGAATTAAAGGGAATGTGAAAAGGGCCCCTATATATATATTGGTGTGGAATGATTCTTTTGTATGAAAATAATGTCACTTGTGGCCATGTATCATGTTTTACATGACCCTCCATAGATTCAGCACTCTTATAATCATCTCAATTAGAATTTGTCTTTATGGTTCCCTTTTAGCACAGATTCTATGGGGACATTTTTTGGCCCCGGATTCCACAAATAGCCATAAAAACTATCATTGGGTAAACTGAGGGAACCTTTCAACTAAATGAGACATCCAAAGATACCCAAGGTAAGTGCACTTAATATTTCAAGTGTGCACGCAATACGTAAAGCCAATCCCAAGAACTTATCATGCCTAATGCGACATCAAATGATCTTTTATTCATGCACCTAGTGTAGGATGATGGGGAAGCTGTACAGAGGGCTGCTTTCCAATCTAGAATCTTATGCACCACTAAGGTAGCATGTATATATATATATATAAGTGAAACCCCTATTCTTCAAAGTGATTATTTGGAAGTCGAAACATCAAACTATTTTGCATAAGACACCTATTCTGTGACATCATGCAATCCATAAAACCCTCAAGGTACATGATCATTGCTAACATGTTCCCTAGATTCCTCCATTATGTGGTCCTATAGTGGCTTGACCCTCTCACTTCATACATTAACCCAAGTAATGTGAACATAAATGACACCTCTTGGGCACCCCTAAAATAACCCTGGTCTATATTACATAGATAAACATAATTAATTAAATAAACATTCACTTATAACAAATTTGATGACCGATAGGACTAATATCTTGGAAAATTAGGCACATTACATAACTTAGAACATAAAACACAAAATCCTTATTGAAAAATCCATTGACATTATCACAACATTCCTTCATATTTAGAATTGCATGGGATAACCTGAAGACATGCATAAACCGGGTGATCTATAAATAATAATAAGGCTGCAATAAAGGCATAAAATGAATAATATAGTACATGTTAAGAAATAAGCATATAAATGGAATGCAAGAGAAACATGAACATAAAGGTATGAAATAACAATATTTTCATGACATAGAACTGTGGAAACAACATTTAACATTATATTAGCATGATACAAGGATCATTGTGCATGGAAAAATAGTAATCAATCATTTCACTTGAAATATCACGAGTAAACTATCATTTCATTTGATGTATCAAGATACTAATCTTTAACTACTGAATTAAAGCACTATCAGGGTGCAACCTTCATAATCATTTCATTTCCTGCATAAGTGTTCCATGTAGATCATACAACATCATTAAACTCCATTATTTATTTAAAGATAATGGAATTTAGAATTCATAAATGAAACTCTGAAATGAATTAGTACATTTGAATAAAGTTGAATATGCTTGATAGATAAATGGGAATGTTATTCACTTCACAATGATTTTGGCTAGGAAAAACATAGTGCAATTTTAGCAGCATAACGGTGTGACATTAAAATTCATAAAAATGGTTGATGAGACTGAAAGGGGTATCTCATCAGTTTTACAAGAAATGGATAGTATTTTGGTCATATAAATATATTTACCGATATATGTAATTGAATTGATATTCAAAATATAAAATAATTTCATGAATGTAAATGAGGAGAGAAAAATCCCTGACAAAATTTAGGCATTGTAATGACTGTAAATAAGAGGAATTAGTGAGAGATAAAGAGGTATATTATCATTTAAACGTAATGAGGGCAGTATAGTGTAGTTTTGAAATCATACCCCAAAATTTTTAATTGAATCTACAAGGGTATAAAAAGATTAAAAAACATGGAAAAAATGAGAGGATGAAATCCCCTACATGGAAGTGTGATCCCAACAGCTTAAGAGAGGCTTCAGAGAGGCTAAATGGGATCTTGGGGTGCCTTGGGCGGAATCAAGAGGGAGGAGGGAAAATTTTGGCCAAGATCCAATCATTTTTAGTGAAGATGAATGGGGGATTTAGTGTGTTTATAGAAGAAAAGTGAAGGAATTCGTTATTATTTAGGTTTTGGACACCACCAATTAAATTAATAAAAACCTCAAATGAACCCATGTATTTTTTTCAATTGTTTTCCAAAGAGAAGTGGCAAAAATTATTTTATAATTCCAATTTCAGAACTTTTTAAAGTATTAGGCTTTATTATGTGGAGGTAAGTCAAACTCTCAAGGAAATCATTTTAAAAGTTAAACTACTTTATATGTCGTGGAGGGTCCATTAAGGCACCATATAATTAACCAAACATATTTAAAATCAAATTATTTTAATGTTAAAACATATAACTTTGGGAATTTTTTTTAGTGTATTATTATATCACCATTGGGTCATTATGATGTTATAAATCAAATTATATATTTAAACGGTATTTAATTTTTACCCAAAAATATGACTGTCTCAAAAAATTATGAAAAATTCACTTTTATACAATTTTGATGTCCTGAATAAAAAAAATATTGATTTTATCTAAATAATTTTTAAAATATATGAATTTTTACTTTTAAAATAAAAACAAACATTTATCGAAAATTCATGAGTTTTGACCAAAAACATCTTTCAAACCTTAAAAAAATTACAATTGTATTCCTAAAAATTAAATTATCATTTATAAAAAGTAATTTTGTAATAGTATTTCATTTAAATTTTAATTAATTAAAAAATTTATTAATTCATTAAAAGAAATTCCACAATTAAAAAATATCTAAATATATTATTTGTTCCTTAAAAACAATTTACAAAGAAATAATAATAAAATGAATGGTTATTCTTTTTACAAAAAATAACGCACATAATCATAGTTATATGGTCTTGTTACCTAAACCCTTATAACACCCTCGTAATACCTAAGGGTAAGATGTGTGATGGTGATAGACTCTTGTTGTGCCTCAAGTAACATCGCTCATGTGGTAATCTCTATTAACTTCTACTTCTCTCATTGGCAGTTCCATTCTAGCTTAACATGTTGATTTCGGCTTTGGATTGGTCAAGAGAAAATCCTAGTGACACTACTTCTTTTATGAGCTTTAAAAAATGGGCTTCATATGGAGAAATTCTACTGGATGAGGCCATCTCTTACTTTGTCAGTGTAAATTGGATTTTTTAAAGCCTTATATTTTAACAAATTATTTGATCATTATTCAAAGGCTATATTAGGAATGGTAAAAATTCATAACTGTATTATAATTTCCAAAAACATAAAACCAAAGAAGTGAATATGTTTTATATAACCATTTTACATAATAATACATTTAATTAGATCGATATTAATTAATATTAAATGTTTGGGTCGTTACAATCTTCCCCCCTTAAGAAATATTTCCCTCAAAATTTTCTTTTCCCACACTAAAAAAGATTAGGTTCAGCCTACTTAATCACATACACTAATTCCCACGTTGCTTCTTGAATCTTTTGGTTTCCCCACAAAACCTAGATGAGGGGAATTTTCTTACTTCTTATAAATTTTTCTGTACAATCTAATATCATCACTAACTTCTATTCATAAAATATTTCATTCTCCAATGGTACCAACTCTGGATTCAATACATACGATTGGTCAGGTATGTAAATCCTCAAGAGTGATACCCGGAATACATGATGTACTTGAGATAGGTTTGGTGGGAGTAATAGTCGATAGGCCACTGCTCTAAGGCGATCAAGGATCTCAAAAGAGACGATGTATCTTTGACCAAAGGGTTCCCTTCTTCCAAAATCTTATAACTCTCTTATACCGTGATATGCAGTGGAATACCATGTCTCTAACATCAAACTCTAGGTCTCATTGATGATTACTTGCATAGCTCTATTGTCGACTCTGAGAGTCTTTAATGTGTTGCTGGATGGTCTTATCCTTTTCCACGATTTCTTTCACCATTTATAGACATTGTAATTTTCACTCCCCAAATTCATCCCAACATGCATTTGTTTTTCACATATTCCCATAAAGGGATTCATAAAGAGCCATTCGGATTATTGATTGGAAACTGCTATTGTATGAGAACTCAACTAGGGGAAGATGTTGATCACATCCTCCTTTTATTTCCATTGAGCTTGCTCACAACATGTCCTTAATTCATTGGATAGACCACTCAGATTGGATATCAGTTTCAGGATGATAAGTCATACTGAAGTTCAAATCATTATTCAAAGCATATTGTAGACTCTTCCAGAACATAGATGTGAATCTTGGATCTCAATTGGATATAATCGATAATGGAACTCCATACAGCATTACCACTTCTCTTATGTATATCAGTTCTAGTTGATCCAATTATAAATACCCTCAAATTTAAATGAAGTGTGCAATCATTGAAAATGATCCACAATAACCCAGATAGAATTTTTTCCATTGGATGTATTTGGAAGTCCCGTGATAAAGTCCACAGTGATATTCTCTTATTTACATATTGGTATGGGTAATGGTTTCATAATCCCTTTAAACATCTTCCTACCAGACTTCACTTGATGATATACCAGGAACATTGATGTATACTCAGAAATCTCCTTCTTCATGTTATCCCACTAATAATAATCTCATATTTCTTGAAACATCTTTTTGTTTCCTAGGTGAATAGAGAAATTTAAACTATGAGCATCATCCAAAAGATCATTATTTAACTCCATCCTTGATGGAACACATTTTTTTACCCAAGTCTCACAGTTCCTTCTTCATTAACATTTAACACTAAGGATTTCCCTTTTTTATAGTTTCTACTTTATTATGAATTCCTACATAATCCTTCCGAGCATCCTTTAGCTATTCTAAAAGAGACAGTCAAGTAATAATTTGTGAAAGGTATAATTAGTTTCCATTATTTATGATTCCAATGTCCATCTTCATCAAATCTAAGATGATTAGATCCTTTTCAATTATCATTAATGATAGAATCATTGGGCCCTTTTTTACATAGATAATATTTCACCATTTTCTATTTCATAGGGTATTAATGGATTGAAATGTTATAGTCTCTGATCAACTGTTACCCTCTTTGTTGGTGCATATTCAAATCTTTCAGTGTGAATATTTACTTGAAGATTTTTTGATCCGTATATATTTCACACTTCTCCCCAAAGTGATAATGTCATCAAAATTTCAAAGAAAGTATTACTGCATCCAACTCCAAAATCATGTGTTGGATAATTTTTCTCAAGAACTATCAATTTCCATGAAGCATAGGCAATGATTTTTTTCATTTTACATCAACACAATTCCCATTGCCTTCTTCGAATCATTACTGTGTATGAAAAAAGATCCATATATGTGGGTAATGTAAGAACGAGTGCCATAATAAACCTATTTTTCAACTACATGAAGATATATTCGCAATCATCACTCCTTTCAAACATTAATCCCTAACGAGATAGATTGGTAATAGGGTTTGAAAATCTTGAGTAATTTCTCCCAAATCAATGATAATATCCTGTTAACCCCAAGAATCTACATATATCTATAATTGATATTGGCCTCGACCATCCCTCAATTGTAGTTGTCTTGGAGGGATCCGCTGATATGTCATTTCATGTGATGATATGACATAAGAATGAGACTTCCTTCAACAAAAACTCACACTTGGTGTACATTTCATAGATATTATCCTTTCTAAAGGTCTATAGTATCGTGCGACAATGCTCTTAAAGCTCCTCCTTGGTTTTGGAGTATATTAGAATATTGTCTATAAATACTACCACAAATTTATCAAGGTAATCTGTAATTACTTTATTCATTATGTTCGTAATGATTTCTGGAGAATTAGTGAGTCAGAAAGGTATTACTGTGAATTCATAGTGCTCGTATCTTGTACGAAAAGTAGCCAAGGGGTTATCCTCTCTCTTCACCCATAAATGGTAAAATCATGACTGTAGATCGACCATAGAGAAGTATTTTTCTCTCTATATTAGATCAAACAAGTCCTCAATTCATGGAAGATGATACTTGTTCCTTATCATGATTTTTGTTAACCTCACAATAATCAACCCAAAGAAGCATTGATCCATCGTTATTCTTGATGAAGAGGAGTAGTGCACCCCATGGTGACGCACTTGGGAATATAATCCTTTTATCCAGATTCTCTTGAAGTTGTTTCTTCAAATCCTCATGATTTAAACCATCCATTATATATGGATTCTTTGATTTTGGAAATTCCCCAGTATAAGATCAATAAAGAATTCAACAAATCTCGTAGGAGGAAGACTATGAAATTCCTTGGGAAACACTTCCACAAATTCCATCACAATAAGAATGAATTAAAGGACAATTTCTTCCATAGAATACTTCTGCTAAGAAAGATACACATTATCACATGGCAGTAATATCCATTCATGAGATAATTGAGCAAAATAAGATTCATCTGCCTCCTTGCACTGGTACACAATTGAGGGTCTACTCACCATATGGAGAGGTATATCTCTCTAATGGAAATCAATGTTGGATCTATATAAGGAAATCCAATCCAGGCCATGAATTGCATAAAATTTAACCAGAGAGAGTATGGAGAGGTTTTCTGGTATGATCAACTAAAAATTTAGGATATGGGAGAAGTTATATTCTTTGGATGCAAGGATTGAACCATTTTCTATTCTCACAGACATAATTACATCCATTATTTTTGGTGGTTTTGGGATTGTACTTCTAAACATTCATGATATAAAATATTTCATTAAACCTTAGTCATGAAGTACATTTTCTATTCTTGAATGAATAACTAGAGTACCTATCACAAATTCATTTTCGGGGTTCTCTTCAGAGGTAGTGAAAGTAAAAAATATCTCTTGATAACATAGAGGTTGTTGGTTTGCTTAAAAACCCCCTTTTTAGGGCACTTGTAGGCAAAGTTCCTTGGTTATTTTCAACTGAAGTAATGAAAATATCATTGATGGTCGAACGGAGCTTTCCTCTCCTCTGTCGCAGTAGCAAGTTTTTCATGCTGATAGTTAATGGCCAGGTTCCCTTCTCTTCCTCAACTAAAGTGTTTCCTCTCCCCCTTTTGGAAATTTATGGAGTGATTCATTATGAACCTTTGGAAAGTGGGAAGATGGAATTTCATAGAATCGTTGGATTTATCCATCAGACCTCCAGAATTAAAGCCCACATTCTTCTTCTTATCCCTATGATACCGATCTAATTCACCGATCTAGATTTGGAATTTGATAGCACATTGGGCAATTTCCTCATACCTATCGAAATCACAGATCACTAGGGATTTCTGTAGGCTAGGTTTTATCCTTCCAAAGAAGCAATCAACCTTTCATTCTAGGGTAACAAAAATTACAGAGGTGTATCATGAAAGAATTTTGAATTTTTACTCATACATTTTTATTGATTCGTAATCTTTGTTCTTAAGGGAAGGAAAGTCCCTTTCTGTCTTACATCAAGGTGTGTGAGGAATATATTTTTCTAAAATCCTTTTCCTATAATCCTTCCATTCCAACACCTCTATTCTTTCTTCTAAATTCATATTTTTGATCGATGTACAACGTTGATCAAATTCACCCTCCATACGATAACTATCAAGAAGAACCTTATCTTGTTCCAAAGATTGAAGGATGGAGAAGATCATTTCAATGGAGTTTAACCATTTTTTGGATATTGATGGATCAAATGGTCCATTAAATGTAGGAGGCATTTGTATAATGTGTCTCTCTATTAAGGCTTGTTCTATTTGGGGGGGGGGGGGTGGATGTTCTTCATGACCCATGTTTCTATTCCAAATTGGAGTTAACTGAGATATTATTTTGGAAAATTTTATGATTCCCGCTCACATCAGGCTGGGCATCTCATTAGAATAGTCATCACATTAATCTTCACATTGGTTGTTATCTCGAGTCCCCATATTACGGGACCTTGACTAGAATAAAAGGAATATAGTGGGAACACATAAAGTGGAATCAAAACAAAAAATGGATAACATATAAATTACTTTAATTTCCTTAACATATAAATTTATAGGCTTCAATCTGTGTTATCGATGATCTACTTCCCATCATATATTCTTAGGAAGGTTTTTTTATTCCCTTGATAATGGTTGATACTATTCATATGAATTTACCAAAGTATATCCCATGGAAGTGTAGTAACTAATAGTGTAGCAACACTCTTTTTTTTGGCACCAATTCTCATTCGAGTGTAGCTGAAAGCAGTGTTTTTGGGTTTTACCCCTAGATACATATGTGCCAGGGACACCTTTACTTTATCGTATCTAGACATGGATGTATTTTCTGGATAAACTGATTACTCAATAATCACCAAAATTTAGGGATGTTCTTATTATACATAGTCATATCCCTAAATATTTAACTAGGATTTTCTAATCACAATCCCAAAAGTAACTAAACCTATCCTACGATATCAACTATAACAACCCATCTCTTTATTACACACATAAACATGAATCAGTACATAAAGATGAACTTAAGGAAACTCTGATGATTGAGAGGTCTAGTGTCTTGGGAACTTATGAACGTTACATAACATCTTAAAACATAAAATACAACATCCTTGTTGAAAACATATTTTACATGATCACAATTATTACCTTATATTTAGCATTACATGGGATAACCTAAAGACATACATAAGAAAAGGGAGATATATAATGCCCAGTAATGGAGTAAGCAAGGAATAACATAGAGAATATGGTACCTGTTAGTTAATGGTCATATCAATGGAATTTAGGAGAAACATGATCATAAAGGCTTCATATAGAATGATTATCATAACATGGAAATATGGAAACAACACTTAACATGATATTATCACGAGCCAAGGTTAACTACACATGGAGCATTAGTAAGCCCTCATTGCATAGGAATTATCATGATTATGTCCTCATTTTTATTGATGTATCATGATACTAATATTAGCTCAATTTATTAGAGCGCTATCAGGGCACACCCTTCATAAACATATCATTTCATGCATAAGTGTGCCACATAGATCATACAAAATTGATTCATTAAACATAATAATTTATTACACGGTAATGGAATGTGGAATTATTAAATTAAACTACATTATAAATATTTAAATGTTGATAAATTTGGATACCATTGATAGAGAAATGGGAATGGTATTCACTACACAATGACTTTGGCTTGAAAAAACATGGTGCAATTTCGGCAGCATAACAGTGTGACATATAAATTCATAATAATGGTTGATGAGTGAGAAAGGGGTATCTCATAATATTTACATGAAATTTTATATAAGTATTTCATATAGATACATGTCTCAACATATTTAATGGAATTTAGAATCATAATATAAAAAAAATTCTTGAATGTAAATGAGGAGTGAGAAATCCCTTACATAATTTAAGCATGGAAATGACTATAAATAGAAGGAATTAATGAGGGATAAATGGGTATATCATCATTGAAACATATGAAGGGATGTATAATGGAGTTTAGAAATCATACCTCAAAATTCTTAATTCAAAATACAATGGTATATAAACATAAATAAACATGGACAAAAATGAGAGGAAGAAATCCCTTACTTGCAAGTGTGATACCAAAGGCATGGGAGAGGATATAGAGAGTCTTTGAGAGCATAGGTAACCTTGTGAGGATTATAGAGATAGAGGATCAAAGAGGTTGGTTGAGATCCAAGGGTTTTTAGTTATGAGGAATTGGAGATTGAGTGGGTTTATATAAGAAAATAGATGGAATTCTTTATTATTTAGGTTTTGGACCACACACATTATACTAATCAAAACCACAAACCAATCCATGGGTTTTCCAAATGGTTTTTTCCAAAGTGGAGTGGAAAAAAATTATAAGGCCATTTTTTGTACTTATTAAAATATTAGGATTGATTATGTGAAGGTGAGTCACACTCTCAAGGATATCCTTTTAGAAGTTAAAATGTGTTATAAGTCTTGGAGGGTCCAATAAGCCACCATAAAATTAATCAAAAAAATATAAATATTATTATTTTAAAGGAAAAACATATATTATGCGAACATTATTTTTATAGTATTTTATTACATCACTATTGGGTCATTATTATGTCATAAATCAAATTATATATTTAAACGGTATTTAATTTTTACCCAAAAATTTGAATGTCTCAAAAAATAATGAAAAATTCACCGTTGGATAATTTCAACATCCTAAATCGAAACCTATCATTAATTTTATCAAAATAATATTCTAAATAAGTGTATTTTTTCTTTTAAAATAAAAACCATCATTTGTAAAAAATTCAAGAGTTTTGACAAAAAACAACTTTCAAACGTTAATATAAATTAAAATTGAATTCATAAAAATTACATGATAATTTATCAAAAGTAATTTTATTATAATATTTTATAATAAAATTATTTAATTAAAAATTATATTAATTCATAAAAATAGATTTATTAATAGAATATTCACAAAAAATACTATTTGTTCTTTTAAACCAATTTACAATATAACAATAATAAAATGAATGTATATTCTTTATACAAAAAATAATACACATAATCCTAGTTCTAGTTTCTTGTTACATAACCTAATATAACACCCTCATAAGAGCTAAGGGTAAGGTGTGTGTTGGTGAACGAATATCGGGGTTTCTCAGATAACATTGCTCGGGTGATAATCTCTATAAACTATCACTTATCCCATAGGTTGTTCCATTTATGCTTAACATGTCAAAGCTCGGCTTGGGCTTGGCCAAAAGAGAAGCCCTATGATGAAACGTCTCTTTCAGGCTCTATAAAATGGGATTCTTATGGTGAAATTCTAATTAATGATTCCATCGCTTCCTTCGTCCGAGTAAATTTGATTTGTTAAAGCCTCATATTTATAGTTACAATGTGATCATTGTTCAATGGAAATATTAAAAATGATAATAATTCATAATGGTATTTTAAAATCCATAAACATAAAACCAAAGATGTGAATATGATTTATATAACTATTTTACATAAGAATACATGTAATAATATCAAGAGGAATTTTTATTAAATGCTTGGGTCATTACAACCCCACATTCCATGTGCTTAGATTAACTTTCTCTCATCGCATTTTCCCTTGCATGCAACCCCCCAAATGTGCATCCACCCCTTCCTTGAAGATCCATGAGTTACCTCTATTTCAAAGCACCATGTATGAACCCCAACATTAGGCAACCATCATCTCTTATGCGCACATACTTGGTGCATCCCTCTAGGCTTGTGCGCAGTGATTTCTTAGCCCCTCATGTGGTGTTCCTGATTGTGATGCCCAACATATTTATTTTCATCATATGTATGCTAATTGTTTTATATTTTCTATATAGATATGTTTCCATAGACCCCACTATCATGCCCTCCTCCACACCCTCACAATCTAGAGTTTTTGACTTCTTCCCTTCCCCATGGATTGATGATATATAGTTATGTAAGTCCAAGGTGTACGGAGGGACCCCACATCTATGCATTTGGATGTTAAACTACCTATCACCAACATCCTCAGAACATGATGTTAAATTGTGATCTCTTCCTGATTGGAAAGCCTGATATTTCACCATGTATATGTTAATTGGAAAAAAAATCATCCTCGCATGGAGTGACATCCTCCACAGAAGATCTAAGATGGGATGGTCATCAGGATCCTTCTTCATTACGCATCCTCAGGTCTCCATCCCTTTCCATTGGGCTTTGTCTCCATGTTTTCCTTGTCCATTCCTTATGCATAAGACCGACCACATCTATTATAGGGTGATCTAAGTATGACTGAATGGTAATTTGATCTTCATCACATGGAATGAGATCCTCATCTAAAAAAATGTCATCTTACATGGTTAGATTCCGTGCATAATCCACTCATAATCCCACCTCATCATATCATTCACAACAAGAGCATAACTTCTACTCTAACCTCTTATTTCTCACACAAAACATGAATCACATGGTCCTATGGGTTAGAAACTAATATCACATCAATATTCATATCTAGGCCTCCCCATTGGTATAAGCCTCAACTGTCATTCACCTCTCATCTAGGTAGCTTTCACACATAAGACCCAACCACATGTATCATTTTCATTGTGCCTTCTCATTTTTATAAGCTGTAATTCCCCATCGAGAAATATTTGGAATTTAATTCCCAAAAAACATGGATATTTTGGAAAACTCTCAATGGTTCAATCCCTACACCCATGAAACTCTATATATTTTATCCATTCCATTTCATCACGTCATCCATATCTATCCTGATTCATACCCAAGATGTCACATCCTGATGTGATCATGTCATCCATCCAAAACACTCCTACACATAAGCCCCATAAACATCATCTCTTATTATAGATGAACTCAATAAACTCCCATGTATAATCCCCGCACAATACACACCATCTAACAAAGATAAATTCTCATGTGAATGGTATTTCCAATGTATAAGCCCCACACCATCCACACCAATCTACATGAGATTATATCTCAATCCTTTAGTTATGGAATCTAGTATGCCTCTTTGTGGTTCGATGCTGACTAATGGTAAACCTTCTTTCCCCTCTCCCGAGGGTGAACATATCTAATTCACCCTCAGTGGTTCCAAGATCAACCTTTTTGGTACGAAAACTTATCTTTCTGAGACAAAACACCAAGGTTCCACCTCCATAGGTGTTTTCATCCATCCATATGGTAAACCTTTCAGGTAATCCCTCATTGAGATGTACCTCTCTAATCATCCTCTATTAGGTGTTCCAATCAGCTTCTCTCTGTCCTTGCCAGATGATAAACTCATGGAGTACCTCATGATAAACATCACAGGCCTGAGGGAAAACCTTAAAAGAAATTACAATTTTATAAGATACCACATTACTGACACATAATGCATCTGTTTCCATGCCCTTGATAATACCATTTATGAGGAAGAATATGGTTGACCAATGAAATAACATATATTCATGCCTACGATTCCCAATGTGTGCACTCCCATGAAAGATGGTTTATTCCATGTCAATACCCATATAAATGACTTGAAATAGAAACCATAATTAACCAACATCAACAAAGAGATGGAACTAGGAATGAGTTTCACAAATCACATCTTAATCAATGAGGGAGATGCAAACATTGCAATGAATTCTAAGGAATAATCCTTGTAAAGATTAATCCACATCTCATCATCTCATTTCCATTGAGGAGTATACATCACTGAGAAATTGATGAATTCAGTTTACCATTGGAAAGCATGAATGTGGGTTAGAATGCAGTCATCAGTGAGTAACAAAATGCATGGCAGTCATGCCCTGGTGAATGCATCATAAAAAAATATACTTCACATAATAAGATATGTGTCTATCTTTTTGTGACCATTTTCAAATGTGTTCCTTCACACAGGTACATTCCATTAGGGTTCCACCACATTACCCATGATTGGGACCACTTCTTGGATTCGATCATGACCCTTTGGGCCATTCTATTTTCTACTAACAATGACCCACATGAAAAATAGAGAGTTTTACTGCAAATGTTTTGGAGATGGTCGATGAATTTTTTTCCATGTTATATGTCCCTATCCCCCACCCCATATAATACCATTAATCGAAACATTCCTCATGCACCTCCTGAAATACCATCACCGAAATCTTATGCCAGATTTAACAAACAATGAATGATATGGCTTAAGTCCCACAACATCCATTGTTGGGGATCTTCCTACTAATCATCCCAATGAAATGGAATTAATATATATGGAACTTTTCCTAATAACAATATGTTAAAATTTAGGGATAAAGTCCATACAACATGACATTAAACTTTTCTATCATAGTAAATGAAACATGACATTAAATTTTGATTCCATATTCCACTATATATGAATTTAAACTATAGTATACTATATTTGAAAAAAATATGATACCTCTGGTAAAAACATGAGATTTATTATGAATAAATCACATGATACGCTATGAAATGATTATGATATGACCACAAAACAATAAAAATTACATCACTCCTTTAGTAATCCCCTAGCCTTTATTTTATAAAGTGAGACTCTTTCTCCACATAGCCTCAACCCTAGATGTAGTCAAATAGATCAACAGATGTGGCTATCAGAGATATGAACAAAAGGGTACATGAACACTCAAATACCTATCTGTCTCCCTTTGGGAACCAACACCTCATCCAATGGTTGATAGAGTGGAGCTTTTGATATCCATGTCTACTACTTCCTCTGGTTTCTCACTCCGAGCATGACTCTGGTGGGATTAATGATTAGTGGTGATCATTACATCCAAAATATCCCAAACCACTTGGGTTGATTCTTTGGGTAATCCATAATCACATGCTGCATGGGAGTTCTCAATAAATATAATCCCGGAATTCTAACTAAATGGGGATCCTCCAAACATAATCCCCAAACATATCCACTCAATTAGGCCCCCAATAATGTATAAATCTCGGAACCATACCTTAAACATGAAGGGGCCATATTACCAATGAAGAGACAAATAATGGGCCTCCTATCTGGTATGAGACCCAATAATGCCCCCATAAATGGTCAGATTTCATGTGTAATCCATAACCGCATGATCCTTCTCCATCGATGTGAGCCCCAAAAAATATACAAATTGTCTCCTTCCATGTGTATTCCCCTACAATATAAACCATGTGAATCCATCTGAGTATAATCCCCCATCCAATTAAAGTCTTTAAATTGGGACACCTATAAAGTATAATTCCCTAATCATATCCATTCAAATGGGAAGCTTCTATGTGTATGGCCCTCACCAGATCTAACATAGAGAAATCCAAATGTGATGGGCCTCCTCTAGAGATGTAAGTCCTTAACATACTATACTATATGGGATTTTATTATCCACCAGTAAATATACATAGGAAGCCTCCCTGAAGTCTAAACCCATCATCCAAAACCCCCATAATGTTTTCCAGGCCACATCTCTAGTATAGATTAATCCACCTGGGGACTATATCATTTTCAGGTACCTCTGGCCACTTCATTATATGTCTCACACCATATTTGACCAGGAACCTTTCAACTAAAAAACCATTCCACATGACATTAAACTGAATGGTTAGGTCATCATCACATGACTTTTAAAGGTTATGTTTTATGATAATTGAACCCAAACTATGTTGGTTCTGATTGCTCTCATAAGGATACATAGGAATCCTTGTTTATGGGTTTGATCCTAACATAAAAAAACTCAAATACCCCAAGATTACGGTAAATTTTTAGAGAGCCTCACCATATCTCTCAAGTCTAGAATTTTCCTAATAAATGACTAATAAATATCTAATATTTTCTAAAAAGGTTATCATTAATGGGAAACCTCTGATACAAATATATAGATATATATATTCATCAATTTAGAACCTCAAAAACTAATAGTTGATTTTGAATCCATGTATATTATTGATTTATCACTATGTTTGGTATATTGTGTGATAAATACCTAGGAATAAAAAAAGGATTCATGAAAATATCATTAATATAAAAGAGAGTCATAGAATTGGAAATAGATCTCCCGGAATGGGTGTGATGATCTGGACATCCCATCTTCTTAACCAATGTGAGTTCTTAAGTCTCTTTGCACAAGTTACCCAATGAATGAAAGTCGTTGGAAATTTGGTCCATGAGTTTTCATAGATATGAGAACAATTCATCATTTTTGAATACATGAACGAAACTAGTTGGAGATCATTTGAATATGTTGTACTCGACATTAGTCATTTCACACCATTCATCATCATTACAATCAATCATCGAACGCACATGGTTTTCTTCAAAACACTAAGTATCCAAAAATATTTAATTTATCTTAATTAATTTAAAATACATGGAAATATTATTTGGTTAATGATAAAAAATTATTTTTATATTAAATTCCACTCCTCTATCTTGTAAAATGATCATCCACCACCCCTTTCCCCCAACACCCCAATCTTGTTAGAATCGACCAAAAAATTCCTAAATAAGTACCCAACACTCCAAGACTCTTTCTAGTGGATTCATTCCTCTCAAATTTCCACGTATCAAATACTAAATATATATTTAATTTGAAAACATCCAAGGTGAAGGAGGTCAAATCACATTCTCATAATTAGAAATAATGGAAACGGTTTTCATAATTAAATTTCTCTTCTTTGTGTTATGTTTATTTTTGAAGAACTTAATTATTAGTTAACTTATATAATATTATTATTTTATATCATTTTATTTCCTATTTATTTTACTTTATTTATAATTAACACTTAAGAACACCATTGGAAGTTATTTCTACTTAAATGATTATGAAATTTTTATGGTTGTTTCACCTCAATATCCGTCTTTTTAGAAATGCTTTCTTTTATAAAAATGATTCATTTAAATGGTGTGTACGCTACCTATTTGAAATATAAAATAAATAATTACTATTTATTCATGGTGATTGAAGTTCAATTTCATGATATATCATTCAAGGGGTTTCTATTAAACTATTTCTTGCAATGTAAGAGATTTATCAAGAATTAATATCTTTCATTGGGACAGAATTACACTTATTTGAATAAGGAAATAAAAATATGATTTCTCAAATTGATTGATTAAATTATAATGCTTTCTTTCAATAATTTCAAAGTAATTACAATGGTTTTTTAATTTCTTCATGTTGTTTTTTGAGGTTAAGAAAAATTAAAAAACTTTTCAAGAGTTAATTTTCTCATATATTCATATAAATCATCCCACCAATGTTTTACTTTACGTATGGAAACATAATTATGTTTTAACTTAGGTGACCTTCATTCATACGTTATGATATTTTTAGAATATTGTTTATTACTTTTTTTATATTGGGGAATTTCAATAATGGTTTTTTAAATGTTAAAATTGTTGTCCTTACATGATCATTTGTTTTCTCGACAACTCTAATTTTTTAATATTAATTTTATAACATCATAAATGATCTATAATTTAATTTTCACATTTTAATTTTCAATGTATTAAATGATTTAACAACATATATTGAATATATCTTTTTAATGTGACACATATTTTCATTTTTATGATAATGATAAATATTTTTTCTAATACATCATTTCCTTACGATAAGATCCATTTACCATTATGACCAGTAATCTAAATTAATATTCCATTCGATGTATTAAAATGGTTTTTCAAATTATTTTAATTCTTACTAATTTTTATGGGAAAAGGATATATTTCTGTATATTTCAAAACTAATGGTTTTATTTTAAAATGGTATTATTGATTTTAAAAATGATTTTAATTGAATATATTTTTATATCATCTAAAAGAATGTTTTTTAAAACATTTATCATGTATAAAAAAATTTATCTGCAAACTGTTTCTAATTTAAAGGGGTAATTATAAATATTTTTTATGATGAACTATGAATTTTGTATTGAAGAAATTTTTTTAAGTAAATTCCAAAAATATTAAATTTGAATATTTCTTTTTTGGTTTTAATTAATTTTATCCACTAATTTTAAAATAGTGTTTTACTTATATTTCAAAATGGATATATATTTTGAGTCAACTAATAAATTCTTATGTAAGCAGTCGATTTGGGTGGTTAAATATTTATTTTTCACCAATGTACTTTTGAATTCAAATTGAGTTATTCCATTTGAAAATAATGTGAAACACATTTTCATTCCATTGGGTTTCATGATATGATGAATTATTGATATCTTATGAAATACATATTTGTGGATATTGATGAGTGGGATTTATATCAACCTCCAATGCATTGGTTAACGTTCAATATATCATGAAATAATGTATCATGGACATACATGTATTTTTTTCATAATATAAAGTGTGAGACTTCTTGGATTACTCTCACAAAATAGTTATCCATATTGGATTGAATTAACTATATAATGGGATAGAATTATTGGATTATGGTCACAACAGAATGAGTGATATATTATTTATTACTCTAAATATATAATGTGTGATCCCTCTAGGATTAATATCACAATGTAAAGGGTCGTACTTCATGGATATGCTCACAATATAATTATTACAAGTGCTTATATTTATGATAACTAGTACTCGGTCGTGCATTCAGACACTGATATTGATCAATGATTATATTCAGTAAGAGGAATATTTTTCAATGTTAAAAATGAACATTGGAATTGAATATATTTAAAAAATAAATTAGCAGTATATTTTAATGAAATTAAAGATACATTATTCATGGTACATCATAAATATAATAGAAAACATTTATTATATTTTATATGGAATATGATTTTATTTTTAGTATGACGAATTAAAATACATGAATGAAATCAATGGATAATTCAAATTATGATCATTATGAAAAATAATTTTCGAGTTTAAGCCATACGATCATCAAATGAAATAGTAAGATAAAAACCCTATAGAATAAATGATATAATATATTAAACACATAATACATATCACTCACATAACAAACTAATACATACAAAAAATTATTGAATAATTATTTGGTGACTAAAAAAATTATGATACATACGAACAAAAAATTTATTTATAAATTTTGTAAATTAATTTTCAATAAATATAAAAATGATATGAAACTGTAAAATGATACAGGTAAAACATCACCAACGTTAGATTGATCCATGATTATTTCTTTAAAAGTAAATCCTCCATTGAATTTAACATCTGAAGGGGTTAAAATACACATATGAAAGCTCATTCAACACCTAGTGGAAGAGAAAGTTCATTATAATGTCTTTTGACTGAGTTAAAAATTATAAATAAGGATAATAAAATGAAAAATGAATAACATTAATTTAAAATATTAAATATATGTATTAACATTACAGTATGAAGAATTGAGACATATGGTGTAAAAATAGTACTGTTAATAAGAATATACTCAGTATACAATTTCTATATTTCTAATATAAAATTTTACTATATTAAAGG
Source organism: Viscum album (assembly GCA_963277665.1). Lineage (NCBI taxonomy): Eukaryota > Viridiplantae > Streptophyta > Magnoliopsida > Santalales > Viscaceae > Viscum > Viscum album. The sequence goes on from OY728158.1 coordinate 92,186,662, forward strand.
CATATATATTATTGATAAAAAAATAATTAAAATATATTTTTTCATTTTGAAAAATATATACATTACTATGTATTTCATATAGGGTTTATATATTATATATATATATATTATGAAATATACTATTTAATGTGGAATATGAATGAACTACTAATTTTATTTATGATTCTTAATCATTTATATATATTTATTATCATTATGTTGATGAAATATATCTAATATAGATTCTATAACCATCTACTACATGACAAAAGATATAACATCTCAATATTAAAATATATTAATTGTGTTTATAATCTATATTAATAGATATTTTTCTTTGGTTATATTTGTTCAAATCTGGAAATGTAATACACTATAGAATTAAAAATAATACATTTTAATGTGAATATAACCATGAATATTGATATCTATAAATATTTATTCTAATAATGTTTCTCAAATCTATATATTAGAACTTCTATAATTCTAGTTGACATTACTAAAAAAATTCAACTCATTCTTAAAATGAATACATTCTATTTCATATATATATGAATCAAAATTCATAAAATATGAAATAGATTCTTACAATAAAGTAATGTAATCCAACAACTATAAATGATAAATTTTAAAATAAATATAATTGAGAATATTCAACAATAATAGCAAAAAACCAATTTCAAGGATAAAACCGTACACTATATAATATTTTTCTGATCCATGTACACAAATAATTTTGAGATAAAATCTGGATAAACTAAATTTTCACTGTGGAGGGGAAATATATATGGAAAACTAAATAGAAATTTAATACCTTTGAAATAAATGATGGGTAAAATCAAATTTATGATTATGTGGATAATAAAAAACAAACGCTATAGATTCTAATCCAACATAATTATTACTCGTATTATAGAATTAAATTACATTGAAATATAAATTTAAACATCTAAAATAGATAACTTAATGGTTTAGAAGAATCATAAATCATGAATTCAGTGAATGGATCACCTTAACAACGCCCATATATAGCCCCTGAGTTTCTCCATAATCTCTCTTGTGATTCTCCCTCAGCTCCCTAATATTTTTATTTGATCTATTTTGGGATACCATGTATTAATAGGTATAAAAGTCATAGAACCTCTTAATTTTGTGTACCTATCAACAAATGGAAGAGGGATGTGATCATGGGATATGATATGAAAAAAAACTAAACAGTGTAGATTTTATGAAAATTTTCTCAACTCACAGACATGCAAGATTATTAACCTACCAGGCACTCCTGGACTTTGTTTTGAGCTAAGGGTTGTAACCTTTGTTTTTGAATTATTGAACATAGTATAAACCAATACAATTGTTAATTTTTAGTCACATAAAAAACATAGGGAAATAGTCTAATAGGAAACACATTTCTCATTGAAATTAAAACAATTAGAACATTATTATACAACATATAATATTATTTGTAACGGTGGATGGAAATTTCATAATGCATGTAATGAAACACATTTATAAAAATCAGTAACCACAAGTACCTACAATATGATGAAGAGAAAAAGAAATATATTAACCAGGGAATAAAGTAAGTTAGGAATATCTAAACTGAAACACATTTTGAAGTGTTTGAATAAAGGCTAAAACCAAAAAAAATTAGTAGATGAATAAATATCAAATTAGAGAATCTAATAGTTGTTCAAAATGATATATTGTGAGAAAAAATTTATTATAATAACATAAGAAAAAATCAGAAAAAATAGAAATACTAAAAATTTAATAGAAGAGATTAAATAACAAAATCTCTAATACAATTTTTTTATCATTGTGTATACTGAAGAGAGATGTGAATAATAAAAAGGTAATATAAATTATAAATGAAATCAATTTAAAAAAATAGGTTTTCATAAATCAGTAAATCTATAGTAAATATTAGATGAACCATTTTATCTAATTAAATACTACTACTGAAACATGATTATACAGATAAACTAATCATTCCTTTTCACCTAATATCAGAAAAACTGAAGAGTATCAATGAACTAAGATGATAAAATGGTGTATTTTTGTAATAATTTCATTGAAAAATCATATAAAATCAAAAATTATTTTGAAAATACAAATACATAAAATTTAATTGAAGAGATAAAATAATGAAATATGTGATAAAATTTATTTTTCTTATATTATATAATGAACAATAATGATAATAAAAAAAGAGAATAATAAAATAGGTTTTCATAAATCATTAAAAATATTATAGAAATTAAATTAACCCTTTTATCCACAAAAATAACATCATTTAAACATGATTTCAAGAATACACCAATGATTTGTGTCACATAAAAACATAAAAACTAATGTGAATTAATGAACTAAAATGATATAATACCAGAAGGAACTAATAATATAATTGGAAAAACTCATGGTAGTGAAAAATGATGAAAATAAAACATATATTATTTGTAAGAGAAAATAAAAATGAATTAACCCTAAAATTAAACAGTATTAGACAAATCATTAATCATGTGTATATAGAACCAGCAGGAGAGAAAGAGAAATATTTTGGTATATATACATTGATCAGATTAAACACAATGTATATTCTGAAGAAAAATAATCCTTATAATGTGCATGTAGTCAATTCTGGGGTTGAATGTCTGAATGGTACCATGTATAGTAATTTATTATGATCAATATAATGTAAACCCTCGTAAAAATGACATGTCAATGAAAAATGTTTGATCGGATTAAAAATTTATACATGGAGGAAGTATTGTGATCATAGGATAGAAAATGTAAATGGTGAAGAAAAATATTACATAGAATGTGTATGTAGTGATTGTTAAGGATGGATTTCTGATTAAATTTGTTTATTATTATAAGAAGAAGGTAAATGCTAAAGAAAAATAATACATGGAACACTTAAATATGATAAAGTGTTATGTATTTTTTAGTACCTTATGTAAACCTACAGATAATATAATTAAGAATAGAAGATATTGGTATTGAAGGATAGTACGATAACATACCTGTTGCGGAAGGGATTACAGGAGATAAACCAACGAGAACCTGAGTGAACTGGATGAGTATAATTGTGGATTTTAGAGAAAAAAAGAGGATATATTGTTGGTGGACAAATTAGGAGTTACCCTATCATAGGTACATGAAATAACTGTATGTTGTCAATGGGGATGGATCCTAGGTAATTGAGCATGATGGACATGAAACCCTATATTTTGGAGACCGAATGTAGTATCATAAAAAACCCTAGATTGTAGATATTATAAGAGGTAAAGAAAATATATTGAGAAGTAGTTTAGAACATTTATTTGGGAGGCTGATCATGGAGAAATTGTCAGATTAGGAGGATGGAAAAAACAATTGACTTTTTCAAATAGTTTTTCGTAATAGGTAACTCGCAACGGGGAGGAGATTGGAAGAGGTGAAGATAGAGTATAAATGTTGTGATGGGGTGGATATAGTAAGATGGGAAGATATAGTAGAGAGATGCAACACGATATGTATAAATGGGAGTCAAATTTTAGTGAAATAATTGGATTAAGAGGAAGGAAGATCAAAACAGGATTTGAAATGGTAGAATTTTAAGAGGGTAGTCTTGATAGAGAGAAAGGGTAAGGTGAAGGAATAATGGTTGAGGGATACGGGATAGAGGAGAGAGTTTATGAGTGGGTGACATGTTCTGGAAAAAATTTCATATTTAGTAAATATATAGATATTATTTTTTAGGATTTTTTAATGGTCATCTCATACTTCAATTCTATAAAACCATGATTATTCTCCAAGGATCAATTTTAGTATCATATTGTATAACACTATTTTACCATTGTATATGTTTCCTCACATGATATTAAATGTAATTCTATTTGGAAATTTGGAAAACTATTATTATTTAATATTTATTTTGTGATAAGATATTTCTGATTTACTCATTCTTAATATACTACTATGATCGAACATTGGATGATTTTTGGATGATTTTTCCCTCACTAAGAATTTTATCGCACCCTTTTTATATGTTTCTATTCCCTATGATATGATTATGAGTATAAATTATGATATGTATAGAAGGTATAATTGTGTGGTAATAGTTTAGAGATATGTTCTTAGTTGTTCTAAAATTATTTTTTTAAATAGAACGTCCTAAAAATCACTCAACCTCCAGTTCTTGAGATTGTGTGTATAATAAGATATTTATTTTTTAATATAAGGAAATGTTTTAAAGTAAATATTTTATTATATTTGATAATATAACTTGGAATTAAATATTATTTGTAAATAATGTGTTATTAGTAATGGACCTAGGATTATGGGTTTAGGGTGACACAAAATTACCTTTAAATAAAGTATTACATGCTTTATAAATATTGAACTATATTCATTAGGGAATTTTGTTTCCAATGTACTCCTCTCTAGTACATGGAGTAAAAATTTTCATGACTAGGTATAATGTAATTATTTTCATAATTTCCAATATCTGTTGATTCACTCACATGTTATGACTTTTTAAAAATTTTGATTTTAAACTAACCATAAAATTTCTGAAAATCCATGTTTCTAGTTTTATTTTTTTGACAAACTCATTAACATTTTAATTTCATAATTCATCATGAAGAAAAAGCAAAATATTTACTTCTCTAAATAATATAATCATTCCATTAATTTGTGTTTTTTTTATTTATTTATCTTTTAATAAAACCTCATGTACTTTTCCTTTCTTATCAAATTTTTTAAATTATATTTCTCTACATTTCTATTCGACAATTTATTATATAATTTAATTTTTAACATTAAATATTTAATTTGAAAATATATTTTAATAAATATCAAAGAACCAATATTTTTGGAGTCGTTCTCTCTCAAAAATATGGTCGATTATGTTTATGAATCCATTGATCCAAATTACAATGAGTTTTCTGATACATTGGATGTATATTTTGGATCCTCGTGGATTGTGGTTAATTACGAGTATTGGGGCCATCAGATCATGAATTATCCAAAAAAGGATTCTATGAGATATGGTGCGATTCATTTTCTCATGAATTTTATTTCGGAATAAAATCAATATAACTTTTATAAGAAGGATCAAAATTATAAACTTCTCTCTGATCTAAAGGGAGATTTAAATGAGGTGAAGAAGGGAATTTTTAAAAACTAATCAATTGTCTTTTTCAAGGAGAATCACAAAATAATAGAGGATTTATTTAATAAATTTAAAATTTTGATTATTTGGAGGCCCACAATAGTACCTAATGGTCGTTAATGATAGATTTAGGATCATTAAATTATCAATAAATGGAACTGGAGTGTAGATGGATAGAACATGTTTTTTATTGGTATGTTTTTTTCTTCCATAAAAAAATTTTAAATCATGGTGTCAGGTGATATTTTAATTTCTATATAAATAGGAAACTTGTGTTTACAATATCGGGACCCTCAATTCTACCCAACTAAGGTAAAATATTTTATTACAAAAGAATGTATTACGATTAGGTTATTTACGTGGTTATTATGGAACTAAAAAATTATTTGGGATATAACATCTATGGTCTGAATCCCTACTAATATTGACATTGAGACTGAATGTACAAGATACAACAACTTTTTATGGATATTTATATAAATAGACTTATGTACACCTAATATTGAGAAAATATTTATTATTTATATATATTATATTTTTATAATCTCAATTGAGTTTTAGAGGAATCATTATATCTACACAATTTTTTCTTACATTGGAAACACAAATGAGCACTATAATAGGAATTTGGTTTAGTGCTAACGATAAAAAGTTTGGCCATAATTTTTAAAAATAAGAATTTAAACTACTGGTTTTAAATAAATATATTATAAAAAAGGGAGAGGGCACATGAAATTAGGGTTTCTAAACTATCTCAAGGCGCTATTTTATTTTCTCATATGTTTGGTTATTGAAATATACACTCTCCATCAAATAATGTAACTTGTGGAGAGTGGAAACAGTTTCATAATGATGATAACATAGTCTAAGTGCTGGATTATTAATTGAAACGGGAGGATTATCTATTGATATGGGGTGACACGGTTGATTTCCTTGAAATTAAAGACTTTTATAGTTAAATTGGAGGGGGTCCATTATTTTAAAGGAGGATAAATAATTTTCCAAATAGAAACCGAATGTTTGTACACTTCACCATAAGATATATATTAATCATATCTCCAATGACATTAATGAGTTAAAACTATGATCCATTCTATGGATATTAATCAAAGAGAGGTGGTATCTTATATAATTTTGGCTATAGAGACTGAAACCATCCTAGATCAGGCAACAGTGATTTTTTCTACATCAAATAAAACTACATTGAATCCTAGACATGCTGCTTATTTTAGTGACCCAGTTTTTTCCTTGAAAGACTTTGGAATATTTATATATATATTTACAGGGCCAGGCGCAGGGAAAATATTCTATTTCAATGTCTGGATTACCCAAAATAAATTATACAAAAATAATAAGTATATTTCTTATGATTTAGATGACAGTAATGGGATATCTCTCAAATCGTAGTTCAGATCAGAAATCTGAGTTTACAGTTTTGTTCGGAGCATAGCATTTTCCTTAGGAAGGTCATAACATTTCTAGCATGGGCCTTTTGTAGAAAACTCTATGGAGGACATTATTGTAAATAAAATAATAAAATTTAATTATTTTATATTGAACACTGAAGAAAATAAAATTTTAATGGGGACTTGAATTGGAAATCGGAGACCGCTGTTGAGTTCGAAATGAGGTATTTTACCTAAGTGTGACCTAAAGTAAGAGGTAATGTGAGGTTCAGATTCCATGACTATTGTAAGTTTAGTATTAATATGTGTTAATTTAAAATGAGAAATGGTTACCACATTTCTCACATAGGTGTCGGCAGACCTCTATCCTCTAATTCGGATGGCGATTCAATGTCGAATTCTTGGCTGATCGGGATGAAAATGCAAGAGCTAGTAGATCAGAGTGCAACAATGAAAATTCTAGATACAAAATTGAGGTAGGAATTCTATTTTTGGATTATATAGCTCCCTGGTAGATATTACTTTGTAAAAAATCATTTCTATTTGAATTTACTACTTTGGAATCCTTCATTGGTGTCCAAACTAACAATAATCATCAACAGTTTAATTTATGAATCGTCTGTTATTCATGGTTCTTGACCTTTATTCACATTTTTCATCAGTCAAATACTATCCATGAAGAAAGGACTTCTTATAATCTATCATGCAATAGTTTTGTGAAGGTTGTGATCTAAGGATTCCGGATCTACAACGGTTTCATGTTTCAGGCATAGAGGAGGCGCAACGGTGAGCAGAAGTGGTGACTTCTTTCCATCACACTGAAATATTGACATATATTTTATAATATCATGGTGATATGAATTTATCATCACAAGGATCCATGATTTGGTATTGGTACATTATTTTGTAAACAGGGGTGTTCTCGGTGGTCTATAGAAGGACTTCCAACGCAACACCTGTGCGGGGGTGCGGATGGTTGTCAGTGGCAGTCCGTAAGGTGGAACCCCTAGTGGTTGTGGGTTTCAGGAGGTGGTGCGGGGGTGTGCATGCAGTAAACGAGATGTCAGCATGGTGGGGTGGAAGAGCGGGTTGGGCCTCTATGGTGTGGGTTGGGCCATGGCAGCATGGAAGGCTGAGATAGTTGGGCCGGACTAGGGGTGTTAGGGGCCTCTTAAATCCGCGATAACTTCTAAACGGGGCATCTATTTTGTGTCCCTTCTACGGACTCATATTCTTAATATAGAGAGAGGTATTTTTAAACTAATTTGAGACATTAATATTTTGGTTTCTTGGCTCAGTTCAAAGAAATTTCTAGGTTTAATAATTATATTATAATTATTATAATTCAAGAATCTTCGATTGGACCATGCCTCCAAACTAGACGTCTAATTCGCATGTCATCTGCGGAAACGTGACCCTTTCATTGAGGCATACCATTTGAGGATATAACAGGTTTTTTGATATAAATTATTAAGGCTCAGTGGAATGTATTTTCTGATTATAATAATAATAATATAAATATTATTCTTCAGTTAACTTCTATCGAACAATATGTCTACATATGATGGATGATTGATGCACCATCAGAGGTGATGTGGACCTAGAGTTTAGGCTTAGTTTCATGACTATTTTTTGGTGATTAAAACCAATTTTTCAGTGTGGGACCCTTGACCACCATTTTTGGAATTTGAGGTAAAATATCACTTTTTCACTAAGTGTCCATTTTGAATAAATAGATCATTGATCCCATGTGTTTTTCTGAGGGGATAACAGTGTTGTGTTCCATATCATGTGTTTTGGGATTGGGGCATGGTCCCCATGGGGAACGTATTATGGACAATGAGGTGGAATATTTTTTCTTCATCGAGAGTCTCTTTCAGATGAATGATTAGTGGATCCTATGCATTTTTATACAAATATCATGACATTGTGATCCAGTTGGTTACCTATGGCCATTTTCAAGAGCCATTACTGTAGAATTACATTTTCATCCATTGGATCAGTAACAAGCAATGTGTGTTCCTCATTCCATTGGCTATAAGTCCCATGAAATCTAGGAGTACACTGACATGAACTGTGGGAACTATTTAATTGTTTAGTACTTGAGTATATCTTGGTACACATCCATGTGATGATGTGGTGTCACATGTCTAGTGGCCCCCACACATTTCCCGTACCACAATAAAAATCTCCTACCTCTCATATATCCTTCTGTTGGAATCCAATTTTTCTTGTCATTATCCTATTATGTGTGTTTTTCATGTAAAATGTGATGGTTCCCTCCATTGTGTCTTTCAAGATAGGTTACAAGATGATCCAAGTGTGATTCATATATGAGACAACACTCCATGTTCCGAGTGTGATGCCTATTCGAGCCAATGATCAACTACGGTTGTGATCAGCCAGGATCACCGTAGAAGTATTAGGCTTATCCTCCAACTGTGATGGGTATTGGATTTCATGATGATCTTTCTAAGAGGTTCCATACAACAAGGATGGATAGTGTGGTTCATTGATGATTTCTGAGAGGAAACCTCCAACATGGATGGGTATGGGTCCTCGAAGATCTTCAATGTGGCACTCTCCTACTATGATTTGAATGGGTAATCCTCTTATTCCATGTGGAGCCCTCTAGAAATGATGTTTATGGGAAATAGATGAAACTTGAGTGTAACCCTCCAGTCAGGTTGGGTATATTTCCTCAATGACACTAAAGTGGAAGCCTACAGCCAGGCTGGGCGTGGGTCCTCTATAATATCTCAGTGAAACCCTCCAGTCAGGCTGAGCATGGGACCCCAACCTTGAGGCATGAAATCATGACTATACAGATAAGTGAAATCTTATGGATATACATATATTTTGGAATCACGTTAATGTGGGACACTTTTTCCACTAAGACGCATCCTAGTGACACAACCTAAAACTATGTATGTGAGACATACCATCCCAAATCAGATAGTATCATCATGTGTTGATTGATTCTCTTTGAATTGTAGTTCAGATAATGCATGTGGGAGGGTAGGAGACTTTGTTGGTAACTTCTAAAATTGTTGTAGACTATTTTCCTGGGCTGAGCAACGAGATGCAGATCCCCTTACTATCTAGTTTGGGCATCTTTGATTGAGAATTTATATATATTCTGGTTGTTGTACCCAATTCTTTGGTTTTGGATACTCTCTTGCTGTGAATGGTAAATACACATAGGGTATTCCATGTTCATTCCATATATATATTCTCATGGTTGGATTTGTCTACTATACTACTATATGTAGTGAAGACTCTACTAGAAGTTAATATTCTCATAATTTTGAGCATCATGTTCTTGGATGAGTTCAATTTCACAATCTCGTAGGGTTGAGTTATACTCTCTTTTACTATACCATGTTATATCTACTGCTCCCCACTTTAGTAAAACTTCTTCCTCACCCTTGAGCCTTTGGGAAATCATACAGAGTATTTTTATACTCAAACCTTCATGGGATTTTTCCACACCTGGTGTGACATTTCAAAGGACGTACAGGTTGATCATGACATCACAAGAGCATAAAGATATAGTATCTTAGAATATGTGTGATGTTTGTTGGGATTGTGATTCCCCCAGTTATTATTACAATTCACATGTTTCCAGGGTGTGGAACTTTTCTAGTTGGTCTTGTATCATTCCCATTTTATTTATATATAATTTTCAATAATCTTACTATTTAGATGCTGAAAATTTCTTGGATTCATTTTTATAGTAGTTATGTATCTTATTTTCCTTTCCCTTATGAAATTTTCAATTGAGTGGGATCCATGTGTGTGTATAGTTTCTTATGAAAAGGCTACCCCTAGTTTGTTATGCCTTCGGTGCTAGTCACCAGCCCCTAGCCTATGGAGGTGGTCTTGGGGTTGTGGCGGATCATGCACCGACATGGGTTTGGTATCAATAATGTGGTATAAAAGGAGGTTCGAACCATGGGATATTGTTCAATAATTCCCTAAAAAGGCCGGGTTTGGTTTTGGTGAAATAGTTCCAACATGTTTCTATAGTCGATCTCAGGAAATAGAGTCCAATGATGGCGTGTCATCCAAAATAGCCATTCACTGGGACCCTGATTACCCACATGTTGACTTAGTATCATGAGGAATTTGTTGCATGGAACTTTGGTACATGCATCTTATAGGATTGAGTCTTTGATTTTCCATCTTGTGTTATCTCCCCTTAGTTGTTGATATACATCTAATATATTGTTTTTGTACACATTGATAGATTCAGAATGCTTCCATTATGACAGCCATCTGTGAGAATGGCTCCAGTTTGTGACGAATTTTCTGTGAGTAATGAGGCTTCCATTCATGATCAATCATGTGATCCACCTTCCTCTATGTGGAAAGGTTGCAGCAACCCCCATATGTGGAGCTCTAGTTAGTACCAGAAGAATAAGCTGGGAAAGAGCATAGGTTGAGTGTGCTTCGTGAGTTCCAACTTTAGACACCGCTAAGGTTCCATGATGATTCATACCCTTAAGAATTGGATTTTTGGCTAGGGATGGTGGTTCAACTCTTCAATTATTATTGAGAAACAGTAGATAATAAGAATGTGTATTTAGTAGAAAGTTATTTCCATGGGGTAGATGGATGTAGGTGGATTATATTTACTCAGATAAAAGATGATTCAGTACACTCATAGGATGACTTCTAGTAGCTTTTTCATGAGGAGTACTACCTTTCCGGATCTTTCTCTGTTCAACTACCAGATCTCCTTTAGTTTTAGTAGAGAGGGATTACGGTGACTGAGTATATGACTAGGTTCAAAAACCACGCATGATACTCTTTGGAGATGATCTATGATGGAAGCTTTCGATCACAGAAGTTTGAGAAGGGACTTTTTAGTGATGATTTTCACCAACATAGTTTCCTTGTGCATCCGCACGTTTTTCAAGGTGTACAAGAGATCACAAGGGTCAGAGATATTTCTGTTAGAGGGGCGCAAGTTGTCCAGTTTTTCAAGTGGCCGCAATAAAGTTGGTAAGTCTGTCACAATGAATAGACATTAGTTGATAGGGCCCCAATACTACAGTCCTCCCATTGATAAGACTCATGAACATAGTCAGGAACAACATTGAGAAGCAGGGTATCCCTAGATGGGATGGTTCAATGATAATGATGGGTGAGGTCACATGGTATGATTCTGTATAACCGGATGTGATAAGATCCCTAGGAAGTTGGTAGATGTGCCAGCACAGAAGAGGTGGTGCCATGATTTTCAATCTCCCAAATGGGAATAGGGTGGTACCTAGGGTGTATGAACTTTTAGGGGATTAGAAATAACTATAGATGGTGGAAGGCATTTTGGGGTCCTTCCACCACCACTAGGAAACGCACATCAGGCTCAGGGAGCTGGCAGCAAGGACCATAAGCAGCTTCATGCTATGGATTTATATAATTTTGTTGCAATGCATATGATAATAGGTTCTCCCTATTTCTTTTCTAACTTTTTGTAGTAGAACATGTTAGACAAAATGTTAGGTACTATTTTCTCCCTACTTCATCCTTGTGTATTTTACCAAGGTGACACAGGGCATCAGTGTAACCCAGTGTTGGTTTTTTTCATTGGGGATTTGAATGAAAGAGGGAGAGGGGTCCTTCCCACATTGATACATATTTTTTAATGCATGAAAAACCATGAGGAAGAGTCAGTACCACCCAAATAGGATAGTATCGTTGTGTTGGGGAATATTCTTTCTGACTTTTGCATTCAATGCAAGGCTGTGAGATGGAGTGTTAGAGAATATCCCGGCATTTCTAGTGGAGTCTTTCTTCTTGAACTCATTTTTCTCCGAATTCCACTATTGGGTGTTTACTTATTTCTTGTGTGGGGTTACTCTCATTATATGATATGAAGAGACGCACAAGTTATGCCATGTATTTTTTGTGTCTAGCCTCTTGAGGCTAGCTGAGTTTACTCACCTACCATGTTTGTTTGTAACATTTCATTATCAATGTCAACCTTGATACATCAATTATCAAGTACATATAGAGGTGATAGAGTACCCACGAATAGAACTACATGACTCACTATCTGGTGTTGACAGAGGTAGTGTTTTCCCAGATAATGTAGAGACACTTCCTTCTGGGAGAGAACGTTGTGGTCTGTTTATGCCACTAAAGTATCTGGTACCTATTCACTCAGAGATACCTAAACCAGATATGGTGTTGATATTTGGAACTTCCTTCTAGACTAATAATTAATGATAGTCATTACTCAATAAAGGGGTGGCATGTAGTAGATTCCATTGGCAGGATGTACCTGGCTCACCTGGTGCAGGATGTTTCAGAGCGGTTATCTTCCCTACTAGCTGACCATGGTGGGGTATGAGGGTACCATATTATATAGTTGATGGGGTTGAATCCTTATCATCCTAATAATGTAAGAGACTCTAGGTTTTTAATCATAGACTATGAATTCTCTTGTAACCATATTTCCTTGGTTCTTTCTCTAGATGGATGTTCTGGAGGAGTGAAACATGAGACACTATTCTAGGGAAAAAAAGTGATTCCATTCATATCATAAGATGTAGTGGTTTGTCTAGGAAGTAAAACTAAACCATTAGTTTTATAGGACATCCGGTACCCTGCAAAGATATGGCGAGGTTGCCTACCGCCTTGCCTAACCCCCCGAGCTGGAGTTAGTGCATGATGTTTTCCACATGTCACAACTGAGTATATGTGTGCACATTTTTTCCGCACATCATCGATAGAATTGAAACTCATGATGATGGAAAGTCCCCCTTGGTTCACATATTTTGGCATCACAAGAATGTGTGGGAGAGTTCCAGGGAGCGGAAGAGCCATGTGTGAGCTGATTAACCCATGATACTTTTCATAGCTTTTCTTTTACAGGGTAACATTTTTGAAAGAGGGAATGATTTAGAGACTTGTTTATTGCCTTTATTACATTGGAATATTTCTACATATATTTCCAAATCCAGGATCTTTGACGGAAGGTGATTATGAGGTCCTAAGTGCTTAGAATAAATTATTAAAAAATATTAAGTTTATTTTATACTATTCATTCGATAAGAATATGATATCTCTCAAACGGTTACACGAATCATAAATCTGAGGCCATGATTGAGTCATAGTTGATGTAAGGATATTGTAAGACCACAAGGTTATAAATCTCATGAAATTATTACTACTATAGGTCACATGATTCAACACTATTTGTTTTATTTAGAGAAATAATAAAATAATGAATAAATATTCTCAAATCACCCCTCTCCACCATTGTAACCCCCTCCATCACTCCCTCTTCTATTCACTCATCTAAAGCCTCGTTCCTTTTTTAATTTCATCCAAAATAACCTCCCAATATCCTCCCCCATGTCCATTAGACATTGGTCTCGCAAAAGGCCAAAAATCAATCACCTAATGATGCTCTCAAAGAAGATTACTTCAATAGGTCAAATCCTCTTTTCATTTCTTTTATTTCAAATTCGATTATTTTAATTTTTTTCATGACCACCTTTCATCCAAATATTGAAAACAATCTATCAACTAACATGTACTATAATATTTTTATGATAAATTAATAATTATTTATTATCCCTCATTTCCCCTTCTTATATACAGGAAATGAAAACACAATCTCAGATGTGTTAATTTATCAAATTCAAGGATGATGGGTTTTGAATTTCTATTATCGTCTTTAATTCTGGTCATGAAATTATTTTAATTATTGAACTAGACTGTAATATATGTATTATAACTTACTTATGGTTCTCTAATCCTTATTTACACATGATATAAATTTAAAAATCTAAATATGTTCATTGTGATCAAAAGCAGCCAACTAACCCAATCAATTACCATTACAGTTTTATATAACGATTATTTGTAACTATAAATAACCAATAAAATATTATAAAAATGTAATCATATGGGTTTTCACTAATAATATACTACATAAATTCTATAGAGAAATTATTATTCTACATTTTTATCATTGGATGAATATAAGTAAACTGATCAAGAAAACCCATGAATAAAACACTCCCAAACAATGGAATTGAATCTCTTGACTAATAAAAATGCCATAAATGAACCTAACAAGGATATAATAAATAAATTACATGTCTATTATTTTTTTATGATTAATTTATGAACCTAAATTTTGTTATTCAAGTAATTAAGATTGAGTGAGGAAAACTTTCAGACTTATGGTAAGGGTTTTCCACATGAACCTCCATTTTCATTCGGGTTAATTTTGTTATCTACTTACATCAATTAAATTCGTATTCATTAATATTTAAAGCTCATAAATTTTCTGATAATGTTATATATATATATATATTTACCAACACGAACACTACCTTTACTCATGGAGAATTATATTTTTTAAAAGGATCTTTCAAAAGTTGTTCTCGAGTTAGAAGCCCAACTCAAGGGGATTTCTAAAATTCTTACCTATTTTCAAGGGAACTCTATAATCTATTTTTATAAACCTTTTTCTTTAAAAAATAACTATTTTTATTATCAAAATAATATCTTACTTTATATCTTGTTTTATACAAACCCCTTTCCAAAAGAACAGTTATTTTAAAAATAAAAGAGTATTTATCTGAATAATTACTAAATGATTTTATAAGAGTACCTTAATCTATTTAAGAACTCTTTTTAAGAACCTATACCTTCTTTTCAGGTATATTTCTCTTTTCTGGTCATTTTTTGGGAAAAGTGGAATTTCTGGGTAAAATCGTTAAAGCTTTGGAGGTTGTACAGGGGCACACGGTTGGTGCACGGTTTGAGAAAACCGTGCGGACAGCCTAGGAAACTTTGCACCCTTGAATGTGGGACACCATTTTTCATAATGTTCGATCATGCTGTGTGAAGTCCCTGGGTGAGACAGTGGGCTCCGTATGGGTGGCGCACGGTTTTTCCGGACTCTGCGGGCAAGCCGTGCAGAGTTCTTGAGTGAGATAGTGGAAACTGCACGGTTGGTGCACAGTTTGTCAAACCATGTGGGGTAACCATGCGTACACATTAAGTTAGGGTTTTTAAGTCCCATGCCACTTGGGATTTTCCATTCCTCCCCCATTCTCCCTCCTACTCATGGCTCACATGGGAGTTGCGATTTTCAGTGGTTGGGGGAGCACCTTGGATCGTTTTAGAGGAAAATTAAAGGGGTTTTTTGGGTTATCCAAGGTGGTTCTCCTCTAATAACTACCTCTTTTGGTTCTTATGGGTTTTTATTTAGGTTAGCCATATTCCTCTCTTAGTTCCCTAGATCTAAAAGGGTTTCATGATGATCTATGGTTGTGTTGCCTTTGTGTGTTAATGGTTGACCTAGTTGACGTCAGGGAAGAGTTTTTTAGTTTAAATCGAGGGAGAATTCACCTGGTTTTGAGTGTTTGGTAAAAGAGATCGATTTTCCCAAACCCTAAGACGTAGGTGGTTTGGGCATTTTCGTTCGAAGTCTTTGAGTATTATGTGAAAATTCCACCAATACCCTTGAATGAGGTATTCCGTGTTTACGTTTTACCCCTGTTTACTGTATTAAATGATTGAATGCTTATGTAGAGGTAGTTTGGATATGACTATAGATGATTGCTATGGTTTGAATGTTTTTCCCATGCCTGTTATGTTTATGACCATTTGGTTTTTCTTAGCTTGTTTGACTGCTTTGTTTGTTTCCCATGCCTAGTATTGTAGGATGGAGTGATCTTGTCTTTCTGACATGATAATATATTGTAGACTGCTAGCCAAGTAGTTCTGTAGGTTTACTTGGCCATATTACACTGCTATGCTCGTTGACCTACACAGGTCCGTGAGAACCTGGTGTAGTAGACTATAAGGGGAATTGTCTGGGTGAGCTTCCTCAGAGAGTCTTTTAGAACTTTTGGCTATAAGAGTGATTGACAGAATGAGAATCCATAGAGAGACTAGAACCACTTAGGGATATAAGAGGAATTGACTGAGTGAGTACCCTCAGAGAGTCCTTGATTTATTTAGACTATAAGGGGATTAACCACATGAGCTTCCTCAGAGAGCCTTTGATTTAATCTTGAACTGTTTAGACTATAAGGGGAATTGAGGGCGAGTTCTTCCTCAGAGAGTCTGTGAACATCCTATGCTATAAGGCTAATTGACCGAGTGAGCTTCCTCCAAGATTCCTAGATCATGGGGCTATAAGGGGAACTGACAGTGTGAGCTTCCTCAAAGAGTCCTTGACTACCCTCGACAATATAAGGAATGGACTATGTGAGCTTCCTCATAGAGTCTTGCTTTACCCTCGACTATAAGGGGATTGACCGTGATGGCATACTTAGAGAGTCTTATTATATTAATAAAAAAAACCAGAGGGGTTAGACTGAGTGTGATGCCTAGAGGTTTGATGATACATATTTTTAAGTAGGACTATAGGGGATGGTTGTGGGTACTTCCCAGAGTGATACCTAATTGGGGTTTAGTTGTTTTTTCACTATTTGTTGATATTGAAACTATGGATTGTATTGTTACTATTGAGTACTTCTTGGATTACTTCTTTATGCTCTTTTACCTACCATATATTCACTAACTCTTAGGCACAGATCATGTGGTGCTTGCCTACTAGGATTCGTCTCACACCCTGTTTGGGTCATGCTTTGGAGCCCAAACAGATTATATTGTTGTAGGTATAGATAAGGGCAAACACCATTCTACTTCAGACACTTGATTTGTTATAAAGTTGGAGAGCATGGGACCATGCATAGGCTTTCGATTCTGAAGATCTTTTAATCTTAACTTTTTGTAATTTGGTTTATTACTGGTTGTATTTAGCATTGTGACATGTTTTGATATTTTCCTAGACATATGAACCATGCATCATTTTATATAAATGTGTGTGTGTGATACAGTTTTTTTACTTTGAGTCTTCCTTTGTTTACTCTTGTATGGATGTTTAGTGATTCTGCTATTGGTTATGTTTTTATTCCCCTATGTACTCTACTAATGAGGGAATAGTTTCCCCATGATCACACCCAAATCCCTCACTGCTAGTCAGCAGCCTCTAGCATTTGGTAAAATTTGGTTGAGGCCATGTGACCAACCAGGTATGGGGCACCTCTGGGTGGCTTCTGGAATTAGGATGTTACACTCTTGTTGATTAATATCTATTATTGGGATTAATATTTTATTATATATTATACAATATTTAATTTAATGGATTATGATTGTTTTTACTGTGGATATATTATCTTAAAACCATACACCAATTGAATCTGAAGGGTCAATGTTTATATTTAATATTCGAGGATAGTTATTTACATTTCATATATTATTTTCAATATGAATATATATGTTAGTCATATTATTCCACATTCATGTGAGGAATAAATTGGACTTTTTATGTGATTGGTGGGTCCCATTATATCCAATTGATGCATCGGTAGGTCTCATGAGATAAATAGGTATGGACTTGGCTAAGGCCTTGCCTATTTTAAGATATTATTTTCACTGAGGCCAAAATCATTTTTAGATATATTGGCTGAGGCCAGGAAAGTATGTTTTATAATTTCAGGCATATGCATTTCCCTCACTACAAAGATAGAAATACATAGTTCATGAAGTTATTCTTCAAGTAGAATACAAAATATTACTTTTTATTGAGGAAATATTTACTCAGATTATATTCATTAATTATTATTTTGATGTTTATCTTCAAATTCATGTGTTTTCAATTATTCCCCATGCATAATGTTTATGTCATCTTCTGTTTACCCTTACTATGATTCTATGGCCACCCCTTCTTATGTTTCATTTTTTCAATGACATGAAGAGGTATATTATAATTGACATGTAGGGACAATATTAGAGTGGTGGATATTCCCATTATAACATATTTGTTGTATTTCATTTCATGTTGTATGGTTGAACTTATGTATGTATGTAGATTTTATAATTCTAGGAAACTATTCATTCCATCAGGATATGAATTTAATTTAATCATGCCAATGTAATTTAAATATTCATGGGCACTGAGAAAGAGGGGTACAGTCTTTACAGTTGGTAATAGAGAATGTTTTTTAGAAAACATGTAAATTAGATTTAGAAAACATAGATTTGGGAATAAACCCCTATGATAGACTTCGAGGATAAACATACAAAAGCATATTGGTATTTTGGTAAGGAATAGATTATGTGTATTTTTCAATAAAATACATCTCTTATTAGATACTACAAGTGGATGGGGTTTTGGAACATATGTACCTTGAAATAAAAACTCTGACAAGGAGTTTCGGGCATGACTCGGGGTATCCTAGTACATGACAACTAGCCTTACGGTGCACCAAGTTTGACACTATGAGGGGATATTCTTAGGGTAATTCACATTTTCATTATAAGACACTATGAATGATTTAAATGTAAATTTTTATTCAATGAAAACATGGTTATGATTATCGGGTTATCCAGGCATAAAATTTCAATTTATTCCATGTATTTTGAAAATTTGAAATTATATAATATGATTCATAAGAAAATCTAGTGTGTGTAATTATTTATATATTGAGCCCAGTGGAAGGAATAGAAACTGCATGAACATTTTTATCCCCTGTAGGTATTTCTCTCATCTGCAAGATAATGATTTTGGCTCTGGAGCTGTGACTGGTGCGAAGCAACTTATAACTATACTGGGACAACTATCTCTAGTTATGAACAAAAAATTTACCCTTATAAAGCATATAGATCCAAAACATGGAGGATCTATGTTAGCTCGATTTATTGGACAACAATCACCATCATTTAATGGGACTACAAGCCCATTTTTTGCAGAGTAGTGGATAAGCTCCATAGAGATGATATTTCTTTACTTGGGAAGTAACGAAAGGGAGACAGTTCTCATGGAATTTTATCATGTTTCGGGAGATTCTAATAAATGGTGGTCACTATTTCAAAACATAAAGTAGGAGGAATTGATTTAAAACATGTAAATGAGTTAAATTATATAACTTTTCATAGATAAATACTTTCCTCTTTAACAACGAGCTGGTATAGAAAGGTGGTTTCCTAATATAATGAAAAAAGATGATGAGAGTGATGCAATGAATGAATCTAAATTCATAAGATTAGAAAGAAAAGATATAGACTATATATGTAATACAAGGATCAAAATTAATCAATTATTTTATGGCCTAAAACCACTGTTCCAGTGGATTCTGGTTTGTGAAAAATTATCATCAAAAGATGATATAGTCTCATGTTCTATCAAGATGTAAAATGCTTTCTCTAAGTATTATAACTATAAATGAAAGAAAGATAAGAATAGTGTTGATGAAAACTATTGAAAAGGAATTAAGGAAATGTAGAATAAGGGAAGAGTTAGCTTTCCACCCTCTGATTGTTGTGGAAGGAAACACTCTGGTTCCATATTAAAATAAAAAGGGGGTGTGGTACATGTGTGGACTAAAATGTCATCATGTTGGTGTTTTCATGGAGAATAAAGAAGTTGTTAACATTTGATGCTATAATTTTAGGGATACGAGACTCTATGAAAATGATTCTCCAAATTATCAATGAAGTGTGCCTTAGAAAATGCCATGTGAGTAGGGATAAGCTTATGTGATCCCAACTACTGATATTCAAGTACCTAATGACGCGGTGGGAGGTTCATTAATTATTTCCTAAAAATTAGAAAATGATTTATTTGATTTAAGATCATTGTATTCATTCATATATACAAAATTTTCCATGAAAATTATAAATCTCTAATTTGATTTATTTTGGGAGAATTCAATAAAAACTATTAGTGGAAATATTATTGCATCAAATATGTGTTTGTAAGTCCCTATTATGGCCTATAAATTTGTTTTATCTGCTAATTTTATTGTTAAAATTATTATTCAATTGATATAATCCTTAGTATGGATTTTCTTTCAAACCATGATGCCAAAATTTATTACAATAAGAAAGAGGTTATAATTTTTGAGGACGACGTGGAATCCCTTATCTTTAGAGCCGAACCATCACCATTTGATTCTCATTTATATCCCCCACTAGTAGTTCTACTAAATTCAATTATGGGGGAGGAAGGGAATGCAATAACTATGGGTGAGGAAAAGAATGTTAAAATACAGAATGTGCCTATTGTGCACGAATATTTTGATATGTTTCTATATGATTAACCTGGATATCCTTTAGATCGAGAAATTGATTTTTCCATTGACATAATTCCTATTTTGAGGCCCATATCAAAGACCACTTATATAATGGACAATATGGAATTATTGTAACTAAAGAAACAAAAATATACTAATTGGTTGAAAAAGGATTTATTCTCCCTAGTTTTTTCCATGGGATCCCTTGTTGATTTTGTTAAGATGAATGATGGTTCTATGATTTTGTCCATTGAATACAGGGAGATCAATGTTATAATAATAAATAAAAAGTATCCCGTACTTCTTTTATGATTTATTTGATCAACTCCATGAAGCCCAAAATTTTTCAAAGAATGGTCCTTGATTTGGATATCATCACTTGCATGTGAGGAAGGAAGATATTCCAAAGATATAATTTTGAACCACCATGGGCATTACGAGTTTATAGTAATGCCTTTTGCACTAACAAATGAACCATATATTTTTTATGGATCTAATGAATAGTGTTTTCAAGGAATATATTGTTTTATTTTTATTAGTATTTATTGATGATATATTGGTATACTACAAAATCTATAACGATCATAAATATAACAGGCACACTATTATGAAGAGTCTAATAAAAAAGTAATTATATGAGAAGTTTAGAAAGTGTGAATTTTGGATTCAATCAGTTTCCTTTCCTGGACACATTGTCTCTAATCATGGAATATCTGTTGATCTTGCGAAGAAAAATGTTGTTCAATAATGGGAAACTTCAATGAACATAACTAAGGTATGTAGTTTTATTTGTATAGTATATTATTATAAGAATTTCATTCTGAACATAGATCGTTTAGCCTACCCAATGTCCATGCTAACACAAAATGGGGTAAAGTTTATATGAAAAAATGAATGTGATGAAGGTTATGAAGAATTTAAGAGGATATTAGTGAATTATCTGATCCTAACTTTACCATCAATAAATTATGGGTTTTTTACCTAGAGTGATTCATCAATGAAATGAATTTTTTGTGTCCTTATATAGAATGGAAAAGTCAATGTCTTTGCATCAGTGAAGATAAAAATTTATGAACAAAAATATCTTACTTGTGATATTTAGTTATAAGATGTAATCAATGAAATGAAGATTTGGGGACATTATCTATATGGTAAAAAATGTGACATATATACCGATCACAAAATTCTAATGTATATCATCTCACAGAAAGAACTCACCACATGAAAAGGGAATGGCTCGAATTACTCAAGGACTATTATTATTCTATACACTACCACCCAGGAAAGGAAAATATGGAATTTGAGGCATTTAGAAATAAATATCATGGAGTTCTCAACAAAATATTTATTTACAATGATCCTTTTTACATGGATCTAGTGAGGATGGATATGTGAATTATCAAAGAAGGTGAAACATCACTAATTTTTCAAATGGATTATCATCCATCCTTATTGGAAATAATTATCTCATAAAATTCTAATGATTAGAATATAAAAAATAAAATTAATGCTATGAAATATGGGAAGTTGACTAACTTCGTGTGTCAAGATGGAATTCCGAAATTTCGGAAGATAATATGCGTTCCCTCTATACCAGAGAAGAAAATTGATTTATTGGATGATACTCCTAGCTCCAATTTTGCTATACATCCTGGGACCAAGAAAATGGATAGAGATCTAATGGAACATTTCTGGTGGGACAACATGATGTGGGAAACTGCTGATTATGTATCAATATGTCTAATTTGTCAACAAGTAAAGGCAGGAAAACAACATACCCAAAGATTTTGCAAAATATAATTATTCCTACATGGAAATGGGGTGATATTGTAAAGATCTGGAATTTCAATGTAATTTATTTAGTTAAATGGTAAATTTATTAGTCTGTGAAAATTTAAGGCTCTTGATTCCAAGGCCCGGATTCCTCTGAATGAATTTCTGATCTTTTTTTTTCAGGTACATTCAGTAAACATATGGGTCAGTTTTTATGAATTCTGAACTGGTGCATAGAATTGAAATCCAATGGCACCGTTGAACTCGATGCGCTGGTATTCTCTTAAAAATACTTTCACCTGGACAGTAGTTGGTCAAGGGTGAAAGATAATTGTTTGGGTTTTTGTGGAAAAAAAATAATCACACATTTTATTTTATTTGTTGAAACCCCCTATTCTTGAGTTAAGGTGGTGGGTACCACCCATGTCCTCAAACCCTTCAAAATTTGAATTTTGGGGTAGGGACCACCCGAACCCTATTAATGGGGGTGAATCCTCTCAAGTCACCCAATTAATTATTTTTTTCTACATAAAATTAATTGTTAAGATACCAGTTATTTTTATGTATCAACATATGAATTAAATTTTAAGTTATTATTTAATTTTTTGTCTTGGCTATTACTTTTCTCCATGGTGGAATTGGGGAAGGGATTGGAAAAAGAGAATTGGGAGAGAACAAGAAGGATTATCCTCTCTGATGAAGAACGCCAATGTAGAATGCCAAAAAAGAATGCCGACTTTGACACTGACTTCATCCATGGGACGTTCGTTGATGAGGAATGCCTTCAACATCAATGAACCGACAATCGAGGGAAACTCCGACGACACTAAAATCCATCTTTTTTCTAATGATTTTTCTTCTACCTCACGACCTCATCGATGTCATGAAATGAACGAGGTAGGGGTATATTTTTGTATGAATAATTTTCCCATGTTCTTCAGTTGAATTATTTTTCAGGATGGGGAATAAATCATTAAGGAAGGTTGAAAATATTGATGTTCTTCTTAATGTTCATGTTGAGCCATATGCTACCACCCAAAATTGGAGGGTTTGGGCCAAACAAACATGGCCTGACCACTGCGCTTATCTTATGATAATTTGTGGTGTTGAACGCGATGATGGGGAAGTTTCCACAACACTACCCTGCAGCCACCGCCACCTCGTGACCTCTACGCCCTCGCAGCACCCCCGATGCCGAGCAACTCCGCTACACCGCCGACCACCGAGCCCCATGGTTCTGCCACCCGCGCAACCGCCTCATTGGCCATGGCCGCCTCCGTCTAGGCTGAGGTGCCATCGCCGACTGAGCCGAGCCGCCGTTGCCATCTGCCAAGTCGTTGTCGCCGTCCTCCGAGCCACTGCCGCCATACTCCGAGTCACCGTCATCGTCCGTCGAGCATTCATCGTCTTGCCTAGTTGTCATCCGAGCCATCCTAGTCGTGCCGCCCACGACCTTCCATGGTGCTCCAACCGAGCCACCTATGGCCCTCCGCACCGCTCCAGCCGAGCCACCTGTAGATGATCCATTTCGTCTGATCCACTCCCACCGAACTGCCCACGGCCCCGAGCCACCCTGTAGCCCCAAGACACTCTAGTTGAGCTGCCATATGGCCTCCACCGTCCTGGCCGAGCCTCCCCAGCTGAGTCACCCTGCAGCCTCATGCTATCTGCAGATGAACCACCACAGCCCCTCTCGGCCTGCCAGACCGCCCAACGGGACGGGCCATACCTAGAAGGCCAGGCCGAACCCAAGAGGCTGGGTCGGTGCGACCAGACCCGTGCCCACTATGACCCATTTATTTCTTTTGGCCATAACATTGGCACCATATGTCCGTTTGATGAACTGTCAGCATAGTTGGAAATCTGGGACTGAGATGGTCCCTTTGATTAACCACAATAGAGTTTTGGATTAATATGGGGAATGTCTAGGTTTGATCGAGCATAAATCCAACCGAGCCCCCAGGACTAAAAGGCTAATAACTCACAGACCGAGCATTCAATTGATGCGATGTATGTTACGTTGAGACCCCTATGACTTGGAAGAACTTTGAGATGATTCTTCGTGCGACTTAGTTGTAGTTGGAATATAGACAAGTATATTGTGGAGAGGATCCTTCCAGAGATGAGCGAGCATATTTTGGGAACCCAGTAGCTGGGTGAGACATGAAGACTGATGACCTTTTCAACATTGAGTGACATGATAGGACCATTGAAGAGCGCCTCTGTGTATCATGGTAGACCCATGGTGGGGAGATTTTTTGTGTGATGCAGCAGCCCCATGGTACTCGATAGGAGGGGTACCTCAGAAGGCCAAGGTGGGGATCGCCTCTATGTGATGCGGCAGACCCACGGTACTAAATAGGTGGATTACCTCAACATGTCGTGAGATGGAGTGCCTTTGTGTGACGTGACAGACCCACGGTAATATACAGGAGGAGTAACTCTCCAGTCCTTGATTAGTGGGAACCGCATCTGTGTGACACGGCAGGCCCACTGTACTCGATAGAGGAGGGTTTATCTACCAACTGAAGTGTTTGATGATGTGAATTGACATATTACTTGTTAATACCCCTAGAATAAGTCCTGGGGTGTGCTAAGTCATTATCTCTTAGTTTTCCACATGTTTGATATGGATTACTTGATAACTTTGGTATATGTTTGGGCATATACGTAAGTAGGGTTATCTGTTGATTTCATACTTTGTGGTTTATCCTTGGTCGATTTGTGAGACATCGAGGGTCTCGGGGTCCCTACTGAGAATCTTTATACTCACCCCTGCATGGGCTATGCCCGCACCTTGTTGTGTTGGATGCTGAGGACCGACAACACTGACTGAGGCTAAGAGTACCCGGACTGGATGGTACCTAGAGGTGGACCATAACGCATGTCAGTACGCAGAGGATATGGGTGGACTTGGAGTGTTGTGGAGGTGATCTCTACCTACCCATTAGGTAGGAACCCTGGAGGACGATCCAGTAGCTGTCTTTTCACTTTCTTCAGTAGTTTTTTATTTCATTTGTACTTGTACCTTTAATTTTGGGCTTTTCATCCTGCCCCTTTTCTTTCAACACATTTTGGTTATACACATTATCTTACTGTGTTCTTGTTTATGTGATCTTACAGGTTGTAAATGCAATGTATTTCCCATTTTAGGGAAAACACCTTTTGGTGGTAGTCTCCTGCCCATTGCCTATAGAATGCGGGCTTGGGGTAGTCACAACACGTGCCCCAGGGGATGGGTCAGGACAAATTGGTATCAGAGGAGTCGGTTCTACCATAGATCATAGGACTCTGATCATTCCCTTTAATGGAAATAGTGTTCAGTGTAGTGAGTGTTGTTATCACTTTAGGGAATTCATTGTTGGTGTGGTGGCTGACGTACCAATGAACCAGGACCCTGACTTCTGCCATCCGACATAGTGCACGAAAACACTAATTGTGTGTGTGCTTCCAAGAGTTTTATTTGTTATATCTTGATTCATATCACCGGGGATAACTTATTAACCATGGCACACTGATTTCTTTTTAGGGTGCCTCCACGAAGATATCCAGCTAGGGTTCTGAGAGATGTACGCACTGGTATCCCAACGAGCGATGATGCCTTGGTGCAAGTCCCTCTTCCAGTAGAGGAAATAGTGGAGGTACCAGTGGTATCGTTACCCATTGGGCCACCGAAGCCACCAACCCCTGCAATAGATAGTGCACACCACATGAGAATGTTTCATGAGTTCTAGCACGAGAGACCACTCATGTTCAGGGGAGAGATATACCCATATGCTATAGAGGATTGGATGGAGGTTGTGGTGAGAGTCTTTCGACTCGTAGGTACATGAGCCAATATCATGGTGATCCTTGCTGCCAACCTTCTATAGGTAGTGGTAGGAAGATTATGGAGTTTGATTCTCTTTGTTCACGACGAGGTGACGCTTCTCTGGGTAGACTTCGAGAGCCTGTTTCGGACAACGTTTTTCCAAGAGACACATTGCACAGTGCGCATATAAGAGCATCTTCATTTCCAGTGGTGCAACAAGACTGTAGTTCAGTACTCAGAGAGGTTCACTGACCTGTCATGAAACTCTACGAATATGGTGAAGGACCATTTCTTTAGGGACCAAACTGTTGAGCAGGGGATCAGGTTAGAGATCAGGGCTTTCATAATCTCACTCGACATCCCAATGTAGGTAGGGGTTCTAGAGAGATCCATCTTGGAGGAAAGTTTCCCTGCCGAGCAGTCACCAGCGGTGAGACCCACTACCAGTCGTCACGTAGTGGTGTCTTCTACACCTGGCAGTAGACATATGTCGTAGAGGCTAAGAGGACCAGGCCTATAGGTGGACAACCACATGACTCAGGATCGGTTGTGTGGGGCACCAGAGGGGGAACCAGTCAGGCAAGGATCAGGCAGTGTTACTCATGCGTTGGTCATGGTCACATAGCTCGTGACTGTCTCACCCATTATACCGATGAACAACTAATGGTCGAAGGCCTTCCTAGAAAGAGATAGAGGATCGAACAAAGAGGTGTGCAAGGAGTAGGCGGACGTGGTAGAGGAGTTGACCGTACAGCTGGTGGTGGGAGACGATTCGAGATGTTACCGCCACCACAACGAGGAGGTACACCCCGACCGTAGGGAGCTGGTGGACAAGGGAGAGATCAGCTCCAGGTAGCTGAGGCTTATGATCCTGGCACTCTGGAGATGATACGAGGTATGATCTGTGACTACTCTAACTTAGTTTTAGTACTTATAAACACATGTTCTAGTAATTCTTTTATTGACACTACCCTTGTTTGGAGCTCAGAGATTCCATGGGAGTCGTTGGCATGATCCTTGCATCTAGAAACACTTACAGAAGTGGATTCGATGATTATGCACTGGTGCTGGCAGTGCGATCATCCTCTAGGTTGTGAGATCTTTCGATGGGATCTCCTAGTAGCAGCATTGAGGCCTTACAATGTAATCTAGGGTACAGACTGGTGTTCTATAGTCCATAATCAGATAGACTATATTAGGTGAAATGTGCGGTGTGTCCGCACGGATGGGACCAGGATTACCTTCACCGGTGACAAGGGATCCTTTTCAGAATATGATAGACTTACCTGGAGGAGGGTGAACTCGATTACAAATAATTTTTCTAGGCTCACCCTCGGAGTGGTTGTGGTACAGAGTCTGAGTTATCCTCTAGTGGTGGACCATTACGTAGATGTTTTACCTGATGATGTTTTAGGTTTACCTCCTCATAGAGAGGTGGAATTTTACATTGACATGTACCCCAGGATGACACCTATATCTACACCAGTGTATCAGATGGCTCATATGGAGCTTCGCAAGCTACAGATACAACTAGAAGACTTTCAGTGGAAGGGATTCATTCAACCCAGTGTTTCCCCTTGGGCAGCCATGATTTTGTTCCCCAAGATGGCGGATGGGAGATTGAGGCTTTGTGTTGACTATCGGTGCCTGAACAAGGTGACCGTGAAGAATATATACCCACTCCCGAGTATTAATGGCCTCTTTGACATGCTGAAGGGAGCACAATGGTTCTTAAAGATAGACCTCAGACCATGCTATCACCAGCTCAGAGTGTGAGGCGAGGATGTGCAGAAGATGACCTTTATTTGTCAGTGTTGCCATTATGAGTTCGTGGTTATTCCATTCGGCATAAAAATTCTCCAGTAGTGTTCATGGGACTCATGAACATGATCATTCATCCAAACCATTATCTCTTTGTATTAGCCTTCAACGATGACATTCTGATGTACTTGACTACTAAGGAGGATCATGCCTATAATTTGCGGGTAGTAAGGGACAGACTCCAAGAGCACCAGCTTTATGGTAAGCTCTCAATGTGACAGTTCTGGATTCCAGAGGTTCACGTTTTGGTACATGTCAAATCGGAGGATGGAGTTGTAGTGGATCCAGCGATGATTGAGGTGGTACTTGCTTGGGAGCCCCCCAGGAGTGTGACAGAGGTATATAGTTTCATAGGCTAGTCCAGATACTACAGGAGATTTGTACCAGATTTCTACAGAGTTACAACACAAATATCATCCTTGATGTATATGGGGCAACCCTTCATGTGGTCTAAGAGATGTTTGTAGTGTTTTTAGGAGCTGAGGCAGAGGCTGACTAGAACACCCATCTTGAGACCCCCAGAGGAGGGCGTAGGGTACGTAGTTTCTTACGACACATCATAGACTAGGCTCAGATGTTTCTTGATGTAGGAGAAATTAGTGATCACATATGGATCTAGACAACTGAGACTACATGAGGAGAACTATGCTACCCATGACATGAAGTTAAACCCAGTGGTCTTCACCTTGAAAATGTGGGCACACTATCTAATGGGCAAGCGCTTTATAGTGTACTCTGATCACAAGAGTCTTGGTTATGTCTTCTATCAGAAGGAGATGAACATGAGACAATGAAGTTTTCTTGAGTTCCTCTAGGAATATGACTTTGAGATAGTCTATAATCCAGGGAAGGGGAATGTTTTTTGTAGATTCAATCAGCATGAGGTATGGTATACAGCTGCTAGATGAGGAGGAAGTTCATCTAGACGCTTTGTACATATCTTTTGTGGATTGGGATAGAGTATATTTTCTGCATTATTTTATAGTCACTCCCCTACTTCTTCAGCGAGTCCGGGAGATGCATCATGGTGACGCTGACTGCGAGGCTTGACGTGCTATGATATCAATAGGGCATGCACTTGATGGATTTTCTGAAAGTGGGTAGCATGTCATTCTCTTTAGAGGATGTACCATGGTTCCAATGTAACTTTAGGAAGAAGTGTTGAGGGAGTTCCACACTTCCCGTTTAGTGGTACGTCTAGGAGTGGTGAAGATATACCCTGATCTCCATTGACAACACTGGTGGCTGGGAATGACGAAAGTAGTAGCAAAGTTTGTCTCTCGGTGCCACACTTGTCAGCAATTGAAGGCAGAGCAGTAGGTACTAGCAGTCTTGGATCAGCTTTTAGAGATCCTAGAGTGGAAGTGGGATGGGATATCCATGGTATTTGTGGGATTACTTCAATTTACATCTAAGGGTCATGATTCTATCTAGGATCTCATTGACCGACTCACCAAGCCAGCCCACTTCCAACGGATCAGAGTGCAGAGATCAGTAGAGAGCTTGGGATGCCTCTATGTGTAAGAGATTATACGAATACATGGAGTACACTCAATGATTGTCTCTGATTATTATGTAAGTTTTACATCCCTACTATGAAAGGGGTTGTAGGAGGCTCTCAGGAAACAGCTTCATTTGAGCACCACCATCCATCGTCAGACGGATGGTCAGACTGAGCGGACCATTCAAACCCTCAAGGAAATGTTGCGTGCTTGTGTCCTTGACATCGGTCATAGTTGGGAGGATCAATTTCCTTTTATGGGGTTTTCATACAATAAAAATTATAGCTCCATTATTGGGATGGAACTTTTTGAGGCATTTAGGGGCGACCTTGCAGATCACCTTTATGCTAGACTGACCCAAGGCAGTCAGCACTCGTGGGCCCAGAGACGGTACAAGCTACCACAAAGAAGGTATAGATCTTTCTAGAGTGGATGAAGACTGAACAGTGAAGTCAAAAGTTGTATGTCAACCAGAGATGAAGACCTATATACTTCGAGGATGGTGACCACATTTTTATGGGTCTCACCTCATTTAGGTTTTCAGAGAATTGGTCGACATAGTAAATTATCTCCGATGTTCATCGGAACATTTCAGATCCTCAGTAGAGTTGTCGAGGTGGCATACCTCTTAGATCTTCCTCCTCCATTGCACCGGGTGCACGACGTCTTTAACGTATCCCCGCTGAGGAGATACGTGCCTGAAAATTCTCCCATCATCGACCATGGTGACCTAGACATCAAGGATGGGGTGACTTTAATGGAGGTTCCAATAGGGATTGAGGATCGAAAGGAACAGGTCTGTTATGGGTGGTTGACTCCATTGGTGTGCATACACTGGCAGCATTGGAACCTCTAGGAGAGCACATGGGAGAGGGAGGCTCAAATGCATGCTCAATACCTCCACTTGTTTACCTAGTTTTGAGTTATGGCCTATGGGGATGTAAAGCCCTTGGGGGGATAATGTAAAGACCCAGAATTTCCATGTAATTTTTGGTAATTAAATGGGAATTTTATGAGTCCACAAAAATCTATGGTGCTTGATTCCGAGGCCCAGAGTGGCCAGAATGAATTTATAAACTTTTGTTCTGGTACGTTCAGTAAACGTATGAGTGGGTTTTTAGAACTTTTTAACCGATGCATGGAATTGAAATCTGAGGACACTGTTGAACTCACTATGCTGGTATTCTCTTAAGGATACATTCACCTTGACGGCAGTTGGTCAAGGTTGAAACATAATTTTTGGGTTCTTTGTGGAAACAATAAAATAAAATAATCACACATTTCATATTATTTGTTGAAACCCCCTCTACTTGAGTTAAGGTTGTGGGGACCACCCAAGTTCTCAAAAACTCCAAAATTTAAATTTAGGGGTGGGGACCACCCGACCCCTATTAATGGGGGAGAAACCTTTCAACTCCCCTAATTAATTCTTTGTGTCACCATAAAATTAATTTTTTTTGTTACCTTTTAATTTTATGTGTCAGAATAATAATTAACTGTTATGTAATTATTTATTTTTTTGTGTTGGTTTTTTTTCTCCTTGGCGGAATTGGGGAAGGGATTGAAAAAAGATAATTGGGAGAGAACATGAAGGATTATCCTCTCTGACGAAGAACTCCAATAAATAAAGTCAAAGAAGAATGCTGATATCAACTCTGACTATTTCCACGGGATGTTCCTTGACAAGGAACATCTTCAACGTCAATGAACTGAAAATCGAGGGAAACACAGACAACACTAACATCCGTCATTTCCAACTGATTATTCTTCTTCCGCGTGACCTCATCGACGTCATCAAGTGATAGAGGTAGGAGTTTATTTGTGTATGAATAATTTTCTCATGTTCTTCCCTTAAATTATTTTTTAGGATGGGGAATAAATTGTTGAAGGAGGTTGAAAATCATGACATTCTTCTTCATGTTCTTATTGAGCCATATGCTACCACCCTAATGCGGAGGGTGCGGGCGAAACAAACATTCCCCGACCCCTACTTAAATCTTGTGATGACTTGTGGTGTTGAACGCGACGAATGTGACTGCGCAATGACATCGCCCCGCGACCATTACCATCTCGCAACCTCCACACCCTAGAGGCACACCCATGGCCTAGCCGCTCCGCAGCACCCCATGGCCACCGCACCTTGTGGCTCCGCCACCCGCGACCCTACCATGCTGCACGCAGCCACCTCCATCCAGGCCGAGCCAGCACCACCGATCGGGCTGATCTGCCACCACCACCATCCACCGAGCCGCCGCCGCATTCTGCTGAGTCACCGGCCAAGCCGCCTCGGCTGCGCCGCCCACAGCCTTCTATGCCGCTCTGACCAAGCCACCTGCGGCTAGGTCGCTCCGACTGAGCCACCCATGATCGAGACACTATGGCTAAACTTCCCATGGCCCCGAGTCGCTCTGGTCAAGTTACCCGTGGACCCAATCTGCTTTGGCTAAGCCTCGTCGCAGCCTCCGCCCTCCCGGATGAGCATCCCGACCGAGTCGCCCTGTGGCCTTGCGCCATCCGCGACTGAAGCCCCACGACCCCTCACGACCTGCCGGACTGCCCAGTGTGCAAGGCCGGACCCAGGGGGTCGGGCCAAACCTAACGGGCCGGGCCACACTGCAGGTTGGGCCAGACCTACCGGGGTGGGTCGGGTCGGAATGGACCTGGGCCCACTATGACCCATTTACTTATTTTGGCCATAACTTTGGCAGCAGACGTTCGTTTGATGAACTGCCAGCTGCGTTAGAAATCATGGATCGTGGCGGTCCATTTGAGTATACTCCCACTAGAGTATAGGATTAATATCGGAAATGGTCTGGTTGGATAGAGCACGAATCCAACTGGGCCCTCTGTACTAAAAGGCTAATAACTCACAGACCGAGCGTCTGATTGACGCGCAGTCTGTTGCGTTGAGACCCATGTGACGTGGCATGCATTTCACATGCTTCTTCATGGTACTTCATAGTAGTTGGAATATAGACTAGTATCTTGTGGATATAATCCTCCATGAAATGAGCGAGCATAGTGCGGGAACCCAGAAGCTAGATGAGACTTGACAACTACTGAACTTTTCGACTTGGAGTGAATTGATAGGCCAAGTGTGGAGTGACTTTGTGTGACGTGGTAGACCCAATGTGGGGAGATATTCTATGTGACGCGGCTGACACATGGTACTCGGCAGGAGGGGTACCTCAGTAGGCCATGGTGAGGAGTTCCTCTCTGTGACGCGGCAGACCCACGGTACTCGATTGGAGGAGTACCTCATCAAGTCAGAAGGGGGAGTGCCTCTATGTGATGTGACAGACCCATGATGGGGAGATCCTCTGTGTGGTGTGTAGACCCACAATACTCAACAGTAGGACTACCTCAGTAGTCCAAGATTAGTGGGAATCACCTCTATTTGATGTGGCAGGCCCACTATAATCATTAGAGGAGGGGTACTCTAGCAGCCGAGGTGTTCGATGACGCGGAAGACCCACGGTACTCGATTGTAAATTCAATGACTTCTTATTTTTAGGGAAAATGCCTTTCAGTGCTAGTAACCATCCCATGGCGTATGGAAGGCGGGCCTGGGTTAGCCCCGGACCCGGCCCCGGGGGACGGGTCGTGAAAGACATCACCCTGGATTTTTTTCACTAAATTACCCAAAACTCCATGGAAGAATGATGTGATATTGTTAATTGTTTATTGTCATATATATTCATCACATTTCTTGGAATAAAGGGGAATTTTCCACTAGGGTTCTAATCAAGACTCTTTATAAATAATATTGAGAGAGTTCATGGAGAATTTCTCTCAATTTTTTCTGGTCATGATCCAATATTTTCATCAAAATTATAGAAAATTCATCTAAATTTTTTGGATACAGATAATTGACTGAGTACAACTTATCTCCCACAAACTAACAAGAAATTATAAATGTCAATCCGAACTATATAGGACATGTTGAGAACAAGTTAGCTTGACATTCAAGATATGTGGGATCAATATTTACCTTTAGTGGAGTTTCCCTACAATAATAGTTTCCACTCAAGTATTAAAATTACACCATATGAAGAATTGTACAGAAAGAGACGTCATACACAAACATGTTGTGATGAAGTTGGAGAAATGAAGCATGTGGGCCCATAGCTTGTGAGGAAAAAATTGTATAGGAAAGGACCATTCAAGGGAATATCAATGAAGCTCAAACCAAAAAAAAATGTTGATAATTTATGGAAGGATTTGGAATTTCAAGTGGGAGATCATTTTTGATTAAATAAATCTTTATGGAAGGCTATTATACGATTTGGGAAGATAGTGAAACTGGCCATTAGGTATATAGATCCTTTTAAAATTGTGGATAGAATTAGTGCTATTTCATATCATTTGGTTGTGAATCCAATCATGTCTAAAGTACACAATGTGTTCCATGTCTCTTTGTTTAGAAGTACACGCAAGACCCAACACATATTGTCGCTTCTAGAGGTATTGAATTGGATCGTGAACTATCATACTATGAATATAGAATCTGGATTCTGGACAATAAAAAACATGTTTTGAGGAATCAGATGACTCAAATGGTAAACAGACTTTGGTAAAATTATAAAATCAAATAGGCAACATTGGATCCTATGGAGATTATGATGAAAGACTACCCAAATATTTTTGTGAGATAATATTTTGAAAATTTTGAGGGGAAAAGATTTGTAAGGAGGGGATAATGTAAAACCCCATGATTTTACAAATAAATTTAATATTGAATGCATGAAACACTGAGTCTCTATAAAACAACCCTATGTTATATCATAGGTAGTAAAAATAAATTTTCTGCCTCTATGATTTGAATTTCCAAAAAACAACTTGCATGGTTACATTCAGTACAATATTTAGAGTCTTATAAAAAACATAGTTTTTGATGAATAGTAATATAAAATTATTATTAGTAATATACCCTTATGAATAGTAATGAAGAGTGATGAATAATAAATCAGAAAAATTGAAAATGCACCCATGATTTTATAAATACAATATAGACATCTTGTAAGTGAAAAAATATCATAGTATAAATATTGGTAGTTTTGTATGTCATTAATATTTTAATTAAAATTTTACTATTAATGTAATAATTTAAAATGGAAATTTATTTTCATAAAATGTAATCATAAATTTTTCCTTCATTGTATTATTGTTATATGATAACTTTATGGGGCCTTGATTTAATTTTCAAGGTCATAAAAATGAGTTATAGTTTTATTGTTGTTTTTTTGAATAAATTATGATTTTATATACAAATTAAATTAAAAATATTTTGAAACTTATTTTCAAAAAATGTATTATACTTTTCAATTATACATGTTGAATTTTCTTTGGGTTGAAATTTTGGGATTATTCTAAACTACATGAATTTTGGTTGGATAGTAAAATACGATAATTTACTACAGATGCTAAATACATGATTTATTGATTTATTGGTGACGTAAGGATGATGTAAGCCAAATATATTTTAACTACCATGAAATCTTTACAATTATGGGTTACATGAATCACCAATATTGGTTCTCTTGAGGGAAATAATATTATAATGAATAAATATTCACAATTCACCCCTCTCTTCAACTATAAAGACCCCCTTACTCCATCTTATCTTTTCTCCTCTAAAGACTAGTTCCTTACCTAAATTATTCCCAAATATCCTACGAAGATACTCCCTCACATCTAAAATTATTTGTTTTCATAAAAAGAAAAAAAAATTCCCCTAAAGAGGATCTCAAAGAAGATTACGACAAGAGGTAAATTCCTATTTTCTTTTCTTTTGTTTCATGTTCAATTCATTTGTTTTTCATTATTAATCTCCTTTAATACAGATGTTTTGAGGACCCCATTAACATAAATTTACTATAATTTTTTTATGATAATGTAATAATTTTTCATCATCTCTCGTTTCCCCTTCTTTTATACTAGAAATGAAAACGCCATCCGAGATGTGTTAATTTATCACATTCAGTGATGACTGATTTTTAATTATTATTACCATCTTTGATTCTGGTCATGAAATAATTTTTATGGTTTCAAAAAACTAAAATATATGCATTATAAATAATTTAATGTTCTGGAATTCTTTTCTCAATATGATATAAATTTATTAATCATAATGAGATCACTGTGATACAAAACCACCAATTAACCCAAACAATTGTCATTAATGTTTTATATAATGACTCATCATCACTCCTAAAGAACATAAAATAATTATAACCATGTAATATTTTGGTTTTTAACTATTAAAAAAATATAATATTCTATTGAAAAATTCTCATTTTTCAATTTTATCCTTACAAGAATAAAAGTAAACTGATCATGAAAACCAAGGATGAAAACACTCCCAAATAATAGAATAGAATCTCTTTACCCATCAAAAGGGCATGAATGAGCCTAATTTTGTTATAATAAATCATATATATATATATATATATTAGGTTATGTAATAATTATTTTATTATCCAATTTTTTTTTATTCTGTTCATTTAGATGAAGTGAGGAACACCTTCAGACTTAAGGTAAGGGTTTTGCATGCGAAACTCCATTTTAATTCTGGTTTCTTTTATTATCTACAAACCTTAATTAAATTATTATTTACTATTATTTAATCCAGATAAATTATGTTTTAATGTTCTATATATGTGTAACGATCTCTTTATCACCTCAATTGATGGGTAATTATATGTTTTAAAATGGTCTTTCCATAATTCTTCTGAAATTACATGCCCAACTCAAGGTAATTTCTAAAATTCTTACCTATGTTCAAGGGAAATATATAATATATTTTTAGAAACCATTATATTTTTTAAATCACTAATTTTATTATAAAAATAAAACCTTACATAATTTTTTGTTTTATATAAACACATTCCAAAAGAAATCCTCTTTTCAAAATAAAATATTATTTATCTCAATAATTACTCAATTTGTTTAAGAGTATCTTCATCTCTGTCAACATTCTTGTTGATTATTATGTATTATTGAGATAAATATTTTATGATATAATATAAGATATTTAATTGAATGGTGTATGATTATTTTTATTTTGAATGTGATATCTTAAAACCATTCACCAATTAACTCTGAATGGTTGGGGTTTATGCTTAATGTTTTGGGAAAGTTATTTAGATTTCATATGTTAGTTTCTATATGAACTTATATTTGGTTTATTTTTATCCCTTTTAAAATGTGGAATTAATTGGACTTATTATTTTATAGGTGGGGATTGCTATATCCCCTCGATGCATCGGTTGGTCTCATTAGACAAATTCAATTGGACTTCGCTGAGGCCTTGCCCATTTTTAGATATGTTTTTGACTAAGGCATTAATAATTTTTAGATGTCTTGGATGAGGCATTGACGATATATTTCAGAATGTTTTTCATATGCATTTACCTCATTATTGAGCTATAAATTCATATCTCATGAGATTAGTCGATTAGTAGAATACCCATGATTGGGTTTTATTATGTAAATTTTTACTCAACTCATATTCATGCCATACTATATTCATGTTTATTTTTATAGTCATGTGTTTTATATTATTCAACAAGCCTAATGTTTTTGTGAACATACCCAATAATTTTTACCCATACTGAGCATATGATATCACCCCTTCTTATGTTTCATTTTTTCGAGGACATGAATATGTATATTGTGATTGACTTGTCGGGATAAACTTAGAGTGGTGGGTGTTCCCACTAAATCTTATATGTTGTTTTTCATTTAAAGTTTTATTGTTTAACTTATGTATGTATATAGATTTCCAAAAATTCTAAGTTATACATTTCATTGGGATATGAATTTCTGGTAATCATTCCAATGTAATGTAATATGACACCGGATATGGGCAACTAGGTTTGGGACTTTATGCACATTTTGGGTGTTTCCAGTGAAATGTCACCTTTTCACGAGTTGTCTATTTTAGAGAAATGAATCTACAATTTAGTGTGTATTTCTATGGGGAACGAAATAGTGTGATCCATTTGATGTGTTTCGGGAATGATATGTGGGCCCCACACGGATATTTTTCTATATATCATGGTGGAATGCAGTTTCTTCACCTGGAGTCCATTTTGGTTGATTGATTAGTCAATCATGTGCATTTCTTCAGGTGGATTGTTATGGGGTGATCTATTTGGTTATGTGAGGCCATTTTGTAGAGGCTTGTCAGTAGAATTACATTTTCTCTATCTGGATCAGTAACTAGAAACATGTTCTCATCAACCATTTAGATAGAGGTTCCATATACTCAGGGAGTTCACTAGAATGCCTTGTGGGTACTATTTCATAGTTTAGTACCCAAGTACATATAGGTACACGGGTAGAAAATGAGGTGGGGTCACAAGATGTGTGGTCCCCATGTGTGTAGTATACTAAACATCAAATCTTACACCTCTATCGGACTCAAATTTTGGCATATGACTATCCTATCTTAAGTGTTTTCCCATGTTGAACATGATGGTGCCCTTTGAAGTGTCTTTTGAGATATGACAACCGATTTTATGATAAAACACCTATATGTGGTGATGCTTAATGATATGTGTGTGACACCTAATCGAGGAGATGTTCAATAATTGATGTGGTTAGTAAGGATCACCAAAGTAGTGTCGGGATTATCCTCTAACTGGGATGAGTAGTTTCCTTCTTGATTAGCTTTTTGAGAAGCATCATCTAATAGATATGGCCAGTGTGTTCAACGAAGCATTCCATGTGGCATCGCCCTGCTGGGTAGGGATATGCCCTCGATTATCTTCACATTGAAACCATCATACTTAGTAGGAAATGGGTCATTCTATTTTTCTACGTGAAACCCTCCAGCCAGGCTGAGTATGGGTCCTCAAGGACACTTGAGTGCCACCCTCCAGCTATGTTGGGTATATGTCCTCAATGACTCTTTAGT
The DNA here is from genome assembly GCA_963277665.1 of Viscum album. Lineage (NCBI taxonomy): Eukaryota > Viridiplantae > Streptophyta > Magnoliopsida > Santalales > Viscaceae > Viscum > Viscum album. The sequence goes on from OY728158.1 coordinate 92,225,146, forward strand.
GGAACCCTCTAGCCATGTTGATCATGAATCCTCAATAACACAAGAGTGGCACCCGACAGCCAGGCTAGGCATGGTTTCTCGACCATGAGGCACAACCTCTTGACAAAGAGAATCAGTGACATGTTGTGGTTGTATATAGATTTTGTAATCACAAGAAATACGAACACATTTCCCACAAATACGCATCCTTATGATGCTATTTAAAAACATGGGTACTAGATTGGACCACTGAAAGTGGACAGTATCATGGTGTTGTGATTGTGTCCCTTTGACTTGTAGTTCAAAGTAGACAAGTGGGATGCTTGGTATTTTTGGTGGATACTTCAGGAATTGTTGGAAACTCTTTTCCTGGGAGAACCTATGAGATGAAGGTCCACTTAATCTCTTGTTTGGGAATCTTTGGTTGAGTATATATATATATATATATATATATATATATTCTAGTTATTATAACGACTATATAAGTTTTGGATACACCCTTTCCAAGAGTAGTCATGATTCGCAGGGTATGACATGTTCTTTCCGTGTCAATATTGTCAGAATGGATGAGTAAAATATCTTTCTATAGGTAGCGATGACATGATGAGATTTCCATCTTCTAGTCATTTTGAGCTCCTTATATTTGGATGAGTCTTATTTCATTATTTGGTTGGGTCGATTTGTACTCTATTTTGTGGTAACATGTTCTATTTACTCCTCCCCTCTTGAATATAACATTTTTGGCTACCTTGATCCTTTGGGTCATTCTAATGAGTTTATTTATACTCACCCCTGCTTGGGCTTTACCCGAATTAGGTGTTCTCTTCTAGAAGAAATACAGGTTGATCATGAATTCAGAGGATATTAGAGATATGGGATCTTGGACAACATTTGGTGGTCATGGCTTGGGATTTAGGATCATGGCTCTCCCACGTGTTTCATTTTTTCAATTTTTTATGGGTTGTTCCACCTTTCTAGGTGGGAATGTGTCGTTACCCTTTTATTTAAATTTACTTTTCTATACTTTTACTGTTTAGTGGTTGATGCATGTTTGTTTTCTTTTTTATTGTAGTTTTTATCTTGTTTTATTTTACCTCTGTACATTTTCATTGAGTGGGTTGGGTGTGTGTGTATAGGATCTTAGGAAAAGGCATCCCTAAATTTTTTATGCCTTTGTCATTGGTCACCATCCCCTGACCTATGGAGGTAGGCTTGGTGTAGTTGCGGCTTGAGCCCCAACATGGGATCAGTCATGAAACATATTTATCTATATTTAATTCTTATTATCTAGTATTAAAAATTATATATGGTATAGAGGATAAAAATCAGGTGAGTATAGTGAATGATTTCGTCTATGAATGATAGAAAGTGATGGTAAGGGATGATTCTTCAATGAAGAATCCATAGGTTGTTATGACTGGATGAAGTGGGGAGAAGGGTGATTCTCTACAAAACAACCACATAATGATGGAATCCATAAGAATCTCAAACATTGATTCCCCTTATATTGTGATATATGATCGTAATGGTGAAAACAATGCTTCCAATGCATCTTTCACTTCATTACTGATTGAACATTCTAACAATGAAGAGATTTATTTCGATACACATCACCTTGAGAAATCCTCACTCTAGGAAAATTATAATCATGGTATTTCTAGAGAAAGGCCTCATCCTGATGAGTCCTTACATAATAAGGATGCCCCAAATCAAGGAGGATTTGAGAATGTCTCTAAATTTTTAGTTTGAAAATGATCAAACATGCGACTAAAATAGTGTGATTCATCATGTGGATGAAAAATAATCAATCATAGATTATTAGAAAAATATGTGGAACCCTACTAATTAAATGAATAGAGGAATACTATGAATAGGTTTAAGCAACTCTCGAGGAAGGGGTGGTAGACATTGGAAAAGGTGAGATCTATATCATTAAGTGTTTATGGTGGCGTTGTTTGCGTTACTTTCTAAACCATGATACTCATTTCCACTCTATTTTTGGAATAAGATGTTTTTTTAATAATTTACTAGGTCCAAGGGTTTTAAATAAATGGTTATTTCTATTACTAATTAGTTATTCTCATTTAATAAAATATTACCACTTTTTCAGTATAATTAACCTATAATTCACCATACTTATTTGTAAGTTATGAAAAATAAACTTTTACTTTATCACATTCATTTTTAATTATATTTTAATTATTTAAATGAATATTACATACAAATTTTTTACATCAGTGACTGGGTAATCGTCCATGTTGTTACTATTATCAACATCTATCAAATAATAATAGTTTTCATTAAGGTTCATATTCATAAGATCCTCAAAATTTGTTTTTCCCTTGAATAAATTTTCAAATTTATAATCACTAGTACAATATACAATGATTTTAATACCACCATAACAATAATAAAATGAGGTTTATGATGTATTATAACCAAGAAAAGTAGTATACATTTCTATATAATTTAGAAATCATAATTTATTCTCTCTTTGAATATTTCATTGATGAATTTTTGAAACTTATTTTAATCAACAAGAAAATTTTCGATATATTAATATTCTATTAAAATCAATATCTTAATGTTTCTAATGATTATTTCCTATAATATCATTCACTCATGTCCATCGGTTCATGTTTTCAAAAATCTATTTTTACCAATATGATGATTCATTCTATTATAAAATTGTAGAAATTCTCCCATTATCAACTCAACTGAATAGTTTTGCCTAGATGTAATATTATTATCATTATGAGTTTGAGAATTTAATAGTATATATGTGAATGGAAAAAACAATTATTCTTCCATTATTTTTCATTTTCTCTTATAACCTAACTCCAAAATTTCACTAATATATGGATGAGACCATACAAATTTATCATATAAATATGAGTTATATTATAAAAACAAATACATTTATTAACCAACTCTATTTTTACTATATCTATATTTTGTCTACCATCTGGTCATTTCAAAAAACATTCTCACCATGATTTTGTAAAAAATTAACAAATATCATTAGTTTTTTATAATTCAAAAAATGTATAACTATATAGAAAAATTAATTCTTAGTAATCTTCCCTAATGATCGCCCTTTTAGTTTATGGAAAATTTAAATTAAAAAAAATTTAGTTCTAACTTTTTAAAATTTATAATAGAAGTTATATAAGAAGTGTCTTAGTTATGTATATTATATTAAAATAATCATTACATAGTACCACATAGACAAAATTTGAATTAAAATTATCTTTTATACTAAATTGAAAAAGTAGAAAATTAAATTTTTAGAATATTATAAATTTTTTTAAATTATAAAAATTCAATAGAAGGTTTAATGAAGAATAATTCCATTAGAAATATAAAATATTCATAATCTCCCTATCAATGATTGATATTAAGTTATTATTAATATTATCAATATATTATACATAAATTCATAAGATCATGAAAAAATGTTTTTCAACATCATGGTAACATGAATAGAAACTAATATATGAATTAACTATAAACTTAATGAAAAAAATTAAATTATACAATGTCAAATTTGGAGACCATATCTTATACCATGTGTTCTCCCAGATTAGAAATGTTTGTAAACAATGGGGGGGTTAGTGAAAAATGGGAATTACCAATTTTATCTACTCAATTATGATATATAATGAATTATACGAACTTATTTCAATATCATATAAAATTATTTCACAATATATCATAGTAAAATTAATAATCATAAAATAGATTAATATTATCAAAACATAGTGAATATTTAAAAAAAATAAATATAAAAAAATAGAAATAGGTAAATAGCTTATAAACATAAGGGTAATAAAAAAATATAGAGTCCTTATTTATAAATAAAGTACCCCTTAATAGATATTATTAAACTACACTTTTTACCAAAGTAAATGGGTAATCATAAAATTGTTTAATGATATTCTTGAAATTAAATTATTTAATGATCTATATTCTAAAACATAGAAGGAATAATCATAACCATCAGAACTAATTATTCCACATCTACAAAATAAAGTTGTGATCTTCCTTAAAAATGGAATTACATGATCACCCTAATTAGTAGAAATACCTACTTCTAAAAAATATACCGCTATCTCCATCATCCAAAATAGAATCATTTGATCAAATTAATTAGAAACTAAATGAGTTTAATAATAGATTCCACGGTTTTTATAATGAAATCCTCATAACATAAATCCTTGATAAAAAACCCATAAATAAAGAGTACTATTATTGTAATCTCTAGCAACAGAAAATAGATTCATGAATTCAAGTGAGTTGAAATTTTTATAAATCCCCATGTAAAATAATTCATGTGGTCTTCATAGCTACAATAAGTTTGTAAAAAATCTTCTAGTGATGATAATCTACATTATTCAAGACCAGCTTGTACCAAATTGGATGTAGATTCATTATATTATGACCAATTCACAAACAATTCATGTCATCTACTGAAGCTAACCATTTCTACTATAATGTCCATAAATTTGGGGAATTCATTCTCTCATGAAAAGCTAGTTATCTAGATTTTAATCCTCAAAATCTATGGTTACCATGATTTTAAATACACAAAGAAAAATGATAAATCTAAAAATCATAATTAAAATTTAATCCACATTATTTCTTTTTTAATTTTAATAATTATGATAATTGAGTCTTTAATTCAATTAGACAGTGAAAAAACATTGATCTAGCTAAAAAATCATTCTATGGACAGTTCCAAGGATGTTTTGGTTTATACATGAGGAAAATAATATGGGTTTACATGATATATAAATGCCAGAGGAATTTGAAGACAATGAAATATAGATCAATTAAATAATTTATTTTTTCATGGATGATTTGACATATTGTTCAAGAACATATTCTGAGTCCTTTTTTCATTTTCGTACATATAATAATGAGGATTCTGGGATCAAAAATATTTCACATAACATGATTTATTGAAAGTTTTATTCAACCTTCTGATTTAGGTGTTATTTATTAGCCTTCCTATCATGATTATATTATCACAACAAATATCTATAAAAAATAAGATGTTAAGGGAATTATGTGATTGAAATTTATTATTTTGGGATCACAACTATTTCACCTCAAAGCCAGTGGTAGTTTAATATCTCATAGTCAAATCGGTATGTATCAATGTGTGTTATGAGTACTATATAAATTTTATATTTGATATATATCAACTAGTGAAATATAATTCATAAATTGGTTCTTAGTTTTATAATGGATTTATTTTTTATTCCACATTTTTATATTTCACTAATTATATCTATAGAATCTATGAAAAACAAAAATATTAGTAGAGTTACCATATTTTATGGAATGGGAATCCACATATAGAGAGGGAGGGTGGTTATATTCCTTCTCCCATTAGGATTGTGTGTTTTTTCGATAACTGGTAATAGTTTAAGTCTTATTTATTTTGGGATATTCTATATTCTACATAATGAGACGAATATCAATTATAATGGGATATTATGAAATGCATTACATTCATCTCACTCGTAGAATTACATTACATGAGTAAGGTGGTTAAAATAGTTAGTTGATTATTGAAAATACATTATGATATCTATAATGGATATTAAAAAATAAATGTTTCATACTTTCAGGTATACCAATATCAATTTTTGGACATCCTAATGCAGGAATAAGAAATTGTTAATGTTTTCTTTATCTTTGTGAATATAAATGTAATCTTGAATTAATGATATGGAGAAATGTTTTATGATTTTAAAATTTTGATTAAATTACTATGAATAATTGAAGAGAAATTTGATTCAAATATTTTATTTCACCTTCATATTTTTATGAATTATTTCTCTATAAATAATTTTATTTATTTGATAGCCTTTACTACCTGCAACTACACGATTAAACAAATCATGTAATATTGTTAAAATATTTTGTTTACGTTATTGTATAGTCATTGGATTTGAGGGCATGGGTGGTAAAAAAATAAATTATGAAAATTATATATTATACAAATTCAAAAAATAAATTAATTAGTTACCAAATTATTATAATTAAAAAAATTATTTGAAGACAAAAGTGTTGTTTTTTAGGAATTTTTTTATAAGTGAAATATATTTTATTATTAATAATTTAAAATAATAAAAATTAGTGAATGGTTTTAATGAATTTAATATATTATTTAATTTATCAAATTTTTTAATCTATCAACAAATATTTTTATAATCATGGGATCTGAATAAATCATGTTTTATGCTTAATAATGTTTTTTTCTTCAAAAAAGTTATTTATGTCGAATTTTTCACGCATACATAAAAATTAACTTATGATATGTATATATATATATAATTATATAAAAAAGATTAAATATTTGGAATCATGAGTTTCAAATTAGGTAAATATTTCCCTTTTATATTTTCCAATATCAATAGAAATCCTGGTAAATGTTATCATCTATGTAAAGGGTAATTTAGTTTAATATAGATTAAAAAAAGTGATAGTTAAAAAAATATATATTCTAAATCTTATTGGATGATTTTAATTCGAACATTATAACCTTATAAATTAAATTAATTAATTTAATATTCTTTTTTCCATGAAAATGATTTATATATTATTTTGATATAAAAAAATTACAGAAATATCTCTATTTTTATTTAAAATATATTTTATATATTCTCATTTGGGAAAAATTAGTTAAGAAAAAATATTTTGAATAATTAATAAATTAAAGAAATTATATTCATGATGGTAATTTATTTTAATTTTTAGGTAAAATATAATTACCATAAATTCACAAACAACACCAAAACAATATTTATTCAATTAATTAAAAAAATAAAGTAACAGATTTGGAAACATATAGAAATTATATAATTTGAGTATGTTGTACTGTACAAAAAATTTTATAGTTGAATATAAAATATTATTTTTCTAAAAAATGTAATATTTTAATTATAATTTGTTATTTTTTTTATTTCAATTCAAATTAAATAAGTAGTGTAAAATTTAAGAATAAAGATATTTATAAAACATAATATTTATTAAATTATTTAAAAAACTAAAAAACATTAAAAAAGAAAATGTGTCTATTTTATGGTAATAATGACATAACATGGATATTTTTGGGACAATTTTCACTTTATATATAAAAATTACAACCCTTTAATATTTAAATTTTTTAACATAATTAAAATTACATTCAGTTAACATAGGGTTCATCAAAATGATAAGGTTTAAAATGGAACCAAAACATGTATAAATTCTATAATTAGATGTAATTATAACCATATAAAGACAGATATTTGAATCCCTATAAATTTAGAAGCATTTATCTATAGAAAATATTGATTATAATTTATTAATTTGAATAATTAAAAATGTTCCCAGCACCTCAAATGTAAAAAGGCACCTCTTCCACCACTTATTCACAGCACTTGGATCCTTATTGACCAACCAAACAATAAAAATTTCTCATTTAAAATCATTTATAAGAATATTAATGGTTTTTTCTTCCCAAATAGAAACCCTAGATCTGTCTAGAGGAGGTCTAATGGAAGCATCAGAAAGAAGAGGTAATCTCCTTAACTTATAAATTTCTTCCTAACATTATTTAAATCCTATAAATATATGTAATTTACCCCAAAATAATAAATTAAAAATCCTAAATATTATGAAATTTTAATATCATTATAAAATAACCATTTTAACCCATTTTTTCACATGATAAGTAAAATTATAGCCCATGATTACATAAGGCTTACAATCTCCACTTATCAATACAAAAAAATTCAACATCAATTTTTTTAGATTTTTATGATTGTATTTTTAATGTTTATAAATATAGTATTTATGAAATAATTATACTTCTTAAATTATCATATCAAATATATCTTCTTACCATCAAATCCTTTAGGAAACGATAATGTCACTCATGTACACGTTTGGACTTCCACCCCCACGAAGCGATGTGATTCATCTTCCATTTATATTTTAGATGGATCATAATGAGGATAAATATGATGAACATATATGATATATGTGATATAATAATTATCCTATAATGTATAATTAATATTTACTTTTATTTCATTCCATATTCCTAAACATGAAAACAACATTCATGTGTACATATGGCCTACCATATCTAAGAATGAAGTAATTCATTTTACTATCTCTGAATTTTTTCGATTACTAGATCAATGTATATAATCAATATATAATTTATTTATATCCATAATTATACTATTGAGATGATGTGACTGATATAAATGTATATGTATTTGAACAACTAAATATAAATACACATGGTACAAAATAGTTACCAAGAAGAAATGATTATTTTAATTAAGAATTATTTATAAACGGTGTTTCAAAATGTTATAAAGGGATAATATATGATATTATTTGTTTGAAAAAAAATCTGGAATATAATTAAACTAAATTTTAATGTATTATACCCAGGTTTAAAGTTCTTTTAATGAAATTATTACCTATTTTATGAGGTTTTATGTTACAATCTCATTGTTTATCAACATTGTTCGTTAGTATGTTTGAAATTATGAAATCTTATGATCTATCTTCAAATTAAGTGATGAATTTTCTTATCATGTTTTTATATATAATATAATCATTTTATATTAATTTTTTCACCATAAATACTTAGGATGCTCAATTTTTTTAATGAAAATAGATTTAATTTATCTGCTCGATTGAAGCCCCTTTTTAATACATATGTATTTTTTTTTTCTAAAAATAGTTTTAAAGAAAGGGTTTTATATTCTCCCATGATTTTTATATGGTTTATTCACATTATTGAATTGTTAAAAATGATTAGAAAAGAATGTTTATTTCATTTTCCAATTCATATAATTGGTGAATGTTTTGAAAATAGTATTAAAGTAATGTTTTTCTTTCCTTATACATGATGAATATATTCCCATGCCATCATTACTAATTTAATTACATTATAAATAAATTAAATGTTTAAATGTTTCTTTTTAAATAGTATTTTCCTATAATCCTTGAATAATTTTTTTAATATGTGGAATGATTACTTTCCTCAAGAATGTTTTAATTATCTTTTTTAGAGTATTTCTATTCATAAATCACAACATACGTTTATTTAACTTATGATTTACAATGAAAATTATCCGAGTATACCACAATAATTATTTATCAATTTATTTTATGAATATGATGACACAATTCTTATCAAACACATATATTTTCTCTAGGTTTTTTTGTGATGAAATGATGAAATGTTTTGGAAAACTATTTCTTTTCCATGAGTTTTGTCATGATGAAATGTTTATGAAACCTCGTTATTTTCATAGTTTATGAAATGATGAATAATTTATGGTACTATGGAACACATATATATAATTTTAATTATGTGATATTAGGATATATATATCAAACCAATTCATTGGCTAAAAATTTACATCTCATGATATAAAAAATTCTAGAATCGGGAGTGAGCCTTATTCAGAAAGGTAATATATACACTATGATTGTCTTGGGAGAGAACCACGAATACTATGATGGTTTTGTGAGTGAACCCACACCACAAAGATAGACTTGGAAATAATCCTATTCTAATAAGGAAATTATTTTATTTTCTTTTATGTATGCCACAAATCAATGTTTTATGCCTTTTAAAATTTTTCATAGTTCTTATTTGTGGATCCTTTATGATTCATATCTTATGGACTACTGTGATTAATTCCATGAAATATGATTATGATCTTTTATTTTAAGGGATTGATTAAAAATAATTAAGATCATTCTATTATACAATTTTTCTCATGTCATACATATGTGATCATTGATATCTCCCTTGTTTTCCCTTTCTATGAATTTTAGTTCACCCATATATTATGTTTAAATCCTTATAAAATTAAGAATGATATTAATTATTGTATTTTAAAAATTGGTTATAGTCATAAAGGTATAAGTGGGAAAATATTTTTATATTTTATGAATGATTTGTTTCATTTTCTATGTTTCTAGAGATACTATATTTAAATGATTCTGGAATGGATCTTAATGTCATATAATGAAAATTAATCTATTAATATGTAATATCAATATAAAAAAAATATGGTTCATTATGTATATGAGTAATTATAGTTATCCTTTGGATACTAGCATTAGAATACATGAGTATGAGCCCTAGGAAGAAGTCTATATATAAGATAAAATTAAAATGTTGTGGTAATTATTTTTAATGACCTAGGTTCAAACTAAGTTGTTAGAGGATAATGTATCACAATTTTTACATCGTTAAAATGAATTTTCAAGATTATGTGGTTTCCTACAGTGATTATTGTTCTCATGATATGAATTTTGGTTTTTGTCAGTGGACAGAACCTGAAGGAATCTCATTAGTGATATATTAAAAGGAATATGAAATTATAAGCCTGTTAGAATACCAAATGTAATTAGAGTTTGGATAAAATAAATTTTTAATATACTCACACAATGATCTCAAGCTATGATTACTAATGAGATTCCAAATTACAAAATGATGGAACAATGTTTTGTTGATTTCTTATTAAGGTAAGATCCACCTTGTTTTTGAGGGTCCACTAATCCACGAGTCACTGATTAATCATTAAAATAAAATGGGTTAGTAGTGGATGTTTTTTGTGAACTAGTGGCAGTTTAAAATGCTACAAAATAGTCTAGAGGGTGTTATTAAAATAGCTATATATTACATGGTCTCTAGTCATTTATTCTCTATTATTTAATTTAGTAGTGGTTTTGTTAATTCTCATTTTGGGACCGTTTAGCTGCGGTTTCTTATTTATTTAGCGGAGGTTTTTTATAAAAAAAATTCGTTGGGGAAATATAAATAAATTAAAAAAAACTCCACCAGACATTTTGTTGGATGTTTTTTTAACTACATTGAAGCATAAATTCTAAAAAAATATATTATATAAAATGTATTATGTAGTGATTACATAAAACCACAACTAAATCAGATTTGTTTCTACAAAATATAATAACAAACTATAAGTATAAAAAATTGATAGATAATTGAATAAAACATAAATATATGATAAAATATCATACATGTATCATACATCCACAATAATATAAAAACATTCAGCCCTAATAACCTCAGTCAAAGTCAACCCTTACCTCTATCAATATACATATACAATATATACAACAAAACTCATGCCTTATATTCACCCATTTAAGGACCTCTACATCATCTGTCTGCCTCCACATCATGTCAACTATTAAAAGTGACCACATCATTGCACCAATTGTAACAAAAATGAAAACAAATATTAAAATTAAACATAATAAATTGTAATTATAGTAGAATAATAGATGTTATTTTAACATACCACATAAACTAAAAACCATTATGCCTACCTTCTAAAGAATTTCATGGATTAGGCCAATCAACCTCTTATCTACTATTCGCATCTATCACCTATAATGAAAGCAAGAACATTTATGCCATGAAATGAGAAATAGATATGACATAGAATATATTTTTAATGATACAAATTAAATTGGTTGTTTTTTAATAAAACAAAATACATTTTAATATAAAAAATTAATACATAATGAAAAAACATTTAAAACATATATATACCTCTTTATGATAAGATTCAAAAGCAAAAACATAAAATGGGTGATTAAATATTCTAATTTAATTTTGAAGCGATGTATTGTGTTCTTGAAATTTACATTATAATTTTTTTAAATATTTTTTTTTAAGAAAAATATATTATATTTCAAAAAAAACTCAAAGGTGGGTTTCCCATAATTTCACATCAATCTAAGGATTTTTCCATGATTTTGATAGTTCTGGGTATGTTTCATTGTTTTAAAACACGAAAAAGGTTATTAGGGTCATAATGAGAAACCCATAATTACAAATTACATACAGTCATTTACTACATTTAAAAAATACACATACAGGTTTTTCCAGGATTTTAGTGAAATCTGAAATCATTTTCATGGTTTCACCCCCTGACACATGTTTCTAGAAGATTTTGTACCATTCAAAAGGGTATACTATATAATTTTAAACAAACCACATGCTGGATTTATGTATTTGATATCATTATATGTTAAAAGTAACTCAAATTTGATTTTACTGTGATTTCACATCATTCAGAGCTTGTTTTTGGTGGTTTTGACCATTCCACACACGTTTTAGTGACGGAAAACACTAAAAAAATGTTACTTCCATAATAAGAAAACCATAATTCGAAATGAAGTTTCATAGGTTCCTATGTTTCATAATTAAATATTTATTTTATGTACCTTGACTTTAGTGAAATCCAATTTCATTTTCCTTGTTTTGAACTCCAACACCATTTTTATAGGCTATTTTACCTTTCAAAAGTGTATATTGGGTAATTATAGGCACATCACACATCTGATTGACATGTTGTCTAATCATACTAATAAAATACAACTAAATGATGGTTTTACTAGGATTTGATATAAACATACTTCCATTTTCTAGGGTTTGGATCGTTCCACACATGTTTAGTGAATTAAAACACTAAAACACATTTACGACCATAACAAGAAAAGTGTAATTTAGACAGCTATTATTTTAGTTCCTACCATTCAAAATTAAATACTCATTTTTTATTTCAAGATTTCTGAGAAATATGACATAATTTTTCTAGTTTATAGCCCCAGAACTTGTTTTATGGATTATTATACCTTTCAAGAAGTGTATATCGATCAATTCTGACCACAACATGGGTCTTATTGATTTTTTTTCTATGTTTATATCGTCTCTTGATTTTAGGGAAATAGGATATTGTCTTCCAATTTTAGACCCCCTAACACTTCTTTATAAAAGATATTGAAATTTTAATTATTGTATATTAAGTAATTATGATCGCATCCCATGTTAGATTGATGTGTTTTCTACACATACACAACCAAATAACTAATCAGTGGATTCAACTTAATTAAACATCAATATGAGGTCATTTTCGAGGTTTTTGACCATTCAATGCATGGTTTAGTGTATTAATTCACTTAAAACATGTTAATGTCCATAACAAGAAAAATCAAAATTTGAAATGACATGTCATTATATTATACATATCAAAATTAAATATATGGTTATTCCGTGATGTCATGGAAATCACACGTCATTATTCATGTTTTTACCCCTCGACACATATTTTTAAAAGAATTTTGTTTCTTTTTGAAGTGTATACAATGTAATTCCTGCTGCACTACTTTTTGTATTAATGTGTGTGTCTATGTGTAATTGTCAAAAAAATTCAGCGATGGTTGTCCCATTATTTCACAATAATATAAAGTTTTTTTCTATGTTTTTTAACATTTCCTGAATGTTTTAGTGTTTTAAAACAACATTAACTAGTATAAATCCTTAATAGATAACCCATAATTTTGAATGAGGTGAGTAAGTTTATAAAACTCAAAATTAAGTATAAGATTATTTTCTATGATCGTTGGTAAATATGACATCATTTTCCTTTTTTTGACCCACCAAAACCTGTTTTTAGTGGATTTTGTACCTTACAAAAGTGTATAATGATTATTTATGACCACACTACATGTCTAATTAATGTGTTGTATTAACATACATGTAAAAAGACTCGGTGGTGGTTTCTGCATTATTTAAATTCTATCTGAGATTGTTTCTACATTTTTACCGTTCTACACATGTTTTTGTGTTTCAAAACAATAATAATATGTTTATGGAAATAATGGGAAAACCATAATATGGAATGATGTGCTTTCATTTCCAACATTTCAAAATTAGATCTACATCTATCTCTCCCTGATTAGAGGGAAATCTGATATTGTTTTCATATTTTTGACCCCATTACCTCTTTTTAAAGGATTATTTACCTTATAAAAGCGTTTACTGAGTCAAATCACAGAAAAAAAGATTGGATTATTTTCAAAATTATGTATAATAATCTATTAATCATTTTTTGATCTGTATGAATCAACCACACAACAATCTGACATGAGATTTTATCATTATGACTCATAATGCGTGTTTTCTATAGAAAAGTGTCACTTTAGTATTATTTATGGATGTTATATGTGTTATTTAAAAATGCATGAGTGACATATAGAATTTAGAATTTACCTTGGTGAGATGATCTATAAGGATATAAATTTTCTTTGGTACAACATAATCACTAGGATTGATAGAAGATGATGGTAGTGGTGGTGTGCTTCACGATTCTGATCGACTAGGACATTGAAATTTTTTTATGCTCAACATTCATTCATTTGAAATGATAAATGAATATTAAATGTATAAAAATTTAAAAATAAAACCATTTCAAAAAATCATAACCAATGTATATATGTATTAAACAATTGTCAATGATAAATTCTAATATTTGTTCACTACCAATTTGTGCATTCTATTATCTTCATAATCATTATTATCAACCTCAACTACGAAGAGTCCATCATTTTCACCCTCTCATTCATGTTCTATTATTTTGATATTTTTAGAGAAAAAATATTCAATGTTTTTTGGTAGATGAGGTTCACTTTCACGAAGCACTAACTAATCATTCTCTCTTATATCACATAAGTATCTATGATTTATTTTTACAAAAACACTCCATCAATCATGTTTTTCATCATCAACAAAATATAAAATCTTTTCTTGTGAACCCAAGATATAAGGATAATTTTCTTCATGCTCACCTATACTAATCAAATGAGAGAATATTCCATATGTATAATGAAACAAATATTTCATTATACCCGTATCGATGTTGTCCCATATGCATTTGAATATGAAAACTGAAAACTGGACATGATAGTTTAATTCAATTATCTCAGTTAGTTTCCCATAGTATCCCACCTCTGTAAATGTTAATACACAACTATTATAAGTATTCAATTATTCTTTATGATAAATTTTATGAAACATGAATCCATGAATATTGTATTCCTCAGATCACATAGCTTTCCTTAGAGGACGTCAAGAAAAAAACGTCAAATCATTCAATACTTTAGATCGATTCTCAACATTCATTATCTATATAAAAAGATATAAGACAATAATGTTAACTTAAACAAAATAAATACACATGAATAACAAGAATATGATTATATATTTACATGATGGATGAACCATTTGACAATATCCTTATTAACTAATTTTGTTAATTCCAACACATTTGGAGCTCGACCCCTTAGTCGCCACTTTTTTTTCACCGTAATTCTTCAATAAATAGGTCTGTAATAGCACTATTTATTAATACATATCTATTTAAATACAGAATCTCCAATTCATTCAGTGTAAAAATTTTCGCCATTCCAATTGGTCATCCAATAGTTGGAAATAGGGATAAATGATTTTCAGTAAGGGAATTAGTGGAGGTTTCCATAGCACATCCAACACAACTGAATATAGTCTCAATCCCATCCAAATACCAATAATATGAATTAAAGCACCCTTTGTCTATGTATCGTTTTTCAATAGAGCCTTCTGGTTGTGTAGTATTCCCCACATAATATTTCAAAATATCTATGTAACTAATGGAAAACAATAAGAAGCATGTTAAAAAAATTACATAATGATTTGATATAATAAAATTCACCAATTAAAAATTTCAATGTACCTTTCAAATGGATACATCCATCGATAGTGTACCAATATACCATGTTTATATTTTTAACTAAATGTATAGTAAAATGAATTATGACTGTGAATACTGAAGGGGAAAATAACTTCTCTAATTTATAAAGTATCAAAAAAAATTATTTTTTTAAATTTTTAAATTTTCGGTTGGATTTAATATTTTCATAATCTGCTCTATGAAAAAGGTAAAAAACAGAACTAGAACCTCTTTTATTTTTTAGGTGAATTATTATGCATTAAAAATGACAACCACTACTCCATCAAAATACTTGAGTCATGAATTTTCAATCCGTGTATCATTCTATGTTTTATGTGAACACACCTTGATATGTTACCTGAATATCTATATAGAACACCTATATTTATTTATTCTCAGAGGAATATATATTTCTTGAAATTAATCATTGTAAAAAAAATAAATGGATACTAATCATTCTCACTTTACAAAAAACCCAAACTTTTTATTCATTGACTCCAAATCCTTACGTGCATTATGGAGATCCTTCAATTTAATATGATCATTAAGCACTGTAAAAGGTAGATTGTCATATATTTTCTTCTCAATATATATTTTTCCAATATTATGAAGTATCAAATTAAACTCCTAAAAAAGATATTGGAAAATACTCTTTTTCCCTCATTTTTTCCTGCTTCTTCAGATATTGAACCTCGAACCCTTTTCCCCTTCATTAAACTGATAATTTTTCGAAATTATTCAATGACATTAATTAAATTTACCATAATTTTTAATGGATATGAAACCTTCATTGACTTTCTCATTTCAATATATCAATTTAATTGTGCCTTTATAAACAATAATTTCTGAGAAGCACAACTAATAGATGATAAAATATAAAAACCATTTTTTCTATGAGGTAATCACTAATGGTCAAAATCTAATTTAAAAACAGTACAAGACAAACCAATATGTGTGTTTCAAATAGGTAAAATTTCTATTCTATAAAATTCACTAATTTTCCTCATTAAATAAGCATGTATTTTTTACAGCTCTCTCATTGAGTCATCATATGTTTCCATTCCATCAACCCATAATTTTCTCAATTTGTTCATTAGAGGTGTAAGTTATATAATAACATCATTTCAATATATTATCTTTCTAGGAATATTCATCAAAATAATAAAATATATATTCTTTCTAAAATACCATGGAGGTATATTATAGTGGATGGAAAAAACTGTCCAAATAATATAATTAGTACATAATGTACCAAAAGGGTTAAAACTATCAGAATAAAATCCCAAATGTACATTCCTTGGATTCAAATAAAAATATGAATATGAGGAATCGAAGATCATTCACGATGTTTCAAATTTTGGAAATATTATCAATCCATAATTACAATCATGATCACTCCACTTCTTCTTGTATATAGTATTAAATGATATGAATAAAATTTACAAGCATGGTTTCAAAGGGAATTAACATAGACCATGGCATGAATTTTCTTTTTATGTTTATTCATGGGGTTGCGTTGACTTATACTATCAATTTTTCATTGACATTTTTCGTCTTATATGACATCCTGTGTATTCTTATTTATCAGGATCTTATATCTAGTAAATAATGAAATATTTATGGAATGAATGTATATTTGTATAATCATGTCCCTAGTCTTTGATGAATTTATTCATCTAATAAAATTATGTTGGGGTTATATCTTCACTAAATGCATCATGAACCAAATCTAAAATAATGGAAATTTATTTTTAGATAAGCGAATCTTGATATGATTCAACTTATTTATAATAAACAAATTACAATTCTTGGGAGAAACATTATATAGTTCTTTTTTTAAGACTTAAACAAATTCATAAGAATCATTTTTTGTGTCATAAAAATTTTGAGTACGAATAACATTCTCATGATCAACTAAACATTTTTTATATTTTAAAATATTTTACATTGTATTTTATAAAATGATATGCATCATTTAACAATTTAATTATTTCATTACCCTCTATCGGAGAACATTTCATTTTGTGGATAGTACTTCCATTGTTTATAAATTCCATAAAATTTCATTCACAATTAAAATTCCACAAACATATCGAGCCGAGAATTGTTTCAATATCAAATGCTCATAAACGTAGTTTTTATTCAAAAACCACTTGAATTTACAATCAGGACATAGAAATTTTATTCTCTGATCCACTGATCGGTCTGTAATTATATAATATAAAACTTATTACAAACCATTGTAATATCTAGTTGTGTTTCAATGTAAATTGATACAAACAAATTCCATATGTATTGGACTTTATTCTCCTAATAAATTAAAATATAATGATATAAATGTTTAATCAAATAGTTACAATCATAATTAAATATCTCCAACATCACCACTAACTCTTTTACAATAACTATAAAGGAAACTATGATGAATCAAATAATTCACCTTTTCTTATTAATCATCTTATATAAATACATGAATCCAATAAATTATTGTTTCTCATAAACATAGACGAATACATACATAAATTATATCACCACCACATTCTAGCACCAAAAAACCTATGAATGTTCTAAAAGATATCCATTATTTTTTAGTAATTGGGAGTTGGAATATATAGTGCCTTTCTTGGTAAATATAAAATTAATTTTTTAGTTTAAATAATTAACTATATTGGTTTGGATAAAATTTAAATAAGGGTATTTGAAGTTAGATACATGCTTGAAAAAATTATTATTTAATTAAGGATTGTGGAAAATGGCCTCTACATTAAATATGATATGGAATTATCAATTTTTGATATATTATATGTAGATGATGTTATTTTAGTGGGATAAAAAGTTAATGGTGTATTCTATCCTAGTGTTTTAACTATGTAGGGTTCATTCCATTGAAACGTTAGGTGCATTGTGTAAAATCCATATCATTTACCATGATCAAACTAAGACCAAGAGATCCCATTTAAAAATACTAATTCCATGTATAATTTATTTATATATCACGATATGCCAAAAAAACCAAAATATTCAACTATATTTGTCCATATTTTATTGAAGTAGTTTAGTGTGACATAATTTTGTTCCATGATTTATATAAATCAACCCTATTCACATTACATAGACTAAAATGTTCCTTTAATTTGATATAAATATAAAAAAATAATGTTGAAATAAATTTGAATAAATTGTATTGTAATTTTCAAATCAAATATTAAAATATTAGTCATTTTTCTCAAAAAAAAAACTAAATACAATAATCAGTTTTCCAAAAAATCATGTTAATTATCATAAAATCACTGAAACTACATTAGTGGTATTGTTAACAAATAAGTGATTATATTTCTTTTAATACTTAACCATAACTACTCTATAATTATTTGATATAATTTATGAAACTAAATGATTCTTTACATATTAAAAAAACATGAAGCATTATGATAATTTTACAAAGTATCTAATATCTCATTTTCAAGGTCTTTATCCTTAGATACCATTCCTTGGTTGGTTACTAAGCCATGTGGGACCCAAAAATCTACCAACAATTGGTTATGAGTGAGAAAAATAGTATCAAATAAGTATCTATAATAAATTAGATGTTGTAACATGTATAGAACAAAGTAGAATTCGTTAATATCATATAAAATTAATGAAATTATGAATGATATAGATTTTATAACCAACTTATATCATACTTGAATTTTTTAAAATTTATTACATCATAAAAAATAATGATTATTATAACTCAAAAAAATATTTTAACAATCAAAATGTAATATTAAAACGAAAATTACATTTATATTTTACTGTTGATTGAATGGATAAAAATTATGTACTAGTTTTATCACCAATGAATTTCTATATTATTATACACAATAATATATTTAGGTTGAGTATGATGCAACCTTTAATGGGTGGGGTTCATTTCTTCCTAGGAGGTTATCCAAGCCAGGAATAGGGAGGTCGAATAGGGGGTCCACAACATTGTTGGAAAGCATAACTGATTTGGGGAGAGGGTGGTTGGGGGGGTTCAACATCTCATGTGATGAGGGGAACTGCGATTCGAGGAGTGGTAGTTCAGTGGGGGGGGGGGGGGGTCAGTGTCCCCGCCGAGGAGGGGAACCGAGTTGGGGAGAGGGAGGTTGGGGGTTCTACGTTACTGGTGAGGAGGGAAACGAAAAGATGGGAGCGGGAGGTCAGAGGGGGGGGGGGGTTATAGGGGTTTGGGTCGGAGGGGTTTTATATTGAAGGTCCTAGTATCTATCATGATGCTATAAGTAGGGTTGGAGGGTTGGGGGAATGAGGGTTGTGGGGTCGGGTTCAACGCGAGGAAAGGGAGAGGAGGAGATGAAGAAGGCCAGGGGTGGAAAGGGTTTAGGATTGTGAGAGGGGGTAGGAATTAAGGGTTTTTAAAATATTTAGCATCAGTATTATTAAAACCACTATTACATTTTAAAATAACAATATTATAACATTAGTTACTACAACCACTCTAATAAACCACCATTAAGCGTCAATTTTTTAGTGAATGGATCTGTACCATTTCAAAGATTTTTTTTTGCCATTTTTTAAAACATGATAAAGTTATTACTTTAATTTATCCTTTGGATGTTGATATAGATCAGCCGTGTAATCTTATCAAGAACATGAGATAACATCTAGAAATTGAATCTATATAATGTTATGAATTTAAAATATTATTTTCAAGAATTACTTTCCATGTTTTATTCTTATAAAAATTGAGAATGAATTACATGAGTTATAGAATAATTATGATTAATCTATTATTACTTATGAGTTAAATTTCAAACGATTTGTGATGTATGCTTCTGGAATTATAATCCATCTTGAAAAAAATTATAAATTATTATTTAGTATCCTAAAACCTATTATTAAAAGGGTTTTATCCATAAGGGACTTTAGTATCTTTGAAGAAAATTTTCAACATTCTATCAAGGTGGAGATGATGATCGGAGTTACACAACAATGTCATTATTTTTATAAGAAAAGAATAATTATACATCAAATGAAATTCTAATAATAATAGAGAGAATAAGACTCACCATAATTTAATCCCAAAGTGTGGAAAGAAACATTGGGGAAATGTTTTCATAGGAACTGGTAAATGTTTCATGTCAGGAAAAATTTTTATCAAATAACTGATTGATAAAGTAATGGGAATAAGTTATCTAATTATGTGAACAGAGTGAAAGTACCACAAGAATACACCACCCATAATTCATTATTTCAAATGAAATTTGATTATGATTTATTCTACCATATTTATAAATATGAAGGATATTGATTATAATTGATGTCAAAAGCTTATTAATACCAATGGAAAAGGGAAATTTCATGTGATCAATATTTTTTATGAGGGTGATGATAAATATATAGTGAAAGGTATACTTACCATACACTATATTGATAATAATTAATTATTTGATTTTATATATAACACCTTATTTAAATATAAATACTCATCTAATGGTGTCATGATACCCCATATAAAATAAGTTACGGATTTAAAATTAGAAACCATTAATTTTAAGATGATCACATAGAAATTATATGATTTGTCCCTAGTTGATTCTTATGGAAATTTGTTTCCTAAAAATCTATTCCTTCTTACTCTAGTAGAATTGGATGTCATTTTGGGTATGGATTGTATTTCATTATGTAAATCCCATAACAATTTCCTTGTATAAGAGGATATTTTTGATAATATAAACTATCGTTTGATCACCTATCAATGTGATCGAAAATAATGAACATCCAATGAAAAATACATATATTTTACGAGTACGGATTCCTATTCAAAAGGGTTATTTATCATTGATTATGGGGGTGAAACTCAACCTCATGTGTAATCCTACTGTACTATAGTTTATTGTTGTATTTCTAAAATAGTTTCCTAGTCCTCCTCCAAATCATGGAGTTGAGTTTTCAATAAATCTCATACGTGGGGGATACACCTATTTCCATGAATCCATATAGAATGGACCTAATGGAGTTCCAATAATCTAAAAAGAAACTCGTGAATAATCTTGGAAAGTGATTCATTCATACAATTGTGTAAAAATGGGTTGAACTAGACCTTTTTATAAATAAATATGGATTAATGTGAAAAAATATTGATTATCAGGTACTTAATAATATACCTATCATTAATAATTGTCCTCTAACCCATGTTGATGACTTGTTGGATCATTTGTGAGTAAATAACTACTTTTAAATTATTTAATTTGTAATGGATATCATCAATTAAGGATCAAGAAGGGGTATATAAAAGGTGGAATTCCATATGTGGAATAGACACTATGAGTTTGTAATGATAAAAAATTTCATACAAATTCCCCAACTATCTTCATGGATTTAAGGAATAGAGTCTTCTTAGATTACCTTGATAAGTTTATGGTAGTATTTATATATTTTATTATAAATTATTCAAAGAGGGCAGAGAATCATTAAAATCATTTGAGTGTTCTTATGACATATCTATGAAAGGACAATCTTTATGAAAATTTTTGTGTCTGATGATTTTATGTATAGAACATTTATTTCATGTTTTATATAATCTCATGTAATGGTATATCAGAAGACCCATCAATGATAGAGGTTATTGAACATTGTCCCATGACTATAATTATGACTGGGATTTATAAATTTCATGGATTGGATATATATTATAAGTTCTTTAAAGAGAATTTTTCTTGGCTAGGGAATCCAGTCACATTGTTAATTCAGAAGGGATCCATGTTACATTGTATATATGAATGTCAGAAATGATTTATGGAACTAAATATTTGGATATTCGGTTCCCATATTCTTCTACTACCCTTTTAATGAGAATATTTTTTAATTTATAATGATTCCTTAAAGAAGGGAATCAGATTCATCCTCATATAGAACAATATGTTTATAGCTTATGCCTCAAGATAATTAAAGGTCCATGGAAAAATTTATGTAACTCGTGATCTAAATAAATCAAAAGTATTTTATTCATTACATATATAGAGGTGATATCTCTTTGGATAAATGTGTGACATATATACTAATAAAAAATTTCAATTTTTTTAACTCCAAAAGAGTTTAATATGAACCAATGAAGATGGTTAAAGATAATTATGTATTATAACTTCCTAATACATTAATAACAATGGAAAAATTTTGTAAAATACCTTGATTCAAAAGTACATTCAAGATTATATATAATGAATATAATTAAATATCAAATATTTTATTATTTTTAAATATTAGAGCTATAAATATTTGATGGAGTGGGAGGAGTATTATCTAGCTCAAATGAGTGCTTAAACATCTACTCATGTTAATATTAAAGAGGTGAAAAAGATATATATATTTTAATAAATGATTGTGATCAATGTATCTCAATTAATCCTTGATTATTATGGAATAAATAGATTTTTGAATCATGTATGCATTATGTCCTTACCATATATGAAGAATAAGATGTTATAAGATTTTAATCGTTCTTCATTCTGTATTTATCATGGTATTATTAAGATTTATAATGATTTGAATGTTTATTTCTCGACAGATGAGATAAAGAGAGATATTGTACAGTATGATTTTTTGTGAAGAGTATATCATTATGATATGGATGAGAGAAATAAGTATAAGGAGATTTTATAGAAATTACCCATAAAATAATTGAGATGGGAAAACATTACTATGGATTTTACAATCGGACTCCTTTAAACATCTAATTGGAATCATTATATTTGTGTTTTTGTCGATCGACTTATGAAGAAAAAAAATCATTTACATCAATTAACAATTTTATATTGATTAGATTACTGTGTTATACATGAAGGAATGGTAATATTATATTGTGTACCAATAATAATTTTATCTGATTATGATCAGAGGTTTACCTTATATTTTATGAGAATTATTAAGTAGCCTCTAGATAGAGAATTAAGATTCCAAACTTCTTATCCTCCTAAATTTTTTTAAATATTAGAGAACCATTATAACTCTTATAAACATTTTGAGATATTTATATATGGATTTAAATTTTTTTTGGGATCAACAACAACCTTTGGTATAATTTTTTTACAATAATAAATTTCACTACAGAATTCAGATGGTTCATTATGAATACTATTATTTTATGAAGTAAAGAACTCCAATATAAGGTAATAATGTTTGATAACGGAAGATATTGGTTCATAATCTCGATGAGCGGATGACAGAGAAGGTTAGATCCAATCAAAATCATGTAATAGAATCTATGAATCAAAAAATTTATGCTAAAAATCAATGAAATGATCTAGAGATTGATGTTTGTGAGAGGTTATTACAATTAATATATCCAAAGAAGATGGTGATGATATCTAGAAGTAAGGGAAATATATCTACTATGTTTTTTAGTCCTTTTGAAAATAATGAACGAATTAGGATAGTATTATATCGATTGGATCTTCTATAGAATGTCTCTCATGTTCATGAAGCCTTATATATATCGTTCACAATGAAGTACATACCTAATTACACAGATATTCTAAAATCATATTTCATACATACAGAGAATGATATTTCTTATAAAGAAATACAGGTGAAGGTTTGGGATCATATAATGACTGTGTTACGAAACAAGACCACTTACATGGTCAGTGTTAAGTACTGAAACCAACAATTTTAGGTAGCTAAGTGAGAACCTAAGGATCTAATGAGGAATAAGTTTCCACATTTATTAGTATTTGAGTGATGTTTGTTTGTGGAAAAATATATTTTATGGGGGGTATAATGTAACACCCTTATATTTTGAGTAATTTTTTCTCTTTAAATAAATTTATTTTTTCAATAGCTTGTGTTACATGGAATAATGAGTTTTGGTGAACCGCATAACATTATTAAAATATTATGTGTCCATTATTTTTCATACATGAGATTAGAAGGAATTAAAATCAAAGGCAAAATTATGATTAATATATAATTATTACATTTACAAAATTAATTCAATATTTATCAATTTATTCGAATTCAAAATCAATATTAATTGAAAATAAAAAGGCGCTTTTCATTAATTTTTTAATTCACACTATTTTATTAATAATTTAAATTAATAAATATTTCTAAATTAAATTAATTAATTTTATATATTATTTAATTGTTGAATTTTTTTAGCCATTCATTTTTTTCTTTTCATCGGATAAGAATAATTCCAATTTTATACTGAAAAATGAATTTTTTCAAAGAAAAATGATTTTTTCATATTTTAAACCCATAAATTAATATTAATATATTAAAATTAATTATATTTAATTAAATAAATTTATGTAAATATTTTGGAATACTTGGTTAAAATTTGGTAAAGACAACCATCTTAATTTCTGTTCAATTTAAATAATAATTGTGATAAAATTTATCACCTCAATAATGGGTAAATTAGATTAATCTAGATTAATTTTGACTTATATGTAAATATTTATACATAATTAAAATTATTGGATGAATAAAATTATGCCTTATCACCTTATCCACAAAATTAATTGGTTTAATGAACATTTTTTCATGAAAATGTTTATATATTTTGTAAAACAAAGAAAGATACAAAATATCACTCTCATTGTTTTAAATATCATAGATGTATTCACATATGAATAGTGACATGTTATTAATGAATTTTAACATTAATTTTATAAATAATGATATTATATTAAAGATAGATATTTATTTAAATTTTTTAATTATTATATAATTACATTAAATTCCTACACAATTCCCAAATTGTATTTATTCAAATAATGGAAAAATTAAAATAAATAATTTGTAAAACAATAAAAGTTATATAAAATGAGTAATTTACAGTGTTACAGGAATTTAAAATATGAATATTAAATATATTTTTTTTAAAAGATAATATTCTAATTTAAACATTCTACATATGTCTTTTAAGTCAAATTAATTGAATAGTGACAAATTTGTTGGTACTGGTATTTTTTATAAAAAATATTATACTAAATTATTAAAAATTCATAAAAATATTGGAATAAGAAAATGGGGTTGGTATATAGTCTATAATATAAAAAAATGTTTATTTTTTGTGATATTTTTATCATATATGTTAAAAATTACAACCCATTTATATAAAAAAATTAATTAATGTTGATAAAATTATAATTCGTTAATTAAGGGTTTATCAAAATGATAATGTTTAAAATGAAACAAAAAAATCCAAAAATTATATTTTCTAAATGTATAAATTAATATTATAAAATACCTTATATTATATTTACTAGCCATTTTGAGGCATATAGATTTAGAATAAATTATTTATAAAATATATTGTTGTGAAATTCTAAAAGAGCCCCTTAGTTGAATTATAATAAGAAACCACCTACCTCAGTAATTCACACCACATTGATCCGTCATGATAAAATAATAAACACATATATCTAATCATATTCCTTATACACATGACTTTTATATTTTTCTTGGAAAAATTACGACCATATAGCCCTTTAGAGTATATCTAAAATAATTTTTTTCAATCAAGAGGTAATCACCTTAACTGATCACTTTCTTTTTTACTCTTTTTTTTCTACTCTAAATCTATAGTATTTACCTTAAAATAATAAATTTAGTATATTAAATATTATAACACTTTATTATAACTATAAAAAAACCATTATACTTTTTCTTTCCCAACAAATGAGAAGTGAATGTATTGATCATGTATATGAATGAATTATTATCTCAACATCGCAAAAAAATCATTTTTCATCATCTTATTTTAAGGATGTGTATTATGGGGTGTTTTTTATTATTATATTTTATTTATCAAATAATTATAATAATAGAAATATAATATCATATATATATATATATATTCATACAATCCAACCATTTTAAAAACAATATTGTCACTTGTGATTCTATGTGGACAATCCCCTCCACAAATAGCTTTGATGAATACCAATGATAAACCATCTCCTTGAACAGTGTAATTAATTTTTCAATGTATAAATTTTTTAGATTAATATAAATATGAATATAATAGATATATATTATATTTATATCTTTGTAAATATTTTGGATATTATAGATCCAATATAAATTTTTGAGGACTTGGACTAGAGTAATGAAATATTCATGATAAACGGAATATTTAGCACCTAAAAATATTGATTTTAACAAAGAGTTGTTGATAAAAAACTGTTTCAAACTTTTATAAAGGAATTATATATGACATTATAATTCTGAAAATTAATGTATAATATAATTGTAATAAATTTAAATTTATTATTTATCTGGTTAAAGTGAATTCAAGATTAAGAGAACTCAAGGTAAGGGGTATTATGTTACAATGTCATTCTTATCATAATTATTTATGATTAAGTTTCTTATGAATAAATACTATGATATATCTCCCATGAATATAATTAATTTTCTTCTAGTATTTTTATTTATATAAAATAATTTGTTTCTTTTAATTTCCCACACCTTTTGTACTGAATAAAATAAAAAAAAATTTCTATGTAAAATCGATTTTATTTTTATGTTTTTTCAAAAAATAATTTTCAATGATACTCGTATTTCATTAAAATATTTTAATTTTTTGACACTTTGACCATTATTATTCAAACTAATTTATAACCAGTTTTTACATTTTTTAAATGGATTGAATGGAAAATTTTCTTCATTTATTAAATGAGATACTTTGTAACTTTTCTAATAAAAGTATAAAAGGAATTTTTTTTAAATTATATGATAGTAGTAGATTTTCCCACGATACTGTTTAACATTTTTTGGAAGAATAATATATAATTTTACATTTTTCTATCTAATAGAATTTTTTCAAATAATATTTTTATAGATTTTTTAATAAGTTATTTATAAATTGAATTGTGACTTTCCTCAAAAATGTTTTGATGATCTTCTAGTGGTATTTCTATTCATTAAATAAAAAAACCATTATTAAAAATTTTACTGTAGGTGATTTGATCTAAGTATACCCTGATTATTCATTCTCTAGATGGTTTATGAATATGATGAAATAATTTTTATTAATTCCATTTCTTTTCCAAGGGTTATTCATTAATGAAATGATGAAATGTTTATGAAACCCATACCTTTACCACTGGTTATGCTAAGATGAAATTTTTGTGATACCCATTTCTTTTCATGTGTTCTGATATGATGAATGGTTTATGATCTTATGGAACATGTATGCATGATTTCCATTATTTGATTATTAGGACCTATATCTGTCTCCAATTAATTGGAAAAATATTGATAACTCGTTATATAAATAGTATTGGAGTGGGGAGTTCACCCAGTGCACTGAGGGAAAATATATGCTATAAATGTCCTATGAGTAATCCTTGGTTGTTGTTTTGGTTTGGGGAGTGATCCCATTTCACTAGGATATCCTTGTAAGTGAGGCTTGACTACTATGGAAAGTATTTTATGTACTTATATGTATGCCACATATCAAATGTCGTATGCCTATTTTAAGATTTTAGGGATCATGTTATTTTTTTACAGTATGTTGTATGCCTTATAAACTACCCTAATTTATTCCATGACATAATATTATGATCATTGATATGAAGTGAATGGTTCTCAAATTTTATGACCATGGTAGTATACCCTTGTTATAATATTATACTATATGGTAAATAATATGTAACTTATATACCATTACTAAGAATCTAAACTCATCCTTTTCTTAAGTTTACTTCACCATGGTTATAAATACTATTATTAAGTATAGTATGTCTAAGAAGGGAACTAGTTTTGAATAAATTACTATGAAATAATGTTGATATTATATGAAATTTTTTTAATGTTTCTAACTTTACAATGATACTAGACCTAAAAAATTATGGCAACGATCAAAACGTTATGTAATGAATATTCGTCTATTAAGATTTGATATCATTGTATCAAAAATATGGTTCACAAAATATTTTATTCCATGAATCTCAAGACTTGGATAATAATTTCAAATATATAAAATAAACAATATTTTGAATACATATTAAATTAAAAGGGAGATAACACATTATCTTTTCTAACAGATATTAATGAAGTGGACAATGTAAAATGTTGTTTAAAGACAAAACCAATAAAGTATTTAAATTACCCAGAAGTTATAATATTCAGACAGATAAAAATAATGGAAACTATAATTTCAAGGGAAATTAAAAAACATGGTAATTGAAATATAGCTGAGGTCCAGATTGCATTCTGACCATCACCCAGTCCTGGTTGACATCTGTTTTAGCAACTTCAGATCAGTCCCTCTGCCTTTCAGATTTAATAATGCATGGATGGTCGTTCCTGGGTGCAGAGAAAGGGTTATTGAAGAATGGAAGGAGGTTGTGCAAGGTAGTGCTCTCCACATTCTCCAATGCAAGTTGAGGGCTGTGAAAGTTAGAATTAGGGAATGGAGTAAGCAGGCCTTTTCCAATATGGAGCATGATATCAAAGCGGCTGATGCACACTTGTTAGAGTGTCAACAAGACAATATCCTTTGTGATCTTCCTTCTCAGGAGGAGGTCTAGGCTGCCTCTAAGCTTGAAAAGCTGTTATCTCTCAAGGAAAACTTGCTCCGGAATCAGTTCAATGCTATGTGGCTGAAAGAGGGGGACAGAAATTAAAGACTCTTCTATTGCATGCACAGGGAGAAAAAAGTACGAATGAGCCTTAAAGCCTTGACTATTGATGGTAACACGTTCACCTCCGAGGATGATATTGCTACGTCTGTGACATGCTACTTTGAGAAGCTCTACTCTGAATGAGGGGGGGGGGAAACACAGATAGTATCATTAGATGCATTGATCCGAGTCTGGAAGAGGTACAGAATAAAAGACTTATTGATATCCCCACCTCAAAGGAGGTTCATGATGCTCTCTTTTCTCTGAACATGGACAGTGTTGCTGGGCCAGATGGGTTTTCAAATAAGTTCTTCATGTTTTACTGGGACATCCTCCACAAGGAAGTGACTGAAGCTGTGAGGGAATTCTTCTACCACTCCTACATGCCATTTGGGATGAATTCGAATTTTATTGCACTAATTCCCAAGAAGGATAATGCTCTGGACATCAAGGACATTAGTCCTGTGGCGATTGGGAATTCTATACAAAAGGCCATCAGTAAAATTCTGGCTATAAGGCTTGGTGAGATTGCAAAGTCCCTCATTTCCCATAATCAGTTTGGCTTTGTGCCTGGCAGGAACATTCAGAATTGCCACTTCACTGCCTCAGAGTGTGTTAACATTATACAGACCAAGGTCAAGCATGGAAATATGGCACTAAATATTGACATCTCTAAGGCCTTTGACACCATCAGATGGGGCATCATTTTCAATGTTTTGAGCATGCATGGATTTTCAATTAAATTCATTGGTCTGGTGCACTCCATTTTAAAAAGTGCTTACCTATCTATTCTGGTCAATGGTTCACCAAGAGGATTCTTTCAATTCTCTAGAGGTGTTAGACAGGGTGATCCTCTATCTAGCTTGCTCTTCTCTCTGGCTGAGGACTACCTTAGCACCTGCCTCAATGACCTTGTCAATTCTGGGATTTACCAAAGGATGACCTATGGGAGGAATCGTTTCACTCCTTCTCATTTATTCTACGCTGATGATATTCTTCTCTTTTCCAAAGCTGATAGGAGGACTATTTCTTGTATTAAGGTCATCTTCAATCACTATGAAGATGTTGCAGGCCAGACCATAAGTTGGAAGAAGTCCTTTGTGATTTTTGGTGAGGGTGTCCGAATTGGGAAGCAAGTTAGAATTGCCAGTCACCTTGGGGTAAAGAGGGGGACACTGCCTTTTATTTATCTTAGACTTTCCCTGTTCTGGAGAAGAGTGAAACGTGTCCACTTTGAGGTCATTGCACTCAAAATCAGTAATCATCTTATTAGATGGAAAGGGAAGACAATGTCTCAAGCAGGCCGGATCTGTCTTGTGAACTCGGTTATCACTTCGATGTTCGTCCATTCCTTCTCACTTTATAAATGGCCAGCTAACTTGATCAAGAGTCTTTGTGGCATGATCCAGAATTTTATTTGGACTGGTTCTACACAACAGCGGAAGCTTGTCACTGTAAAATGGGCTGATTGTATTAAACCAGTTTCAAAGGGAGGAATGGGGGTTAAGGATGTGAAGGTCTTTAATGACTCCTTGCTTCAAAATTTTACCTGGAGACTTTTGTCTGGTAGTGATCCATCTTTTGAATTCCTCAATGAAAGATTTTTTGATAGGCTGCTCAAGAGACAGAAGGTGTATTTGCAGTCCTCTGTCTGGACATCAATAAGGAACTCTTGCTCTTACATTATGTCAAATGCCAAGTGGCTGGTCTGCAAGAATTCGCAGATGAACTGCTGGACGAGACAGTGGCTTAATAATCCAATTGAACAATGCATTAATGTTCCTTTGCTTCTGAGGAACCTATCGATTTCTGATTTGCAGGAAAATGCATAGGCTCTTGCGATAATTCCAGTTCACCTTCAGAGGGAGATTGATGCATATGAGTATGTTGATTCTGATATCTTGATCTGGAAGCTGTCCCTGAATGGAGTTTTCTCCAGCCTGGATGCTTATATGAACCAATGTGGCGCATCATGTGGAGTTCCTGCTTGGGTTATGGGGGCTAGGAGTTATTTTATTGCACCAGCTGAGGCCCTTCTTATTTGGCGGATCTGGAAGCAGCGGCTACCCCTGCAATCGGCCTTGCAGCGGACAGGTTTGTGCATCTCCTCAGTGTGCTGCTTTTGCTTAAATGCTGATGAAAATGCAGACCATATATTCATTCACTGCACCTTTGCTGGGCGATTCTGGACTTACCTGAAGGATTTGTTCCATTGTGACTTGGCATGCTGCTCGATTAGCACACTTCTGGCTTCGGTTTTCCAGGCTGATTTCAGTGACCAGGTTAAGTCCCTGCTTACCACTACTGCCATCTCGGCTATTTCTTATCTGTGGAGGGCTCGGAACGCAATTTCCTTTAATAAGGGCTGCCCGTCTTTCAAGGAGGGTATTATGATGATTTACCGGAGTATTAGTCTTGCCGCGGTGAATCAAACTGGCTCCATGAACAATAATATGTCTGATTTTCTATTGCTAAGGACTCTTGGTGTAAGTGTCAGGGAAAGGCAGCCCAGGATGATGAAGTATATATGATGGATCCCACCGATCTCTGGATGGCTCAAGGTTAACGTTGACGGGGCCGCCTCTGGTGCACCTGGACCAGCCGGATGTGGTGGGGTGTTCAGGACCTATAGGGGCTTCGTCAAAGGTTGCTTCTTCCTCTATATTGGCAGCGGGCATTCAATTGAGGCTGAGTTGTGGGCCATGATAAAGGAAATAAGGTATGCCGATAGGTATGGCTGGCGAAAGCTCTGGATCTAGTCGGATTCTTCTGTGGTGGTGCAGATTCTTAAGGGGCGCTCCAGGAACGTTCCGTGGAGGATGATCCCTGCTTGGATTGGTGCCTTGAAGGCTGCTGAGTCGTTCTCCCTGGAGGTTTCGCATGTTTATAGAGAAGCAAACCAAGTTGCGGACGTGCTGTCCAAAAGAGCAATCACGGAGGCAAGCTCCAGCTGGTCTTTTGTACTTCTCGACTACTGCGGTAATCTTGCCCTTAGTGATAGGAATGGGGTTTTGTATTCAAGGTTATGTAAGGTCACTTCATCCTGAGTTGCTTTGTACTATTTATGTTTTTATATATCTTTTTGGGAGCAGGCTTTCACCTGGATCTCGGAATTTCTGGTAAATATAGCTTAGGTAAATAATAAAATCAAAAATCAAAAATTAATACTAAAAAACATATGGAGTTTTGGATAATAATACCTAAATCCCTAAAAATTATATTAAAACGGAAAAACCCATTTCCACTTGATGGAACTAATCAATTTTACTCCAAATCATCTATAGGATATGTAACTAAATTTAAGTTATACAATTTTATAAACATGGAGATTAATCAACTAAACAGATTGAAAAATATAGTTCTGCACCTTATAATATAATTTACTACCACTTAAAATAGCTATTCAGTATACACGAACTTATTCAATTAACATTGTTAATATATTTTCATTTCCAAGAGTTTATAAAACTAAATGTTTAAATATATGTAGAGTTTTATCCCCACAATCTCATTGGTGTTGAATTATGAGAAGTTAAACAAATGAAACCTAAAATGTTTACAATAAGGACCACATACATAAAACATATTAGTGTATATTGAAAAATCATAAACATAAGTTCCCAAGAACCTAGTAATTAAAAATTATTTGTTGAAGGAATTTAAGGATCTTCTATTCCAGAAAATATTGGTCAAAATATATAAAAATAAATTTGACATAATTATTTTCATTTTTTGGATAAAATTACAGTCAATAAGAAGGATATAATATCATCGATGTGAAGAAGTTTATATTGAATTAAAATAACACTATAAATTTAATGGATATAATTTATCTTACTATGACAATATGATTCAAATGTTAATTCTGCATAATAGAAATTAAACAAGAAAATTAATGTAAAATAAAATTTTGAATGAAGTGTAATGTGATTTAAAACAAATAAAAAAACAATTATTTACGAACTGAATAAGCACTCTCCCATATTTCAGTAATCTTAATAATGATTAATTAAAATTAAAAATTAAAACCCTATGTATCATATAATAATATAACTCCCCTTGAAAATATGTCCCAAATATTTTGAATTCACCAATTTAAGAAAAAAATATGGGAGTATAATACTACACCACAAATAAAATGAAAAATATATATACAAAAAAATTATATAATATTTCACTTTTCACTCTATTTATAATTTTTTCATTTAATATTAAAAATAACATTAAGATTTTATAAATAATAATAATTTATGTTAGTTAAACCATTAATCTATATGATTTAAACCATTTGTGACAAGAATTATTTATTACATAAATAAGAGTAAAATATATTAACATGATAAAAATTAATCATCAAAAAATATATAGACATTGATAATATTCATATGATACAAATATATTTTAAATTTATTATTTTATAAAATATCATTACATTAGTTTTAAATATTTTATTCATCATTTCTCAAATTGTTATAAAACATTTTTGAGACATCCAAGTTTTTCTTCATGGAAATATTCTTATCTAATAGGTATTTGATGTAAATTATTTCTATTTAATGTACTTATATATCCTTGTATGTTTTAAAACCTTTATTTATAATAATTCTTCAAATTGAACATACTAGGATGTTGTTTCATTTGAAAATATAATATTTTCATCTTTTACCGTGACAATTTAAAAAAACACATTTTCCTTATGGATGGTTAATCCACATAATCATCTTATGTAGTATAAGAAAAATTCTATAAAAACAATTTATATGTTATAATACTAATGAAAATTTACCTTCAATTCATCCAATTCTAAAACTACATAGATGTTTCGTAATTAATAAGGAAATTTAATTATTTTTTCATTAATTTTTAAATTTATAAGTCTCTTATCTTTAGGTCATTGTTTTAGAATATATATAATATTAATATATTATAATTATTCATTAAAATAAATTTCATTTATGTTCCTTCCTTCCTATTAAGGTTAAATAAATTAATCTATATCATCAGAATATATTTAGAATTTTGGGTTTTATCTTCTAATGAAATTTCTGATTGATATGAATTGTAACGTGATGTAACATTTTTTTAATGATAATTTATAATGTTTCATGGATTATATTTCTTCAATTAAATAAATTTGGTTACTCTTTTAGAATCACTTTCTCAATATGTGGAGGTTAATCATATTCTGATTACGTTTGAATTCAAAATTATTTCATGGTGTATTCTATAATTTGTCAATGGAATCCTTTATATATAATTGAGTTATAATAATGGTGGATATCTTTATCAACAATGACCCCACCGTATATTTTTTATCCTCCTTTTGATTCATCTATTATTCTATAAGATATTTATCTTCCACATTTATTTAACTAAAAATGCATTTCTTTGATTTTTTATTTGAATCTCTCATTTATTTTCAACAGTAATTATTTTATTGTTATATACATAATTTTCAATAACACATTCTCCATTTCAACTAATTTCTCTAAAATTTCAATTTTTCCTTTATTTATAACATTATAATTTGAGGAGACTCAATTATATCCTATTTCATATTGGAAAACATAATTTTATTCATCTCAAATATAAGATGTCTAACAATAATTTCTCTATAGAAAAAATATCTTTTGAATAGAATCATAAAAAAATTATTATGGTGATCATGATATTGTTAAATGAATTTTACTCAAATTTATCTAGATATACAATGTCCATGACTCATTTTAGGCCCTCAGTATTCAGTAAAATTTCCTTCAATTTTTTGAATATGGTAAGATCGTTAACATTATTAAGTGTGAACAAAAATAACAAATATAGTTCTATATGAACGTGAAAATATTTATCTTATATTTCCAATAGGGGAAATCCATAATATAAACATGTTGAATTTTTATCATGATGTCTTCCCTATTACTCAAATGTAAAAATCCCTAAATCCACTATAACACAATCATATCTTCCATATCAAAATGATCCAATATATATATAATCTATTTTACCTAGAAATTTTTTTCCAGAATTCATTATTTTTAAAATTGTATACAAACTTCATGAAGATAGATATATATAAACAATTATTCTTTTTTAGTGGTTTTACTACAAATTTGCGAAATTTCTTTAAATGTTTGGAAAACTCTTTCTGTATAATGGTAAATCTTACTATCACTTATCTATATCACTCATTGATATAATATCCCAATAAAATTATGGAATATTTATACAATAACTAAAAAAATCAACTCTAAATTAAAATAAATTCCCTATTATGAAATTTAATTACACTATTTAGAAATGACTAATATTTACAATACCATTCTGTATCAATGAACCTTATATATATAATTTTTCACATTACAACATATTTAAAATAATCAATTACAATTCATAAAAATTATGTTATCTCTTATTATAATTAATACCTAAAAACAATAATTCTCCATAAAAAATTTAAGCAGGATTTCTCTGGTCCACATAACCTTATAATATAATAATCCCCATCTATTAGTCTTATACAGTTAAGAATATGCAAATTAATTATTTTAAAATAACAGTGATTTCCAATCACACAAAAGAATAAATTCCATATTCTTAAAATTACATGAATTGTATTGATATTAGAAAATAACAAATAAATAAATACATAAACTAATGGAAGGTTGTAACCATTTATAATCCCCAAATGACTATTCAAAAAAAATAACATTTCAAAAGTTGTATTCTAATGTTATCAAATGGAATTCTTTACATTGAGATGATTCAAGAATATGTATAAAAATAATTTCATTATCTTTCATGGAAACTATCTATAAAAAATGAAAATTCTCGAAGATAAAAAAATTTCAGAAAAAAAACTATCCCCCTTTCTAATAAATTAATGTATAATAAAAATTTTATCATTTAATATTTTTTCAAAAATAAAAAAAATATATGATAGATACAATACATTAGATTAAAATATTTATATATATCGGTATAACTTCCAATATAACTAGTTATGAATAAACTACAAAATGCAGAAGTGTAATAAAATAATGCATAAAATTAAAAAGTAAATACTTTTTCAATTATCACTACAAATATTCTTTATATGAAAATTAGAATAAGAATTTTACGCACAAACTGTATTGGATTTGGTATCATTCAAAAGAAAAACATTTTGAATCCATATTTCTCCCACTCTCTTATTCTATATTGGTGGAATTTTTGGTAAGATATAAGAATTTTATGTTATGAATAATTGATTTTTAATCAAATAACACAAATTATTCTAATGTCCCACTCTCTGACATTTCATACAAAATTGATAAATTTTTAGTGGAATTTAATTGATTTTAAAATGTAACCATCGAGTATATGAATATCATAAATAATAATATGATCTAGTGGGATTCAATTTTATTAGATTTTTTTTATAATATTCATTCCTATTCCATTATTAGAAATAATCTTTATCAAGATATTATTTTTTCACATTTCTGTCACAACATCATTTTCCACAATAGTTGAAACAAATGTAAAAGTAACTCCCAAATTTTTAGAAGTATTAGAAATCTCATTAAGAGTCTCAGAATATTTAGATTTAACTTGAGAATATTTCTTAAATAGTCTCTTATATATATCATCTACAACTATAACATAAACCATAACCTCTATAGATATTACTGACATTTGATCTAAATCATATGATAAATATGGATATCGTTCGTTTAGATAAATAATTTTTCCAACATAAAAATTATATATATAAAGAAACATTTAGGTTTATAAGGTAAATTTATATAAAAATTAGTTATTTTCTATCTATCATTAGTTATTTTCATTGAGATTTCAGAATAAGGTTTCACACAGACACTCTAGTTGTTTATCTCTTATTAATCCATTTATCTTATTAATTTCAATGATCTTTTGTATTATTTATCATTATACTTTGGATTAAAAAAATGTTGTATATAGTTTCCATAATTCTTAAATTCCTAATAGATAACATCCAATTAATCCATTATCCCAAGTTCATTTTTTCAATCCTTATAATAACAATTTCGAAAATTTTATTTCTAAAACATTCACCTTCCCATATATTCTAACTCACCTTCAGTAATTGATTAACTATAAAATTATTAGAATTTATATTAAAATCTTTTAAATTTGAATCAGCACATGAAATAATAAAATAAAATTATACATAATAAATTTACTCCACATATTTTGTCCACATCTTTCTTTAATCAATTCTAATATTGTTTTTTTATTATATATTTTATGATTAGATTCATAATATGCTTCAAATCATCTATAACTATAGTTTTTAAAACCATTACATTATAATTATTTCAATTTTATTATCAGAATAAATTAATCCATAATGTCCCACTCACCAAGATATAATATACTCTTACCTATATTTTTTATTTTTTGATACATCTATGTAACCAATTCACTCAGAAGAGAGTAATAGTATTTATATGATTCCTCCAATATAACTATCCTCATATCTATTTTTTAAAAGTTAGTGACTTTATTTCTCTCTCCAAATTCTATAAGTAGTACAATATAGAGATACTATATTATATATATATTTTTAAATTTCACATAGAAATGTATTCAAAACTATAAATTATGACTAAAATTCATACCTCTCCTCAAGGAAAAAGCATGGAAAAGGAATATCTAGATTATTTTAGTCACTGATCAATATAATATAATTATTAATACTATTTTTAATGAAATATGTATTCATATGGTCTATCTAATATCCATAATCCTCCCTATAGACTATTTATTCAAAACATAATTAATCATCATTCTGACTGGTAAAGATGAAACTGTAAAAATATATTTCCAGGTATTAATTGTTTATGTATAGGAAAATATAAAGAGTATGTATTTAATATATAATTTCTTCATAGTTATGGAAGCTTCAATAGGTGGTTGAATTTATGTTCAAGAATAAATTTATAGTTCTATTACTCATGAATTTAAGCATTAATGTTGTTAGAAACACCAAAAAATATTGTAGTAATATCAATAGTAAAAGAAAACAAAGTTAATACACCCAATTGATAATAGATATATAGGTTAGATAGTCCAATTGAAAATAAAACAATTGATCTATATAAAAATGAAATATGTTTTTTAAAAAATTAAAATAATACATTATAGAATATTTTAAATTATTAAAACTAGTTTCACCTAAAGTAAGTATTCTATTTTACTCTAAAGAAGTAGGTGAATCACTACCAATATCTAATGGATAAATGTTTTGGTACTTGAAACATATTCAATCAGCCCAATAAAAAAGTAAATGTTCTAAATATGAATATAATTACATGGATCATCATAAAATCATATCACACTCAAAAGTTGTGAAAATTGTCCACTGTAAATTTAAGTTTTAATTATATTCATGAGATTCAATTATGGAATGAATTGAATATTTTAAGCCTGTTTACCTATATAAAAATAATAATATCTGTATCATGATCATTTATAAAGATCATAAAATGGAGAAACAATATTTGTTTCCATTATAATTGAGCAATATCATTCTATAGAAAACAATTGTCATGAAATTGAATATGAATAACTTTCCCCAGAACAACATTCTAAATATTGTGATGGGGAGCATTAAGGGGCATAAGTTGACATTGATGATGAAGGGAAAATAAAATCAATATCTAAATAAAATAATCCAAAACATCCTTCATGTGATGAATAAGATCATAGTAATAGTGAAGATGAAGGTAATCATGATGAAATAAAAAAATATGTTCAATTAAAAATGGATATTTTTTAATATTTTAATGAAAAATTGAATCATTAGTGTGAAAAGAAATAATTTAGTCTTACAATTATTTGTCAGAAAATCACATGTAAATCCAAATCTAAAATAATTTTTAAGATGAAAATAAGATTCAAATGAACTATAGGGGATCTAAATTATATCCCTGAAATTAGGGATAAGATAATTGATTTTACTATGAAAATATCATTCCCAAGAATTAAAATTATCATTCTCCTAATAAAAAATTAATGGATTGTAAAAATTATTTAAGGAGTACTCACCTTATATTCAATAATTTTGTAAAAGATTAAAGTGAACAATCAAAATTAGAATAGAATGTTATTTAATCCATTAAGATACTTGGATATTTTCACATGAACCATTCTAATAAAATGCTTGAACCTATGAAAGAACCATAAATGGGTGAAATGACCATAAAAATGGAAAAAATTTGCATGTATCCCAAAAAGAATAAACTACCCACTATTTAATTAAATGGTTTTTTTGAAAATTCTTAAAACTAATGTGGTGTTGGGGAACATTATCACAATGGCTAATCGTAAGGTAAAAATGAAGTTATATTAAAAAGATACTAAAAATTAAATGATTGAAACAAAGAAGAAAATTTCAAATCATAAGGCTCAATATTTTTTATCGTATAGATCTTGTAAAAAATAGATCTTATATGTACTAGTATAATTTGTTCACTTATCTAAGATATTTTTTGAAATAAGAATTATTAAATATTTATTTCCCAGATTCAAGGGAAAGAATAAAAAAATTGGATGTCATGGTAAGATAATGGTTTGTATTTTCTTGAGGAATGTTCTGGGAGGTGTGGTCAATCTAGTCACAAAATATAAAAATGTATTATAATTATATTATATCAATTGATTCAAGTATATATTTCCAATTATATCTAAATAGAGCATAGTTATGTGAAGAAAATGTTTTCTGGGGTTTCATATAATTATAGAAAAGGAACAAAATAAATAGATACATGATGGTGTTTTCTTATCACACATGGACAATAGCAATATCAAATGAACAATATCTAATTTTTAATAGAAGTGATACAACATTAATGCAATAGATAACTAAATGTGAAAAAAAATTATGCACACAAATATGGGAGAATATTCAAGAATATTCTTACATTCTCGTTATCAATGGTAGGAATATAAATCTTTTCAGTGTTTCTCCACACTCAGACAATAGTAATGTGATTATATTTTCTAAAAATAGTTTGTTTATAGTGTAATTTAATGATTAAATAACAATGATTAATATATAAGAAAAAATTCAAAATATATTACAAATTTCTAATAATCATGATACTTGTTATATTAGTGGTAATAAATAAAATTTTATATGGATTTGAAGAGAAACATTTTTTGGAGGAAAATATTATAGTTACGTTAATTATTCATGAAACTATAAAGAATCAATCAAAGCTACATAATCAAATTCTCATCACATGTTATTCCTATCAAGAAATAAAAATACTTATTAATATTCATAATCAAGTAGAGTTTAAGACATAGAAACATCATGAGTTGATAAACTCAAATATTTGTAGAATAATGAGAATTAATTCAATGAATATGGATAAGTATTACAATAAATTTGATGATAAATTTAATCATATAAATTATGATTATTTATTGTTGAGTTAATAAAAATACATTAATATATTAATTCATTTTCATATAAATATTAAAAGTAAATTGTGATGATATATCCCGATATTTCAGTCTGAGAATGTATTTGAATTCATTAATAATTATTTTTCCATAATTCCTTTAGTTTTATCGAATATTACTTGAATATAGTACTCTATACACACCCTAAAAATGAATTAGTTGAGTGGATTAAATAATATTTTTTATAAATTTATAGAGCCTTTTTATTATATAATGATAACTTGAAATTATTTTAAGAGATTCCATAATATTAGTTATCCATATTCATAATTGATGTCCCTTTCCACTTGTTTTGAATTACATGCCACAAAATTTTTAGTTATTAAGGAATCCAAACATGTGAATATTGATGGTATTTGGTATCCCTCTTTATGTAATGATAAATATTGATTATTTGGAAATTTATGATGAGAGATATGATTAATTTTTATTTAATGGATAAAAAATAGTAGAATGGGTTACTTATATATCAAAAATAATATGATAAATATTAATGATAAAATTTATGTGATAGTTTTGTATGATAAAAATGCATCAAAAAAAAGTATTACCTAGTGACTATAATATAGAATATTATATAATAGAATATGTGGGATAATATGAAATTATTATAGTCAAAAAAGAATATTTTTGAAGCTCTCATAAGGATTAGGACATATATAGTGATATTGAAAGCATTGAGTGAGAATAAAATAGATTCCTAGTTTATGTAATGCATTTAGCAGATCTCAATATTTTATTTGTAAAAACTAAATTGTTTTTAAACATGGAGAAGATTTAGAAATTACCATCATATCAACATAACCTTCCATGAAGAACAAAAAATTTATTAACAATTTCACCAAATTGTGGATTAAATAACAATACTAGAACATGAGAAAAATCAAATTGAGAAGTGGTAAACATTTTAACTGGTTATAAATCCAAAAGAATAAATTTTAATTGTTATGAAGTGGTATTTTAGGAATAATCAAAATAATAGAGGAGAAGTAAAAATAAATAACATCTATTTTTATAAGGATACTTTCAAATTGATTATGTTGGTTTCCATGAGTAAATTTCTACAGTCACAATCGATGAAATGATAAAAACATTCCTATGATTTATACTCAATAGAAAAATAAACCTATCAAAATACATTTGAATTTTTATTTTCTACATGGTAAACTAAATTAGTATATAAAAATTGAATATCAAAGAAATTATCCACTTTATAGTGATGTTCGTCAAGTATAAAAACTAAATAAATACTTATATTCCCTCAAAGAAGAACATATAACATGGCATTAAAATCATTATAACAACATAAAGAGTATAAAATTAATTAAATGAAAAGTGGATTATTTTATATTTTAATAAAGATAATAAAAACACTCTAGTTGTGATTATTTATATCACTGAAACCATTCTTTCAATAATCAATAATAAATCATGTGATGATTTTTCTAAAAAAATATATAACCACTTTTACACAACTATGTTCGGTGAGAGAAGATAATTTTATGGGGTTTTCATGTCACAAATAAAATAAATTCTATGTTTCAACAACAAGATATTTATTATTTTTAGTTATTTATGATTTATTTCATATATGTATTATAATAATTATCTCCCCATATAGTTCATGTGAACCAGATGTCAAATGATGATGAATAAATTAGTGTGGAATAATGGAGTTCCCAAGGCTTATTCCTAGCCATTGTTTTGATATATTCTCTACTTGAAAACATTTTTATATTTTTTTTTTGCATGACTCCAAACAAATCCAAAATAATAAGATATTATTGTGATGAAAATGATATTATAATATATAAAATGGACACTTAAAATAAATTTAAGGTGTGAAAAAAGACATCAATTCTAATTTATGGATATCCTGATGTTAATTGGTAAAAATAATCTCTGTATTAAATGTTTGTGTCTGGTATTGAAATTTTTTTTTCAGTAATATGTTCTTCATGGAACCCACAAATAATTTTTTCTATTACATTGATAATAATAAATGAATAATATATTAAAGTATCTCACGAAATGAATCAAATGAGGGGTATGAAGTTAGAACATAATGATATGGGTGTGAGTTTCACATACCCATTTATGATTGGGATAATGAAATTGTAATTAACATCCCAAAATATATAATACAATATTAAAGGTTAAATTATATTTATGACAAGTATGACTTTATTAAAAACAACTTTTTAATATAGATTACTTTATATAGTATGATTCAACTAAATAGAATTTTATGGACATCATGATAAATCCCCTAATAAAGAATTCCATATAGTTCTTGTGATCATCATTTATAAGTAATCCTATCCCATATTCCATAAAGTGACATTATTATTTTACCACTTTTATTCCATTTAATTCTTTGACTAAGGAATAGAAAAATAATTGATAATTTTATATAAGTGGGAGTATCTATTTTAATTTTGATATAAAATTAAAGGGGATAAAATAGAAATTTTTGATGAATCATAGAGAATATTACATGTTTGGATATTATGGTTTTAAACAAATATAATATGGGAAATTATATAGAACATTTATCTTAGAGAGATATTAAATATCCCTTGATGAATGGGTGAAGTTGAAATTTTTTTAGAATCCCCTTATGATGTGAAGATATAAAGGGGGAACTATATGTTTATCTCAATTAATTCATGGCTAATAAAGCATTTATCTTGCACAAAGAGTGTGAGTAAAATAAAATACAAAATTATTTCCTGTTGTGGGTTGATTGATAACATCCAATTCCTAAGTAAATAATTAATGGCACATTTAAGTGTTTATATTTTTTATTTTTTAAAATATTTTCATGTATGACTTAGAGGCTCTATATAGTTGAGTGATGAGGTAATGGAATGAAATCCATCGGAGTTGTGGTTTATGATGAAGTAAAGGATACAATTGATCTGTGATGTATGGGATCTATAGGTAGAGTTGTTTTCAAATATAAAAGAATCATGCCTTAGTATTGATATACTTGGTGTGAAGGAGTTATAGTATAGTTCACCATGTCATATTAATATAGATTACCCCATAAATCTTGTACCTAAATAATTTCAAGGAGTTCTATTTTTATGGATGTTAAGGCCATGATTTTATAAAATCACTCTTTTTTAAAACAAATTGCATCATTAATCAATTGAAAAGTTTAGATTTTAAATCAATGGTTTTGATCACAAAGTCCCTAAGGAAAAAAAACAATGTGGTTGTGGATTAATTATATCAATATAACAACAATGTGATTAAAATGATCTCACCAAAAAAATTATTCCATATATATTGGTATATATCAATACATATAGTGTTCATACAATAACGTACTATTACATGACAAAATAGTTTTGGGGATTAAGTTTCCATGTCTATAAAATGAATGATCCCATTTATAATAAGTTTTTTCAGGCAATAATGCATTTATTCTCAATAACTAAAAGGTTTTCTCACCCAAACCAATGTAAAAACCCAAAAT
This sequence comes from Viscum album, assembly GCA_963277665.1. Lineage (NCBI taxonomy): Eukaryota > Viridiplantae > Streptophyta > Magnoliopsida > Santalales > Viscaceae > Viscum > Viscum album. The sequence continues at coordinate 92,269,329 of OY728158.1, forward strand.
TTTATTATAAATTTCCTTTCAAATTTAGATTGTATTGAATATCACATTTCACAAACAACACCAAACTGAAACTATGAATGATTAATTTTATTAAAATTAAATAACACATTTTATGATAATCATTAACAAATTATGATAATAGAATATAAAAAATTATTAAGAAATGTGGAATTTAAATAAATCAACAATTAAATAAAAAAACCGTGAAGATGTAATCATTATCAGTATGGGTTTCATTGATGATCCCCACCTATGTTATAAATATTTAAATAAGGAAATTCAATAGAAATATAATAGATAAGGTGAGAGATAAGTTAATTGGATGAATGATTTTATCCATTTTTAGAAAAAATATATATTTGATTCAAATAATAAAATTATATATTGAGTCATTGGAAATATGTTCATTGGAAATGTGATCATTAGAAACGTAGTCATTTGAAATATAGTTATTGGGAATTCATTTATCAAATAGGTATATTGAATATGTGTAATTATTATCACAACTTAAAGATAATATGATTCAAAAATGATAAAAAAATTAATAAAATAATGTAATTTAATTAAAATGTTTTATTATATATATTTTTTTATATTGTGTATTATTATTATATACGGGATGATTTAAATAAAATTTATTTATATTATTCAATAATATTCATTGAAATAAATATAATCCTTGTAATAATTGTTGAAAAATTAAGAATAAAAATTTAATTACGTAGAAATAATTAAATACAATTTATTTGAAAATATTTTTATTATACATTATATGTTTTTTAAATGTTAAATTTGTATTATTATAATAAATTTATTAAAATTATAAATAAATAAATATATATATATATATATTAATTTAAATTAATTTACATATTTTCAGTTTTATAGAAATAATAAAGAAAACATTTAATTTAAAAATGATATATTTTTCAAAGTATCGTATTTAATGTGTTTATTATTTTAGATTTATAATATAAATTTATCAATTTTATCATATTATTACATTAAAATTAATCAGTTTATTTACTAATATATTAACACTAAATTAATTTTTAATTTAAAAAAATATGAATTGGGACACATATATATGTAAAATTTATTATTCTATAAATTTTTTTTGCAATTATATATTCTTTGTTATCATTTAAAAGTTGAATTTCCATTATATATAAATTCAATTATATGAATTGACAAAAAAAATAATTAACATTTTGAAATTAAACATGGAGGCCATTTACATTTTTATGCATAAAATAAGTTACTAGTGTAAAAATAAAGTTACCTTGAAAAAGGTATAATGTGGTAAAAAGAGGTTGAAGTTATTAGTAAAGATATAAAATATCTGAAAAATGATCTCCAAATGTGTGTATGATGGATCTCTCTACCAAAAAATATACCACCTCTTTTATCATCCACTTTTTATCGACATTCTTTTTATAAGAATTATATTATACCTCAGGGGATGAATATCTATATAAATAACACTCCCAAATCAACTATATAATGACCCCACCTATCACTCTAACAAATGTCTAAACCCCATCTATTATCTATTAAATGCAATGCCATATTCACTCTCCTAAAAAATATAAGATGTTGTGTACCTTTTGGATTCATAAAGGGAGCATAAATCTTTAATTTCAAAGGAACTCTTATCAAGATGGATAGAATTCTTGAAGAAACTATATAAGTTTGCCTTTATATTTTCAATATACATCTCATATAGAATATTTTTAAGACTATTGTGACACTATAATGATGTTATATTAGCGTTATTATGATTCTTAGAAATAACCAAACAATTTTATAACTCTATTATCTTATATATTCTCTAGTATAACATGTTATTATTTTTGTTGATTCAACCACATACATGAAAAAATGTTATACCAAAATCGTTATTTTAGTATGAATTTAAATAAAGGCCTAAATATTGGTTATATATGTTTCTAAGGATAATTTCACAGTATAAATTTTTTATGGAATACTACCACAAAAATGAATGATCATTATAAATTAATCCACTATCTAACAGAAAAGATTTGGGATCATTTAAATTGTTATTATATTTTATAGATCACGTGACATGAAACCTTGAACCAACACAATACTCAACTAAAACAAACTAATTTATATAAAAATTACATAAATTCAAAAATCATTAGTATACAAAAAAATTACAAATATAAAAAATTATTTATTTTTTATCCTTTTTAAGAATCATTTTTAAAATGGTGTATATAATTTCATTAATTAATTGAATTGATCACATTTAATGTTTATTATAATACATAATATTTATATTCATTAAACTATTAATTAAATTTCAATTATTTATAACATATTATTAAATAATATTAAAGTAACTTGATGTTTCAAGAGTTATTTTTCAATAAAATCTGTTTTTATTTATTCATTTTTTAGTAAAGTAAATAAATATATAAATTTTAAAATTTTAATTTGACAAAAATAAAATAATTTATAAGTTAAAAAAGTTAAAAATATATCAGTGTTACTTTCTGCATTTTTCATTAAATATTGATATTAGTTTGAATAGTAAAAATTATTATTTTTAAAAATAACATGACTCATATAATATTTTTAATATATATAAGAATAAAATTTTAAATCAATAAAAAAATTTATAATAACAAATATAAATTTTATAAATTTATTTATAATTCTAAATATATTATTTTTAATTTTGAAACCCATATTTATCATTTTGATGCATTATTTATATTTCTCAAATAATGATCTAATGAATTTTACAATTATTATTTATTATTTTTATTCTTATTATTAATAAATTTTGAAAAAAAATAAAAATGGGTATCAAATTTTATATTATTAGGCGCATATTATTTAATATGTTCAATTTTTTAGAATAAATGTTTATTTAATGTAAGTAGAAACATGTTACCATAGAAAAATTTATAGTAGTATAATTATAAATATTATAGTGAATGTCTCCAAGAATGTTATAATAATGTGTATTAATGTTTTAATGAGATTGTTATCAACATTATCAATTCATGTACTCATTATTTTCCAATTTTTTAGTAATTATCATTGAGTGGGACTTCATATTATTGAAATGTTTTTTATATTTTAAAAAATAAAATCCCCTATTTAAAATGAAATTAGCTCTCTTATCATCACTTCTCCTAAGACAAAAAAATTAGTTTGGTACAAACACTACCCAAACATCTCTGGAATACTCTTATACACCTTAAATTGGATCTGTGGACCAGGAAAGGCCACCCCTTGATGGTATAATTCCCTTTACAAAGGATATAATCCATGTAGTATGGTATATATTTCTAATAGATCCTTCCCCATTCATTTTTTAATGTTCGTTAATTATTCAATTTTTTTAAATAATATTATAATAATAAAATTAGTATCACTATTATAATATTATATTATTAGTATTATTTTATAAAAATTAAAAACCTTCCACCATTCCATTTTGAAAAAATGAAAATGTGAATCATCTGTTGTGCATACTACCACCTCTATGAAGTAACATGTTGTTTTCCTTTTATACCACACAATGACTGTATTAATAATGAATTTAACTTAAAATAATTAAATAAATGAAATATTATAAATTAAAATATAATTAACCATAGTACCCTTTTTCTCAATTTTATATAAAAATGTCATTATCTACGTGTATCTGTAGACTACCGCCTCTTTAAAATGAATGATTTATATTTTTCATTTCATCAAGACCATACATGGTTGTTCATGAGAATTTTTTTAATGGTTAATTATTATTTTTATTGTATATATATGTTTATTTCAAAACAAATTGAATAATCCTCTTAATGATATGAACAGTAAACAATAGTTATAAAATTAATTAACATAAATAGGAATATTAAGAGGGAGAAAATTATTCATACTATGTAGTTGTTTTCTATAAATATATTATTCCCCTAAATGTTTATTATTATATTATACATAATAATAAATATTAAATCATATCATTATTCTCTCAGGAAAATTAGTTTTAATTGAATCACCTCATAATTATCCATTAGTCATCATATGTTCATGCTTGGGTCAATTTGACAACCAACATGAACAATTCTATTAAATTTTATTTGGGGTTATTATAAAAAATTAAAAATAAAAAAATTAAATATAAATATTTTAATTTTTTTGGTTCTATAAGGGATGCATTAATATTTAAAACATCAATAAATAAAACAGTATGTGTAGTATAAACATAATTATAAAATTCTCACTTTAAATTCCATATTTAAGATTCAGAAAAAAGTACACCTAAATGGTAATTTAAAATTGAAAAATAATTATAAATAAATTCTTATATTAACATTAATTATTTTTCAAATATAAAATTATGATGAAGAACCAACACAAACACAACTCTTATGAAACTATTTTAGACCATTAAAATAAAAAAACACCTCGTGCTGAAAAATATGTAATATAAAACTAAAATATTTCTTTTAATTTAATTATTAATTATTCATAGGATAAATAGTGATATTTATAAATTTGTTTCACAGTATTTTAGTTAATAATATTAATTTAATAATTCTAGATTTTTGGTGAAATTAAAGAAGGAATCAGGGAAAGGGTTTTGTGTTTTGATATCAAAATTTTCTCATTGAGACATGTTTTATATTATGAACAAAATTTCATTTATTGGGTTTATATTATACATAATTGAATTATTATATCATGAAATAACTTGTATTAATGTTAATTTATGTTTAATTTTGTCCCTATAATTCATGAATATTAGATGTTTCTCATGTTGTAGGTCATTAGTTTACTAAGTTCTCCTTCATTGAGATATAATTGTTCTCCATGAATATATTACTTATTCTTTGGTAAATTATTATTATATATTGTATCATGTGGTATTTTATCTTGATATATGAGGATTTAGATTTCTTCCAAAAATAACTTGTTTAAAATTTTCTAACTATATGACCTTTGTTTTCTCTGGGGACTTAGTAACTCTAAACTATTTATTAGAGTTATAGAGTTTCTTTTGAACATTGACCTTCAATATTATCTTTATTTTTTTATTTAACATTTATATGATGATATATATTTTATCGTTATAGGGTAAATTTACTTTTTTCAATTCTTCATGCATTATTATTCTATAAACAAAAATTGTAATGTTTTCATGAATAAACATTTATGTAACGCCCCGACCCCAGCTACCTAGAGTCGGTGCATTACTTCGTAACATTGGCATGATCACAAAAGATCAAGTCTCGAAAGACCGATTAGTTTAGTAGCTTTGGAAACACTAGATACATTTGTAAATGTTACATTACATCATAAAGTGAAAAACTACAATAACAAAGTCTCTATAGTCCACACTCATATCCTCTTCTGAAAATCCCTGCAGGTCATTCATAAAATACTTCTTCACATCCTGGAAAATATTAAAACATTGAAAGGGGTGAGCTCAGATGCTCAGTAAGGATAACAATATTGCAGAAGCTATCATAAATAAACATTAACATTTAAGGCAATGTATAACTAAAACAAAAGCCTTTTTAAACTTGAACTTCCACATAATATGGCAAAAATAAAATTAAATAATGCCATTTACTTACTCACATGGATATTCTACTAGTCGAATAATCACATGCAATATCAATAACCACTTTCATAATGAGGGAATGTATAATGCCAGACATTCTAAAATATTTTGTCAAGGTCTCGACCAAGACGTCTAAAATGATTAAGGCCTCAGCCAAAACCATATATCAAATTGGGAAAGGGCCTCAGCCAATTCCACGTCTAGTTGTCTCATGAGACCTACCGATGCATCGAAGAGCTATAGCGGGTTCCACCCGTCACTTATTAAGTCCAATGCATTCCTCATATGAATAGGTTTAAACATATCATAAACCATAACATAATCGTATCACATAAAACATGCATAAAGGAAACATAACATTTCCACATTTCAATCACAAGATATCAATACAACACATTGATATAATAAAAAGGCTTTCAAAACCATTTTCAATACCAAAATAAAAGAAAGTTAAAACTTTGTATTTATTTTTCATTAAAAAAAGATGGCTTGTAAAGGAAGCCGAAACTCAAATAATGGTCATGGCGGCGGAGAAGTCGTTGTCACCGCATAAGTACGGAAAGAAAAACATTCCCTTTTTTCGTTTAGCAAAATGCTTCGTATAAAAAGATTCTTTTTTAATAAATGTAAAAGTCAAGGGGGTTTATTCACTATATAAAAGAAAGTTGTGTATAAAACCAAATATGCCTCAATGAAAGGGTATTGAGACGAAGTCCTTAAAAAGATCATTTTTTTAAAGTAGGTCTATTATGTGTATTCACTATAAGTACACATAAATAATGTAAAAATACAGGATAGGACATAATAATATCATGACATAATTTGAAAGTAGGAGATTAACCCAAAGAATAGAAATTGGGTTAAGAAGTTCCCTTACAAAGATCATTTTAAAAATAAAATAGATCTATTATGTGTATTCACTATAGGTACACATATAAAAATTAAATATACAAAATAGGACATAATAATATCATGACATAATTTGAAAGTAGGAGATTAACCCAAAGAACGAAAATTGGGTTAAGAAGTCCCCTTACCTCATGTCTGACTTGACTCAACCGTTCTTTAACCTCCTGAATAATAAACTAGAGTTAATATATTCCTTATTAAGAACCATTTTTAATTTCATTATCTTTTTTATATCACTTATTACAATGTTATGAACATTATGTAATTATTTAAGTTAATAACGGTCGTTTTGTCGATCTTTGGTACTTGAGTCAACAATAAACTTCTTATAATTACAAGTTGTTTATGTGGTAGAATATCCATTATCTCCAGTATTATATTCATTATTTTGATGTCATATACATCATATTTATCCAGTATATACATTCATTTATAATATTACGTAACATTTAGAGGTAAGAAATGAAATGCACCGTTCATGGAGACAGTAAGCCGTACGTACGCATGAACGCTACTTTCATTTCTATTTCGTATTTAATGGAATGAAATCATAATGATATAAATGTATAATATAATTCCAGTATAATATAGTGTATAATACCATTTATTCCATCCTTTATACATCCCACATATGGAATTAACGATTCAAATCACTTTGAGGGGGCGGTAGTCTGCACTTCCTAAAATGAAATTATCGCATTTTACCCATAATGGAAATCATAAAGTATGCCATAAATGAGAAATATAGAAGAATAAGTAAAACATAAACATATTATATATCATATATAAATATAGTGACATCTTAATGGACACCTTTTAAGGTGTTATATGAGTGTTGAACAATCATCGTTTCGTGAGGCAGAAATTCTCCATCCACAGAAACAGTATGTTATTTAACTGTTAGATGTAGGTGTGTGTAAGTGTAGCTTGAATAATTCTTATAAAAACATCCTAGTATATTGAGGATACTGGTGTTGTTACAAAAGAAATTAATAAAAAGATTTTAGGGGGCTGGAGAAGAAAAATAAAACAAAACAACATTAGAGAAGACATTACCTCAAAATCAGGTAACTCTTTTCGATTTGAGCCAAATGCTTCCTTGAGAAGAGTTCTTCCCAAAGTGAGGCTTCTAGGAGTAAGAGGGAGAAGTTTTGAGAGTATTTGGGCAGAGGTTGGCTGAGCCAAATGGCTTGAAAGTGTGAATGAGGTGGTAGAGGTGGGGGCCTTTTATAAGAGGAGAGGAGGGGCACTCTTGGAAAGTAAGGAATGTTTACATTATTATACAATGCTTTTAGGATTCTAAAGGTCTCACACTTATATAATTCGTGGCTAAGGTGATAAGGGTTCGAAATATACCCATTCAATAGACTTTGGACAAGTTTAATCTTTGGGTTGTACATTATCTTTTCATTTTATTAAAATCGTTAAATAATGAGGTCATCGCTGCATCATAATGATGTCGTAAATACTTTAATTTATTTAATGTCTAAAAATTATAAAAAAAATACTATGATGTAGGAAATATTTTTAGATTTCCAATGACTATTTATAGTCAAAAATATGACTTGTATAACCCCATGTAAAAATTGTTTTAGGAAAACATTTCATGTTTGTTTCATTTTTTACTTTAACATTAAATAAATATATATTAACGTCATTTTCCAACCAAAGTGGCTACATGGGGTCCCCATGTGGACCCATGGGTTTTCTTGGTCGGCCATGACTCATGAAATAAGAGTAGGACAAGTTTCAAGCTCATCTCATATTATTAAAACATTATTTTTTCCTTAAACTACACTAATTACCTCTAATCGCGATTAAGAACTTAAAAGTTACTATTCACCAAAAAATTATTTTAATCTCATTGAACCACATTTTACTTCTCAATGACAACCATGTATGTCGGATTTTCTAAAATCAAATCACAGAAGTGGTAATATTTCATTTAAACGAAAAATCATTTATTTAACTACCACTTAGTGGTTTCACTATTCATCAAAAATTGAAGTTTTTCATAACAATGCCAAAATTTCACCCTAAGCTATAATTGATATTCCGAATTCAAAAATGATGTATATTTTACAAAATTCCAAACATATAAGTTGCATTAATTAATTTTATAATTAATTCCCACTGTCACAACAGTAGCGTGTTTTTAAGAAACAATTTATATCAAAAGATTGTCAATTGTTTATGTCTAATTTCAATGTTAAATTAATTCTAATGACCGCCATTGGATAAAATGGTAAAAATATATTATAATTATACTTTAAAACCAATAAATAGTATAATTTGTCACTATAAATTATTTTGATTAAAAAAGTTGTTTTTAAGTAATTTTCACTATTCATAAAAAATTGGAAGTTCTCAGAAAATTACAAAAAATTCAACTTTGGATAATTTCGATATTACGAATACAAAAATGAAGTCCATTTTGAAATATAAAATTTCTATAATTTTAAAAAGTGGTTATTACTATTCATAATGGCTACTTTGATTAGTCGTGGTGTTTTAGAACTCGAAGTTGCGTACAATGCAAGCTATTGCATTATTGAATGAGAAGTGTATCGTGGAAGCTCGGGGTGTTACATTCTCCCCTCCTTCAATAAATTGCGTCCTCGCAATTTGAAATTTTTCTTTGAAAATAAATGGTTGAAAAGAGAAAATACCTTTGAGGAAAACCCACATTGGAAAAAATATTAATAAAATTTAGCCTTAATAAGAGGGAAAGGGAAATGAAAAAGTCACCTCCCAATTATGATCTCGATTAGGAGAACATTGGTGGAAATTAGAGACATATAATTGGAGGAAAAATGTAAATATTTGTAGGGAGTGATTGAGGTCATCAATCACAATCAACTGTCAAATTGAGGGCCTCAAAGCCTTCAATCTATGTTGATTTAAAATATCATCAGTTCAACAAGACATAAGGTATTAGGATAACACATTTTTTTTGTTTTAATATCCCTTTACTAAAGTTTAAGAATTAATTTATTCATTGAATAAGAGATAGGTATATATATATTTATGCTTGACAATTAGAGTTTCAACCTTCAACTCATCTTTCACTCAAAAAGATAATAGAACTCAAAAATATTATACTTATCCTAATTGTATAAGGTTCCAAATGTTAACACATACCATTTAGATTAGTAAAATTATTTTGTAATAACCAGGGACATTCTGTAGGCTAGTGGTAGGAAATAAAGGCTTGTCGCACTATGATTGTGGGTTCGATTCCTGCAGCTTTGTCTGACGCGACGGGTTATGCCCCAACCAGCAGGTTGTCCTTTTCCTAAAACTATAGTATCATAATATTCCAAAAAAAATCTTCATAAATTTTTTAACCTTAAACAATATTATCCAAAGATCAACTTAATACACTCCAACCTTTATAGTTATCCAAAATACCTCTGTCCAGACTTTCACTAAAAGGTCTCTTAATTCCAAAATCAATTTATCAGATTCCCCAAACAAAGTAATGTTTTCTCTTATTGTCACATACTAAAAATACAATTACCTTCATCATATTAAAACCTTACTGAAATCAACAAGTACTGCAGTACAATCCTTATATATATATATCACATTATTCTAATAACCAGAATATAATCCATCAGTCCAAAAGTACCAATACATTAGTTATTCTGCTTCAACTGTAGTAACAGCATAAGATTGTCCTTGATCCCTTGGCCTTTTCTGAGGTAAGATTCCCTGATGCTTAGGACATTCATTTGCATAATGACCCATTTCTCTACAATTGTAGCATTCAACTTTGATAACCTCATTCTTTCCCTTGCAATCACGAGCCTGGTGACCCTTTTCTCCACATTTAATACAAACTCCCATTCCATTTAGGCAAGTACCAGGGTGATTCTTCCCACAATTATCACATAATGGAAAATCCTTATTTCCCTTTTTCCCTTTATCTGTCTCTTGTTCCACCGTTCTCTTCTTCTCTTAGTTTATTTTGTTGTCATAAGACTTAGAGAATTCCTTTTCTGTCTTGATAGCACATGAGACAATATCTTCGTATGATGAGAAGGATTGTGATACTAAAGCTCGACGGAGAAATGGTTCTAACCCATCAAAGAAACGATCAATCTTACTCCTTGGGTTACGTATATAATCGGAAGCATGCCTCGCTAACCTTGTAAAGTTAGCCTGATACTTTGCGACATTCTCATCTTCCTTCTGCCTCAGACTCAGAAATTTCCTTTCCATATCTTCTCGATGGTAACGAGAAAAGTATTTTTCTAAGAAAAACTCTTTGAACTCCCTCCATTCCATATTCGATACGTCATCATCTTCCTTTGTGTTTTGAATCAGCGACCACCACTGATCGACATCTCCAGTGAGGTGGTAAACTTCCATGACAACCTTCTCCCTTTTGCTACTCCCCAAGGCATGGAATATTTTCTCTAAGGAGTTTATCCATTGCTCAGCTACTAACAGATTTGTACCCCCATTAAATGTTTGTGGTTGTTTCCTCAGGAAGAGGTATAACATTGATCCTCCACGTTATGGATCAGGGTGATCCATACGAGTAAGGTTATTATTCATAACTTGAGTGAGTTGTCCTAGTATGGTAATAAGTTGATCACCACCAGTTGTATCTCTAGATCCACAATAATTATCTTGAGCAGGAGGGAAATCCCTACACGGAGTGCGTGCATTGATACGGTTTCCATTCCCTCCGCTAGGCACCATTTCTAAACAATGGCATAAACTAGATTAGTTTATGAATCATAATACATATTTCCATACTTGTAAAATACTTAACATAAATTGAACTATTTATGGATATAATCCATAATCATAAAAAGGTTTTATTTGAGGAAGTATATACTCATAACTGTTCATAGTGGTTTCTAAAGAAAATGCGAATTATCCTAAGCATATCCCCCGAGAGTGTCATAACCAAGAGTGCAACAAGGTCCGTTGTCGTGCACCAGTTCCCATTCGAGTCTATCTCAAAGCGGTGTTTTCAGGTTTTACCCCTAGTGTAACACCCCAAGCTTCCACTGTACGTTTCACTTCGAATAATGCAATAGCGTGTGTTGTACGCAACCTCGAGCTCTAACACACACCACAACGAATTAAACTAGCCGTTGTGAATAGTAATACCTACTTTTTGAAATTTTATAAATTTTATTTATCAAAATGGACTTCATTTTTGGATTCGGAATATCGAAATTAGCCTATGTTGAATTTTTGGTATTTTTCTGAGAACTTCTAATTTTTTATGAATAGTGAAAAATAAGTAAAAACAACTTTTTAAATCAAAATAATTTATAGTGATAAGTTATACTATTTAGTGGTTTTAAAGTATAATTAGAATATATTTTTACCATTTTATCCAATGGTGGTCATTAGAATTATTTTAACATTGAAATTGGACATAAACAATTGCCAATCTTTTGATATAAATTGTTTCTTAAAAACACGCTATTTGTTGTGACAGCGGGATTAATTATAAAATTAATTAATGCAACTTATATGTTTGGAATTTTGTAAAATAGACATCATTTTTGAATTCGGAATATCAATTATAGCTTCGGGTGAAATTTTGGCATTGTTCTGAAAAACTTCAATTTTTGATGAATAGTGAAACCACTAAGTGGTAGTTAAATAACTGATTTTTCATTTAAATGAAATATTACCACCTCTGTGATTTGATTTTCAAAAATCTGACATACATGTTGGTCATTAAGAAGTAAAATTTGGTTCAATGAGATTAAAATAATTTTTCGGTGAATAGTAACTTTTAAGTTCTTAATCGCGATTAGAGGTAATTAGTGTAGTTTAAGGTACAAATAATGTTTTAATAATATGAGATGAGCATGAAACTTGTCCTACTCCTATTGGATGAGTCATGGCCGACCGATACAACCCATGGGTCAACTTGGGGACCCCATGGAGCCACTTTAGTTGGAAAATGACATTAATATATATTTATTTAATGTTAAAATTAAATTGACACAATCATGAGTTGTTTTACTAAAAAAGTTTTTATGTGGGGTTAAACAAGTACAAATTTTGACTATAAATATTCATTAGAAATTTAAAAAGATTTCCTACATCATAGTAGTTTTTTTATAATTTTTAGACATTATATAAATTAAATTATTTATGACAAAATTATGCTGCAGCGATGACCTCATTATTTAATGATTTAAATAAAATGAGAAGATAATGCAAAATCCAAGGCTTACACTTGTCCAAAGCCTAGTGGATGAGGAGATTTAGAACCCTTATCACCTTATCCACGAATTATATAAGTGTGGGAACTTTAGAATCCTAAAAGCATTGTATAATAATGTAACATTTCAATCTTTCCAAAAGAGCCCCTCCTCTCCACTTATAAAAGGCCCCCACCTCTCCCACCTCATTTACACTTTCAAGCCATTTGGCTCGGCCAAACTCTGACCAAATACTCTCCCACCATCCCTCACTTACTCCTAGAAGCCTCACTTTGGGCATAACTCTTCCCAAGGAACCCTTTGGCTCAAATCAAAAAGAGTTACCCGATTTTGATGTAATGTCTTCTCTAATGTTGTTTTGTTTTATTTTTCTTCTCCAACCCCCTAAACTCTTTTTTATTCATTTATTTTGTAACAACACCAGTATCCTCAATATACTAGGATGTTGTTATAAGAAGGATTCGATCTACACTTACACACACCTACATCTAATGGTTAAAGAACATACGGTTTCTGTGGATGGCGAATTTCTACCTCATGAAACGATGATTGTTCAACACTCATATAACACCTTCAAAGGTGGCCATTAAGATGTCACTATATTTATATAAGATATATAATATGTTTATGTTTTACTAATGCTTCTGTATTTTTCATTTATGGCATACTTTATGATTTCCATTATGGGTAAAACGCGATAATTTCATTTTAGGAAGTGCGGACTACCGCCCCCTCAAAGTGATTTGAATCGTTAATGCCAAATGTGGGATGTATAAAGGATGGAGTAAATGGTATTATACACTATATTATACTGGAATTATATTATACATTTATATAATTATGATTTCATTCCATTAAATACGAAATAGAAATGAAAGTAGCGTTCATGCGTACGTACGGCTTACCGTCTCCATGAACGGTGCATTTCATTTCTTACCTCTAAATGTTACGTAATATTATAAATGAATGTATATACTGGATATATATGATATATATGACATCTAAATAATGAATATAATTCTAGAGATAATGGATATTCTACCACATAAACAACTTGTAATTATAAGAAGTTTATTGTTGACTCAAGTACCAAAGATCGACAAAATGACCATTACTAACTTATATAATTACATAATGTTCATAACATGGCAATAAGTGATGTAAAAGGAATAATGAACATGAAAAAGGTTCTTCATAAAATAGAAATTAACTCTAGATTATTATTCAGGAGGTTAAAGAACGGTCAAGTCAAGTCGGACACGAGGTAAGGGAACTTCTTAACCCAATTTCTATTCTTTGGGTTAATCTCCAACTTTCAAATTATGTCATGATATTATTATGTCTTATTTTGTATTTTTAGTTTATTTATGTGTAATTATAGTGAATACACATAATATATCTATTTTATTTTAAAAACTATCTTTGTAAGGACTTCGTCTCAATCTCCTTTCATTGAGGCATATTTGGTTTTATACACAATTTTTTTTATACGGTGTATAAACCACTTTGACTTTTACGTTTATTCAAAAGGATTCCTTTTTATACAAAGCGTTTATTAAACAACAAAAGGGAATGTTTTTGTCGTACGTATTCGATGACAATGACTTCTCCGCCACCGTGAACACTATTTGAGTTTCGGCTTCTTCTACAAGCCATACCCTTTTTTTAATGAAAAATAAATACCATGTTACACTTTTCATTTATTTTGGTATTGAAAATGGTTTTGAAAGAGTTTTTATTATATCAATGTTTTGTATTGATATCTTGTGATTGAAATGTGGAAATGTTATGTTTCCTTTATGCATGTTTTATGTGATACGATTATGTTATGGTTTATGAGATGTTTAAACCCGTTCATATGAGGAATGTATTGGACTTAATAAGTGACAGGTGGAGCCCGCTATAGGTCCTCGATGCATCAGTAGGTCTCATGAGACAACTAGACGTGGAATTGGCCGAGGCCCTTTCCCAATTTGATTTATGGTTTTGGACGAGCCCTTAATCATTTTAGACGTCTTGGCCAAGGCCTTGAAAAAATGTTTCAGAATGTCTGGAATTATACATTCCCTCATTATGAAAGTGGTTATTGATATTGCATGTGATTATTCGACTAGTAGAATATCCATGTGAGTAAGTAAATGGCATTATTTAATTTTATTTTTTCCATATTATGCTGAAGTTAAAGTTTAAAAAGGCTTTTGTTTTAGTTATACATTGCCTTAAATGTAAATGTTTATTTATGAAAGCTTCCGCAATATTGTTATCCTTACTGAGCATCTGAGCTCACCCCTTTCAATGTTTTAATATTTTCCAGGATGTGAAGAAGTATTTTATGAATGACCTGCAGGGATTGTCAGAAGAGGATATGAGTGTGGACTAGGGAGACCATGTTATTGTAGTTTTCATTTTTATGATGTAATGTAATGTTTATGAGTGTATCTAGTGTTTCCAAGGCTACTAAACGAATCGGTCTTTCGAGACTTGATCTTTTGTGATCATGCCAATGTTAAGAAGTAATGCACCGACTCTGGGTAGCTGGGGTCGGGGCGTTACAGTTGGTATCAAAGGCAGTTTAGTACTAACCTTGGAAGCTAGATTTAGATAAACTCTGATTAGAGCACATAGCCCGAAGATAGACTTTAAGGATTAGTATAGAAGAACTTCCTATAATTTTGGTATTATAGAGATTTTGTGTGTTTTCCGAGCAATACGTCCCTGTCTGGATACGAGCAAGTAGAGGCGGCTCTGGCACAGATGTACCTAGGGGTAAAACCTGAAAACACCACCTTGAGCTATACTTGAACGAGAACTGGTGCACGACAATGGGCCTTGCTGCACTCTTGGTTACGACACTCCCGGGGGATATGCTTTGGATAATTCTCATTTTCTCTATAAACCACTATGAATGGTTATGAGTATATAATTCCTCAAAGAAAACATTTTTATGGATTATATTCATAAATAGTTCAATTTATTGTAAGTATCTTACAAGTATGGAATTATGTATTTTAATTTATAAACTAATATAGTTTATGCCATTGTTTAGAAATGGCGCCTAGTGGAAGGAATGGAAACCATATCAATGCACGCACTCCTTGTAGGGATTTCCCTCCTGCTCAAGATAATTATTGTGGAGCTGGAGATACAACTGGTGCTGATCAACTTATTACCATACTGGGACAACTCACTCAGGTTATGAATAATAACCTTACTCGTAAGGAGCACCCGGATCCGCAACATGGAGGATCAATGATAAACCGCTTCATGAGGAAAAAACCACCAACATTTAATGGGGGTACAAATCCATTAGTAGCTGAGCAATGGATAAACTCCTTAGAGAAAATATTCCACGCCTTGGGGAGTAGTGAAAGGGAAAAGGTTATCATGGTAGTTTACCACCTCACTGGAGATTCTGATCAATGGTGGTCATTGATTCAAAACACAAAGGAAGATGATGACGTATCGAATATGGAATAGAGGGAGTTCAAAGAGATTTTCTTAGAAAAATACTTTCCTCATGACCATCGAGCAGATATGGAAAGGCAATTTCTGAGTCTGAGGCAGAAGGAGGATGAGAATGTCGCAAAGTATGAGGCTAACTTTACAAGGTTAGCGAGGCATGCTGCCGATTATATACGTAACGCAAGGAGTAAGATTGATTGTTTCTTTGATGGGTTAAAACCATTTCTCCGTCGAGCTTTAGTATCACAATCGTTCTCAACATACGATGATATTGTCTCATGTGCTATCAAGATGAAAAATGAACTCTCTAAGTCTTATGACAATAAAGTAAAGCAAGAGAAGAAGAGAACGGTGGAACATGAGACGGAAAAAGGGAAAAAGGGAATGAAGGATTTTCCATTATGTGATAATTGTGGGAAGAATCACCCTGGTAATTGCTTAAAAGTAATGGGAGTTTGTTATAAATGTGGGGAAAAATGTCACCAGGCGCGTGATTACAAGGGAAAGAAAGAGGCTATCAATGTTGAATGCTACAATTGTAGAGAAATGGGTCATTATGCAAATGAATATCCTAAGTGTCAGGGAAACTTACCTTAGAAAAGGCCAAGGGATCAAGGAAAATCTTATGCTGTTACTACAGTTGAAGCAGAATAATTAATGTATTGGTGCTTTTTGGAATCATGGATTATATTCTGGTTATTAGAATAATTTGATATATATATATAAGGATTTTACTGCAGTACTTGTTGGTTATCATTAAGGTTTTAATATGATGAAGAAAATCATATTTTTAGTATGTGACAATAAGATATACATTACTTTGTTTAGGAAATCTAATGTTACAATTGATTTTGGAATTTAAGGACCCTTTAGAGAAAGTCTGGACGGAGGTATTTTGGATAACTATAAAGGTTGGAATGGATTAAGTTGAACTTTGGATAGTATTGTTTAAGGTTAAAACATTTCTTAAGATTATTTTTGGAATATTATAATACTATAGTTTTAGGAAAAGCACAACCTGCAGGGTGGGGCATAACCCGTCGCGTCGAACAAAGTTGCAGGAATCGAACCCACAATCATAGTGCGACATGCCTTTATTTCCTAACACTAGCTTACAGGAAGTCCCTGGTTATTACAAAATAGTTTTACTAATCTAAATGGTATGTGTTAATATTTGGAACCTTATATAATTAGGATAAAAAGAATATTTTTGAGTTCCGTTACCATTTGAAGTAAAAGATGGGTTTGTGGTAAAAATTTATTGACGAATGAAAGTATACATAACAAGTATGTATATTCCCTTACGTTCATAGTAAATCTCCTAAATAAATTCCTCAACATTATAAAAGGTAACTTAAAACAAAAATGTTGTCGGTTAACTTTTCCAATTGGGGATTCAATGACCGTTTAACCAATCACAAGTTTGTGATTTTCTTGTAGTTAAACTTTCTCCTAATCCTGTTTTCTATAACTCTCCATCAGACCTTGATGGTTTGTTTCTCCTCCATATCCATATTTTCATAGAATCCTAGAATGGGCTATATCGGGTGACCTTTGTACTTATCTTTCTTTCTTTTAATGTTATATATTTATTAACCTTATTTCCGATGTGGGTTTTCCTCAAAGGTATTTTCTCTTTTCAACCTTTTATTTTCAAAGAAAAATTTCAAATTGCGAGGACGCAATTTATTGAAGGAGTGGAGAATGTAACACCCCAAGCTTCCACGGTACGTTTCACTTCGAATAATGCAATAGCGTGTGTTGTACGCAACCTCGAGCTCTAACACACACCACAACGAATTAAACTAGCCGTTGTGAATAGTAATACCTACTTTTTGAAATTTTATAAATTTTATTTATCAAAATGGACTTCATTTTTGGATTCAAAATATCGAAATTAGCCTATGTTGAATTTTTTGTATTTTTCTGAGAACTTCTAATTTTTTATGAATAGTAAAAAATACATAAAAACAACTTTTTTAATCATAATAATTTATAGTGATAAGTTATACTATTTAGTGTTTTTAAAGTATAATTATAATATATTTTTACCATTTAATCCAATGGTGGTCATTAGAATTATTTTAACATTAAAATTGGACATAAACAATTGCCAATCTTTTGATATAAATTGTTTCTTAAAAACACGCTATTTGTTGTGACAGCGGGAATTAATTATAAAATTAATTAATGCAACTTATATGTTTGGAATTTTGAAAAATAGACATCATTTTTGAATTCGGAATATCAATTATAGCTTAGGGTGAAATTTTGGCATTGTTCTGAAAAACTTCAATTTTTGATGAATAGTGAAACCACTAAGTGGTAGTTAAATAACTGATTTTTCGTTTAAATGAAATATTACCACTTCTTTGATTTGATTTTCAAAAAACCGACATACATGGTTGTCATTAAGAAGTAAAATGTGGTTCAATGAGATTAAAATAATTTTTTGGTGAATAGTAACTTTTAAGTTCTTAATCGCGATTAGAGGTAATTAGTGTAGTTTAAGGTACAAATAATGTTTTAATAATATGAGATGAGCATGAAACTTGTCCTACTCTTATTGGATGAGTCATGGACGACCAAGAAAACCCATGGATCAACTTGGGGACCCCATGGAGCCACTTTAGTTGGAAAATGACATTAATATATATTTATTTAATGTTAAAATTAAATTGACACAAACATGAGTTGTTTTACTAAAACAGTTTTTAAGTGGGGTTACACAAGTCCATATTTTGACTATAAATATTCATTAGAAAGATAAAAAGATTTCCTACATCATAGTATTTTTTTTATAATTTTTAGACATTATATAAATTAAATAATTTATGACATAATTATGATGCAGCGATGACCTCATTATTTAATGGTTTAATTAAAATGAGAAGATAATGCAAAATCCAAGGCTTACACTTGTCCAAAGCCTATTGGATGAGGGGATTTAGAACCCTTATCACCTTATCCACGAATTATATAAGTGTGGGACCTTTATAATCCGAAAATCATTGTATAATAATGTAACATTTC
The DNA here is from genome assembly GCA_963277665.1 of Viscum album. Classification (NCBI taxonomy): domain Eukaryota; kingdom Viridiplantae; phylum Streptophyta; class Magnoliopsida; order Santalales; family Viscaceae; genus Viscum; species Viscum album. The sequence continues at coordinate 92,288,535 of OY728158.1, forward strand.
AATCTTTCCAAAAGAGCCCCTCCTCTCCACTTATAAAAGGCCCCCACCTCTCCCACCTCATTTACACTTTCAAGCCATTTGGCTCGCCCAATCTCTGCCCAAATACTCTCCCACCATCCCTCACTTACTCCTAGAAGCCTCACTTTTGGAAGAACTCTTCCCAGGGAACCCTTTGGATCAAATCAAAAAGAGTTACCCGATTTTGAGGTAATGTCTTCTCTAATGTTGTTTGTTTTATTTTTCTTCTCCAACCCCCTAAACTCTTTTTTATTCATTTCTTTTGTAACAAAAAAAGTATCCTCAATATACTAGGATGTTGTTATAAGAAGAATTCTAGCTACACTTACACACACCTACATCTAATGGTTAAAGATCATACAGTTTCTGTGGATGGCGAATTTCTGCCTCACGAAACGATGATTGTTCAACACTCATATAACACCTTCAAAGGTGGACATTAAGATGTCACTATATTTATATATGATATATAATATGTTTCTGTTTTACTAATGCTTCTGTATTTCTCATTTATGGCATACTTTATGATTTCCATTATGGGTAAAACGCGATAGTTTCATTTTAGGAAGTGCGGACTACTGCCCCCTCAAAGTGATTTGAATCGTTAATGTCATATGTGGGATTTATAAAGGATGGAGTAAATGGTATTATACACTATATTATACTGGAATTATATTATACATTTATATAATTATGATTTCATTCCATTAAATACGAAATAGAAATGAAAGTAGTGTTCATGCGTACGTACGACTTACCGTCTCCATGAACGGTGCATTTCATTTCTTACCTCTAAATGTTACGTAATATTATAAATGAATGTATATACTGGATATATATGATATATATGACATCTAAATCATGAATATAATTCTAGATATAATGGATATTCTACCACATAAACAACTTGTAATTATAAGTAGTTTATTGTTGACTCAAGTACCAAAGATCGACAAAATGACCGTTAATAACTTAAATAATTACATAATGTTCATAACATGGTAATAAGTGATGTAAAAGGAATAATGAACCTGAAAAAGGTTCTTAAGAAAATAGAAATTAACTATAGATTATTATTCAGGAGGTTAAAGAACGGTCAAGTCAAATCGGACATGAGGTAAGGGAACTTCTTAACCCAATTTCTATTCTTTGGGTTAATCTCCTACTTTCAAATTATGTCATGATATTATTATGTCTTATTTTGTATTTTTACTTTATTTATGTGTACTTATAGTGAATACACATAATATATCTATTTTATTTTAAAAACGATCTTTGTAAGGACTTCGTCTCAATCTCCTTTCATTGAGGCATATTTGGTTTTATACACAAATTTTTTTTATAGGGTGTATAAACCACTTTGACTTTTACGTTTATTCAAAAGGAATCCTTTTTATACGAAGCGTTTACTAAACGACAAAAGGGAATGTTTTTGTCGTACATATGCGACGACAATGAATTCTCCACCACCGTGACCACTATTTGAGTTTCGGCTTCCTCTACAAGCCATACCATTTTTTTAATGAAAAATAAATACCATATTACACTTTTCTTTTATTTTGGTATTGAAAATGGTTTTGAAAGCGTTTTTATTATATCAATGTGTTGTATTGATATCTTGTGATTGAAATGTGAAAATTTTGTGTTTCCTTTATGCATGTTTTATGTGATACGATTATGTTATGGTTTATGAGATGTTTAAACATGTTCATATGAGGAATGTATTGGACTTAATAAGTGACGGGTGGAGCCCACTATAGCTCCTCGATGCATCGGTAGGTCTCATGAGACAACTAGACGTGGAATTGGCCGAGGCCCTTTCCCAATTTGATTTATGGTTTTAGCCAAGGCCTTAATCATTTTAGACGTCTTGGCCGAGGCCTTGACAAAATGTTTCAGAATGTCTGGCATTATACATTCCCTCATTATGAAAGTGGTTATTGATATTGCATGTGATTATTCGACTAGTAGAATATCCATGTGAGTAACTAAATGGAATTATTTAATTTTAATTTTTCCATATTATGCTGAAGTTCAAGTTTAAAAAGGCTTTTGTTTTAGTTATACATTGCCTTAAATGTAAATGTTTATTTATGAAAGCTTCCGCAATATTGTTATCCTTACTGAGCATCTGAGCTCACCCCTTTCAATGTTTTAATATTTTCCAGGATGTGAAGAAGTATTTTATGAATGACCTGCAGGGATTGTCAGAAGAGGATATGAGTGTGGACTATGGAGACCATGTTATTGTAGTTTTCATTTTTATGATGTAATGTAATGTTTATGAGTGTATCAATTGTTTCCAAGGCTACTAAACGAATCGGTCTTTCGAGACTTGATCTTTTGTGATCATGCCAATGTTACGAATTAATGCACCGACTCTGGGTAGCTGGGGTCGGGGCGTTACACCTAGGTACATCTGTGCCAGAGCCGCCTCTACCTGCTCGTATCCAGACAGGGATGTATTTTTCGGAAAACTCACAAAATCTCTACAATAACAAAATTCTAGGAAGTTCTTCTATACTAATCCTCAAAGGATTTCTTTGGGCTATGTGCTCTAATCAGAGTTTATCTAAATCTAGCTTCTAAGGTTAGTACTAAACTGCCTCTGATACCAACTGTAATGCCCTGACCCCAGCTACCCAGAGTCAGTGCATTACTTCGTAACATTGGCATGATCACAAAAGATCAAGTCTCGATAGACCGATTAGTTTAGTAGCCTTGCAAGCATTAGATACATTCGTAAACGTTACATTACATCATAAAGTGAAAAAATAAAATAACAAAGTCTCCATAGTCCACACTCATATCCTCTTATGACAATCCCTGCAGGTCATTCATAAAATACTTCTTCACATCCTGGAAAATATTAAAACATTGAAACGGGTGAGCTCAGATGCTCAGTAAGGATAACAATATTGCAGAAGCTTTCATAAATAAACATTAACATTTAAGGCAATTTATAACTACAAAAAATCCTTTTTAAACTTGAACTTCCGCATAATATGGCAAAAATAAAATTAAATAATGCCATTTACTTACTCACATGGATATTCTACTAGTCGAATAATCACATGCAATATCAATAACCACTTTCATATTGAGGGAATGTATAATGCCAGACATTCTGAAACATTTTGTCAAGGCCTCAGCCAAGACGTCTAAAATGATTAAGGCCTAGGCCAAAACCATAAATCAAATTGGGAAAGGGCCTCGGACAATTCCACATCTAGTTGTCTCATGAGACCTACCGATGCATCTAGGAGCTATAGCCGGCTCCACCCGTCACTTATTAAGTCCAATACATTCCTCATATGAATAGGTTTAAACATATCATAAACCATAACATAATCGTATCACATAAAACATGCATAAAGGAAACATAAAATTTACACATTTCAATCACAAGATATCAATACAACACATTGATATAATAAAAACGCTTTCAAAACCATTTTAAATACCAAAATAAAAGAAAGTTAAAACTTTGTATTTATTTTTCATTAAAAAACGATGGCTTGTAGAAGAAGCCGAAACTCAAATAATGGTCACGGCGGCGGAGAAGTCTTTGTCACCGCATAAGTACAGAAAGAAAAACATTCCCTTTTGTCGTTTATCAAAACGCTTCGTATAAAAATATTCCTTTTGAATAAATGTAAAAGTCAAAGGGGTTTATACATCGTATAAAAGAAAGTTGTGTATAAAACCAAATATGCCGCAATGAAAGGGGATTGAGACGAAGTCCTTGAAAAGATCATTTTTTTATAAAGTATGTCTATTATGGGTATTCACTATAAGTACACATAAATAATGTAAAAATACAAGATATGACATAATAATATCATGACATAATTTGAAAGTAGGATATTAACCCAAAGAATAGAAATTGGGTTAAGAAGTTCCCTTACAAAGATTATTTTAAAAATAAAATGGTTCTATTATGTGTATTCACTATAGGTACACATATAGAAAGTAAATATACAAAATAAGACATAATAATATCATGACATAATTTGAAAGTAGGAGATTAACCCAAAGAAGGAAAATTGGGTTATGAAGTTCCCTTACCTCGTGTCTAACTTGACTCAACCGTTCTTTAACCTCCTAAATAATAAAATAGAGTTAATATATACCTTATTAAGAACCATTTTTTATTTCAATATACTTTTTATATCACTTATTAAAATTTTATGAACATTATGTAATTATTTAAGTTAATAACGGTCGTTTTGTCGATCTTTGGTACTTGAGTCAACAATAAACTTCTTATAATTACAAGTTGTTTATGCGGTAGAATATCCATTATCTACAGAATTATATTCATGATTTAGATTTCATATATATCATATATATCCAGTATATACATTCATTTATAATATTACGTAACATTTAGAGGTAAGAAATGAAATGCACCGTTCATGGAGACGGTAAGCCGTACGTACGCATGAACGTACTTTCATTTCTATTTCGTATTTAATTGAATGAAATCATAATGATATAAAAGTATAATATAATTCCAGTATAATATAGTGTATAATACCATTTACTCCATCGTTTATACATCCCACATATGGAATTAACGATTCAAATCACTTTGAGGGGGCGGTAGTCCGCACTTTCTAAAATGAAATTATTGTGTTTTACCCATAATGGAAATCATAAAGTATGCCATAAATGAGAAATACAGAAGTATAAGTAAAACATAAACATATTATATATCATATATAAATATAGTGAAATCTTAATGGCCACCTTTGAAGGTGTTATATGAGTGTTGAACAATCATCGTTTCGTTAGGCAGAAATTCGCCATCCACAGAAACCGTATGTTCTTTAACCATTAGATGTAGGTGTGTGTAAGTGTAGCTAGAATACTTCTTATAAAAAAATCCTAGTATATTTAGGATACTGGTGTTGTTACAAAATAAATGAATAAAAAGAGTTTAGGGGGTTGGAGAAGAAAAATAATACAAAACAACATTAGAGAAGACATTACCTCAAAATCGGGTAACTCTTTTTGATTTGAGCCAAAGGCTTCCTTGGGAAAAGTTCTGCCCAAAGTGAGGCTTCTAGGAGTAAGAGGGGGAAGTTGGGAGAGTATTTGGCCAGAGGTTGGCCGTTCCAAATGGCTTGAATGTGTGAATGAGGTGGTAGTGGTGGGGGCCTTTTATAAGAGGAGAGGAGGGGCACTCTTGGAAAGTAAAGAAATTTTACATTATTATACAATGCTTTTCGGATTCTAATGGTCCCACACATATATAATTCGTGGATAAGGTGATAAGGGTTCGAAATATACCCATCCAATAGTCTTTGGTCAAGTTTAAGCCTTGAATTGTACATTATCTTTTCATTTTATTAAAATCGTTAAATAATGAGGTTATCGCTGCATCATAATGATGTCGTAAATAATTTAATTAGTTTAATGTCTAAAAATTATAAAAAAAATACTATGATGTAGGAAATCTATTTAGAGTTACAATGACTATTTTTAGTAAAAAATATGACTTGTATAACCCCATGTAAAAATTGTTTTAGTAAAACATTTCATGTTTGTGTCATTTTTTACTTTAACATTAAATAAATATATATTAATGTCATTTTCCAACCAATGTGGCTCCATGGGGTCCCCAAGTTGACCCATGGGTTTTCTTGGTCGGCCATGACTCATCCAATAGGAGTAGGAAAAGTGTCAATCTCATCTCATATTATTAAAACATTATTTTTACCTTAAACTACACTAATTACCTCTAATCGCGATTAAGAACTTAAAAGTTACTATTCACCAAAAAAAATTTAATCTCATTGAACCACATTTTACTTCTTAATTACACCCATGTATGTCGGATTTTTGAAAATCAAATCACAGAAGTGGTAATATTTCATTTAAATGAAAAATCAGTTATTTAACTACCACTTAGTGGTTTCACTATTCATCAAATATTGAAGTTTTTCAGAACAATGCCAAAATTTCACCCTAATCTATAATTGATATTCCAAATTCAAAAATGATGTCTATTTTACAAAATTCCAAACATATAAGTTGCATTAATTAATTTTATAATTAATTTCCGCTGTCACAATAGTAGCGTGTTTTTAAGAAACAATTTATATCAAAAGATTGGCAATTGTTTATGTCCAATTTCAATGTTAAATTAATTTTAATGACCACCATTGGATAAAATGGTAAAAATATATTCTAATTATACTTTAAAACCACTAAATAGTATAATTTATCACTATAAATTATTTTGATTAAAAAAGTTGTTTTTAAGTAATTTTCACTATTCATAAAAAATTGGAAGTTCTCAGAAAATTACAAAAAATTCAACTTTGGATAATTTTGATATTACGAATACAAAAATGAAGTCCATTTTGAAATATAAAATTTCTATAATTTTAAAAAGTTGTTATTACTATTCATAACGGCTACTTTGATTAGTCGCGGTGTTTTAGAACTCGAAGTTGCGTACAATGCAAGCTATTGCATTATTGAATGAGAAGCGTATCGTGGAAGCTCGGGGTGTTAAAATTTATCTCTTAATTGGATATTTGTTGCAAGTATATATCATCCTTCCTGCCAATGTTATAAACTCTTTATGGGAGAGATAAAATGAATTTCTTTTTATGATTGTAATAATTTAATATAATTTTTTTCAAAAGAAAATATAATACTCTTTTTATGAAATGGTTTTTTAAATATAGTAATTTCAAAATATTTCCCACCTCAAATTTTCTTTGATAATAATTATTATTTTTGAAGGAAGCATTTATTAATTATTTTTTAAATGAAAATGTTATATACTGTTTTTCCTTAACATTTTTAAAAAATATATTCTGAATATTACCTACAACTTTTTTATTCTACAAATATTTTATAAATTATTTATTTTAACAATTTTCATTGGAATGAATAATTTCAATACCTTTATAGCTTTATTTTCATCATTATCTCTACATTTTAATGGTTTCAAAATGTAAACAAAATTTTTCCTCTAATATTTTAAAAATAACTCTATTGAAATGATATCAAACCATCAAGAATATTTTCTTATTTCCAAATTTATTATTCTGGAAAATCTTAATTGTATATTTCATTTAGATAATTTTAATTGGACATATCATATTCTTTAATAAGGGTGTTTTTCAAATTGAACCCTTCACCTTTTTCTATAGGTGGATTATGTAATGTCCTTCTATATTAGATAAATAAACCATCACTTCCATTTCTATCCCTAATAATTTTCAATTTATAACCATAATTGATTTTCAATTAATTTTCTCGGTGAATACATTATTTTTCATTTCATTGATAAAAGGTTGTTTGCATATATTCCATAAATCAATTTATTAGGGAGAGTTATTATCCTAATAATATAAACATTATCTAAATTTTGTAAATAACATATGATTAAATATATTTTTTAATAATATTTACCTAAAATGTTACTTGATATCATTGGATAACAATTGTTTTCGATGGTGTTTCCATGTATTTATTAATAATGTGATTAAAAAAATATTTCATTATTTGAGTCCATTTAAAATGAAATGAACACCATTTATTTCATATAATCTTTATGTTCTGATCAATTAAAACTATATTCCTTCCAAGGGTTCATTATAATTTGATGAATTGTTGGATTCTTATTGAAAACATAGATAGAGATATATAAATATATAAAAATAAATGATAATGGGTGGGGTCAGATATCACCCTAAAATTCATTAGCTATGAAATTAAATCTCGTGAAAAATGTATATTAATGTATGTTTTTCTTTCTCATAACAATTGGAATTGATGGTGTGACTCAATAATGTTATATTCCTTATACTAATGTATACACCATATTTTAATGATATCTCACTGTATTAATCTTATTATCACTAATATGTTATGGTCTTATGGTTTTTGTATATAAAAATGTTCTTTTTGTTCATGTATTAATTTATATTAAGAATAATTACATTATTTATTGCCTACAATTTTTTTGTTATGGTTTCACTATTTTTCATGATTTTACCCATATGTTCAAATTATTCTACCTTATCATCTAGAATTTTTGTCAGATTTTTTTAACCTTATTGAGAATCTGATCGAACCATTTATTATGATTTTATTCCCATATGTAATCACGATAAGAAAAGATTGACGTATCTAGAAGACTATTTTATTGGTATATTTATTTGTAGATGTTAGAAATATGTTTTCGATTAACCAGTAAAATATATAGTCACCAAATTCTGACTAGTTCAAAAATGATTATGTTTTATTAGTTAATGTATTTTCATAATTCAATAAAATGTTAAACCAAAAATGTTTTAAAAATATATTATAAATAAAAAAAATTTAACGTATAATTATTCGGTCACATATAGGCTGACATAGTTGGTATCTGTACAAATATTAGATAAAATTAGGGACAAATATGTTAGTCAAGGATAATTATTGGATTGATATTATTTATTTTATTATTCATTCAAAGTTATAGATAACCTTTTATCTCATATAAGTTATTATTCAATATATTATGAAATATGATAATATAACATTACTAAAAATCATAAGGATAAGTCTGAGGGATAAATTAATTTATTTATCAAAATATTGATATGTTGGAAAAGAATAGATTGTGTGGTTCTACTGAGAATTAAATCAATATTTTAATAGTAAAATTAGATGTTGGAACACTCATATATGTACATGTGGGTAATTACATTGTCAATGGAAGAATTATTATTAACCCAATAATCACCTTGATCATGAAACAATGTCCTAATTTCACATGAAGTTTTACATTCTTATGAGATATTATTTTTCCAATTATATTCACCAAATAAACTGTTATAAATTATTTATTTTCTAACTAAATTATGGTATAAGGATAAGAATAATGAGTGAACACAACATAATGAATCCTACATTGAAATATGATAGTTATATGATGAACCAAGTGTCTCATAGAAAACATATTGGTATCATACGATGAAATGAAATTTTAATTATAGGATAAAACATCATATTTATATTTTAATTTTTATATTTTTAATATTATCATAACATTATTAATTTTAAACTTTAGTAGAAACATGATCAATGAAATTAATCAGAGATAGAATTGTATCTTGAAACCAATGTGTCTTTTATCCTAATTAGGGTTTATACTTAAATGGATTATGGTGTTTTTATATACCTATTTTGGTGGAAAATGTGAGTTTCTACCTCACACCTAGGGTGATGAAGTTGATATCTTTGTTTAAAATAAATATTGATTCTATTAGATAGTTTCATTAGTGAGTGATATTTAACAATGGTCTTATTGGTAATTTAAAAATTTAATTTGGATCATGTGAATTATCTAAGGGTTTTTCATCAACAGTTTTTCATTTATAGTTAGAAACATATATTACATTGTATCAATAACCTTGAAAATAATTTCTATTACAAGGTTATATCATACAGATAATTATTGAAGAAAAAATTATTGTGGTATGTCTAACTCTATGTATTAATAAATGAACAATGATGAGGTAATAAAATCCAGGATTATTTAACGAAAAGTCATTAATATTGTATTAATGCCATTAGAGTTGATTAAATATTTAATGAAAAAGAGTTCGAGTTTATTTTTCATGATGTTTGTCAAAATATTGGGTATATGGTATATATTTAGACATTTGTGGGTCTTTATCAACAAGTAATTGAATAGAATATTTTATTTTTTAATGGAGTTATGATTTTTATATGAATTAATATCTTAAAGTCATAAATAATTTGGGGAGTGGTACATTATAGAGAATATAAGATTAGTGTATATACATTCTAGCATAAAATATTACATAATTAATTGATGTGGTTTGAGAATATATATATATATAGGTAATCCCTAAGATATTTTTTAACATCCAATATTTGAATTTATATACATTATTATGAATCTGTTAAGATTACTATCATGTAAATTCATTAGTTAGTAATAATTATAAATATTTGGACACAATTTATTTAAAGGGGGTGAATGTGATAAATCATGATTTTGAATCCTTTAAGTAAATAAAATATTTAATATCACATGTACCATGAAAAATTAAACTACTTCAACGGTTGACTAAAATTGAATACGACATATGAAAATTACAAGATGAATATAATCAGTATTAGACAAAAAGAAAATAATCAACTACAATAATTAATTATTATTATTATTGCGTTCAATGAACATTTTAAAAAAACTATATTAAATTATTTTAATAAATAAAATTAATGTCATTTAATATTTTATTATATAACTCATATTTACATAATTAAAAATATTATTTTAATGTTAAATTTTTTCAGAAACACAAATGAAATATGGTTAAAGAAACATGAATTTGAATTAGTCATTTTCAATAAAGAATGTTTTAATTTATATTTTCATTATTATAATACCTACCTATATAAATATTATAGTTTTTATATTATTAAAATAAATTAATTTTTTAAATTATAGTTTCAATATAATATTTTTGGTTCTTTTTCATTTTTTAAAAAAGATTTAATTTTAGTTAAATATGGTAAAATATAATTTTTTTAAAAATATTTTTAGTACATTATTATTATAAAAGTAATAATTAAAAATCAATTAATCATTTTTGGAATACTATATATTTATTTTAAATGTTAATTTAAAATTTTATAAATTTTGGTGTTAATTTAAAAAATGAAAATTATCTTCTTAAAACGAAAGTCATATTTAAAAAAAATATTTATAATTTATTTTATATTTAATATTTTAATATAAGTTTTAAAAAAATCATGAAATTGAATCAAATAAAATGGATTTAAAATTTTTTAATTAGTAGCTATAAATTATTTAATGAGGGATATTTTATATTCTAGAATGATGGATTTGTTACCATACGGAAATAGAAGTTACAATGGTTAAAGGTAAAATAATATAAATGAAATATATGAGTAAAAGACACATCATAATGCTTAAAACATGTACATGAATATGTTTTTAAATATTTTCTCAACCAGATAACTTATTATTTATAATATTTATTATTTTTTGATCCACAATTTTTGATGATGAGTTCCCATTATTGAAAAGTATTGGGTATTTTCAAAACTATCATCCTTTTTTTAAAAGGGGCACTCCTCCACTACAAAATATTTCTCATTTTCCAGATGAACATATCTGTTGGTAAAAGTTCATTTTCTGTTGGTAAAAAGTTTTACCAACATATATGTCTCTGTCACTAAACTATTGTTAATAATTATGTTGCTAAATATTTTTTTAGCATATAAAATAGATCTGTTGCAATTATATTAAAACCAAAAGATAATATATATGTTGGTGAAGGTGTTCAGCAACAGGTTCTAATGACAAATTTATCCGTTTGTAATAATATTACTAATATATAATATTTGTTTATAAAATACATTTGCATACAAATTATATATTATTATTGTCATTAATGTCTTAATTATTAATTTATCATATATAATAAATATGTTATAATTGTTAAATTGAAGACTATTTAAACACTTTCAAAATTACACAAGAATTAATTATATTAATAATGAAATTCATTACAAACAGAACCTGTGGGATCCCCACCAGGATCAATCTTGGACAACCCTATACAGCAGTATCCCCCCTACCCCTTCACACGCACATTTCTGTTCCACAATTCTAGTGCTCGACAACCCACGTGCCCCACCGTGCTGGACCTCCCCCAAATAGGATCAACCACCCCAGTAACTCCACCCCATAATGGCTAGCGAATCCAACACCAGTCCGTCCATGTCAACTCCATCCCCTGCACATCCATGCCTTTTCGACCCTCATCCATGTCATCTATAGTCTATTCTAGCTCTAGCCCAATCAATGCAAGATCAATTCTATGCCAGCTCCATCTCTAGCTCCAACCGATCTATACTGGCTCAAATTTATGCCTACTCTAGCTTGAGCCACATCCATAGTTGGACCAGTCTATGCACAAATAGATGAACAAACATATGAACAATGACCTCATATAGATTTGAGGGATGTAAAAATACAAGTAATAGAAATATATTACACCATAGGGATGAAGGTAGTCCCTGCACATTAATGAATATACATTTGTGTTAAACATCCTACAATTGTGTAGAACATTCTTTTAACTTTATACCAAGAGAGTAACTGCACAAAAAGGAAATAAACATTCAAATATAGACTTTTATCTAATAATTAGTTCATTAAAACAAGAATATTAACCTAAAATACAACTAAATACAAGTATAAAATCCAAAAAACCAGAATAAAATAAAATACAAGAATAAAAATTTGGAGTACAGAAAAAGAAGAAAACAAAAACTTAGAAGAGGGAAATAGGGGGAAAAGAATCTAGAGGTACTCAAATATACAGAATGTCCAGAAAAATTATGTTTCAAGAAAAAAATACAGAACATACAGGATAATAGAGGAAAAATAATAAACAATTTAAAATCATTTGAAGAAAAAAAACAAATCAATGGAAGGCCGTATTGAATTTTTTATTGGGTATCATTTTGAGGGTGGAGGAAAAAGAGGGGAATGAGTAGTGACTTCTGAATTTTTAAAGTTTCAGTAAATATATTCTAAATTGTGAACAAAAAATACATACAAAAAAACATAAGGAACATGTCATGTGACTCAAAATAAAAACCTCAAGAGCAAAACATAAATAGGTCCCCATCAATAAAATTGTTTAAAATGATTCATGGGAATATACTGAAGGATTCCACCTAGATTATAGGTAACTAAATTTGATCCCCCTATATTCTTAATTTAATGAAAAACCTATTTTACCCCCCAGGTGGACCTTCTTCCTCATCTGATACTTTGTTCTCCTGAATCCTATTATAATCAAGGTTGTCTTACTTACTCTGTTTTATTCTATCCTACTGAATTATCATCTAATTTCCATGCTAATTCCATCAACCATATTGATCAAAGATAAAAAGAGACTAGTTGATGATTTTTATAGGAATGTGCACATAAATGCGACTACTTCGAAACTGTGAGTATATTAACAGTAAGAAAAACACATCAAAAAATGAAACCATGATCCAAAGCCACATACACAAAACAATGAAGGACTTTATAAAAACTAAAATTTAATGGGTTGAGGAATTATACTACTGGTCAGATTCTACATGCTACATGGGCTACCCTCCATCAAATAAAATGATAAGTACCTGTACACCTTGACACTAGAATCCCAAAAAACCTATGAATCAAGGAAAAGACAACAAGACTTAAAGTGATGGGACACAAAACTCATTAGTACACAAACCTTGATGATCCCTTCAATTGGAACTTGAATATGAATTCCCACTGTACTACACATCACTATATTATTAACATTCCATATCAGAAATGATGATGTGAAAACTAAAAAAGATACTAGATTCCAAAGGGAATTAAATGAGAACTCTAAAATAGATTCCATATTCATGATTTCACACAGAGTCCATGTGTGAATTCTAGGTGGAAGCCAGACTGTGTTGCAAAGTGGAACACTATAAAAACAATATAAAAAATATGTGAGGGGGTAAATATCATAGATCAATTCAAATTTTATTTATACCAAATAAAAATATGCACATAGGTATAAAAATATTAGCTCTACCCAATAATTGCAGTATAATTTCACGATTACTCTCATCAGATTTAACTAGTTTACATTTCATCTTTCTAATGGTTCTCTATAGGAGGGTAATTGATCAATTAGATGAAAGATAGGTAAATGTACCTTATTTTCAATGGAATCCTTTCCCATTACCTACTAGTTGAATAATGTTTGTCAATATTGAATCATCTATCTAATAAACTATACAGGTAGATGATCAGAAAGTATTATCCTATGGGAAGGACATCCAGCCTCTTCTTCAAGGCCTCATACCTCCCCTTCTAAAGCTGGTAATGTGGTATCACATGCTAGACCATGTGGGCCAAGCCTTAGATGCTCACTCTCTCCCTGCAATGAAAATTCCAAATATGACAAATAGTACATAGATTATAATTTTCAGACAAACTATGTAACACACCTAGATTCTACATAGATTACACAACCAGATGAGGCATAGATTTCATGAATGTACAAGGCATCAATATATTTTCAGTGAGAACACTGAAACATAATCCATATTTCAAACCAAGGAATTATAAAGAGGTGAAGGAAATTAATATGTTAGTGAGAACACTAAAACTGTAATGAGGCATCAATATATTACCTAAAAAAATGGTCCTGACTTCTCCACACAATCTATGACCAACTAAAAATGAAGTAACACCATCTAGATTTTAATGATACACATTATCAAGGAATCAACATAAAACTACATGTCCATGTAAACAGCTCCAACAAATTTATTCTTTTTCCACAACAGGTAAAGGAATCCACAAGTAAAAACAAAAGTAATAATCAAAATCAATCCTATATTATTATCATAACTGGGATCATTGAATTTTTTTTAATATACAATTTTATTTTTATGATGCATGTCAATGTGAATGATCATATAGTAAATCTTTTAATGGTGAAGAGTTTCATTGATACAAAATTTAGTATCCAATTCAGATACTTTTTTTACCCTCATAAAAAATGAGAAAAGACATTGTTACTCATGAAAAAATGAGAGAAGGGTTGTGAACCCCTGCATCGTTCTTATTGATTTTCATCTAGAGTACAAGAATTTAGAGAACCAAACAATTGTAGAGTCTGTGTGATAAGAAGCTTGGGGTGTATAAAAAATTAAAATTACATTTATAATCTTGACTTACAGATCAAAATGTTCAAACCTGATTTATCTATAAAATAGATAGGATTGATTGATTTGGCATGCCATTACATAAGAAAATATCAAGTGAGGGTCGTCATATGACTGAGAAAAGAAGACAAAAAGGCACTGAAGTCTTGTGGAAGTTATTTTATAAATAGAATCAATGAACATCATGAATCCTATGTGGGAACAAAAGTTCATATTTTTAAGGTCAAGTGGATAATGGACTAGTTTTTTCTTTCATCGTGGAGTGTTCGGAGCCAAAAGCTTTCACCATTCTAATGGGTGTTATTAAGGATATTATAAATAAATTATTCATGAATTTAAATTTTTTATACCCTAAGATTAAACATTCTCATGAATCCAAAGTTGATACCAGGTGGTAGTGTTACTACAATTATCATGTATTCATCTTTGAAGTAGAAGAGATCGACTATTAAATGCATTGATAAGTGGCCCTACAGAGCAGCTGCTATTTATTTTGAGGCATTTCCTAGATCCCTAGAACATAAATGTGGTGATAATTTGATTAGGAATATGAATTTATTAAAATTAAAGCATGAAAAAAGAGAAAATACATGGATTGGAAAGGACGGGCGTACAAGTGTCAATACGGGTGTCATTGCTGACATGAATGAACACAAGATATTAGATTATTATAACCAGAAGACACAAAATACATGGGATGCTTGCAAAGAAAAAACTGTTAAAAATAGATGGAAAATAACAATTATATGTCAGGATTGAATAATGCAGTGCTTACCAGGCGAGTGTAGTGAATAAGAGCCTTAATGTTTCCAATTCTAGGAAACCATAAAACTATGACAGAATCATCAAAAAAAAACCATGATGAAAATAATATAGGACTTACTCTATCATCCTTACATACCTGTCATCATAAGGACATCAAACTTAATCTCCTCCAGCATCTACACCACTTCAATGACCACCTCCTATGAACTGTGCATACAACCCCTAATTCCTAAAAGCACACTCACAAATGAGATAAAAATGTCCCACAAAAAAATAATTAAGAAATAAAATATAACTAGAGAACAATGGTGTTCCCATCCTGATCATCTCATCAAAAATCTACAAAGAACATGATGTCATCATCCCCAATGCCCCGCCATAATGTGCCATAATTAACAAGCATGAGAAATCATAAGAGAACCTAAAACAAAGGAATGGACGCAAAAAAATCCATGACAACCAAAAACGAAATTGGAATGAAATAAGAGTCAATGAAATATAAAAATTTTAATCACTATCATGATTCCCATTTTCTATGACAACTAGAAGAGATCCACCTTCTTTTATATAAATAGAAATCTAAACACATGGTCTTCATCATGCACTGGCATTCTAGAGAAGACAAATCCTGCCAAGAATCACTTCCATCTTCATTTTTCATTGTATAATTTTTTACTCAAAAGACATGTGAACCAGAAAAAAAAAGATCCCAAAAGAGGGAACTGACCTCTCCGAATTAGCTCGTTACACTTTCATTTGAGGCAAAAACTCCTACAACAAACACCAGTTTCATCACATCCACCCAACAAATACATAGCACAAAACTAAATAATAAAAAATACCTGACCACCCTTCACTGTCGGGGTGAATGAGCATAAAGAAGCATCACATTCCCGTTGAATGAAGATGGACAAAACAACACTGCCCTGGGCTTGGATATCCATCTTCAGTACCTAACTAGACCGCTATAGATGAAACCTGAATCCACCCTTAATGAAAGGGGGTTGATGTCATGACCCGTCCCAGTGGGGCCCGAGACGCAACTCCCCATGCCCGCCTCCAATTGGCCAGGGGATGATGACTATCCCTAAGTAGGCATGCTAATAACATGGTATGCATTTCCTATAAACTTGCACACACACACAAATCTCCAAGACCACGAAGATGAAAGGTAAAAACTACTAAAAGTGGAAATGCATGCATTCACTAAAATCCCAACCAACAGAGTACGACAGAAATGTAATGTATAGTAATGTAAAACACTGGTCTAAAAGTACAAGCCCACCAAAAGAGAGTCTGAAACAAAGTACAACCTATAAAGAACGGTAATGGGACTACAATCCATAGCCATAAGAACACACATAGGCCTGTCCGATCACACTGAGCACTGTTGGGTGCTGGTCTGCGTAGAATCATGTCAAAGGCAAGCTCGTCTCCACAAGTCACGACACGTGCGGGCATAGACCATGCAGGGGTGAGTATAACAATACTCAATAGGACAACCCAAAACCACAAAGGAATAAAACAAGGGAAATACCACAAAGGAAAGATACATTCATCTCTACATAGTATATGTTTACAGAATATATAACAAGAATGTTCAGATATACTAAAACACGATCGACCATCACGAAACCACCACTAAGATCCAGCTCGAAGATTCCACTGAGCATGTAACAAGTAGAACACACTCCTAGGTCTGAATAGAGTGATATGAAGTACTCGTTCTAGGAGAAGACACACCACATGTACTTGAACACATGATTCTCAGATGAGGATGACAACCAATATCTATGGGGTGATTCCAACAACTCAGTCTGAACTAATCTGTTAAGCAGAGGATCGGCGCCCGGGTAAAGTAGGTCATGTCGATACCAAGAACTCTACTTAGGGTTCCAATAATGAATAGAGGATCCAGCTCCAAGTCTCACAGACGGGATTCCAACAAATCTATTTAGGAAGTCCTTATAAAGTGATCATACTCATGTATGTAGGAAATGGTACCGGAAATCTTCAAGAGGAATACCAAGGGGATGAACGCCATGGAAAGTAGTCCAAGTCACGGAAGGACTGGCTCAATCCATGTAAAACAGGTTACACTGCATGTATTATGGTTACACACCATGTTCGTTGACCCCGGGTACGACCCGTGTAAATAGATCCTGTTATCCAGCCAAGCTGTGTAAAACTCCACTACACGGCGTGTAGAAAGATCACACGACATGTTCCCTGACTCCGGGTACTGCATGTGTAAATGGCTCGTGTCTGAAATTAAAGTCATGTAGGAATGAATATACATGATGTTTAAGTCGGAGCACACATCATGTCCTGTCAACTTGGAAACACCCATGTACCCTGGTTGTATGCCCGTACACGGTGTCCATTCGTGTTGCCTGCTCGAGTACCAATACACGGGGTATCCGGTGTATCTAGCCGAGTCTGGCTGGGGAAGGGTATACACGCCTTGTCCTTGGCTGTGTACCCAACACGTGTCTGTGTACTCATGGAGTACACACTATGTGGCCCGCTGACAAACACACATCATGTAGCCCATACTACAAGTTGTGTAGTCGGAATTTTCCGAATTGTCGTCTTCTTCTTCCGCACCTCGGCCGATCTTCCGCTTTCCGTTTCCATGATTAGTTCACCGTGAAACTCATGATCGGGGTTCGTCCAAACACCCTAGCACCAAATCCTAGCCTCATAGCCCTTGAATTGGCTCGACTAACAAGATATGATCTTCCGACGAAAATACACACAAAGAGTGATTTCTCCCAAATCACTTAGATCTATCTGTCGTTCTGGTCATTACTTCTCTGTTGGTTCATCCCAGTGTCGGATCTATAATTTCGGATCATTATGCCACAGATCTAAGGCACAATCGATCATTGATCTTATCCCTCGAAGAACGCATATAACACACATGAAGAATGCATGAATTTGGGGATGAAAAGCACAAAAAAATCGAGAGGGACGAACCCCGATCTATGTTCATGTAGATCTTGGTGCCTCATCATTCGAGGATTAAACAAAACAAAAATAACATCATGAATAAAATCCACACAATCCCTGCAAAAACCCATACCACGAATATGATCGATCTTCAAGCTAATATTTTCATGGATTAGTCCATGTTCATCGTAGGAATCAAGAAAAGGAAAGAAAACAAAAATCAAACATCCTACCTGGATCTGCTGTGTTCGTTGGTGAAGATTCGGTCGTTGCGTCGTTGTCGCTGGCGAAATTAATCAAGAACATCATCGCCTAGTTGGGGGTTTCCTCCATAGCATTCCAAAGCCTCTAGGGGAAATTTAGGGTTAGGAGATCTGTAACCCTGGACCCCGGCACAAACCATTTTTAAAAAAAGGTAAAAAGATATCTGTTGCAACAAGATAAAATATTTTAAATAAATATTTTATTACCGTTACATCTAAAAACTGGATTTCACCTTTGACCTGTGCCAACCGATGTTAGGTCTCTCCAAGGGTAAACCCGCTTCTCTAGATGCAATGATGCCATCAGATTTTCAATTTGAGCACCCGTTCATAAGTAATTAAAATTTTTTAGGGAAAACCACACGTGAACGTAATTTAATTATTTAATTAAATTAAATCATTTGTTTTGGGCTCACCGGGCCTCGGAACAACACACTATCTCAATGCATGGTCTCAAAAAAATACACATATAATATTAAAATAACACAAGGAAAAATCCAAGACATTTCATCACACCCACCTTAGGGATTTTACGTCCGTGAAAAGCCAAAGCAATGGATTCTCAAAAAGATGTGTGTATTGCACACGAATTTAAGCCTCCCGCTCCCATGTGCTCTCCTGAGGATTCTCATGCTGACACCAGAAATGAACCAAGGTAATTCCTCACCCATGAAGGATCTTTTCCTACCAATGCTCGATCTCCAATAGGTACTCAGCAAAGGTCGCTCCATTATCGATGTCCAGCTTGCCCCAGTCGATAACGTGAAATGGATCAAGCATGTACCCCCGTAGCTGTGACACATGGAAGATGTTGTGTACCTGGTCAATATGAGGAGGTAGAGACAAGTAGTACGCCACCTCTACAACTCTACTAAGAATCTAAAAAGGGTGGATGAACCTTGGAGAGAGCTTGTCGCCTCGGCCAAATCTCTGTAATCCCTGTCGAGGTGAGACCCGAGGGAACACATTTTCTCCCTCATCGAACTCCAAAGGCCTCCATATCCTGTCGGCATAATACTTTTTCCGACTCCGTACAGTCTTCATCCGCTCATGGATGATTTGCACCTTCTCCGTAGTAGCTCACACCATCTTTGGGCCCATGAGTGCTGACTCTCCTGGGTCAGTCCAGCAATGTGGTGACCTACAAGGTCACTCGTATAAAGCCTTGAGTGGCGACATACCAATAGTGGAATGATAACTGTTGTTATAAGAAAATTACACCAGTGGTAGGTGATCCCTCCAGCTATAACCAAAGTCAATTATGCAAGCTCATTGCATATCCCCTAGAATCTGGATGGTATGCTCTGTTTGATCATCATTATGAGGATAAAACGCTGTGCTCAAGCGTAACTGAGTCCAAAAAGCACCTGCAATACCTTCCACAATGGGGACATGAAACAAGAATCACGATCTGAGACAATAATTGATGGAACTTCAAGAAGTCGAACTGTCTTTTTCACGTAGAGGTTTCCCAAGAACTCTACTGATCTCTGCTCCCGTGTGGCTAGGAAGTGGACCGACATGGTGAGTCAGTCAATGATCACCCAGATGGCATCGTGTACACTAGACGTATGTGGTAAACCCATCATGAAGTCTATGGATATTCCATCCCACTTCCATTCTGGAACCTCAAGGGGATGATTCAAACCTACTGGAACCTGGTGCATAGCCTTTACTTCCTAACAATTAAGGCACCAAGAAACAAAATCTGCCACACTCATCTTCATTCCTGGAAACCAGAACTGATGTCGAAGGTACTGGTAATTATTTTCGACGCCTGGATGCACCTATAATGGAGATGCATGGAACTCCCTTAGAACCTCCTCCTGTAATGTCACTGCTACTACTGTGCGCTATTTGAAAAGAACAATGTTCTCCCCACATTTTGAATATCCATCAGTAGCATCACCTGCAGATATCAAAGCACGTAGAGTCTCACAGTTATCATCCTCGAGCTGTGCTTCCCTGACTCGCTGTAAGCGAGGAGGGGTAACAACCATCGACTAAAGGTAAGATCCCTCATCTCTCCATGAAGGATAACTGTAAAGAGGCCAACTGCCTTATCACCTCTTCCAGTAACTGCAAACTGGATTTCCAACTCAGAGCATCTGCCACAACTTTCCCCTTCTCAGGAGTATAAATGTTCTCAAAGTCGTAATCTTGGAGGAACTCAAGCCATCGCCTCTATCTGAAATTCAGATCCTTCTGAGAAAAGATATTTTTAAGACTCTTTTGATTAGAGTAGATGAAAAACCGCTCGCACATCAGGTAGTGCAGCCACATATTCAACGAGAAGACTACAGCTGTCAAATCAAGATCATGGGTCGCGTTGTTCTGCTCGTGTGTCCTCAACTGATGTGATCCATAGGCGATAAATTATTGCCTCTGCATCAGGACACGACCAAGCCTGGTTCCTAATGCATCACACAACCCCACATCCTCAAAACCCTCTTCTGGTAGTCTAAATATCGGGGCACTCGTTACACTCTGTCTCAACTACTGAAAAGCCTGCTGGCATCTCTCGTTCCACAAGAAAGGATGCCCATTTCGGGTCAAAGCTGTCATGGGTGAAGAAATATTGGAGAAATCATGAATGAATCTCCGATAGTATCCTTCCAACCCAAGGAAACTCTGCACCTCTGTCACGCTCCGGGGTGGCTCTCATGCTAACACTGCCTCTACCTTGTCTGGATCCACTACTACCCCATCTGCTGAGATAACGTGTCCCAGAAAGTGGACCTCTTGTATCCAAAATTGACACTTTGAGTGTTTCCCGTACAACTGGTGCTCTCGGGGTGTGTCCATAACCATCCTTAGGTGCCTTGTGTGCTCCTCCTCAGTTGTAGAGTACACAACGATATCATCGATGAAGACCACTATCAACCGATCTAGATAGGGCTGAATGATCCGGTTCATGAGTCCCATAAACACTACCAGTGTGTTCATCATGCTGAAGGACATCACCAAGTACTCATGGTGACCATAGAGACATCTGAAAGCCGTCTTTGGAATATCCTCATCCCGTACTCGCAACTGCTAATCGTCTAATCGAAGATCAACCTTCAAGAACCATTGTTCCCCTCTAAACTGGTTGAAGAGGTCATCGATCCATGGTAGTGGATACTGGTTCTTCACGGTCACCTAATTCAATCGCTGGTAATCCACAAATAGCCTCAAGCTCCCGTCTGCATTCATAGAAAACAATATTGGGGCCGCCCAAGGTGAAACACTGGGTCTCACGAAGCCCTTCCTCTGCAATTCTTCCAACTGCACTCTCATCTCGCGAAGCTCTGTAGGAGCCATCCGATATGCTGATGATGATATTGGTGTCGTGCTGGGTTGAAACTCAATGCAGAAATCTATCTCCCGACGGGGAGGTAGTCCGGGGACATCCTCTGGAAATATGTCATCGTACTCAACCATTACTGCTGGAAACTGGATAATCGTAACATCTTCTACGCCAAGGGCTGAACTATCAAACTGATGTGAAATCGGTTGTACCTTTAAAATAGTAAAAGAGGTTTTTCATTATATTTAGAATATAGGGGGATAAACTGCTGAAAATCCTGTTGGCATCTCTTGTTCCACACGAAAGGCTACCACTTTCGGGTCAAAGCTGTAATGGGTGACGAAATCATGGAGAAATCATGAATGAATATCTAATAGTATCCTTCCAACCCAAGGAAACTCTACACCACCGTCATGATCCGGGGTGGATCCCATTAAAACATTGCCTCTACCTTGTTTGGATCCACCACTACACCATCCGCTGAGAGAACGTGTTCCAAAAAGTGGACCTCATGTATCCAGAATTGACACTTTGAGTGTTTCTCATACAACTGGTGCTCTCGGAGTGTGTCCATAACTATCCTTAGGTGCCTCGTGTGCTCTTCCTCATGTGCCCCTCCTCAGACGCAGAGTACACAAGGATATCATCGATGAAGACCACTACAAATATTTTATAAATTATGTATTTTAACAACTTCCATTGGAATAAATAATTTCAATACCTTTATAACTTTATTTTCATCATTATCTCTATATTTTAATGGTTTCAAAATGTAAACAAAATTTTTCCTCTAATATTTTAAAAATAACTCTATTAAAATGATTTCAACCCATCAATAAAATTTTCTTATTTCCAAATTGACTTTTCAGGAATATCATAATTGTATTTTTCAGTTAGAAAATTTTAATTGGACATATCATATTCTTTAATAAGGGTGTTTTTCAAATTGAACCCTTCACCTTTTTTCTATAGGTGGATTATGTAATGTCCTTCTATATTAGATAAATAAACCATCACTTCCATTTCCATCCCTAATAATTTTCAATTTATAACCATAATTGATTTACAATTACTTTTCTCGGTGAATACACTATTTTTCATTTCATTGAAAAAAGGTTGTTCGCCTATATTCCATAAATCAATTGATTAGGGAGAGTTATTATCCTAATAATATAAACATTATCTAAATTGTGTAAATAATATATGATTAAATATATTTTTTAATAATATTTACCTAAAATGTTACTTGATATTATTGGATATCAATTTTTTTGATAGTTTTTTCATGTATTGATTACTAATGTGATTAAGAAATATTTCAATATTTGCGTCCATTTAAAATGAAATGAACCCCATTTATTTCTTGGAATCATTATGTTATAATCAATTAAAACTATTTTCCTTCCAAGGGTTCATTATAATTTGATGAATTATTGGTTTCTTATTTAACAAATAGATAGAGATATTTAAATATATATAAATAAATGATAATTGGCGGGTTTAGATATCTCCCTAAAATTCATTATCTATGAAATTAAATCTCATGAAAAATGTATATTAATGTATGTTTTTGTTTCTCATAACAATTGGAATTGATGGTGTGACTCAATAATTTTATATTCTCTATACTAATGTATACACCATATTTGAATGATATCTCACTGTATTAATCTTATTATCATTAATATGTTATGGTCTCATGGTTTTTGTATATAAAAATGATCCTTTTGTTCATGTATTAATTTCTATTAAGAATAATTAATTATTTATAGCCTATAATTTTTTTGTTATGGTTTCATTATGTTTCATGATTTTACCCATATGTTCAAATTATTCTTCGTTATCATCTAGAATTTTCGTCAAATTTGTTTAACCTTATTGAAAATACGATCGAACCCTTTATTATGTTTTTATTCCCCTATGTTATCACGATAAGAAAATATTGACGTATCTAGAAGAATATTTTATTGGTATATTTATTTGTAGATGTTAGAAATATGTTTTGGATTAAGTAGTAAAATATACAGTCACCAAATTTTTACTAGTTCAAAAATGATTATGTTTTATTAGTTAAAGTATTTTCATAATTCAACAAAATGTAATACCAAAAATGTTTAAAGATTATATTATAATAAACAATTTTTTAACATATAATTATTCGGTCACATATGGGCTGACATAGTTGGTATCTGTACAAATATTAGACAAAATTAGAGACAAAGATGTTAGTCATGGATAATTATTGGATTGCTATGTTATATATTATTATTCATTAAATATTATATATAACATGTTATCTCACATAAGTTAGTATTCAATATTTTATGGAATATGATAATATAACATTACTAAAATTCATAAGGATAAGTTTGAGGGATAAAACAATGTATTTATCAAAATATTAATCTGTTGGAGAAGAAGAGATTGTGTGGTTCTACTAAGATTTAAATCAATATTTTAATACTAAAATTAGATGTTCGAACTTTCACATATGTACATGTGGGTAATAACGTTTTCAATGGAAGAATTGTTATTAACCCAATAATCACCTTGATCATGAAACAATTTCCTAGTTTCACATGCGGTTTTACATTCCTATGAGATATTATTTTTCCAATTACATTCACCCAATAAACTATTATAAATGATTTATTTCAAAACTAAATTATGGTATAAGGATAAGAATAATGAGTGAACACAACATAATGAATCCTACATTGAAATACGATATTTATATGATGAACCAAGTGTCTCATAGAAAACATATTGGTATCATACAATTAAAAGAACATTTAATTATATGATAAAACATCATATATATATATATATATTAATTTTCATATTTTTAATATTATCATAACATTATTAATTTTAGACTTTTGTAGAAACATGATCAATGAAATTAATCAGAGACATATTTGTATCTTGAAACTGATATGCCTTTTATCCTAATAAGGGTTTATACTTAAATGGATTACAGTGTTTTTATATACTTATTATGGTGGAAAATGTGAGTTTCTACCTCACACCTAGGGTGATGAAGTTGATATATTTGTTTAAAATAAATATTGACACTATTAGATAGTTTCATTAGTGAGTGATATTTATCAATGGTATTATTGTTTATTTAAAAAATTAATTTGGATCATGTGAATTATCTAAGGGTTTTTCATCAATAGTTTTTCATTTATAGTTAGAAACATATATTACATGGTATCAATAAACTTGAAAATAATTTCTATTACAGGGTCATATATTTCAGATAATTATTGGAGAACAATTTATTGTGGCATGTATAACTATATGTATTAATAAATGAACGATGATGAGGTAATAAAATCCAGGATTATTTTACGAAAAGTGATTAATATTGTATTAATTCCATTAGAATTGATTAAATATTTAATGAAAAAGAGTTCGAGTTTATTTTTCATGATGTTTGTCGAAATATTGGGTCTATAGTATATAATTAGATATTTTTTACACTTTATGAACTAGTAATTAAATAGAATATTATATTTTTGAATGAAGTTATGATTTTTATATGGATTAATATCTTAGATTCTAAAATAATTTTGGGAGTGGTACATTATAGAGAATATACGATTTGTCTATATACATTCTGGAGTAAAATATTATATAATTCCTTAATGTTTTTTGAGAATATATATATATATGTAATTCCTAAGAGATTTTTTAACATCCAATATTTGAATTTATATACCTTATTATGAATATTTTAAGATTACTATCATGTACATTCATTAGTTAGTAATAATTATAAATATGTGGACACAATTTATTTAAAGGGGGTGAATGTGACGAATCAAGATTTTGAATCCTTTAAGTAAATAAAATATTTAATAGTACATGTACCATGAAAAATGATTCTACATCAAAGGTTGACTAAAATTAAATACGATATATGAAAATTACAAGATGAATATAATCAATATTAGATAAAAAGATAATAATCAACTCTAATAATTAATTATTATTATCATTGAGTTCAAAGAACAATTTAAAAAAACCTATATTATATTATTTTAACAAATAAAATTGAATTCATTTAATATTTTATTATATAATTCATATTTATATAATTAAAAATATTATTTAAATGTTAAATTTTTTTAGAAACACAAATGAAATATGGTTAAAGAAACATGAATTTGAATTAGTCATTTTCAATAAAAAAATGTTTTAATTTATATTTTATTTATTATAATACCTAACTATATAAATATTGTAGTTGTTATATTATTAAAATAAATTAATTTTTTTAAATTTTAATTTCAATATAATATTTTTTGTTCTTTTTCATTCTTTAAAAAAGATTTATTTTTAGGTAAATATGGTAAAATATAATATTAAAATAATATTTTTAGTACATTATTATTATAAAAGTATGAACTAAAAATTAATTAATCATTTTTGTAATACTAAATACATATTTTACAAGTTAATTTAAAATTTTATAAATTTTGGTGTTAATTTTAAAAACTAAAATTATCTTCTTAAAACGTAATTCATATTTAAAAAAAATATTTATAATTTATAATATATTTAATATTTTAATATATTTTTTAAAAAAATCATGAAATTGAATCAAATAAAATGGATTTAGAAATTTTTAATTAGTAGTTATAAATTATTTAATGAGGGATATTTTATATTCTAGATTAATGGATTTGTTACCATAGGGAAATCGAAGTTATAATGGTTAAAGGTAAATTAATATAAATGAAATATAAGAGTAAAAGACGCATCATAATGCTTAAAACATGTACATGAATATGTTTTCAAATATTTTCTCAACCACATAACTTATTATTTATAATATTTATTATTTTTTATCCACATTTCTTGATAATAAGTTCCCATTGTTGAAAAGTATTGGGTATTTTCAAAACTATCATCTTTTTTTTTGTTTTAAAAGGGGCACTCCTCTACTACAAAATATTTCTCTTTTTCCACATGAACATATCTGTTGGTAAAAGTGAAATTTCTATTGGTAAAACGTTTTACCAACATATATGTCTTTATCACTAAACTATTGTTACGAATTATGTCGCTATATCTTTTTGCGGCATATAAAATAGATATGTTGCAATTATATTAAAACCAAAAGATAATATATATGTTGGTGAAAGTGTATAGTAATAGGTTCTAATGAAAAATTTATCTGTTGGTAATAATATTACAAATATATAATATTTGTTTATAAATTACATTTACATAAAAATTATATATTTTTATTATCATTAATGTCTTAATTATTAATTTATCATATATAATACATATGTTGTAATTGTTAAATTGAATACTATTTTAACATGGTCAAAATTACACAAGAATTAATTATATTAATAATGAAATTCATTACAAACAGAACCTGTGGGATCCCCACCAGGATCAATCTTGGAAAACCCTGTACAGCAGTATCCCCCCCACCCCTTCACACACATAGTTCTGTTCCACAATTATAGCGCTCGATAACCCACACGCCCCACCATGCTGGATCTCCCCCAAATAGAATCAACCACCCCAGCAACTCCACCCCATAATGGCCAGCGACTCCAACACCAGCCCGTCCATGCCTTCTCTATCCCCTACACATCCACACCTTCTTGAGCCTCATCCATGTAATCTCTAGTCTATTCTAGCTCTATCCCCATCAATGCAAGCTCTATTCTATACCAGCTCCAGCTCTAGCTCCAACTGATCGATACTGGCTCAAATTTATGCATGTTCCAGCCCAAGCCACATCCATAGTAGGACCAGTCTTTGCACAAATAGATGAACAAACATATGAACAATGTCCTCATATAAACTTTAGGTAGGTACAAATACATGTAATAGAAATATATTACACCATAGGGATGAAGGTAGTACTTGCACATTAATGAATATACATTTGTCTTAAACTTCCTACAATTGTGTTGAACATACTTTTATCTTTATACAAAGAGAGTAATTGCACAATAAGGAAATAAAAATTCAAATATAGTCGTTTATCTGAAAATTAATTCATTAAAACGAGAAGATTAACATAAAATACAACTAATAACAAGTATAAAAGCCAAAACACTGGAATAAAATAAAATACAAGAATCAAAATTTGGAGTATAGAAAAAGCAGAAAGCAAAAAATTAGAAGAGGGAAATAGGGGGACAAGAAACTAGAGGTACTCAAATATACAGAATGTCCAGAAAAAATATGATCCAGGAAAAAAATACAGAACATGCAGGATAACAGAGGAAAAATAATAGACAATTTAAAATCATTTGAAGAAAAAAGATCAATGGAAGGCCACATTGAATTTTTTATGGGGTATCATTTTTAGGGTGGAGGAAAAAGAGGGGAATGAGTAGAGAATTCTGAATTTGTAATGTTTCAGTACATATATTCTAAATTGTGAACAAAAAATACATACAAAAAAACATAAGGAACATGTCATGTGACTCTAAATAAAAACCTCAAGAGCACAACATAAATAGGTCCCCATCAATCAAATTATTGAAAATGTTTCAAGGGAATGTACTGGAGGATTCCCCCTAGATTAAAGGTAACTAAATTTGATCCCCCTATATTCTGAATATAATGAACAACTTCTTTTACCCCCTAGGTGGACCTTCTTCCTCATCTGCTACTCTGTTCTCCTGAATCCTATTATAATCAAGGTTGTTTTACTTACTTAGTTTTAGTCTATCCTACTGAATTATCATCTAATTTCCATGCTAATTCCATCAACCATATTTATCATGGAGAGAAAGAAACCAGTTGATGATTTTTAAAGGAATGTACACATAAATGTGACTACATCAAAACTGTGAATAAATTAACAGTAGAAAAAACACATCAGAAAATGAAACCATGATCCAAATCCACATACAAAAAACAATGAAGGACTTTATAAAAACTAAAATTTAATGGGTTTATGAATTATCCTACTGGTCAGATTTTACATGCTACATGGGCAACCCGCCCTCAAATAAAATGACAAGTACCTGTAAACCTTGACCCTGGAATCCCAAAAAACCTAAGAATAAAGGAAAAGACAACAAGACATAATGTGATGGGTCACAAAACTCATTAGTACACAAACCTAGATGATCCCTTCAATTGGAACTTGAATATGAATTCCCATTGTACTACACATGACTATATTATTCACATTCTATATCAGCAATGATGATGAGAAAACTAAAATAGATACTAGATTCCAAAGGAAATGAAATAAGTACACTAAAATAGATTCCATATTAATGATTTCATAAATACTCCATGTGTGAAATCTAGGTGGAAGCCAGACTGTGTTGCAAAGTGGAGCACTAATAAACCAATATCAAAAATATGTGAGGGGGTAAATTTCATAGTCATCAATTAAAATTTTATTTATACCAAATTAAAATATGCACATAGTTATAAAAATATTACTTCTACCCAATAATTGTATTATAATTTCTTGATTACTCTCATCAGATTTAACTAGTTTACATTTCTGCATTCTAATGGTTCCCTATAGCAAGGTAATTGATTAATTAGATGAAAGAGAGGTAAATGTACATTATTTTCAGGGGCGACTTTTCCCATTACCTACTAGTTGAATAATGTTTGTCAATATTGAATCATCTATCTAATAAACTGAACAGGTACATGTTTATAAAGTATTATCCTTTGGGAAGGATATCCAGCCTCTTCTTCGTGGCCTCATACCTCCCCTTCTGAAGCTAGTAATGTGGTTCCACATGCTATACCATGTGGGCCTAGCCTTCGATGCTCACTCTCTCCCTGCAATGAAAATTCCAGATATCACAAATAGTATATAGATTATAATTTTCAGACAAACTATGTAACACACCAAGATTCTACAAAGATTACACACCCAGATGAGGCATAGACTTCATGAATGTCAAGGCATAAATATATTGTTAGTGAGAACACAAAAACAGAATCCATATTTCAATCCAAGGAATTATAAAGAGGTGAAGGAAATTAATATTCTAGTGAGAACAATAAAACAGTAATGAGGCATCAATATATTACCTAAAAAATTGGTCCCGACTTCTCCACACATTCTATGACCAACTACAAATGAAGTAACACCATCTGGATTTTAATGATACACATTGTCAAGGAATCAACATAAAACTACATGTCCATATAAACAACTCCAACAAATTTATTCTTTTTCCACAATAGGTAAATGAATCCACAAGTAACAACAAAAGTAATAATCAAAATCAACTGTATATTATTATCATAACTGGGAACATTGAAATTTTGTTTAATAAAACATTTTTCTTACGATTCATGTCAATGTGAATAATCATATTGTAAATCTTGGAATGGTGAAGAGTTTCATTGATAAAAAATTTAATATCCAATTCAGAGACTTTTTTTACCCTCATAAAAAATAAGAAAAGACATTTTTACTCATAAAATATGAGAGAAGGGTTGTGAACCCCTTCATCTTTCTTCTTGATTTTCATCTAGAGTACAAGAATTTGGAGAACCAAACAAATGTGGAGTTTGTGTGATAAGATTCCTGGGGTGTATGAAAAATTAAAAGTACATTGATAATCTTGACATACAGATCAAAATGTTCAAACCTGATTTTTCTATAAAAGAGATAGGATTGATTGATTTGGCATGCCATTACTTAAGAAAATATCAAGTGAGGGTCATCATATGATTGAGAAAAGAAGACAATAAGGCAATGAAGTCTTGTGGAAGTGGTTTTATAAATAGACTCAATGAACAT
Organism: Viscum album; assembly: GCA_963277665.1. NCBI lineage: Eukaryota > Viridiplantae > Streptophyta > Magnoliopsida > Santalales > Viscaceae > Viscum > Viscum album. Next base: position 92,319,370 of record OY728158.1, read on the forward strand.
CATGAATCTTATGTGGGAACAGAAGTTGGTATTTTTAAGGTCAAGTGGATCAGGGACTAGTTTTTTCTTTCATCGTGGAGCGTTCGGAGCCAGAAGCTTGCACCATTCAAATGGGTGTTATTAAAGATTTTATAGATAAATTGTTCATGAATTTAAATTTTTTTACCCTAAGAATAATCATTCCCATGAATCCAAAGTTGATACCTAGTGGTAGTGTTACTACAATTACCATGTATTCATCTTTGAAGTAGAAGAGATCGTCTATTAAATGCATTGGGAAGTGGCCCTACAAAGCACATGATATTTCTTTTGAGGCATTACCCAGATCCCTAGAACAAAAATGTGGTGATAATTGGATTAGGACTATGAATTTCTTACAAATAAAGCATGAAAAAAGTGAAAATACATGGATTGTAAAAGACGGGCGTACAAGTGTCAATACGGGTGTCATTGCTGACATGAATGAACACAAGATATAAGATTATTATAACCAGAAGACACAAAATACATGGGATTATTGCAAAGAAAAAACTATTAAAAATAGATGTAAAATAACAATTATATGTCAGGCTTGAATAATGTAGTGCTTAGCAGGCGAGTGTAGTGAATAAGAGTCTTAAGGTTCCCAATTCTAGGAAACCATAAAACTATGACCGAATCATAAAAAAACACCAAGATGAAAATGATATAGGACTTCCTATATCATACTTACATACCTGTCATCAAAAGGACATCAAACTTACTCTCTTCGATGAACTATGCATACAACCCCTAATTCCTAAAATCACACTCACAAATGAGATAAAAATATCCCACAAAAAAATAACTAAAAAATAAAATATAACTAGAGAACAATGGTGATCCCATCCTTATTTTCTCATCAAACATCTACAAAGAAAAATATTTCATCATCCCCAATGCCTCGCCATAATGTTCCATAATTAACAAGCATGATAAATCATAACAGAACCAAAAATAAAGGAATGGACGCAAATAAATCCATGACAACAAAAAACGAAATTGGAATGAAATAAAAAAGAATGAAATATAAAAATTTGTATCACTATCAAGATTCCCAGTTTCTATGACAAATAGAGGAGATCCACCATCTATTATATAAATATAAATCTAAACACATGTTCCTCACCATGCACTGACCTTCTAGAGAAGATAAATCCTGCCAAGAATCACTTCCATCTTCATTTTTCAGTGCATAATTTTTTACTCAAAAGACATGTGAACCAGAAAAAAAAATTAACCCAAAAGAGGGAATTGACCTCTCTGAATTAGCCCGTTGTACTATCATTTGAGACAAAAAATCTTACAACAAACACCAGATTCATCACATCCACCCAACACAAACATAGCACGAAATAGAAGAATAGAAAATATCTGACCACCCTTCACTGCCAGGGAGAATGAGAATAAAGAAGAATCATATGCCCGTTGAATGAAGATGGACAAAACAAGACTTCCTTGGGCTTGGAGATCAATCTTCAATACCTAACTGGACCGCTATAGATGAAACCTGAATCCACCCTTAATGATAGGGGGTTGATGTCATGACCCATCCCAGTGGGGCCCGGGCCGCAACTCCCTAAGCCCGCCTCTAATAGGCCAGGGGCTGATGACTAGCACTGAGTAGGCATGCTAATAACAAGGTATGCATTTCTTATAAACCTGTACACACACACACATCTCCAAGACCACAAATATGAAAGGTAAAAACTACTAAAAGTGGAAATGCATGCATACACTAAAATCACAACAAATAGAGTACGACAGGAATGTAAAGTATAGTATTGTAAAACCCTGGGCTAAAAGTACAAGCCCACCAAAAGAGAGTCTGTAACAATGTCCAACCTATAAATAAAGGTACTCGGACCGCAATCCATAGCCGTAGGAACACACATAGGCATGTCCGATCTCACTAAGCATCGTCGGGTGCTGGTCCGCCTAGAATCCTATCAAAGGCATGCTCGTCTCCACATGGCACGACACGTGGGGTAAAATCCCATGCAGGGGTGAGTATAACAATACTCAGCATGACACCCCGAAACCATAAAGGAATAAAATAAGGGAAATACCACAAAGGAAAGATTCAATCATCTCTAAATATTATATTTGTATAGAATATATAACAATAATATCCAGATATACTGATACACGATCGACCATCGCGAAACCACCACTAAGATCCATCTCGAAGATTCCACTGAGCTTGTAACAAGGGGAACACACTCCTAGGTATGAAGACAGAGATACTAAGTACTCATTTTAGGAGAACACACTCCACATGTACATGAAAACACTATTCTAAGATGAGGATGACAACCAATATCTATGGGGTGATTCCATCAACTGAGTCTGAACTAAACTGTAAAGCTGATGATCGACACCCCGGTAACGTAGGTCATGTTGATACCAAGAACTCTACATAGGGTTCCAAGAATGAATAGAGGATCCATCTCCAAGTCTCACAAAGGGGATTCCAACAAATCTATTAAGGAAGTCCTTCTGAAGTGATCATACTCATGTATGTAGGAAATGATACTGGAAATCTTCAGAAGAAAGACCAAGGGGACGAACCCCATGGAAACTATTCCAAGTCACAGAAGGACATTCTCAATCCATGTAAAACAGGTTACATGGCATGTATTATGGTTACACTCCATGTTCCTTAACCCCAGGTACTACCCGTGTAAACGGCCTGTGTTATCCAGCCAGGCTGGGTAAAACTCCACTACACGGGGTGTAGAAAGATCACACAACATGTTCCCTGACTCCGGGTACTGCATATTTAAATGGCTGATGTCTGAAATTAAAGGCGTGTAGGAATTCATATACATGATTTGTATGTCGGAGCACACATCGTGTCCTTTCCACTGGGAAACACCCGTGTACCCTGGTCGTATGCCCGTACACGGTGTCCGTTCGTGTTGCCTACTCCTGTACCAATACATGGGGTATCCCATGTATCTAACCGAGTCTGGACAGGGAAGGGTATACACGCCTTTTCCTTGGCCGTGTACCCAACCCGTGTCCGTGTACTCATGGAGTACACGCCATGTGGCCCTCCAACAAACACACGTCGTGTATCCCATACTACACGCTGTGTAGTCGGGATTTCCATAACTGCTATCTTCTTCCTCCGCACCTCGGCCGATCTTTCGGTTTATGTTTCCATGATTCATTCACCGTGAAAATCATGATCGGGGGTCGTCCCAACACCATTGAACCAAATCCTAGCCTCTTAGGCCTTGAATTGGCTCGACGAACAACATATGATCTTCCGAAGAAAATACACTTGAAGAGAGATTTCTCCCGAATCGCTTAGATCTATCTGTCATTCTGGTCATTGCTGCTCTGTTAGTTCATCCCGGTGTCAGATCTATAATCTCGGATCGTTACACCACAGATCAAAGGTGCAATAGATCATTGTTCTTATCCCCTGAAGAACGCATAGAACTCACACGAAGAATGCCTGAATTCGGGGAATAAAAACACAAAAAATCAAGAGGGATGAACCCCGATCTATGTTCGTGTCAATCTTGGTTCCTCATCATTCGAGGATTAAACAAAACCAATATATCTTCAAGTATAAAATCCCCACAATCCCTGCAAAAGACCATACTACAAATATGATCGATATGCAGGCTAATCTGTTCATGGATTATTCCACATTCATTGTAGGAATCAACAACAAGGAAAGAAACCAAATATCACACATCCTACCTGGATATGCGGTGTTCGTTGGTGAAGATCTGGTCGTCGCATCGTTGTCGCTGGTGAAATTAATCAAGAACATCATCACCTGGTTGGGGGTTTCCTCCATAGCTTTCCGGAGCCTCTTGGGGAAATTTAGGGTTATGAGATCTGTAACCCGGGACCCCTGTGCAAACCAATATTTAAAAAAAGATAAAAAGATATCTGTTGCAACAAGATAAAATATTTTAAATAAATATTTTATTACGGTTACATCTGAAAACTGGATTTCATATCCGACCGGTGCCAGCTGATGTTAGGTCTCTCTAAGGGTAAACTCGCTGCTCTAGATGCAACGATTCCCTCAGATTTTCAATCTGAGATCCCTTTCAAGTGTAATTCCACATTTTCAGGGAAAACCACACGCGCACGTAATTTAATTATTTTATTAAATTAAATAATTTGTTTTGGGATCACCAGGCCTCGAAATAGCACACTGTCTCAATTCCTGGTCTCAAATGAATTCTCATATAATATTATAATAACACATGGAAAAATCTGAGACATTACATCACACCCACCTTAGGTATTTTATGTCCCTGAAAATCCAAAGAAATGGCTTCTCAAAAAGATGTGGGTATTGCACACGAATCTGAGCCTCCCACTCCCATGTTGTCTCCTGAAGATTCTCTTACTAACACCAGACATGAACCAAGGTAATTTCTCACCCATGAATGTTCTTTTCCTACCGATCCTCGATCTCCACTGGGTACTCAGCAATGGTCGCTCCATCATCGATGTCCAGCTCGCCCCAGTCAATAACATGAAATTGATCATGCACGTACCCCCATAGCTGTAACAAATGGAAGATGTTGTGTACACGGTCCATCTGAGGAGGTAGAGACAAGCAGTACGCCACCTTGCCAACACTACTCAGAATCTGAAAAGGGTGGATGAACCTCAGAGATAGCTTGTCGCCTCAGCCAAATCTCTGCATCCTTGTCGAGGTGAGACCCGAAGGAACACATTGTCTCCGTCCTAGAACTCCAAAGGCCTCCATATCATGTCGGCATAATACTTTTTCTGACTCCGTACAGTCTTCATCTGCTCATGGTTGACCTGCACCTTCTCCGTAGTAGCTCGCACCATCTTTGGGCCCATGAGTGCTGACTCTCCTGGGTCAGTCCAGCAAAGTGTTGACATGCAAGGTCACTCGTATAAAGCCTTGTGTGGCGCCATACCAATAGTAGAATGATAACTATTGTTATAACCAAATTCAACTAGTGGTAGGTGATCCTTCCAGCTAGGACCAAAGTCAATTATGCAAATCATAGCATATCCTCCAGAATCTGGATGGTATGTTCTGTTTTACAATCAGTACGAGGATAAAACATTGTGCTCAAGCGTAACTGAGTCCCAAAAGCTTCTTCAATACCATCTACAATGGGGATGTGAAACAAGCCTCATGATCTGAGACAATCATTGATGGCACTGCATGAAGTCGAACTGTCTTTTTCATGTAGAGGATTCTCATGATCTCTACTGAACTCTGCAACCGTATCGCTAGGAAGTGGGCCAACGTGTTGAGTCAGTCAATGATCACCCAGATTGCATCGTGTCCACTGGACGTATGTGGTAAACCCGTCACGAAGTCTATGGATATTCCATTCCACTTCCATTCTGGAACCTCAAGGGGATGAGTCAATCCTACTGGAACCTGGTTCTTAGCCTTTACTTCCTAACAAGTAAGGCACCAAGAAACAAAATCCACCACACTCTTCTTCATTCCTGGCCACCAGAACTGATGTCAGAGGTACTGGTACATCATTTCCATGCCTAGATGCACCTTTAAAAGAGTTGCATGGAACTCCCTCAGAACCTCCTCCTGCAACGTCATTGTTACTACTATGTGCTGTCTGAAAAGAACAACGTGCTCCCCACCTTTTTAATATCCTTCAACAGCATCACCTACTAATATTTAATCACGTAGAGTCTCACCATTATAATCCTCGATCTGTGCTTCCCTGACTCGATGTAAGAGTGGAGGGGTAAAAACCATCGACTGAAGGTATGATCCCTCATATCTATCCACGAAGGATAAATGTAAAGAGGAAAATTGCCTTATCGCCTCTTCCAGCAACTGCGAACTGGATTTCCTACTGAGAGCATCTACCACAACTTTCCCCTTCCCAGGAGTATAAATGTTCTCAAAGTCGTAATCTTGGAGGAACTCATGCCATTGCCTCTGTCTCAAATTCATATCCTTCTGAGAAAAGATATATCTGAGACACTTTTGATCAGAGTAGATGATAAATCACTCTCCCACCAGGTAGTGAAACCACATATTCAATGCAAAGACTACCACTACCAAATCAAGATCGTGGGTCACGTTGTTCTCCTCATGTGTCCTAAACTGACAAGATCCATAGGCAATCGATTCTTGCCTCTACATCAGGACACAACCAAGACTGGTTCCTAATGCGTCACATAAAAACACGTCCTCGACACCCTATTCTGGTAGTCTAAAGATCAGGGCACTCGTCAGACTTTGTCTCAACTGCTGAAAAGCCTGCTGGCATCTCTCGTTCCACATGAAAGGTTTCCCCTTTCGGGTCAAAGCTGTCATGGGTGACGAAATCTTGGAGAAATCATGAATGAATATCCAATAGAATCCTGCCAACCCAAGGAAACTCTTCACCTTTATCATGCTCCGGGGGGGCTCCCATGCTATCACTACCTCTTCCTTGTCTGGATCCACTATTACACCATCTGCTGAGATAACATGTCCCAGAAAGTGGACCTCCTGTATCCAGAATTGACACTTTGAGTGTTTCCCGTACAATTGGTGCTCTCTGAGTGTGTCCATAACCATCCTTAGATGTCTCGTGTGCTCCTCCTCAGAAGAAGAGTACACAAGGATATCATTGATGAAGACCACTATGAACTGATCTAGATAGGGCTAAAAGATCCGGTTCATGAGTCCCATTAACACTGTCGAGGTGTTCTTCATACTGAAGGGAATCACCAAGTACTCATTGTGACCATAGAAACATATGAAAGCCATATTCTGTATATCATCATCCCGTACTTGCAACTGGTGATAGCCTGATCGAAGATCAACCTTCGAGAACCATTGTACCCCTCCTAACTGGTCGAAGAGGTCATCGATCCATGGTAGTTGATACTGGTTCATCACAGTCACCTAATTCAAGCACCGGTAATCCACACACAGCCTCAAAGCTCTTGTATGCCTTCTTAGAAAACAATACTGGGGCCGCCCATAGTGAAACACTGGGTCTCACGATGCCCTTCCACTGCAATTCTTCCAGCTGCACTCTCATCTCGCGAAGCTCTACAGGAGCCATCCGATATGCTAATGTTGATATCGGTGTCATCCTGGGTTGCAACTCAATGTAGAATCTATCTCCCGACGGGGAGGTAGTCTGGGAACATCCTCCGGAAAGATGTCGTCTTACTCATCCACTGCTGCTGGAAACTGAAAAATCGTAACATCTGCTACGCCAAGGGTTGAACTAGAAAACTCATGTGAAGTAAGTTGTGCCTTTTTACGCATGAGTCCATCTTGTTCTTCCTAGGTCATTGAGATTTCTTTGGTGGTCAAGAGAAATCGGTTGTGCCTTTTTACACTTGAAGGAAAAGCCAGTGCAGGGGTGAGTATAACAATACCCAGTAGGACACCACAAAACCACAAATGAATACAACAAGGGAAAATACCACAAAGGAAAGATACATGCAGCTCTACACAATATATGTTAATAGAAGATATAACAAAAATATCTAGATATACTCATACACGATCGACCATTGTGAAACCACCACTAAGATCTAGCTCAAAGATTCCACTAAGCGCGTAACATGTAGAACACACTCCGAGGTCTGAAGAGAGAGATACTATGTACTTATTCTGGGAGAAAAAACTCCACAATTATTTTAGAATATGATGCTCATATGAGGATCACAACCAATAGCCAAGTGGTGATTCCAACAACTCAGTATAAGCTAATCCACTAAGGAGAGGATCGGTGCCCGGGTAAAGTAGGTCACATTGATACCAAAAACTCTACTAAGGGTTTCATGAATGAATATAGGATCTGGCTCCATGTCTCACAGATGGGACTCCAAAAAATCTATTCTGGAAGTCCTACTAATGGGATCATACTCCTGTAAGTAGGAAATAATACCAGAAATCTTCAAGAGAAAGACCAAGGGGACGAACCCTAAGAAAACTAGTCCATGTCACAGAAGGATTGGCTCGAGCCATGTAAAACAGGTTACACTGCATGTATTACGCCATGTTACTTGACGTCGGATACATCCTGTGTAAACGACCCGTGTCATTCGGCCAAGATGTGTAAAACTCAACTACATGTCGTGTAGAAGAATCACACGCCGTGTTCCCTAATTATGGTTACTACCCCTGTAATCGGGCAGTGTCTGAAATTAAAGTCATGTAGGAAAGAATATACATGGCATGTATGTCGAAGCACACACTGTGTACTGTCAACTGGGAAACACCCGTGTACCCAATTCGTATACCCGTACACAGTGTTCATCCGTGTTGTCTGCCCATTTACAAATACACAGGGTATCCCGTCTATCTGGCCGGGTCTGGACGGGGAGGGGTATACATGTCGTGTCCTTGGCCTTGTACCTAACCCGTGTCCGTGTACTCCCAGAGTACACGCCATGTGGCCCACTGATGAACACACGCCTTGTAGCCCATACTACAAGCCGTCGAGTTGGGACTTCCAGAACGACCATATTCTTCCTCCACACCTCAGCCGATCTTCTGGATTCCGTTTCCTTGATTCGTTTGCTGCGAAACTCGTGATTGGGGATCATCCCAACACCCTAGCACTGATTCCAAGCCTTTCGGGCCTTGAATCGGTTCGACGAACAACATATGATCTTCCGACGAAAATACACTCAAAGAGCGATTTCTCCTAAATCGCTTAGATCTGTCTGTCATCATCATCATTGCAGCTCCGTTGGTTCATCCCGATGTCGGATCTATAATCTCTGATCGTTACGTCGTAGATCGAATGTGCAATCGATGATTGTTCTTACCCGGCGAAGAGTTCATAAAATGCACACGAAGAACGCGAGAAGTCGTTGAAGAAAATCACAAAAAATCAATAGGGATGAACCTTTATTGATGTTCATGTTGATCTCAGTTCGTCATCATTATAGGATTAAAAGAAACCAAAATAACTTCATGAATCAAATCCCCATCATCCTCAGAAAATCCCATCCCGCAAATACGATCAATCCGCAGGCTAATCTATTTATGGATTAGTCCATGTTCTTTGTAGGAATCAAGAATGGGTAAAGAAACAAAAAATAAAACATCCTATCTGGATCCGTAGAGTCCGTTGGTGAAGATCTGGTCGTTACGTCGTTGTTGCCGGAAAAATTCGTCAAGAACGTTTTCGCCGCGTTGGGGGTTTCCTCCAGAGAATTCCAGAGCCATCAGGGGAAATTTTGGGTTACGATATCTGTAACCTTGGATCCCTGTGCATACCTTTATTTAAAAAGGATAAAAATATATTTGTTGCAATAAGATAAAATATTTTAATTAAATATTTTATTACAGTTACGTCCAAAAACTCGATTTCACCTCCGACCTGTGCCAGTCGATGTTAGGTTTCTCATAGGGTAAACCCATTGTTCAAGACACAACGGTGCCCACAGATTTCCGTTCCAAGCACCCGTTCACGATTTAGTCCACTTTTTAAGGGAAAATCACATGCACATGTAATTTAATTATTTAATTAAATTCAAACATTTGTTCTGGGCTCACCGGGCCTCCGAACTGCACGTCGTTTCAAAGCCTGGTTCAAAAATATTCCCATATATTATTAAAATAACCCACACAAAAATCTGAGACATTACAATTGAAGGTGGTTAAAGCATAAATCGACAAACCCTAAAGGGAAACTGGGAAATGGGAGACCGAATCCAGCCGAGGGATGAACCAAAATGATGGGGAATAAACCCTAAAAATAAATTACCAATAAAAACATAAACAACACTGAAATAAAAATACAAGACCGACCCTATATATCATCATAGTCAATAATAAGAATGCATCACTGAACACGAGCAAAGAGAGAACCAAGAAAGAAGTGTAAATCCCTTGGAGGTAGACCCTTTACTGGGGAGAACAATAAAGAACCGAGTTTTTGAGTGCATAAAGATATTGTCAGTGCGGAGGCGGTGGGTGACAAATTAGTGGGGAGAATGGAGGCTCAAGGATGAGATGAGGATTAAGGGATACGGTGGTGGTGAGAGGAGAGGGAGAGAGGCGGGAGGTGAGGGAGAGAGGAGGGATGCAAGGCGGAGAGGCGGGATGTGAGGTGGGGCAGTGAAGCAGTATGAGGTGGGGTAGTGCGGTGGTGGGAGGTGGGGCTGGCCGGTGGGGTAGTCTTGCAAGGAAAACACAGGGATCAAGGGATTAGGGTTCTGTTTTTTAATCTAAATTAATTTAATATTTATTAAATAAATATTATTGAAAAATATTAAAACAATTATTAGTTAGTGAAAATTGAATATAAAATATTGAAAAATATAAAATCATATAATATTTCAAAATAGTAGAAAACTAAAATCAATTATAATATGTTTTTAATAAAACCACAGGAAAAAATTACATTGGTTATAAAAATAGTATATATATATATACGCCTTATGTTTCTTTTAATTTATAATTGAAAAAATATTTTTTTTATTGTATGGTTTATTGTAACATTTTTTATTGATACCAGTATATTTGTTGGTGACAGTCATTATTAATAATAGATTCATGCGTTAGTAAAAAAATGTGTGAATTATTATGTTAAATAAATAGATTCAACTATTGGTAAAAGATATGTTGGTATTAAAAACCAATACTAATTGATATATCTATTGGTAAAAGTAAGTGTTGGTATTATAAATTAATACCAATATAACATAATATCTGTTGTAAATGCTCATTTTTACCAACATATATATTATCTGTCAATAAATTTCTGTTGGTACAAGTCATTATATTTGTAGTGATCTCTTCTCCTCAAAATTCCTCACACAAAACCCCATTTATTTTAATTGATACTCAAACCTAACCACTACTAAAAAGTCCTACACATATTAATGAGGTTCTATTATTCAAAAACTACCTTCCCTCCATGTTTTATTATTCATTACAAAGGAGATAATCGAATTTATAGAACAATGATTTTTAATTTCTTCTCCACCATTCAGATTTATTTATATTCATTTCATTTTCCAAAAATATATTTTCATTATCTTATAATAAAAAACATCAATATTATTATTTTAATGGTAAATTATTATAATTTCAGTACAATCATTAACCACTCTCCCATTTTTCATTAATAAAAAAATGTAAATTAGGTGTTATGCATATTACTATCTCCACAACACAATAAAATTATTTTATATTTAACAACCTTACAAGAATTTACCTCATTATTCATTTATTAAAAAATGTATTATATTTAGGATATATTTTATATTCTAAAATTGTAAAAAAAATTACTCATTTTTTTGTTCTATTAAGAAATAAATCATTACCCATGCGTACTTACGAACTACCACCTCCAGAGAATGATCGAATTCCATATTTCATTTCAACACAATATTATATGGATGGTAATGATACATGTTTTATAGAAAAAAATATGATTTTTATGAATATTTTTTGGGTATATAAATTGAACAATGCTCTTAATTATATTAATGGCAAACAATAATTATAAAGTTTACCATTTGTAAACAATGATCTTAGAGGAAAACAATTTATTCACAATATCTAATTATTTTATATAAAAAATCCTTATAATAATTATTTCATATTATCATATATCACACTAATAAATACCAAATTATAACATTATTCCGCTGGCATCAATATATTGTAACTTAATGAACTCATAATCATCCATTGATATTGGTATGTTCAAGTTTAGGTTGGTTTGAAAATTTACTTAACAATTCTATGAAATTACATCACTAATGATTATGATTTTTTTTAGTATGTATAATATTGTATAAATTTCTACATATTTTTTCCCTTGAATTTATATGTCAATTTTTTACTCATTAAATTATAAAAACCCTTTATAGGTTAGAAATCACTAAACAATTATTGTTTTGGAATTTATCTTATAGGACAGAGTCTAATGTCCTCCTGAATAGAAATTTAAAATTCATAAAGAATTATAAATAATTCTTTATATAAAAACCTATTATTTTAGAATGATTTAAATTAGAAAAAGAAAAAATATTGACTCTACTAATATGAATATTGCAAAAACCATTAGAATTTTGAAATTTCTAATTCGTGAAAATTTGGTAAAAATGTAATATATATGTCTATATGTATGGAATGTTTATAAATGGGGTTAATAAATTTTTTTACATGTAAATATTTTTTTGGGCGTGTAATTAATAAATTAAATTTAATTACATAGGGAATTTGGTGAATGTGTAGAATAAATCAGAATTAGGGTAAGGAATTTTTTCCCAAATTATTCTCTTTAATTCATGGTTTGTATTATGCACCAAATTTACCTTATATTTTTTGTATGATACCTAAATGACTGATTATATGATAAAATACATTTTAATCATTTTAATTTTTGTTCAGATTAAGGCCCTTGGTTTCAAGAATTTGTTCGTGATCTTGTAAATGTATGGGTTTGTGTTAACCCAATTCTCATTCAGTAATTTATATTTATTAATCTCGAACATAATTTATATATGTTAGTAAATTATTCTCTATGATTTTATTATTTGATATTTTCTCCATAAATATAGGTATTTACATTTCAACCACATAAAAACCTTTTTCAATAGTTTATAACATCATAAACTACACTTTCCTAAAGAGAATTTGGTTACTAAAATCTAATTCATTGATTTTTATGGTTTTTTTTAATACAAATTTTTTATTTTTATATGGGTATATTTATTTTTATTCAACGATTTATTCTTGATTTTTATTTTCTATAATAATAAAATTTTATCAATATTGAAATTACAGGTCTCAGGTCGCTCATTATTTCAGGATCATATCATAATTCCCACCATTGTTCCCATATTTTCTTAGGAGTGATAAAATGTAATATTTTGTATAAATATAATAATTCAAACTAACCCTAATATAAATAAAAATCCAGTATACTTTTTATAATGTGGTAAATCAAATAAATTTATCAAAACATATTTCTCTCCCCACATCTCTTTTAAAATCATAATAACTTTATATGGAATCATTAATGGATTTTTTTCTTCTAAAGCTAAATGTTTAAAAAAAATTAGTATACCAATTTATAAAATAAATTTCAAATGTTCTATAAAAATTATTCATTTTATAAATATATTGTAAATATTATCCCATAATGTTTCCTATAGTAACTCATATTTTATCCTTCACGGTCACTTTATTTGAAACACTATTTCTATATTTTAATTATCTATATAAGAATAATTATATTTTTATCTTATATTTTCCTAATATATCATTTATATAGTTCTAAAAATATTATTAATATTGATTATTTCCAAATAATATTTCTAAATTTCATTAAAATTAGTTTTCAACTAATTCATTATCCATTAATGGATCTTATTCTTGATTGAAGACAATTTTCAAATGTAACTCTACAACTTCTTTCCATGGATGGATTTTATGATTGTCATTATAGTTTTAATAAATGATCTATCATAGACTGTTTAACGACTAATCATTTTTTGTGTGTAACCATAATTTTTTTTAAATTATTTTCCTCTATTAATATGTAATTTTTAATTTCTTTTATTTTAGGGTGTTCACCTCGATTCCATATATAAATTAATTACTGAGAATTACTATCTTAACACTACACCCTTTATTTATATATCTTAAATACCATATTATTTATCATATTGATAAAATTGTATACACGAATAATGTTTAATGATGTCACTAAAAACCCGTATTTCTTATGGGTTTATCATGTTTTTATTAATTGTGGAATTATTAATGATTTACTTATGTGAGTACATTTGAAAAAGATATGAAACCTAATTTTATTCCAGGGTTTTTTTATTTGTTAAATTATTGAATTCGTATAGAACCCAACTGTGTAGATGAAAAATGGAGGGGTCCACTATTTGTATCTTTTTCTTGGTTAAGATTTCATGTCATATAACATAGATCTTTTTCATTATATTATAGGTACTAGTAATCATGGGTAGTGATGGTGTGTCACATGAAATTTTTGTACCCTATACTAATTCATGTGCCATCTTTTAAATAAGTTTCACTGTTTTATTCTTTTTTTCATGAGTATATTTTGCTCTCAAGGATTAGTTTTATGGACTCACTCAAATGTTTCTTCAATTATTTTTTCATTCTTTATTCCTTGATTTATTACAAAAAATTTGTTGTGTATTATTTTCTTATATATCATGATTATACCCATATATTCATCTTTTACTCCATTATAATTTTGGATAGTTAAAACTAATATTTATCATAATAGAACCCCTAATCTCACACTATTATTATGTTTCCATTTTCCCAAGTTATGACGTTATAAGAAATTGAAATGATTATAGGAGTATCTAATGTGGATATTTGGAGGGAGACATTAAATAATTACTATGTATTAAGAACATGTTTATATCATATAAAAAATATACATAATTTGAAAAGACAAGAATTTTTTATAGTTAATCGTTCATAATAATTATCTACAACTATAATCCTAAAATGTATTTGAAATATTTTTTAAAGAAATCCCTATTCCATGTAATTATATATTAATTTTTTATTGTCTCAATACATTTTCATTACTAAATTACATGAAAAAAAACTCATCAAGGATTCCATTATTGTGAACCATACCCACATCTTCCATAAAATGAATAGGGTATTACAAAAATCATTGAAACACCATTATCTAAATAATTTTAATAATCACATAATTAGGAACATGATACCAATCAATGGGGACCCGAATTTATATTATGAAACCTTCAATAAATATTTAATATTACAAACATCTGATAAATAAAACAAACTATATCTAAATAATTTATGTGTAATTATTTTTTATAATCAATTTTTATAAAAGGAAATATATAATAATATGTTTATAAAGTAATTTATTAAGAAAATTATGTCTATTTTTAATGAGGTTATTTTTTTGGTAATCAAGAGTGAAGGTAAGGGTTTTCTCATCACATTTTTTTCTCATTGAGATGTGTTGTATATTCAACATTATTTTTTATGTGTTGTATATACTAACCAATGTATGTATTATACCATACATTTTATATAATTCATTGAATTTTCAAATCTCCATACTTTTATTAATTTCATGGCCATCAATTCATAGTTTAACAAAGAAACATTAGGTTTCATTTAAATCCCATTTTGAATTTCAATTTTTTATGACTATGCTTATATTGATCGAGGTTGTATAGTCTCTCAATCTAGAACCGTTAATAAATTTCCCCTAATTTTCCATGATTTTTACATTTAAACATACTATTTAATATCTCTTTTTCTTTATAATTTATTCATTGTGATCCATATAAGAGAAAAATTCCCTACCTCATATTTATAGTTAGTAATATATCCCTTCCATGTCAAAATTAATTATTTTATTACATCAATGTAATTATCATAGAATATGTAAATTTTTTAGTATTTTTTAAAAGTATGAAGCATTGTTTAAAAATTGAATCTCAGTTTTACATTTTTTAGTGTTGTTGTTTCTTGTAAACATTTAAACTTGACAAAAGATTTAAAATTAAATTCCGTTTTAAGACTTTCTATAAGAAATAATTTTCGTAATTTTATACTTAATTTCGTAAAAAAATCAATCAATTTTTACTGGTTTTCTAAATAGATAACAAATATTTTTTAAAATTTTTTACTTTTAAAATAATATTTACCAAAATAAAAGGTATTTTCTTCTTATTTTAAAATTTAATATTATAATTATATTATAAAAATTTTATTCATCAATTTCATTTTACTTTAATTTTTCACGTGATTCACGAGGGATATTATATAATAATATAATCCACATTTCATATTTTCATATCCTATGATTATTTCATGTTAAATCTATCATGATAATATTTTTTAAGTGTAAATTTAAGTATGATGTATCTATGGATTTTATACTGATTACATGGAAAAATATGTATGGTTTGTCATTATATAAGCGATGGGTTAATTAAACCTGACCAATTTATTCAATGAGTAATCATGTCTATTTAGATAATGATATTATACATGTACTATATTTAAACTTTAAAAATGTTAAGTGTGTAGTTTTTATAAATGTTAATTATTTTAATCATTAACCTCATTAAATTCTTCTAAATGTTATGTGCAGACCTAATTAGAATTGTTACAGAGTTTATTATTTACCTTATCGATATTTTCCAAATTATAATAAAAACTTATTTTTATAATAGTACCAAAATTTTATGACATTAACCATGAATCATGGTTATTTCCACATGTCAATGTATCCTTATTACATGATATATGATTTATGCTTCCATGTTTCCTCACTCATGAACTTATGTATGCATTCCATGTTATATTTAACCATATATTCCTCTTATGATAATTTTTATGGATCATGATTATGGACACAAGATTATGCAATTCTTTGAAACTAATCCTATGTAAAAACCTTATGTCATGATCCATGATTTTGATATATGTTTTAATGGGTATTAATTGCCTATGTTTTGTTCACTTTCATTGATTGTGATCTTAAAACCTCATTTTTTTATTTATGGTTACTAATGATATTGAAATTATATCTCTTATGTTTATCCTTTGTAGGAATCTAGGATCACACCATTCATTTTTTCCCAATGTTTATGAAAAATAATATTACATATAATGTGTCTAAAATGGCATCACATGATAAGAGTATATTTGAAAAAAATTTGTGTCTACTTATAAAATAATAATATAATATAGCTAATCTATATATGATATAAAAATAATTGAGATCTAGAATTTTTTTTATTTTGATGAATAAATATTTAATGATTTGAAATATATTTGTCCCACAGGTTCTATCACATGGTATCAAATAATGTGTAAAATTTTTATTTTTAAAAATATATTTGAGAGTGTCGGTCCGTGTAGATTAATACATAGTGTAAGTGAATGTAACAAAATATTGGGTTCACAAAATAGTTATTATAATGAGTGTTACAAGGTGGGTTTGGAAGAGTTTTCAATAGAAATAAAATAATGAATATGACATCTAAAATCTAGATACATATAAAGCCATGTTAGGCAGATATCGATCGAATTATTTATGTCATTATTTTATTATTGTTCTTTTATTTTTGGACCATCTACCTTACCCACTACTTGTTCTTATTGATAATAAATATGTAATGTGGTTAGATGGATCACAATACTTTTACACCATGGATTATCTATTTGATAATATATTATAATCCATGATTTTTTTTAGATTTTTTTTCGAAAATACCAATTTTTCAATAACTTGTATGACATCAAACATTGAGCTTAAACAAACAATGAAACAATATTATTTAACATTGATAATTATAACCTATACATTTAATTATAGGGTTTGAGTATGAGTTATTTAATTATAATATATATATATATAAGTCCTTGTAAATTAAATTTATTCATTAATTATTAGGTGATAAGCAACTAATTATTAATAAATTCATTATTGATATAAAAATATTTTATCTTTAAAGATATTTTTATTATTTTCTTAAGATAATATTATAGATAATTTATTTTAATTTTATTTATTTTATTTTATGAAAATATTAAAAAATTTAAAATCATCAAATAAAAATTATCATAGTTGTATTTTTTTGTATTTATTTAAAAAATATTGATTTTGTATTGAATAATAAAAAATGTTGATTTTATATAAAACATTATTCTATTTTCATGTATTAAAAAATTACCATTTTTGAATTTAATTTAATATTTAATTAATTATTTTTGATTAATAATAGTAAAATTAATGTCATCTAAAAACATTTATTCATAGTTTTTAAATAAAAATATATTTTTAAATAAAATGCATTTTTTCTAAAAAACATTATTTTAGCGAGTTTTGCTCGTGTATTTTAAATATAATTTATTTCATTTATAATACTTAAATTTAATAAGATGGAGTTCATAATTAGAATACAGATTTGATTTTTTTATAATGTTTAAAGTTCAATTTTTTCCGTTAATAACAATAACATTGGTAAAACCTCAATCAATAGAGTAAGAGTTAAAATATGTTAAAATAGATAAAAATGAAATTATAAGGAATATAATTACATAGAAAATTTATAATCACTATTATATATTAATTTCTATACATTATATAATATAAAATCTGAAAATGATTAATTTTTTAGAAAATTTTTTAAGTAAAACAATAATATATTTTTATCTTTTTAAAAATTCCAATTCTTCCCCCTATCTCACTTATAAAACAAAACCTCATATCCACTCTTATAATCACTTTAAGAGAATATATTCATAGACAATAAATACCCAAATAAATTCCTAACATCACTCTATATTTTCTAGAGTTATTCCTGAGATCATAATACAATCCTAATAATGATTTCGTATAAACCATCAGTGGTTGTATCAAAAGGATATATTGTTCTTAACATCATATTT
This sequence comes from Viscum album, assembly GCA_963277665.1. Lineage (NCBI taxonomy): Eukaryota > Viridiplantae > Streptophyta > Magnoliopsida > Santalales > Viscaceae > Viscum > Viscum album. The sequence continues at coordinate 92,337,800 of OY728158.1, forward strand.
TCTTTTCAATTTATTCTTTTATGTACCTAAAACCTCTACGAAAAATTGTAAAATAAAAAACTAAATATATAAAAATAAATAATTTTTTATTTTTTATTGTATAACACTTTTCCATCTACATATCAATATAATGGAAATGAAAATGTCTATCATGCACGCATACAGACTACCACCTCATGAAGATGATGTATTTCGGTTACCATCTTAGACTCTTATGGTTGGAAAGAATGATGAATAGAAATTAAATATCAATATATATATATGTGATATTTTTGAAATTATTATGATTTTTTAAATATAATTAATCATTAACCATCTTACCCTTCAACCCATTAGAAAATGATAATGTCACTTGTGAAAACATGTGGAAAGATACCTCTATAAAGAGATGTGATTAATTTTTTATATCCTTTAATCAATAATTATTTTAAATTTTTATATTATGTATATATATATATATATATTCTATTTATATCATTATTATCATTCTATTGATGGGGGAACCATTAGAATGATTCATGGATCCAAACTAATGAACCAAATAAAACCTAAAAAATGAGATAGTGGATTCCAAAAAATAAATATTTTAATAAACTATTATTTATAAAAATGTGTTGGAATGTTATAATTGGATGATAAATTATATTATAATTATATATATGGTTCATTTATATTTGTTTAAAATGTTTAAATATATTTTCTAATATTTTAAAATTACTGACATGGAATGTTATGAGACAAGTTAAACATTATGTATGGGTTTATCATCTCAAATTTCCTTATTTATAGCACTTGTTATGTTATAAAAAAATTTAGTTTATGAGATATATATAAATAAACATGTAATTTTATGTCATTAATAATTATTAAATAATTATTTTTAATGTATAATTTATGTCGTATCATCCACTGTTTTCTGAATGAAATGTTAATGAAGTGGTATGTGATTTCGGTTACAATCTCATTTTATGTTGGGATTATTTGTGTTTTGATTTATTTTTAGAAAATTATATAGTCCTAATATTTTTAACTCCATATATTTTTTCATCATATAGTAATTTTAGGGTTTAAATGTTTACATTTTATTTATTCCATTTTTTGATAAAGAATCTACAAATAAGTTATATGTATGATAATTTTACAAAAATCGTGTTTTGAATTCTTCCATTAAACTATTTTTCTTATATGTCTATATTTTATTTAAAATATTTTGAATATTTTATTACTATTCCAAGAATATTTAATAAATTCATATTAACCAATGTTTTTGTTTAAATAAAATATTATAAATTTAATATATTTTCCTTTCCTAAATAAAGAACTTCTTACCAGAGTTATGATCAATGAATTTTTTAACATACACCACACAAATTAATTTTCCCTAAATCATAAATACTAACAACTTTTCAGATTCCTTTATAGGATTCCATGGTAATTCTCCCATAAATTGTTTTTTCAAAATATTCATTTATATTTATCTAACATTATATAAAAATAAATTTATATTGGTTTCCTAACAGAATAGACATAATTTTAGAAATTTTTTTTAAATCGATTATTACAAAAAGTAATTTGGGACTTATATTTATTATTTTGATTGAATATTCCTTTTTATTCGTTTTTTTTTTTCGAAAAACATATATTCTAATAAATTTATGGTTTTCCATTATCCATTATTGATAATTGATTTTACATTATTTTTTAATCATTGAATTTATTATTAAAATGTTCCCTATCATGCATATTTATTTATTAGACATTATTTTTCTCCTAAATTAATTTATTTTCAATATCATTGATAAATTAAATGTCATTTACATTAATTTGATTATGTTTCAACCATATACCATTAATATATATATATAGTATTGTTTAATAGAAGAAATGTATTTCACTTATTGGTGATATATTCAATATTCTTGAATTAATTTATAATGTTTTTATTTTAAAAGAAATATTATAATTAAATTTTTTGATCAATCCATGTATATGGAATTCATAGGGCGTGTAACTGATGGGTGGGGTCCAATTATAGGTTTCCCCATGTCGCATCAAAATGTCTAATGAGACAAAATATGTGGTTATATTAGATGCATGTAAGGTTAAAACCTACTGATTAATTATTATTGTTGTCCTGGTTGAGTGGACTTGATAGGAATACTCATGATATCATAGTTGAGAGGCCATGATGAAAATTGTATGGATTTTTATAATTATGTGTTTCCTTTACATACAATTTTTTTATGTTATCCATTGAATTTATATATTATTATTAGATATTAATATTCATTAATCTCAGGTTAATTGTTTAATTGAATTTTTTTTGATTATCTACTCTACCATTTTTATTATTCCTTATTAACATAGGATATCTTATAATATTATTAATTCTTATAATGAATTTGAGATCACCCTTTATTTTTTTTCGTTTCCCAGGATATGATGCAGGATATTATGAATTATTTTTAAGGATGCATGAATATATATTATTCTATAATTTTTTATACTTCCAATGTAATATAAGAGTCAAGAATGTATGTAGTTTTCCAAGGCTATTAATCTAATTGATATTGGGTGGCGTAATCAATTTTATATTGTACCAATGAAATAATTAATATCCATCTCTAGGATAATAGAGATAGGGTGTTATTAATTTTATCGTAAAATATTAATTAGGACACTTGGGAACTAGATTTATTAAAACATAGATTATAGAGAAGAACCCTATGATGAAATATAAGGATAAGACTCTGTATTTAGTAATATACTAAAGATTTGGAAATGTGGAAATTGAGTGGTTTTATTAGAAAAGACATCCCTATCTGGGTACAATAAAGTTGATAAAGTTGGGGAATAGATGCATCTAGGGTATAAAACTATAAATGGGGTAGATTACGTACAATATCAATTGTCACCAGTGAACAAAGAGTGGTCCTATGATTGAACACCTCTCATACACTCCATGGATATGTGCATGGATCAATTCCTATTTTCTTGATTAGCTATTATGATGATTGTGATAATAGAACTTGTAGATTTTTATCTTATTCCACAATGACATGGGATAAACCTAATGTATCCTAGGTTGATAATTATATGATTGTTCATAAATTATAATTCATACATTACCCTTTTTATTTTTTATATGATGAGTGTTAAAGATTATTAAATATATATTCAAAAAAATTTATGGGAATACCTCTCTTGGGTTTAGTATATTTTGGTGAAATTGTTATTCGTGGAATAATGATTTAATATTTTGTAGACATATGGTGAAATGTATTTATAAAATTTTGGGTTAATATGATCATTGTTGTTAATTTGGTTAATTGGGTAGCAAAGATTATTACATTTTCAGAACATATGTTGTAACAAATATATAACCATGGGACTAGAAGAGTGACCTGGTGATTTAGAGATTTATGTTAATTTTAAATAATTCCAATATATTTGGAATCTTCTATGATTAAGTTAAGTAAAAATATATTTCATTTTAAAAGAATAAATTTATTTTAAGAATAATAGACCAGACATCTTTTGGAAGTATAAATTACATTATTATAGAATTATTGTAATTTTTGTTAATTATGAGAATTATTTTTAAATTTTGTAGAATATATTATAGGGATTTAAAATTTTTGGTATATAATTTTTTCTGTAAATAAATTTTTTAGAGATAGAGAATAAATTTTTCTTGAAAGGATATGTAATCAAATATTTTTGTTTTTTTTTTGTTTTTCAACATGGTTAGGAAATTTAATGAAGTGTTTTAAGGTTAGTTAATGATTGAATGGTTTATGTTTAATGTTGGGTGTTTCTATTACGGATTTTGATATTATTGTCTTATTTTGTAATTTTATGGTTATTCCTATTTTTTATTGCTTTATCAAGTACCTACACATTCATTTTCAAATAAATGATATAAATTTTCAAATTTTTTTGGATTTTATATTCCATGAAAATTTAATTTTTGTACTTTAGGAAAGAATAATTCTTCACTATTAGGATTATGAACCTAAAAAACATTATAGTTTTCTTATAGACTAGGAATAATTCATTCATGTACATTTTAGAATATTTTTATCCAAATGGTAATGAAATTTATCAATGTAAAGAATAATATATTCAAATTTAGCTAGTATTATGTGGAAAAAAGCACTGATCCTCAAAGGTAAATTTCTATAAACTTTATTTTATTTAAGATACTTATACTGATAAATTCATAATTGGTTTCTAATTCATAACCAATAAATTAAAGATCATGATAAAATTTATATCTTATTAAATTGTTGTGTTATATTCAATTCAAAAATATGAATTATAATTATTTTTACACCATTTTTGTGAGAATTGGGGAGTGTAATACCACAGTATTATATTTTTTATTTTATATAATAAAATAAAATTATATTTTATAGATTTTTGCATATTCTAATTTGAGCATACAAAAAGAATAATATTATTTAATTATAGCCATTATAAACATTATTTTTAATTGTAATGTCTAAATATGGGTAATAAAATTAAAATTTATATACATATTTAAATATCCCACTCAATAAATATTTATTGATTAATTATTAGGAAATAAGAACTTGTTTTTTTAGTAATTTCATTTAATGCTTAATTTTTTTTAAAAAAAATAGTCATTATAATTTTTGTTCAATGAATATTATAATAAATTTCTTCCTATTTTATAAAATATATTTTATAAAAGATATATAATTTCCCAAATCATCGTATCAGAATTATATTTGGGAGAAATTTTTAATCTATTCTAAAACATAAAATTGTTAGTGAATAGTGATAATACTGATTTTATATAAAAATTCTATTATTTTAATGTATAAAGAAATAATTTTTTTTAAATATTAATTAATTAATTATTATTAAAATGAATTCAAAAAAAAAATTGAAGAAAAAATTTTCAAAATTTTGATATCAATTTATTTTCACACATAAAATTACTTTTATTGAAAACTCATTTTCGTCACATTTTTCACATTTATTTGAAGATTAATATCATCCACATGTAGGAATTGAATTTGATAAAATGTAATCAATAATTTTAATCATAATTTCAATATTTTTTACAATCCCACATTCAATTGTGGCCATTATGAATAGAAACATTGGTAAAAAGTCATTTGTGAAGGTTAGAGTTAAAAAATGTTTAGAAGATATAATACAAAAATTATAAAAGAAAAAATGAGCATTTTTTTTAAAACCATATTTTATTTTAATATTTTCCCCATATAATATCCATTTATATTAATATGTATTTGGTTATATTTTTAATAACTATATCATTATTATATTTTAATCTTTTGAAAATATCTAGGTGGATCTTCTCCTTTACTTTTTAGTGGATACCACCCATCCTATATTCTACAAACATGATTATCCTCTAAGATAATACATTATCTAAAAAAATAATTTCATAAAAACCCTCCATACATATTATATGTCTTGGTTTTCTCAGAATACCATCCTAAAAATTCATTATGTATAATCTGAATGATGTTTTCTGAAAAAAGTATAGTTCTTAACCACATGTTTTCTCTTTATTTATTTATATACCATTATCAAAAATCTTCCCACCATTTTGATACAATAACATGATTTTATAAAATAAAAATAAATCATAATATATTTCTTGTTTTACACCTTTTTAAATACTTAAAAATATAATTGAAAATGAAATTATATTTCATGTTTGCATGCAGACTACCGCCTCACAAATATGATGTATCTCATTTTTCAGCACCACGTCTTATGGGTGGTAATAATTTTGAGAAAAATTAAATAATATATAATATATTATATTTATGAAATTATATTTTTCTTAAAATATGTTATATCATATAATTCATTACCCATCCACTAATTAAAAAATGATTATGTAAATCATTGGTGATTATGGACTACCACCTTCATGAAGTGATGTGATTCATTTATCATGAACGGAATTCAATATTGATTATAAATATGTTTATAATGAATATGTTTAGTATTCATATTTTTATTATAAATATAAGTTTTATTTTACTATGATGAAGATATGAGATCAGAAACTAATGAAACAAAATTAATAAGAAAGTTGAAATAGTTAAAACTGTAAAATGACTTCTAATAATGAAATATTAATAAATATGTGTTCAATTTATATAAGTGAAATATATATATGAAGTTATAATTATTTATATAATTTTTCATATTATTTTAATAAATTTAAATTTATTATACCCGAGGTTAAAATTTCTTACAATTAAAGTCAAACGTGAGGAATGGTCTTACCGTCTAAAATTATCTTCTTTGGGATGTATAATATGTTACAAGCTTATATTATTTTATGAGGTGTATATAATAACCCTTGAAATGTTATATAATTAATAATTAATAAATAATATTATTAAAAGTTCTAAATAATTTTATTCCTACAAAGGGTTATGATATAAATGCTACCAAAGCATTAGTGGAGTTCCATTACAATCTCATTTTATTTTAAGATTTTTTTTGTCATGGTTTCCTTTAACAAAATTATATAATCCTAATTTTTTAAATCCCATATATTTAATCCTACTCTAGTTATCTTGGGTTTTACATGTTTAAATTACATTTAATATTTCATTGTTTAAATAATTGTCAATCAAGTTATATGTGATGGAATCCTATTAAAAATCCAATTTTAATGTCTTCCTTAAACAAATTTTCCCCCATGTACATATTTTCATTAAAAATTGGTATTTTTTTATTATTATACACATGTTTATTAAATTTATACTTACCAATGTTTGAATTTATATTATATTGTTAAAAGGGACCTACTTTTCGTTTTTTAAATCTAGTACTATATCACCAAGGTTGGTATGAAGTCATTTTTTAACATACATGGAAAAACATTTCTTTTTCTACCATCCCGAATAATATGTTTTCTAATGATTCAATTACAAGTTTCTTTTTTAAAATTCAAATAAAATAATTTTCATAATATTTTGGTAACATTTAATTAATATCTTATAAAAGATTATATTATATTCTCAATGGGATGAATTTTCTGAAAAAGTGATTTATAACGTTTTTGTTACATAAAGTTACACAGATGTAATTTTTAAAATTTATCATTTATTTTCATTTCTAAAGTAATAGTTTTGATAAAAAAAACTTTAATTTTAAATTAATATTAGGTATTTTAATAACCTTTACTAATAATGGATTACAACTCATATAGTGATAACTCAAATTACTATGATCGTGTACTCTATCACGTTCCATTATTTTTGGGAAATTATATTTTCTTCTTCATGTACAAATTTTCAGTATTATGGATTAATTAAATATAAATTCTTTTATATTGATGATTTTCAACATTATACCATTTCAATATATAGTATTAGTTTAAGGAGGAAATTTATTTCAATGATTAGGAAGATATGATGTTTTATTTATTCAATATAGATAATTACTTATTTGTAAGGCATTTTGAGAATGAATTATATTGATCAGTCAATATATGAGGAATGAATAGGATGTGAGAGTGACATGTGTGTCTTATTATTACATATCTTTTCGATGAATTGATATGTATCATGAGATAAAAATTTGTCCACGCTATATAGTTATTTAGTATACACTTACCAATTTATTAATAATTATGTCTTCATTAATAAGCCTTGACCAGAATATTCCTGATAAATAGGTTGTTAAGCCTTTATGGAAATATCATGAATATATGGATTTATTAATTTTATTTTTTAAGAATTCGGTTTCCATTTTCTGTGACATTTTTGTTTAGATAGTGTCCATGTGTGTTTATTGAACACAAGTTGATGATTTAATAAAATGTGTTTTGATTATCCACTATTCTGCATTGATTACGTCTTATTTACTAATGATATATTCTATTTCTAATATAAATTACCTAGAATTTGAGTTCATGATTTATTTTTTTCCCTTTCCCCAGGATATGAAGATAGATATTATGAATTATTTTCAAAGACTCATTAATTTTTCTTGTTTTATTTTATTATATTTACAATGTAATATGGGAGTCCAAAATGTGTCCAGTGTTCATATACTAATAAATACATCGATCATTGGTGGTTTAATCCAATATTTATTATACCAATGTAATATGTAATAATTGGCTCTAGGTTACTAGAGTTAAGGTGTTACATTGTAATAGTTGATGTACATTGTATTCACCTCAGTGCCATATGTTCTCATTCTCAATCATTCTATCTTAATTATAATATCATGATCGAGGTTCTTTTTCACCATCTAGTGCTGAGAAATAATTTATTTGGAGTTTTAAAATTTTTTATCACCTCTAATTCACCACCTCTCAATGGTAATTTACTCCCTTCTAGGCCTATCACAAACCTTATTGAACAACCTTTTTATATAATAAAACCCCGTTGAAAGTAAGAAACAATGAATAGAAAATGTGTTAGTTTTAACACATTCCTTAAATAAAAAAATATTTTATATCATATAAATATTAAATATAACTAATAAAGGTTTATAGATATATAAAATTATGTTTGATACAGTGAATGTATTGGCAATGAATTTATAGAGATATATAAAATTAGGAGAATATTTTTATGAAAAGCTAGAGGTTAACAAACCTAAATTATAGGAATATAATGAAAAATTATTTAGAAATAATTTATAATAGTATAGGGAAGACATTATTATAGTTGAAAAATATGAGGAAACATAAGAAGGAAATTTTAAAATGTTTGAAAAAAATATTATTTGTAAAATTATAAAATGATGGTTTTGGAAATTAGAAAATAAATATATTAAATTAAAAATAGATACAAGGAAATTTTGTGAATGAGTGATACTGCTATAATACCCTAATAAATTATTTTAAAATAATACTATCCCTAATAGCATTCTTTACATGCATCATTTAACCTTAATAGAACTCTTCCATTCTAGTAATATATTATTATTTTTTGTGACCATTATATCACAGCTTTAAAATTATAAGGTCATAATAATAATAAAAACATTATAAAAAATATGTATTATGGTTTTAAATAAATCAACATTCTTTACTAATTCAAAATAAATAATTAAATATATTTCAATATTCATTTTAGGCTTTAAAAATATGTTTCCGTAGAAAATGGGTTTTATTTCATTTTATGCACCAAAATTATCATTAAATTATTACAAATATAAAAATTATATTTAATGGAATGAATATAATATTTAAAATAATATTTTTTTATCTCCGGATTATTTTTTTATTTTAATAAATATATTTTTTTAGTGAATAATTTGAAATGTCAATTTTTATAAAATTGTGATCTATTTTATTTAAATCAACTAATTTAAATGTGCTAGTATATTTTTCATGTTGTTTTAATTTAACATAACATTCGTTTTATTTAAAATAATCTAAACATTTCCATTTTAAGAAATATTATTTTTTATTTTGGTATAAGTTCAATTTGATGTATAAAAACACAATACACTAAAAACACTATTTCTTTGCATTTTAAAAATTTATATTAACATTTATTTTTATCACCAATATATATATATATTTAAAATGGATTAAATATATGAAATAAAAATGTTTTAATTTGGTAATTACGTACCTTTTATTTATTGACATTATTAATAGTTACCGTGGTAAATATTTATTACCTCAATAAGGATAAAATGTTTAAAACATGGTTAAAACATTCATAAAGGGCCTAAAACCACTCTAAAACAACCATTTATCCTATTGAATGAATGATGATAAGAAAAATTAGAAAATATATGAAAATATGGTAAAATTTTTCAATTTCCATTAATTATAACATTTATATAATTTTATGCAACAGGTAAATAAAAAATATCACTCATTTGATTTAAATTTCAATGACAAGTTTTTATAGTAATAAAAAGTTTTTATGAAAAATATAACTGTCTATTATGAACATTGATAATTTTTTTAATGTTATTAGTTAATTTTTGGTTTTGATATAATTACCTCATATTCTTATGCAACACTGACTCAATGCTTGCGAAAACAAAGATAAAAATCTAGTAAATGAATTTAAGGACATTAGTAGAAATATTTTTGGTCGAATTGTTGTCATAATCAAACTGTACGGTTATTAATAATGTATAATATATATAAAAAGCTTCTATATTCAAAATATATAGTTATCTTGATGAAATTAATGTTAAATTAAATGTATAAGGACAAAAATACATTTATTGAATATTATGACAACTATTACTATGTTGAATGATTTATCAATAAACAAATTATTAGAGGAATTTTTTATTAATAAGTGGTCTAAAATTTCATCAATAGACCGTTTTTATCAACTTCGTAACATATAAGAAAATTTATGACCCTTATATTTTTAAAATTGTGTATCCAATGTTGTGGTAAAAATGATTAATAATGGGGTTAAACCAAGAGATAATGATTAAAATGACACCAAAACCTATATAATTTTTATTGAATGATTATATTACATTTATATACAATTATATTTAAAATTTATATACATTTTAAATAATTTTAATTGAGAAATACATTAATTATATTTATATATTTTTTGTTAACTCCTAGGCTATCCTTTACTCAAAAAATGGTACGTCTACTCCTCGCATATTCAAAATGAGTATACAATACAAATTAGACAATACCTAACCTAATTATTTCCACGATTATTTCGCTTCATTATTTATCACTTTTCATTTTCCCATTATACTATTATAAATGTTTACATTTTAATCTAAATTTGATCTCTTGAATATGAGGTATTAATCTTAACCAATTATTTTTAGGTTTAATTGTTCTTATACATCCAATAATTCTATTTTTCACATAAAACAATAATAAATTTGTAAAGTATATATACATACATGTTATTATGATTATAGGAAAACCATTTTCTACATATTTTACATCATATATGATATAAATGTTTCAAATGTGTGTAGTTGTGGACTACCACCTCTTCAATGAAATGTGACTCATTTTCAATTCTCATATCAAATTGATTAATATAATAGAAGAATTAATAATTATATATATTATTATTGATATAACTATTAATTAGTTTTTATATAATATTATTTATCCTTGATTCATTGTTTTTTTATAAAATGAAATCGGTGTTCTTGTGTACGCCCATGCCACCATCTCTATGAATGGAATAATTGATTTTTCTATTTCATCCTATTATGGATGGTTATAAATCTATATATAATACATATATATAATACATATATATTATATTTATATATTAAATAACATTATTTATTTTATAAAACACTGTCTATGATTCATGGAATGTAACTTCTAAAACAAAACATAAATGATAATTCTAAGAGTTAACATCTGAAATGATGAAGTAAACATAGAAATGTTAATAAAGTGTGTTGAAATATTATAAGTAGATCATATATGATATTATAATTACATAAATTTTTCTGATATATAATTATAATATATCTAAATTTTGTTACAAAATACTTTATATTTCTTGTAAATCTAGACATATAAGAGGTAAGGGTTATTTGTCTAAATATTGTTTTGTTGGGAATTATTTTACCTTATTCACCTATTTGAATTTATGACGATTATATACAACCAATTTTACATTTCATGTCATGGATATGTATTATTTAATGGTATTTAAATTTAAAACAGAAATAATCTGATCCATGAAATTATTGATTTTCATGTTACTAAATTGGTAATTGTTTAATGTATCATATTGTCTTATCTAAGACATATGTTATGTTATAGACCTATTTTATTTTATGAGTAATATACACTACCATGTTTAAATATTTTATAAAAATTATATTTATTTTAATGGTATTCAAATATCAATTTTTGGTTATTTCATTCATTGGATTTATGAATCAAATTTTTCCAATGTTATATGGTTTTATAGTATAATCTCATTTTTACCAGATGATTTAATGCATAAATTTGTAATAATAAAAATTTATGATATATAATTCATAAATAACATTTAATTTAAATCCCCCTAGTTAATTTTATATTTTTCATTCTTTTACTCATTTTCTATAGAGACCCATATTTTTCATACACAGATATTGCATCTTAATAGATGAATATACATTATAAACCATTACGATCCATGCTAGAATAGTTTTGTGTCATGTATATTTGAAAAAATGTATTCATTAATAAATGGTTCATAAAATATATAAATACTCTCCCACTAATTTCCACTTTACCATTACCCTTAATTGAAATATTTTAATTAATACCTTTCTTTATAACCTGGGGAAAGGAAAATTAAGTAAAGGGTGAGATCATGAAATATATATGTGTAAACAAGGTAAACATCATGGATAACATAATTTTATGATGATAACAAGGGTATGAAATCATTATTTATAAATTTTAAAACCATAACCTGAATATCATTGATCATAATATCATGTAATGTCCTAAATCATCCCAGTTCAGAAGACAAGAATCATAATGGATTCAAATAACATAAACAATGAAATATTAACATAGGCATAGGACATTGATTTTTGTAATAAAAATAGGTATGAAAAACCATTTCCATATTTTTGAAGGATCTTTTAACTGGATATGATAATTGAATGGGTTCACTCCCAAAACTATCTTTATAGTGACGGTTAATTCCCAGGAATATCATAATGGATATAGTCCCTTACCTATTCCTCTTTATATTATGAGATATCAATAATTACCCAATGCATTAGAGGATACATAATCCCCACCCATCATATAATGGAAATCATCCATATGGGTCTCATAATATCATAAGATATTTATCACATCCTAACCCACAAAATGAAATTGGTTTTATAATGTGGCAACCCAATCATGACATGCATAGAAATTACATTAATTTTTTGGTATACATAACACATTAAAAATTTAAACACCCAAATATCATATTAGTTTGGTGAATTTTGAAGCATTGAATACAAAATTCTATCATAGTGAAATATCTTCAATTTTTCCAACAAAATTCATCCCCTTTTTATACTCTTACCAAAAACCGTTATTTATAACATGGGAAAAACATAAGAAAGGGTGAGACCAGATGATTAATAATTGTAAACAAGGATTATATGTATTAAAAAACATGATAATAATGGTTATGATAATGTGATCACAACATTATAATATCATTCCCTTTATATCACTTGTAAACTTGAATCATAAAGTAATCAATGGCCATAATCAATAAAATCAAAAAAATGACATAAGACATGAAATTTTTGCATAGACATCAACTTGTTACATTATGAACATGTATCAATAATAATAGTTTCACTCATTAAGGACATGAAATTAGACCCTTGTACATACATATAGACATGGAATCCAAGTCTACTCATAAAATTATAGACATGAAAATCAAGATCATTCATAGATTTGTTAACTAGAAATAATGTTCATTCATAATATATATATATACCAAATGATTTATCCCTATTTACCCAATTTATCATAGGTAGATATAGATCCCACCATAAAATAATGAAAACAACACATATGTGTTCCACAGAAATAGAAACCATTAATCCAATAAGAATCCATGAAATAAAATGGGTTCATTAAACATCAATCAAATATAAAATAATCCATATAAAATATATATATTTCATTAATATCATTTAATAAAAATAGATCAAACATAGTAATAATTAGGATATATTGTTTAAACCTATCCTTATTAGTAATTTCATCTTAGAAGGAAAATAATTTATATAAAGCAGTGGAAATTTATTCTTGAGGATAACATCATTTCTTTTTAAAAAACACGTTCATTTTAAAAAAAATACCACTAAATTTTAAAATAAATAATTTATTTCCATATAACCATGAAAACATTTAATTAAAGATTAATTAAAATATAATTGTTATAAAATTATAATAATCTGTTCAAGTTGAATATGTTATAAAAATATTCATCTCATACTTTTGCTGAAAAATTCAAAAAGTACCTCGTTTGGGAAACAATAGAAAAATTCTTCCCAAAACATGTAGTAAAATGGCACAATCGTTAAAATGACTTTAAACATTCGTACAATAATATTAAACATTTTATGAAAACATTATTTGAAAACATGGACATGGTTGATAAATAAACCCCTGAAAATACTGTCATATAAACAATCTCTGATAAAAATGAGATTGCGAAATTATCCCTCACCACAGGCCCAATTCCTTGGTACATATCAAAACCTCTTATATAAAGGATTAATTAGTGTTATAAACTTGATCTAGGTCTATATTTATATATATGTTATCATATGTGATCATATTATTATATTTTTCATAATATTTCATTATTACTCTTCTTTCAGGCGATATTTGATGCATGTTTTGTAGTATAAATCGTAGTTAGGATTCATGGGTTCTAAGTATATCATTTATATAATGATAGTAATGTAATATATATCATATTTAATCATTCTATATATTAATATAATAGTGATTTAATTGAAATCATGGATAATGAATCACATCGCGTCGTGGAGAGGGTACGTCGTACGTACGCACGAGAAAAAATATCATTCCAATAAATATGGAATGGTATTTTACTGTATGCGGTATATAATATTTCAGAATAAATATAATATTATAATAATCCTATATTTTTATAGTTGATATCATTACACCCATCCAAGTAAACCGGTGATGAATAAAAGATTAAATCACTGTGTGGAAATAGTAAGACTTACGTATGCATGAGTGGTGATTTTGTTTTTCATATGATAGATAAAAGGTGTAATATAATTGTTCGATAATTATAATAAAATATCATTATATAATTGATACTTTATTTATTACTTTATATTGGAAACAACTCTTGAAGAGGATGTAGAAGAAGAAATAAATTATCAAGAATCTGTAGTGGAGATTACTTCTTCAATATTCTCCCTCTAGACATCCTCTTAAAGGTACTACAGTTAGTCAATTGAGAATACTAGAACCTCTAGAATATATATATGTAATTTGAGATGTTAAATGGAAAGGGTATCGATTCTATTTAATGCTCAATGTGAGGTGAAGAGGTGGGGGAGGATGTTCTCTTTTATAATTGAGGTTGGGGACAATTTTAGAAACTATAAAAATATTAATTTATAATAAACTCAAATTGAAATAAACAAGATTTCCCTAGGCCATACCTTTGTGAAAATCCTGCGTTTTAGGTGATTTGGGATATTTTCCTAGTTTACTTAAACAGTTTTCCAAATTTCATGTTTTCTATCAGCATGTCAGTGCATCGACCTGTTAGTGCATTATCACGTCAGTGTGTCGGCATGTCAGTACGTTGGCATGTCTATTCATTAGTGATTTCGGGGTTTCAACATTAGTAGGTTATGGAATCGATAGGTTGTAGCATAGGTAGATAGTGGCATAAGTAGGTAGTGGTGTCAGTAGGTCGTAGCATCGGTAGGTTGTGGTGTAGGTAGGTCGGGGTTTGGTTAGGTCATGGCGTAGGTAGGTCATGGTGTATGTAGGTCTTGTCATCATTAAGTCGTGGCATCAGTAGGTCATGGAATCATTAATTGGTGGTGTCAATAATTCATTGTAAAACCCAGAGATTTTATAAGATATATTCTTTTTAATTTTATTCAAATTTTCTATTGTATGATACACCAAGATTATCATGCGTATACGCAACCTCGTATTAGCTTTCATTATACACCACCCTAATCTTGGATTGTGTTACACACAATTTTAAGATCGTTTGATAGATGTTATTTTACGCAACATTGAGTGTATATATATATATTCAATGTATAAATGAAATATGGTTGGATTCTAATATACGCAACAATAAGTGAATCTTACATTACACACAACCCTGACTTAGCTTTAATTACACGCAATCATGACCTTCCACGATATCATGTGTTGTACGCAATACAGAGTTTTACTAAACAAAAATATGTTATTAAAATATTATATTAACTAGTCGTTATGAATTGTAATACCCACTTATTTAATTTTTTAAATTTTTTCTTTCAAAATGGACTTCATTTTTGGATTTGGAATATCAAAATTAGCCTACGGTGAATTTTTGGAATTTTTCTGAAAACATTCAGTTTTTGATGAATATTGAAAACACTGGGTTACTATTTAAAAACTAACTTTTTATTTAAATAATTATTTATTTGATTTAAATTTATTTTAGTCCACAATTGTTATATAATACCTATATATCTTCAATGTAATTCATTGGAGTCATTTTATAATAATTTTAAATATATAAAAATTTTATTGAACTTTTCACCGTCTTTTTCCCACCTCCTAGGAGAATTCGAAAATTTACATAAAACATAATTTTACTGATTCTATGATTAGAATTTAGAAAATCTGAGAGAAACGGTTAATATCAAGGTGTAAAATGTGGTTCAATAAGATTAAAATAAATTTTTGTGAATAGTAAATTTTTACTATTATTTATCAAGGTTAAAAGTAAATAGGGTACTTAAGGGTAAAAATGATATTATTATTACCCTAACATATGTTATTATTCTATTGGATAAGTGTAATTCGACCAAAAAAACCTTAGGAATATCATATTATCATTTAGGTCCACTTGGATTAGATTAGGACATTTGTTATTATTTAATTCAAAGAAGAGTTAAAAGAGTTAAAATCCAAATTTAATAACTAAAACATTTTTAATATAGGTTTATACATAAGATAAATTCTACTATAAATATTAATTAAAAATATAAAAATATATCCTACGAAATGGTATTTTATATATAGTTTTTAGACATTAAATAATTTAATTTATTTCTGACACAATGATGTTGCAGTAATTACCTTACTAATGAAATATTAACATAATTGATGTTATAAATACCCAAATAAATGTAATTTGAAGCTTTTAATAAATTACAATAATTATGAGGTTAATATGACATATAATTATTTATTTAATTAACTTCTTTCAAACTAATAATGCTGTTATGATTTTCACAAAAATCAATTATCAAATAGTGTCAAAATTGACATAAAATAGTTTTTAAAACAAATATTATATTATTAATGGATATTCTATTCCAAGAAATATAACGGTCGAAAAAAATACATACATAATAATATATATGACATTAAAGAACCAATAGGTGTTCGATTTGTAGTTTATAGTAAGTTTACTAACAATATAGTGTAAGAAAAAAAAGAGGACACGGTGAAAGTTAAATTATTTAACATAGAGTTAAATCTAAATGATATGGTTAAAATAGTAACCTAAAATTGTCTAAAACCTATTGGTTGAGAGGATTCAGACCCATCACTAAATTATCTTTTAAATAAGTTACATTTGATCCATTATAAACTGAATATGAATTTATTATAAAATAATATTTTAAGTTTTTCCTAATGGGCCCCTCTCCTCCCTTATAAAAGGGAACCTCCTCCCTCTTCTCTTTACACAAAATTGAGCCTTCAAGCTCAGCCAAACCCTGCCCATTTCCCTTATAAACATCCCTAGAAACATTATTGATGTTCTGGTATCCTAAAAAGGTATCCTCTATTGCCTTAAGAAGAAGCATAAAAGAGGTGCATCGAAGAAGAGGTAATCTCTTCTACCGATTCTTTCAAGTTTCGTTCTTCTTCAACTTCTTCTTATTTAGTTGTTTCATTATAAATTAATTACATTAGTATCACTAATATAATGATATATTATTATAAATATGAAACAAACCCATTTAACCTTCTATCCATCCAACGAAAAATGAAATCATCGCGCGTGCGTACGTATGAAATACCATCTCCACGTCGTGGTGTAATTAGTTTTTCCACCACCACCTTACTTGGATGGGTATAATGGTGTAAAGAATAACTATATATGGTAATTAAAACATCATAATGATTCTTAGATATTATATCATTCACTCCAATTCTATTCAATCATTATGGAAATGATATCATCGCTCGTGCATATGTAAGGACTACTGTCTCCACGAACGCGATGAGATTCATTTTCCATGATTACCCATTCAAGTATGATTATAAAGTATATATATAATAAATAATTATGAAAGTTATTACTTAATTATGATACCATATTTATGTACATATTTGTTTCATTTACTTAATTCCATTCAATTCAATAAGGAAACGAAAACAGCGTTCATGCGTACGTACGGCCTACCGTCGCCATGAACAGTGTATTTCATTCCATTTATCGATCTATCATATATATTTATATAGTGAAAATATATTATATATAAATCATGTCTTACATTCTGGAATTAATTAAATCAGGATATGAGTAATAATATCAAGAACAACAAATCGAAACACATACGATAAATGATACGATTTTACCCAAAACGCTGATTTAACATGGAATGTACAAAAAACTGGTAATATAAAGTCATAAGTGAACCATATATGATATCATAACAATGAATATGATTCTGTAATAATTCAATGAAATAATTTATATTATTATACAGGAGGTTCGGATACATATGAAGCATATCAGACATAAGGTAAGGGATAACTTTTCCAATCTCTTTTTTATCCGATATTGTTTATTCATTAGTATTTACAGGAGTTATTTTTATAATTAATGCCCATGTTTTCTATAAAAAAATCATGTATTTTTAAAGTCCTTATTACACATTTTTTTAAATTTACCACATTTTATGAAAGGAATATTACTTTTTCTTACCACGTGAGGAACTTTTTGACTCTTCTGACAAAAGTTCGAGGAGAATGTGTTTTTAACTTATATGGCGTGAATGGATTTTTATGGTTTCCTAATGCCTAATTTCCATGAAGATTCCTCTACAATATTTCCTGAAAATTTTCAAAAAAATCAGTTACTTTTAAAATTTCATGGGATATTTTGAATAGAAAATGATTTTGAAGAAGAAAGGATATTTTCATCAAGAATTCATTTAAAGTATAATATCAATATTATTCACATGTTTTGATTTTTCTTCTTATGAAATGATATCCATTTATTTTATATGGATTCTGTTATGATGGGATGATGTTTATGAAACCCATTTTATTCATTGGGTTATTATGAATGATGTATGTTTATTTTGTCGCACCTGAAAGAATGATTTCATTATGAGATGGGTGGGACCTCTATCTCCCCCCAATGCATTGGGTAAATATTTATATCTCATTAGATAGACATAGATGGAATGGTAAGTTAATTCGGTTCAGTGATACAGGACTGGAATGAGGAGTGAACTCGATTCAGAAAGGTACTTTGTCCACTATGATGTGCTTGGTAGCAATGCCTTGGCTACTATGGAAATCATATCATGTGATTATTGCTTTTCCACAATTACATGTTTTATTCCCATGATATTTTATCATGATTAATTTTCCTTTATGATCTATGCTATATGTACTTCCAAGATTTATTTCTCAATATTTTGATGTTTAATCGTTATGTAAATGTTTTTTTTTAAGTTCAAATGTATATGATTTCTTTTATTTTCTCCATGTTTACCTTTTCTGAGCATTTGATCACACCCTTTATATGTTTTATTTTCCCAAGGATATAAAGAAAGGTTTTAGGTAAGAGAACAAAAGGGGAAGATCTTTATGGAAGATGTTTAAGATCTTTCCCCATGATTAGAAGATTATGTTCTGAGATTCTAAAGACACTAAAATATTACGGTCATTGTCTGTTGGTTTTTTATGTATTAAGTATTCAGCAAAAGTAATGTAATGTCCATGTATGTCACGATTTGGGTCTCTAAAGTTGGTATCAGAGGAAAGGTTTAGTTAACCATTGGAAACTAGGATGTGAAAACTTTAGTGGGATCCATAGATATATTTCTAATGTATGTCTAGGGATGTCCCTAAGGTTAAGTATATGTGTAGGTTATAGTACTATAATTATGGTAAAGATATTATAATTAAACCTAAGATGTTAGATATTAAAGATACTCCCCTGGATTATGATTTTTACCTCTCACACTATTTTGTTTGGGTTTTAAGAAATGGCAGGAAACATGACGAATCTTGTTAATGTAGAATATAATGGACAATGGAATGATATTCTTCATGAGCAACCAAATGAAACTGGATTTGGATGTCCAAACATCATTATTATCCCTAATCAGCAATATTATAATATGATCAATAATATCAACTTTGGTAAGTTTCCTGACTCGGCTAATAAGATAAAGATGGAGTTTCATGATTATCATAGAGGAAAGAAAGTTAATTTTCACTCATGTAAATCATGTGGGAAGAGGAATCAAGGAGAATATTTCAAAAGAACTGGAAGATTCTTTGGGTGTTGAAAAGAAGGAGACAAATCCAGTAATTGTAATGGAAAAGGTTCAGTTAACACCATGGACAATGATAATTGTATTTCTAAGACATCAACAACGGTAAAATGTTTTAAATGTGGAATATATGGGCATTATAAAAACCATTTCCCTAAGGGAAAATATCATGAAGAGAATCAGCATGGTCATATGGGTAGTATTTATATGGATGATGATGAAGAGACTACAAATGATATATGAGATGAATGAAATGATGAAGCTCAGTCAGTGGTTTAAGAAGGTAGTGGAATGATTGTATGTTTATCAATAATAATGAATGGTGTTATGGAATAAAGAAAAATCTAAGGATTGTTACACTGTTTTCTTTCCTCGAGTTTTTAAAAGTATATGATGAATGGTATTGGAAACAATGAACGGTTATTCAAATATTTTTCGAAGGTAGATGATATGTGCATAATGTAACGATAAGGAGATAATGAGATGTTTGATAGTATTAATGAGATCATGACTGATATAAGTACAAAGTGATATCAGGGTTTGAGTATATAGAAATTTTGGGATTTTGGTACGTGGAAAGAGTTAACTTTTGACAGCATACATGTTTTTACTAAGGTTCAATGGGTATTCATTTTTTTCAAGAGAATACATGATTAAGGTATTCACATGTTTGGAATTTTACCAACAAGATATATCATATGACATATTGGGGATAAATGATGGTATTCACATGCTTGGTAGATGACATTTCTAGGAATTTTTTTAGACTATGAGCTTGGACCAAAGTATTTTGGATAAGCCTAAAGATTGGAATGACTTAAGTTAGACATAAGATAGTATTGTTTAAGTCTAGAACTTTTTACGATATTTTTGAAGGAATGTTATAATAATGTAGTTTTAGAAAAAAAAAGGATGAGCGACAACCCGTCGCGTCAGACAAGGCTGTGGGAATCGAACCCACAACCGAAGTGTGATAAGCCTTTATCACCTACCATTGGCCTACAAGAAGTCCCTGGTTAGTAGAAACTGGTTCTATTTTATTAAGCGGTATGATAGATGAAGTATAAGTACATTGTTCAGATCATATAGGATTACTCTCACCATAGAAGGACTTATGTATATTTAATAACTTACACTAACATTTTTGTGATAGAAACAAATGCGATGACTTATCATTATATCACATGATCTTCTAACAGTTCATGAATGACAAATTCAGATTCATTTCTTTAAATATAGACGAAGTGGAAATTGTTCATGGAATGACCAACGATGATATTACACTGAAATCAAGTAAGTATTTCTCCTTATGTAAAAGTTCATCAATGTTAGATAAATGTTCTTGGAAACCAAAACAGTTGTCCTATTACCCTCATATCTGATTAATCAGATGGTACCATAGATCATCACAAATTTATGGCTTTGTGATTATTGGGTTCTTTCATAGACATGTTCTCTTACACTCTCCATCAGAAGTTAACTGTTAGATTTCTCTGCCATATCCATATTTTCACCTATGTTCTCTTATGTGGAAACCTAGGGATACGTTAATTTGGATAACTGTTACGTTTCATAAATTAGTTTTTAAAATTAAGCATTATTATTCCTTTCTACGACGTGGTTTTATATTAAAGAAACTTTCAAGTAGTAAACGATTTATAACCCTGATGAATTTTGAGGGAGAAATTCATTTTAAGGGAGTAGAATTTAACACCCCGAGATTTTGTAAGATATATTCTTTTTAATTTATTTCATATCTTCTATTTTACACTACACCAAGATTATCATTCACTATACGCAACACCGTATTAGCTAGCAGTATACACAACACTAATCTTGTATCCTATTACTCACAATTTCAAGTTTGTTTGATAGAAGTTATTTTACGCAACATTGAGTGTGTATATATATATTCAATGTATAAATGAAATATGGTTGGATTATATTATACGCAACAATAAATGAATCTTGAAATACATGCAAACCTGACTTGGCGTTCATCACACGCAATCGCGACCTTCCACGATAGCGTGTGTTGTACGCAATACCGAGATTCACTAAACAACGATATGTTATTAAAATGTTATATAAACTAGTAGTTATGAATAGTAATACCCACTATTTGAAATTTTATAAATTTTATCTTTCAAAATGGGCATCATTTTTGGATTCGGAATATTGAAACATTCCTAGGATGAGTTTTTTCTATTTTTCTGAAAATTCAATTTTTGATGAATAGTTAAAACAGTAGGTTACTATTTAAAATCTGACGTTTTATTTAAATAATTATTTATTTTATTTAAACTTATTTTAGATCAAAATTGATATATAATACCTATATGGGTTCAATGTGATTCATTGGAGTCATTTTATAATACTTTTAGATATGTAAAGAATTTATTGAAGTTTTCACAGTCTTTTACCCACCTCAAGGAGAATTTGAACATTTACACAAAACTTAATTTTTCCACTTTTGTGAGTGGAATTTCGAAAATTCGAGAGACACGATTAATATCAAGGAGTAAAATGAGGTTCAATTAGATAAAAATAATTTTTTTTGAATAGTAACTTTTTACTTTTATTTACCACGGTTCAAAGTAAATAGGGTAATTAAGGGTAAAATTATATTATTATTACCTTAACACAAGTCCTAATTCTATTGGATAAATTTAATTCGACCAAAAACAACCTTAGGAATATAATATTATCATTTAGGTCCAGTTGAATTAGATTAGGACATTTATTATTATTTAATTCAAAGAAGAGTTAAAAGAGTTAAAATCCAATTTTAATAACTAAAACATTTTTAATATAGGGTTTTACATAAGAAAAATTCGACTATAAATATTCATTAGAAATATAAAAATATTTCATACATAATGGTATTTTATTTATAAATTTTAGATGTTAAATAATTTAATTTATTTATGACACAATGATGATGTAGTAATTACCTTATTAATGAAATATTAAAATAATTGTTGTTATAAATACACAAATAAATTTAATTTGAGAATTTTAATAAATTACACTAATTTTTTAGGTAAATATGACATATTATTATTTATTTAATTAACTATTTTCGAAATAATAATGTTCTTATGATTTTCAAAAAAATAAATTACCAAATAGTGTCAAAATTGACATAAAATAGTTTTTTAAACAAATATTATATTATTAATTGATATTCAATTCCTAAAAATATAAGGTTCGGCCAAAAGACTTATATAATAATATATATGACATTAATGAACCAATTGAGGTTGTATTGGCAGTTTATAGTAAGTTTACTAACCATATAGTGTAAAACAAAAGAAGACACGATAAAAGTTAAATTATTTAACTTAGAGTTAAATCTAAATGATAAGGTTAATATTGTAATCTAAACTTGTCTAAAACCTATTGGTTTAGGGGATTTAGAACCATAACCACATTATATTTTAAATATTTCACATTGGAGCCATTGGAAACCGAATATGACTTTATTATAAAATAATATTTTAAGTTGTTCCTAAAATGACCATTTCCTCCCTTATAAAAGGGAACCTCTTCCCTCTTATCTTTACAAAGAATTGTGCCTCCAAGAACTGCCAAACCCTACCAATTTACCGTATCAACTTCTCTAGAAACATTTTAGAGGTTTTTTTATCCTAAAATTCCATCTCTAGTGCCTTAAGAGGAAGCCTAAAAGAGGTGCGTCGAAGAAGAGGTAATCTCTTCTACCGATTCTTTCATGTTTCTTCTTCTTCAACTTCTTCTTCTTTTGTTGTTTCATTATAAAGTAATAACATAAGTATCACCAATATACTGATATGTTATTATAAATATAAAACAACCCCATTTCACCATCTATCATCCTACAGAAAATGAAATCACTTCGCATGCGTACGTACAGAATACCGTCTCCACGTCGTGGTTTAATTAGATTTTCCACCACCACCTTAATTGGATGGGTATATTGGTGTAAAGAATAACTATATATTTTTATTATAACATCATACTGATTCTGAGATATTATATAATTCACTCCAAGTATATTCAATCATTATGGGAACGATATCATCGTTTATGCGTACGTACGGACTATCATCTCCAAGAACGCGATGAGATTCATTTTCCAAGATTAACTTTTGAAGTATGATTATAAATTATATATATAATAAATAATCATGAAAAGTTTTAAATAATAATAATACTGTATTTATGTACATAATTATTTCATTTATATAATTCCTTTCAATTCAATAAGGAAACGAAAACAACGTTCAAGCGTACGTACTGCCTACCATCTCCATGAACTGTGTATTTCATTCCATTTATCGATATATCATATATATTTATATACTGAATATATATTATATATAAATCATGTTTTCAATTATGGAATTAAGTAAATCAGGATATGAGTAATAATATCAAGAACAAAAAATCGAAACACGTACGATAAATGAAACAATTTTACCCAAAACGCTTCTTTGACATTGAATTTACAAAAGAACGAGTAATATAAATTCATAAGTGAAACATATATGATATCATAACAATGAATATGATTCAATATTAATTCAATGACATTATTTAAATTATTATATAGGAGGTTTTTATACATATTAATCATATTTCACATAAGGTAAGGGATAACGTTTCCAATCTCGTTTTTATCCGAGATTGTTTATTCATAATTATTTACTAGAGTTATTGTTATAATCCATGTCCATATTTTCTAAAAATGTTTTCATTTATTTTTAAAGTCCTTCTTACCCATTTTTTAAAATTTACCACATGTTATGAAAGGAATCTTACTTTTACTTACCACATGAGGAACTTTTTGACTTTTCTGAATATAGTATGAGGAGAATGTTTTTTATCTTATATGGTGTGAATGGATTTTTATGGTTTCATAAAGCCTAATTTTCACGAAGTATCCTCTACAAGATTTCATGATTATTTTCAACAAAATAATTTTCTCTTAAAATTTCATGGAATTTTGTGAAAATAAAATGATTTTGAATAAGAAAGGATATTTTCATCAAGAATTCATTTAAAGTGTTTTATCAAAACTATTTTCTATCTAAGATGATATTATTTAGTGTGTTTGTGTTTCAAGTATAATGTATCTATTATTTACATGGTTTGATTTTTCTTATGATGAAATTATGTCCATTTCTTTTATATGGATTATATTATGATGTGATGATGTTTATCAAACCCATTTTATTCGTTGGGTTATTATAAATGATGTATGTTTATTTTGTTGCACATGAAATAATGATTTCATTATGAGATGGTTGGTACCTATATCTCCCTCCAATTCATTTGGTAAGGATTTATATCTCATGATATAGACATGTCTAGAATGGTAAGTTAATCTAGTTCAGTGATACAGGACTGGAATGAGGAGTGAACTCGATTCAGAAAAAGACTTCATCCACTAAGATGGTCTTGGCAGTAATGCCTTGGATACTATGGAAATCATATCATGTGATTAATGCTTTTCCACAATTAAATGTTTTATTCCCTTGCTATCATAACATGATTAATGTTCCTTTAGGATCTATGCCTTATGTACTGCCACATTTATTTCTCAGGATTTTGATGTTTAAACGTTATGCTCATATTTTTTAACTTCAAATGTATATGATTTATTTTATTTTCTCCATGTTTTCCCTTAATGATCATTTGAGCTCACCCTTAATATGTTTTCATTTCCCCAGGATATAGACAAATGTTTTAGGTAAGAAAAAAAAGGGTAAGATCATTATCGGAGTTGTCGAAGATCTTTCACCCTGATTAGAAGATTATGTTCTGAGTTTCCAAACACACTAAACTATTATGGTCCTTGTGTATTTGTTTTTGTTATGTATTAATTATTTTTTAAAAGTAATTTAATTTCCATGAACGTCAAGCTTCAGGTTTCTACATTTCTGGATTCGGTTGGTCATGGAATCGCTGGATCAGCGTCAGTAGGTCATGTTGGTAGCCTTGTGTCGATGGCTCCACATCGGTGAATCACCCATCAGTGAGGCATCTTCAGTTTTTTTAGTTTTCCAAAGTTTTCTTATTGATCCCCTATTATGACTTATTTGGTGTAATCCGAGTTTAATTCCTTCTTCAAGAATTTCAATGGGTATTAATTTTATCGTTAAATATTCTAATGTCCATAGTGATTTTAGATACTCAACCCACATTATCTTGAACATGATTCTATGATTAATGTCTTTTAAAAACAATCTTCCATTGAAATATGATCTGACACTTAGAAGACAAGATATTCCCTTCCCTTTTTCTTTTTCATTTCCCCTAATTGTACCATGATTATTCCTCCCTCGAAATTTTGTGCACATATTAAATATCTCTCATGCTTAGTTTTTTCTTTAGGGTTCGTCTATATTTCTCACGTGATTCTCTGTTCTTGCGCAAAATGGAATGTCAATCCTTGATCATATTCTAGAGATTTATTCTATATCACTTTAATGGTGTATCATGAATGGTTGGTGTACTAATGATTCCTTGTGAGGAATTACTGAATACATATCTAAAAAATGTAAAATAAAATATAAGTCAATATGATCAAAATATTATGGGGTAATGAAATAACGATCCAGGAGTGGATTGATGTTTGATCTTCTGCTTTATTTTATTTTCCTTATGGATATTTAGATTTTTTGTGGCTATAAATCCTTTTAAAAATCATGGTTTCCTGTGGAATTTTCTTTTCAACTATTGAAGTTCAGTTTTGCTGTGATTATTTGATAAATGTTCATAAGATGAGATCCTTTTTAAACCACATATACTTTGTGAAATAAATGGATGCCTCATGATAAAACCTATTATTTGGTCACTATGGTTTTAATTAAGTGGAATTAAAGAGCCTATTAGGGTTAAATATGAAAATATATACACATCATGTTGATAGGTGTGGTTGAGTTTTGTGTTATGTTGAGTTTCAGACCCATTGTGAGTTGTGTGGTGGTCCTGTTTGGAGCCCGGTTTTGGGTACAAGGTTGTCCATATGAGTCGGTTCAATGAAAAGGGGTGTGGTATGTGGGTAAAACGGGATTGTAAGCCACTAGTATATGTTTTGGGAATTTTGTGTGGGTTAGTACACGAGGTGTGTTTGTATCTCAATTTGAGAGACTGATTGATTGGGGAATGAATGAAGTTGTAGGTAGCTAAACTATCTTTGTTGTTTTGGGGTCATGGAGAAACATTGGGAAGTGGGAATGTTGTTTGTATATGGACTTGTATGCAGGGGGAATACAACATGGAATATTGGGATTGTGTAGTATAGTTTTAAAGAATGATAGTTGGTAGTGGTTGAATGGGACTGTGCAATCAGACTGAAATATTTAGGTATTCTAATTTTGTTCGTTGTTTTAAAATTTTAGTGGTTGGTAGTTGCTCGTTAGTGCTGGAATAATATAAAGTGAATACCTAAATAAATTAATGTAAAGTGTCTAAATTAACAGGGTTTTGGTTATGCTTTGGATGTTACTGTTGTGATATGTTTATAATATGGGTGGCAGCTAAAGTGGTTCTGAGTGGGCTGGTTGATTGTTCGAAAACACATAGATTGGGATGAGTGTTCTCTTATAAATATATATTTATAAATTGTAGTTCCTTATAATTTCTTTATGCACCATATCCTTATTGAGAAATATGTGCCGAAAACCTCAATTTCACGGGGGAGGGTGTCTTTCCCAACATCAGGGTGGTAGGATAGATGGAAAATTGCAGACATTATTCCTCCATACCTCTTCATGTTTCTGGCCACTCAAGCATATCCGAGAAGGCTATAATAGATTTGGTCGTACCATCACCCAAGACACTTTAGGAAAGGTTTTGTTGTGGATGATGGTATTAGGTGATTGTGGGCATGGATTGTCTTCCCAGGTGTCTTTGGGATGAGGTTCAGGTGTCTTCTGGTGAGAGACATGGTTGTCGTGGCCAAGGAGTCTAGGGGTGGGGTTGTGTGTGTTTTTAGTCCTAATGGTGTGTGGGTGGGTTGTGGTAGTGGGTCTGTATTTGGGAATAAAGGTAGCATTAAGACGTTATCTGCTGGGGATGAGAATTCAACTAGTGGGAAACTGGTGTGGGGTTTCAAAATATCGATGTTCTTATACAAATACATTATTTAATTGGATTATTTGGTGAGCGTGACTTGGCGATGTCGGGAAACTCATTATTCCTTGGTAAGTTCATTTAGGTTCTACTACTTTCTCATAGAAAAATTAGTATGTTCGCCCTCTTTTTAATTGGGGGATTTAGTTTTCTTACTAGGTATACTTATATACTCACCATATATATATAATAATTTCAGGTTTTCAGGAGGAAATCAAGGACCCCACTATACCTTACTAGCTCAGGCATTAGGATTAGTTGTTTTTGTTTCATAGTTTATTTTCTTTTGGTAGTTTACTTTTTGTGTTTCCTTGTACTTTGTATCATATTTACTTTTCAACATGCATGTGGGAATGGATTTTTCCTTTTCTTTTACTTTTTGTATTTGGAGTTTCTTGGTATTTAACATCTTATCTCCCAATATAATTATATAAAAGGGTAATGACTTCAATTGTAGGAGATTCTGTACCCAGGGTGCTAGTCTCCTCTTTGTGGCCTATGGATGGTTGGACTGAAGGGAAATTATATCTCCTTTATCTTGATTAATTAAGGTTGTGTCACTTTGTTTTCCATTCAATCATCTTGAAGAAGGTGGTCATGAAAAAATGGTATTATTGGTAGAGGTATTACAAAAGTTATGAGATAAGATGGAGTTCAGAGTTTGGAAAAGTTAGGATTTCACAGGAGAGTAGGGAAACAATGTTAGGAAGTATTTTTACGTGATATAGGATATGGAATATTTCGTAGGAGACAAGATTTTAGGTCCCCCTATGATCCGATACAAGGACTATGGACCTACAGAATTACCATGTGAGGCACCACCGATTGAAGGGTGTAGACCCTATTAAAGGTTTATGAAACATAATGACTTGTGTTCTCAGGTGTATTTGGTTTTTTTAGGAATTTAAAATAAATGAATAGTTAAAACATGTTTAAATGAAATTTTCCAAACTACTTGGTCTTAAGAGTTCATTGTTTAGTTTTTTTAGATCTGACACTCGGACATCATCCATAAGTGTTATGAGCAGGTGAGGGATATCAGGGTGACCTGGTTCATCAACGGGGGGTTGATTGAGAGTATGATGATAACCAGAGGTAGAAGATGCTTTCTTCCTTCCAGCATCTGTCTTTGGTAATGTACGAGGGTAGTTCCTTAGACATAGAAATAGAAAGTTGGATCAAGGAGCTGAGAATCATTTTCAGATCGGTCCGGGCTTTAATGGGGTACTGGGTTCCTCTGGTAGTGAGCCAGATATGAGTAGCAGTGTATAATCGGTAGACTCTTTACCATGGGGGAGGTATGAAAATGAGTTTTCATGGGATGACATTGAGAAGGAGTTGTTGGAAGAATTCCTTTCTTCTATAATGAAGTACTATAAGAAGAAGGAGCTACTCTCCCTCCAATAGGGGAGTATATCAGTAAGGGAACTGAGGATCCAGTTAAAAGATCTCATGTATATCACACTAAATATCTTTCTGGATGAGGAATCCTGAGTGAGATTCTTAGAAGAGGCAATCCAACCTTCTCTTCAGTATATTGTTACTCCTTTCACTCTGTTGATATACATAAAGGTTCAGAAGAAGTCTAAGGTTGTGGAAAGTATCCACTCACTGGGAGGTGTTCCATGAGAGTGGATCCATCGATGTTCATCAAATGGGAAAGCTTTCAGTAGCATGTATCCAACATTAGGGCCTTCTGGGTTACGACCACTAGGGAGTAGACGTCAGTAGTTCCAGTTCTGACCTCGTGGTCGTCACTGTTTCCTCATTGGCCCAGGATGGAGGTGCTTTGTATGTGGAGGTTGTGAACATCATCAAAAATAGTTCCTAGTCTGAGCATCGTATAGCATGGTTGGGCAGGTTTATTTCCCACCACATCAGTAGAATTTTCCAGATTGGCCTTTCAGCAACAGGGCCAGAAAGCCCCCGCTCCACTGAGGGTATATGGTGAAGGAGGAGGCCGACCTCCGGGTGCTCTGAAGGGAACTTAACCAAGGCATGGTCAGGTATTTAGTCAGAATCAAATAGATAGTGGAGTTGGGCGTGGGATTTTTCACGCCACAGAGGTAGATGATTCAGTTGGGTGAGAGAATGTTCAAGGTACCATCAGTCTGTTTTTTATCCTTGCATGTGTTTTTATTCAGATGGGAGAGAAAATGTTAAAGGTACCATCAGTCTGTTTTGTATCCTTGCATGTGTTTTTATTCATTCAAGAGCTTTTCACACTATTCTTTTACTCAGTCTAGCCCATGATATTGGACTAGATGTAGATAGACTTTTTGTGTCCCTGGTGTGGAGTACGCCATTTGGAGGTCAACTATCTTGTATGATGTTTTCTTGGGGTGTGGACTGATGATGTGGTAATATAAGTCATAGGGGAACTTCATCTGCTATAGATGTAGCCATACAATGTCATCCTAGCAATTGAATAGTTTTTTCTATGAATATTATTATTGACTGCTTCTGGAGAAGCGTTGTGTTCTCAAATATGGGTAGCCAACAAGTTGCATTCGTAGGTGAGTAGTGTTTTGAGGAGGGCATCAGAAATGTGGATCCACTTCTATCTTTGTTAGCCGATATTTTTGTGGAGTTAGAAGATACGGAGATGGTGGATGTTCCAGGGGTTGTCAGGGAGTTCATGGATGTCTTCCCTGTAGAGGTTGTGACTCTACCCCCTTGACATGACGTTGATTTTAGAATAGTCTTGCAATCCGATGCCCTTATAATTTTGATGGATCCCAATCAGATGGCTCCTTCTGAGTTGCAGTAGTTTTGGATTTAGGTTGATGACCCAATTAAGATAGGTTTTATCCAGCCGGATGTGTCACCATGGGATGCTCCAATTCTATTCATGAAGAAGGCATATGGTGGTCTAGGACTGTGCATAGTTTACCGGAGACTGAATCAGGTAATGGTCAATAACTGTTACCCCTTCAGGCAAAGGGTTTCATCCGACCCCGTAGTTCTCCTTGGGGTTTTCCTGTCTTGTTAGCGAAGAAGGCGGACGGTAACCTCAAGATTTGTGGGGATTATCGGAAGCTGAACTAGTTGACAGTCAAGAATCGACATCCCTTGAATAGGATTGATGATATCTTTTATCATAGTTGATGAGTATGATTGTTCTCAAAGGTTGACTTGAGGTCTGTTTACCATCAGTTTCATGTAAGTCCATCAGATATACCTCTTAGAACCTTCTGGTGTAGGTATGGTATATACTAGTATATAGTTATGTTGTTGAGTCTCCTGAATGCACCAGCAGTTTTCATGGCACTGATGAACTGAGTATTCCATCCATACAAGGATTCCTTCATGGTGGTTTTCATGGATTATATCTCGGTGTACCCTCACACTTGACACGACCATGCTACCGATATTGAGATTGTTTTGAGTACACTGAGGGATAAAAATTTATATGCTAAGATCTCAAAATGCCAGTTTTGGATGGATTAGATTCAATTAATGGGCCATGTTATCTCAGAGACAAGAGTTTAAGTAGACCTAGGGAAAGTGAGGGTAGTAGTTTCCTAGGAGACACCAAACAATATCGTTGAGGTGCAGAGTTTTCTAGAGATTTATTCTATATCACTTTAATGGTGTATCATGTATGGTTGGTGTACTAATGATTCCTTGTGAAGAATTACTGAATACATTTCTAAAAAATGTAAAATAAAATATAAGTCAATATGATCAAAATATTATGGGGTAATGAAATAACGATCTGAGGGTGGATTGATGTTTGATCGTCTGCTTTATTTTATTTTCCTTGTGGATATTTAGATTTTTTGTGGCTATAAATCCTTTTACAAATCATGGTTGCCTGTGGACTTTTCTTTTGAACTATTGATGTTCAGTTTTGCTGTGATTATTTGATAAATGGTCATAAGATGAGATCCTTTTTAAACCACACATACTTTGTGAAATAAATGGATGCCTCATGATAAAACCTATTATTTGGTCACTATGGTTTTAATTAAGTGGAATTAAAGAGCCTATTAGCGTTAAATATGAAAATATATACACATCATGTTGATAGGTGTGGTTGAGTTTTGTGTTATGTTGAGTTTCAGACCCATTGTGAGTTGTGTGGTTCTCCTGTTTGGAGCCCGGTTTTGGGTACAAGGTTGTCCATATGAGTCGGTTCAATGAAAAGGGGTGTGGTATGTGGGTAAAATGGGATTGTAAGCCACTAGTCTATGTTTTGGGAATTTTGTGTGGGTTAGTACACGAGGTGTGTTTGTATCTCAATTTGAGAGACTGATTGATTGGGGAATGAATGAAGTTGTAGGTAGCTAAACTATTTTTTTTGTTTTGGGGTCATGAAGAAACATTGGGAAGTGGGAATGCTGTTTGTATATGGACTTGTATGCAGGGGGAATACAACATGAAATATTGGGATTGTGTAGTATAGTTTTAAAGAATGATAGTTGGTAGTGGTTGAATGGGACTGTGCAATCAGACTGCATATCTAATTTTGTTCGTTGTTTTAACATTGTAGTGGTTTGTAGTTGCTCGTAAGTGCTGGAATAATATAAAGTGAATACCTAAATAAATTAATGTGAAGTGTCTAAATGAACAGGGTTTTGGTTATGCTTTGGATGTTACTGTTGTGATATGTTTATAATATGGGTGGCAGCTAAAGTGGTTCTGAGTGGGCTGGTTGATTGTTCGAAAACACATAGATTGGGATGAGTGTTCTCTTATAAATATATATTTATAAATTGTAGTTCCTTATAATTTCTATATGCACCATATCCTTATTGAGAAATATGTGCCGAAAACCTCAATTTCATGGGGGAGGGTGTCTTTCCCAACATCATGGTGGCAGGATAGATGGAAAATTGCAGACATTATTCCTCCGGACCTCTTCATGTTTCTGGCCACTCAAGCATATCCGAGAAGGCTATAATAGATTTGGCCGTACCGTCACCCAAGACACTTTAGGAAAGGTTTTGTTGTGGATGATGGTCATAGGTGATTGTGGGCATGGATTGTCTTCCCAGGTGTCTTTGGGATGAGGTTCAGGTGTCTTCTGGTGAGAGACATGGTTGTTGGGGCCAAGGTGTCTAGGGGTGGGGTTGTGTGTGTTTTTAGTCCTAATGGTGTGTGGGTGGGTTTTGATAGTGGGTCTGTATTTGGGAATAAAGGTAGCATTAAGACGTTATCTGCTAGGGATGAGAATTCAACTAGTGGGAAACTGGTGTGGGGTTTCAAAATATCGATGTTCTTATACAAATACATTATTTAATTGGATTATTTGGTTAGCGTGACTTGGCGATGTCGGGAAACTTATTATTCCTTGGTAAGTTCATATAGGTTCTACTACTTTCTCATAGGAAAATTAGTATGTTCGCCCTCTTTTTAATCGGGGGATTTAGTTTTCTTACTAGGTATACTTATATACTCACCATATATATATAATAATTTCAGGTTTCTTGGAGGAAATCAAGGACCCCACTATACCTTACTAGCACAGGCATTAGGATTAGTTGTTTTTGTTTCATAGTTTATTTTCTTTTGGTAGTTTACTATTTGTGTTTCCTTGTACTTTGTATCATATTTACTTTTCAACATGCATGTGGGAATGGATTTTTCCTTTTCTTTTACTTTTTGTATTTGGAGTTTCTTGGTATTTAACATCTTATCTCCCAATATAATTCTATAAAAGGGTAATGACTTCAATTGTAAGAGATTCTATACCCAGGGTGCTAGTCTCCTCTTTGTGGCCTATGGATGGTTAGACTGAAGGGAAATTATATCTCCTTTATCTTGATTAATTAAGGGTGTGTCACTTTGTTTTCCATTCAATCATCTTGAAGAAGGTGGTCATGAAAAAATGTTATTAGTGGTAGAGGTATTACAAAAGTTATGAGATAAGATGGAGTTCGGAGTTTGGAAAAGTGAGGATTTCACAGGATAGTAGGGAAACAATGTTAGGAAGTATTTTTACGTGATATAGGATATGGAATATTTCCTAGGAGACAAGATTTTAGGCCCCCCTATGATCCGATACAAGGACTATGGTCCTACAGAATTACCATGTGAGGCACCACCGATTGCAGGGTGTAGACCCTATGAAAGGTTTATGAAACATAATGACTTGTGTTCTCATGTGTATTTGGTTTTTTTTTGGGAATTTAAAATAAATGAATAGTTAAAACATGTTTAAATGAAATTTTCCAAACTACTTGGTCTTAAGAGTTCATTGTTTAGTTTTTTTAGATCTAACACCCGGACATCATCCATAAGTGGTATGAGCAGCTGAGGGATATCAGGGTGACCTAGTTCATCAACGAGGGGTTGATTGAGAGTATGATGATAACCAGAGGTAGAAGATGCTTTCTTCCTTCCAGCATCTGTCTTTGGTAATGTACGAGGGTAGTTCCTTAGACATAGAAATAGAAAGTTGGATCAAGGAGCTGAGAATCATTTTCAGATTGGTCTGGGCTTTGATGGGGTACTGGGTTCCTCTCGTAGTGAGCCAGATATGAGTAGCAGTGTATAATCGGTAGACTCTTTACCATGGGGGAGGTATGAAAATGAGTTTTCATGGGATGACATTGAGACGGAGTTGTTGGAAGAATTTCTTTCTTCCATAATGAAGTCCTATAAGAAGCAGGAGCTACTCTCCCTCCAGTAGGGGAGTATATCAGTAAGGGAACTGAGGATCCAGTTAAAAGATCACATATATATCACACCAAATATCTTTCTGGATGAGGAATCCTGATTGATATGCTTAGAAGAGGCAATCTGACCTTCTCTTCATTATATTGTTACTCCTTTCACTCTGTTGATATACATAAAGGTTCAGAAGAAGTCTAAGGTTGTGGAAAGTATCCACTCACTGGGAGGTGTTCCATGAGAGTGGATCCATCCATGTTCATCAAATGGGAAAGCATTTAGTAGCATGTATCCAAAATTAGGGCCTTCTGGGTTACGACCACTAGGGAGTAGACGTCAGTAGTTCCAGTTCTGACCTCGTGGTCATCATTGTTTCCTCATGGGCCCAGGATGGAGGTGCTTTGTCTGTGGAGGTTGTGAACATCATCAAAAATAGTTCCTAGTCTGAGCATCGTATAGCATGGTTGGTCAGGTTTATTTCCCACCACAGCAGTAAAATTTTCTAGATTGGCCTTTCAGCAACAGGGCCAGCAAGCCCCCGCTCCACTGAGGGTAGACGGTGAAGGAGGAGGCCGACCTCAGGGTGCTCTGAAGGGAACTTAACCAAGGCATGGTCAGGTATTTAGTCGGAATCAAATAGATAGAGTAGGTGGGCATGGGATTTTTCACGCCACAGAGGTAGATGATTCAGCTGGGTGAGAGAATGTTCAAGGTACCATCAGTCTGTTTTGTATCCTTGCATGTGTTGTGATTCAGATGGGAGAGAAAATGTTAAAGGTACCATCAGTCTGTTTTGTATCCTTTCATGTGTTTTTATTCATTCAAGAGCTTTTCACACTATTCTTTTACTCAGTCTAGCCCATGATCTTGGACTAGATGTAGATAGAATTTTTGTGTCCCTGGTGTGGAGTACGCCATTTGGAGGTCAACCATCTTGTATGATGTTTTCTTGGGGTGTGGACTGATGATGGGGTTATATAAGTCATAGGGGAACTTCTTCTGCTATAGATGTAGCCATACAATGTCATCCTAGCAATTTACTAGTTTTTTCTATGAATATTATTATCGACTGCTTCTGGAGAAGCGTTGTGTTCTCAAATATGGGTAGCCAACAAGTTGCATTCGTAGGTGAGTAGTGTTTTGAGGAGGGCATCTGAAATGTGGATCCACTTCTTTCTTTGTTAGCCGATATTTTTGTGGAGTTAGAAGATACGGAGATGGTGGATGTTCCAGGGGTTGTCAGGGAGTTCATGGATGTCTTCCCTGTAGAGGTTGTGACTCTAACCCCTTGACAGGACGTTGATTTTAGAATAGTCTTGCAATCCGATGCCCTTATAATTTTGATGGATCCCAATTAGATGGCTTCTTCTGAGTTGCAGTAGTTTTGGATTTAAGTTGATGACCCAATTAAGATAGGCTTTATCCAGCCGGATGTGTCACCATGGGATGCTCCAATTCTATTCACGAAGAACGCATATGGTGGTCTATGATTTTGCATAGTTTACCGGAGACTGAATCTGGTAATGGTCAATAACTGTTACCCCCTTCCAAGGATCGATGAAATTTTAGACCAGTTGGAGGGAAAAGTTTGGTTTTCTATGATTGATCCATGGTCAGGATATCACCAGATGATGGTGATGTAATGTGACATCCTGAAGACTTCTTTCAGGTGAAGGTATGGGCACTTCGAGTTCGTGTCCATACCCTTCAGTGGAATTAATGTGACGCCCATATTTAGGGACTCATGAACACAATTTTAGGTCAGTACCTGGAGTGGTTTGTTGTCGTTTTCATGGATGATATCCTGATTTATTCAAGGTCGGAGTATGAGCTTGTTTTGGATTTGAGGACTGTCTTGGAGGACTTCTAACACCACATGATCTATGGAAAGTTTCCAATGTTCAAGTTATTGATGGAAGAGGTGCATCTCATTGGACACATGGTGTCTTAGAATGGGATATCAATATACCAATCAAATGTAGAGGTTTTTGTTTCTTCCGCAACACCCAATAGTTTGGAGGAAGTTCATAGTTTCTAGGGTCCCGCAGGCTATTATTGGATGTTTTTACCTAAATTCTCTCGAGATACTACTCCATTGTTATCTTTTACAAAGAAATACAAGGTATTTGTGTTGAGTGAGTAGTGTTAGGTAGCCATCAACTATCTGAAGAAAAATTCAGTCAGTGCCACAGGGCTTCAGTTTTCAAAGGAATGGGTGTTGTTTGAGGTGATATGTTACTCCTCTTGCATAGTTTTAGGATGTGTGTTGATGCAGTAGAGAGGAGTAATTTCTTAGGGTTCTAGGAAGTTATTTCCTCATGAACATAATTGTGCCACCCCTGATCTAGAGCATGGTGTGTTCATGTTGTCACTAATGTTTGGGTGGCATTACCTCATCGGGGAACACTTTCT
Source organism: Viscum album (assembly GCA_963277665.1). Lineage (NCBI taxonomy): Eukaryota > Viridiplantae > Streptophyta > Magnoliopsida > Santalales > Viscaceae > Viscum > Viscum album. Next base: position 92,375,231 of record OY728158.1, read on the forward strand.
GGTCTTGATGAATCACAAGAGCATGAGGTGTATCTTTTTTTCCAACAAGACATGAATGTGTAGAAGCATAGGAGGAAATAGTTCCAATAATATTAGGACATTGAAATATCTGACAACCCAGGGAATGGTAACATGGTGGTCGATGCCTTGAACATGAAGTCATAGATAACGGTAGTTTGGGAATCCACAATTTCATTGAAGGAAATGGATGATTGGGCCACATTAAGCCAGGACACCAGGGAGGATAATGGTAAAGGATAATTTTTCAGATGACACTACAGTCTTCCATAGTGTGAAAGGTAGAGGATTGTCAGGGGATAGACTCAGAGGATGAAGTAATACGGGGTCATGTTATATAGGGTGATATTCCAGAAGGATGGTTAAAGGATAGCCAGAATTGGATGTTGTTCTAAGGGAATATATTTTTCCCAGTGGAAAAATACTGGGGAGTTCTCTGTGAGTTCCATATCTCACCCCAGGTAGTGTATCCAAGAGTTTTTAAGTTCTATTCTATCATTAGGTAACATTTTTGGTGGCCAGGGGGAAGCATTAAGTGGTGGAGTTTGTGGAAAGATGCCTAGTGTGTCAGTAAGTGAAGGCCGAGCACCGTGTTCCACGAGGCCTATTGCAGACCTTGGATATTCCCGAGTGGAAGTGTATTTACATATATATATGGATTTCATCACATGATTACCCATGACTCAAGGTGGATGTGATGCTCTTTGGGTAGTAGTGGAAAAATTAACGAAGTTAGACCCCTTCCTGGAAATGAAAGAATTGATCATATTGGATTCATTAGAATAGATGTACGTAGTTGAAGTGGTGTGTCTACATAAAGTTCAAAGATCCATTATCTCAAATTTAGATGCACCTTTTACCTCATGAGTCAATAGGGGATTTTAGCATGCCCTTTTCACCCAGTAATTCCTAAGCACTGATTTCCACCATTAGATGAATTGGAAGACACAGAGGACCATCTAGACGTTGGAGGAGATGCTTTGAGGATCTGTTCTGGACATTGGAGTATCTTCAGTATGACACTTTCCAATAGTATAGTTTGCCTAAAATAATATCTATCACTCTACCATTGATATGGATCCATTAAAATTTGTGTATGAATATTCGTTTCATTCACCAGTATGTTGGAAAATGGTTGGGAAAATAATTGTTCACAGACCAGAGGTAGTGTAGAGCATGATAGAGAAGGTTCTGCTTTTGTGTAAAAGGATAAAGATAGCACGGGACTGATAGAAGATGTATGTCGGTCACAGGAGGAGTCTATTGGAGTTTGAGTTTGGTGACTATGTGTTCTTAATGGTATGCCCTCAGTATGGGAAATAAATGTTTGAATGAAGAAGTAATATTTCTCCTAGTTTCATCTGACCTTTTGAGGTGTTGGTCCAAGTTGGCGAAGTATCATATCGGCTGGCATTACTACAAAAAATGAAGAGAATCAAAAAAGTCTTCCATGAATCTCTGCCCAGCCTATATCTACACAATTACTCCCATGTCCTAGAATGTGGAGAGTTGGATATTAAGTATGACGCGACATTCGTAGAGAGACCAGTAAGAATATAGAATCGTAATGATAAAATGTTTCGTGGATAGAATATTCTATTGGTTTGTGTGTTACGTAGGCAGGGCTTCCTAAAGACGATTGCATGGGAATGAGAAGCATAGTTGTGGGCCCAGTACTCATAGTTGTTTTTCGTTTTTCCTTGTTTTCTTCTTTGTCCCTTGGTAATGATGTAATATTTGACCCTATTTTCTATATGATATGATGTTTACTTATTCTCTTATTTTTTTGTAAAATGTCATGACTATGGGTAGGTAAGGAACTTATCACTAATAAAGATGCAATAGCGAGGATGTGATTACTCCCGTGTTGGAAAGATAGTGCTTCCACAATCAGATAATATCTTGACATGGAAAAAGGATCTCCCTAATCCATGAGTTTGGACGGAGTTAATTTTGGTGTCCGTGAGGATTCATGGGGTAGTGGAATGGAATTGTCTCTAAATTTTTTCCTAATATAGATGATAAGGGGGTGTTTTGGGATGTTGAAGTTTTCACTCCATATTTAGAATAACACATGTTGGTTTACTCCAATGAGGTATCTTAAGGGATGGTTGTTTGTAACCCCTTTATTCTAGGTTAGTATTAGAATTGTTAGTCACAATAATTTTTTGAGGGGAATATTATGTTATAACATAGATTTCCCCAAGCCCTTTATTTGTGAAAATCCAGTGTTTGAGGTGTTCTGGGAGCTGTAGTTTTCTCACTTAAAGAGTTTTCTCAATTTCTTGTTTTCCATCGGTATTCCACTGTGTCGGCATGTCATTGCATCAGCATGTCAATGAGTTGGCATGTCAGTATGTCAGCATGTTATTGTTTCGGTGAGTTAGGGGTGTCAGCATCGGTAGATCGTGGCATCGGTAGGTCCTGGCATCGGTATGTTGTCGTGTTAGAATCTTGTGATGCCAGTAAGTTGTCGTGTCAGTAGGTCATCATGTTGGTAGGTTGTGGAATCAGTAGGTCATGGAATTGGTAGGTCATGGTGTCGGTAGGTCTTGGCGTCGGTATGTTATGGCATCGATAGGTTGTGGAATCGGTAGGCCATTATGTCGGTAGGTCATAGTGTTAGTAGGTCACAACATCGGTGGCTCAACATTGGTACGTCTCATCAGTAGCTCCAGATCGGTGGCTATGTGTCCGTAGAACACCCATCAGTGACTCACCACTTAGTGACACACCCATAAATGACACACCTATCATCGAATCATCTTCAATTTTCCCAATTTTCCCAATATTCAAGTTTCACCCCTCTTACGCCTTATTTAACCTAAACTGAGTTTCATGAATTATTCATGAATTTTTTAATTTTTTTTCAAAAGGTATTATTTATATAATTAAATATCCTAATGTCTTAGGTGATTTGAGATACTCAACCCACGTGATTGTTACCATGATTCCTCAATTAATGTCTTTTAAAACCATTCTTCATTTAAAAAATGATCTGACACTTCAAAGACCAAATCTTACCTTCCATGTGTGTTTTTGGTTTTCCGTTGGCGGTACTTGAACATTCCCCTGAGACGAGTTGTGCACCAATTCTAGATCTCTCCTTCTCATTTTTTCCTTATATTTCATCCCTACTGCTCATGCGATCCCATGTTCTTAGAGTAAGAATGAACTTTGATCATTGATCATCTGGTATTGATTTATTTTGTCTCTCTTTAATTGTGAAACATACAGGGGGGTGTACTAATGATTCCTTATGATTAATGGATAAATAATTTTCTAAAAAATATGAAATAAATAAGAATTAATAATGATAAAAAAATAACGGGGTAATGAAATTAGAAGTCGAGAGTGGATTTATGTTTTATTGTATTAATTATTTTTTTGTACATGTTTATATTTGGAATTTTTGTGTCTATAAAGACTTCTAAAAAACATGGTTTTTTGTGGCCTTTTCTTGCTCTCTAGTGAGGTTCATTTTTTTTCAATTCTTTGATAAATGGATGTAACAAGAAAAACTATTTAAACCACATATACTTGGTTAAATAAATGGATTCCCAAGGATAAAACCTACTGTGTTATCATCCCAGTTATAATTGAGTAGAATTAAGAAATCATTTTTGGTTAAATATTAATATATATACACATATTTTCTATAGGTGTTGCAGAGTGTTGTGTTTTATTGAGTTTTTTGACCTTGTGTGGGTTGTGTGAGCTGTTGTTGTGGAGCATGGTTGTGGGTACAAGGATAGAAATAGGTGTTGGTTCCATGAGAAGGGGTGTGGAATGCATGTACATCAACGATCTAGGTTAATTGTACTTTTTCTAGGATTTGTGAGTGGGGAAGTATATGTGGTGTGTTGGTATCTCAGTTTGAGAGACTGATTGATTCTGGAAGGGATGAACTTGTAGGAAGTCAAACTGCCACTATTGTGTTATGGTCATAGAGAAAAGTTGGTCAGTGGGACAGTAGAGTGAATATATATTTATATTTAGTGGGAATATAATAGTAAATAATAGTATTTTAAGGTATAGTTTCGGATAATGATAATTTGAAGTGGTTGAACGAGAGCGTGTAATAGGACTCCATTTCTAGTTTTGCGTGTTGTTTTTACATGTTAGTGGTTGGTAGTTTCTCGATAGTTCTATAATAAGTTACAGTGAATCCCTAAATAAATAAATGGATAGTGGTTAAATGAAAATGTTTTGGGTTATTCATTTGCAGTGGGTGTTGTGTGGTTGAGTATATAGGGGTGGCAGCAAAAGTGATTTTGAGTGGTCAGGTTGTTTGTTCTGAAACCCGTTGGTTGGGATGAGTGTCTTCATACATATATATATTTATCAATTTTAGTTCCTTGTGATTTCTATATAAACCCCACCCTTGTTTAGTTTTATTTGTTGACCACCTCCATTTCATGGGGGTGTCTTTCCCAACATCCTTGTGGGAGGATGGATGGTTGGTTACTATCTTTGTTTCTCGTGCCCTTTTTTATTTTGAACCGCTCGAGATTATCAGGGAAAGTTGTAATGTCTTGAGGATTACCATAGGTAAAGATTCTTCAATCCAGGTTTTATTGTGGACAAGGGGCCTCGGTGTTTGTGATACAAGATAGTTTTCCCTAATTTCTTCGGGAAGGGGAACATGTGTCTCTGGGCAAGATATGCGGTTGTTGTGGCCTTGATGTCTACGAGTGGGGTTGTGTGAGTTTTGTGGCCCCTATGTGTGAAAACGTGATGTGGAAGTGGGACTGCATGTGATAAGAGAGGTATCATCAAGACATTATCTCTTAGGTATGAGTAGCAAACCAGTGGTAAGGTGGTGTAGGTTATCCAAATGTAAATGTGCTTAAACTACTAATTTAATTGACTTGCATTATTTAGTGAGTGTGCCTCAGTGAGGCTAGGATGGTTAGTATTTCGTGGTAGGTGATTTGAGGTTCTAATACTTTCTCACATGGATATTAGTATGTTTCTCCCACTTGGGCATAAGTGTAATTAGGTTTCCTACTGTGTATACTTGTATACTCACCCAATGTATATAAAACTACTTTAGGTTTCTAGGAGGACTTAGATGACCATGTCTAACTTTACTACTTTTGGCATCAGGATTAGTTTTTGTTGTTGTTTAGTTTATTTTATTTTTGTACATTACCTTTGGATTTTCATTGTACTTTGTATCATCATTACTTTGAACATGCATGTGGGAATGGAATTTGGAATCACTTTTACTTTTGGAGTTTGGATTTTTTTTGGCGATTTACCATCTTATATTTTGATCTTATTATATAAAAAAGGTAATTCCACACATTTACTAACATTATATACCCATGGTTCTAGTCACCGCTCTAGGTTTTATTGATGGTGAGACTCGGGGGGTCGTTATCTCTCCTTCATCTTTAGGATGGAAGGGTGTGTCACTTTGTTGTCCCTTACCTCATATTAATGATGGTGGGCCGCGACAAAAACCACAAAAAAACTCAAAAATGTCATTATTTATAAGATGATACGATATAAGGTTTTAATCTCATCAACCAATAATTTTTAGAGATATTTTTATTTCATTTTAATCATTATCTATTTGTTTTACCCTTAATTATTCTCTTTAAATTTTAACTAATGTAAAAAAAATTCAATTTTAATATAGTTTAATTTTTTACTTATTCTATTTCAATTAGACCATAAATAAAAAATATAGACCAAGTTATTGTAAACCATAATTATTTTATATTTTTGAAAATATTTTATGTTTTTTAAATAATTTATTGAAACTTTATTTTCACAAAATATAAATAGTGTCATTTTGACACTATTCATTTAATTGACTTTTAAAAATATCAAGATAAGATGATAACATAGAACCAAATATTTTATATTATATATATTGAGGAAAGGTAATCTATAATTGTTTTGGATATATTAATTATCCCAAATTATATTTATATTTGTATTCTTATTAACTATAATATGATATTTCCATTAAGAAAATAATTATTGCATCTATCTAGTATATTTATTTAATAAACATATATTTTGAGTAAAAATTAAAAATAAATGACTATGATGAAAATAAATACTTTATATTTCATAATAATACTTATAGTTTAATATATATCCTAGAAAATCCTATATTAAAAATGTTATATTTAATAAAACCTGAGAGTGACAAGTTTAACATCACTTTAAATTAAATAATATATGTGTCATAATCTCCTATCTAAGGCTCCAAGTGGTGGATTACTCCACCATTAGATGATTATGGCCAAAAAATACTCTACAAATAAGATGTTTTCAATTGTTTCTATCATTTAATTATTATTATAATTTTAATGAAAATGAGTTTAATTATTTTTAGTAAATTAAATAATTTTTTCATGATCAATATATAAAACTTTAACGTAATTAATTATTTCCTAAAAAAATTAAATTACAATGATAACTGAAAAAAATATATCTTTCAAAATATTATTTATAATCATATTTATCTAATATATAACCTTATTTTAAAAATTATAAATTTATTAAAATATGAGAAAGACATATTTATCTTTTCATTAAATAATATATATTAAATTTTATAATCTCTTCCATGTGGATTAAAAGGGGTATCATTTATTCCCATGTATGGATTACGTAGAAATTAAATCATCCAATAATATCATAATATGTGTTAACATAATTTTATAATATTATATTTACCATTAAATACACAATTTACCTATTTACTCTATTAATAAAAATTAAATATGTTTCTATTCATAATGCCAAAAAAATAAAATAATTATAATTTCCTAATTTTTACCTACAAAATTCCATATATGTAATTAATTTTTAAAAAATTCAAAACAAATAAGTTGTATTAATTAAATTAAAATTAATCCAATTTTTAGAATAAAATTTAGGGTTTGAAAAGTTAAAATATTTTAAATGTTTGAAATTTTTTCACATACAAATTCATGTTAAAATTAATTCAAGTTACCAAAATTATATTAAATTATAAAAACGTATTTTATTTTTACTTTTAATCTATTCAATAATATAACTTATCCACATTAATTATTTTGATGAAAAATATTGTTTTTAATAAAAAATAAATATATTTTTACTATCACGAAAATACTAAACATTCATCCAAAGAAAATTCTTATATCCCACATCCACAGAAGAAATCTATTTTGTTAAATATGATATATAAAATTGTAAAAAAACTAAATTTCAAATGCTCACCCCATTAAAAGGTGGAAAAGCCACATTTTTTGAAAAAAATACTTCTTTTATCCAAAATAATGAATTTGTTCTTAAACAATTTCTAGAAAACATATAAGATCAATTTTAAGCATTATATTGATTATATTAAATAAATATTACATTAATAATGTACATCATGATTCATTTTATTATTTTTTAAATTGGCTTGATTTCATTTAAATTGTTTTTTCAAAATAAAGTTAATATTTTTCATACCCGTCATTTTAATAACTATGTTATAAGTTAACACAATAATATTAAATTGTTCACATGAACACAGTATTCAATGAAAGAAAATTATTTCAAAAATAACATTAAATTGTGCTCAAACAAATCTAAGCATACTGTTGTTTATACTACAAGTTAATTCAGTGTTGCATAGAGTGCAATATTATCTTGGTGTCCAATACAACACAGGACATTAAAGCGATTAAAAAATATAACTCATTAAATTATTAGGGTGTTAAATTATACCCCAATTAAAATTTATTTCACACTTAAAATTCATATGGGTTATCGATGGATTTAAAAGATGAACTTTTATTTAACAGAAGCCCACATCATAAAAAAAAGAAGTGAAACATTCTTTTAAAAAGGAATAGTTAGAAAATAATAGTTACCCAAAGTAAATCATAACTAAGTCTCTATATAAGAGAATGTATGTATATATTGGGAATTAATGAAAAGAATAAATAATCATACAAATTTATAAACATAATTGATCATAAGAAATTTAATGATATATTGAACGTTAACAGTCACAAAACCGTAAACTAAAGAAGGGTGAAAGATGTCATTGATATCTTCAAAAATGATGATAATAAGACCCCATTTTACATCACGATCCCATTTTCATAATTAGGATGAATTTTCATGAGAAGATATGCATCCTTTTTTCGATACAATCTCAACATTGGTGATACCTTGAATAATTTCCCCATCATCTCTTATTCAAAGGAATGATGTTTAATTTTTCATTCCTGAAGTGTTAGTAGATTATGTGATCCATAAATTGAATGATGTTTCATTATTTATGTATTTATTACATCAAAAATACCAGAAAAAGTTATCAAATTTGTGCAATTCCACCTATAGATAGATAATAATTTATTCTAATAGACTTATATTGATGTTTAACATAAAATTTACATAAATTAAAAACCATACAATCCTTGTGAAATTTTAGAATCCAAAAGTTTATAAATATGTGAACTAACTTGACATAACTTATATCCCCCGTATATCATATGGTACCTATTATTGGTTACATTCAAAACATGTGAACACCTTCAAAATATATTCTTGAGTCATGTTACTAACATGAATTACAATATATTATTATTAAACACAAGTTTGTTTTCCTATTCCCAAACTTATTGGATATATTCCTAATGTCCAAAAAGTTGTATACTTCATCTATGTTATCATAACCCACATGTAAACATATCACTAATTATTATCATTCAACTAATCATATCCAACAAATAATTATCCAATTTAAACACAATATTATTCACATCTTGAACACATTAAGGGTTACCGTCCATCAAAAAAATATTACTTTTCCCTTAAATTACTTTTCTATGTCTTCATCACCGTTCAACACATCCTTCTTAATCCTTAAAGAATACTTTTTACTGAAAATACTTATATATGATCACTGAATTCAAAAATAAATATGTTTCAATCATCCAACAATATTCTTAACCCATTACTCTGGCTTCATTATTTTATTCATTCCAATTATTTAAAATTTGAATCTTGTTTTAAGTTTCCCCAACCATAATCTAATCATTATTATTATGTTTAAGTTAAAAAATACTAGAAGAACATCACATAACTTTCACATGTCATATTTTGGTCTCTTTATATTTAGAAGTATAACAAATACTCATACCACCTTCCTAATTATCATTATTAGAATTTTACTAGGGAAATAAATTTTCATAATTCTCAAACATTCCCCACCTAAATATTTCAATATTAACATTGTTCTATATAGTCACAGTAATTTACTGTGAACATTAACATAGTTGTAGAGAAATTTATCATAGATGAAAATCACATAACTAAGGAAAATTACTAATAATATTTTATTCTATGATATCATATGTTTAATACTAGGATATTCATGATCATTAACCTAATTATAAGATGGTAACATGTAATTATGCTTTTCCTTAGGACAACCAAAGACATATCCTTGGTAATACCTTTATGGATCTCTATAGTATTTTCTTATCCATGTTTCCAAAGGTTATAAAACCTTCATTATGATACCAACTATAACGACCCATGATTAACATACATGGACATTATAACAATATTATTGTATACTTAATACATTAAAAAAATAGATTCTCAAAGACCGTATTATTTTAGTTCCATTGCAAACTTGAAACACAAACATCTATCCTTGTGAAATATCTTTACTATTTCCCACAAATATCTTCCACTTTTTTTACTCCTACCTAAAACATTTATTTTTAACCTAAGGAAAAAATCAAAAGAAATGGTGATCTTAGATGCAGATTAAGAGTAAAAAATGTGGTATTAAACAGAAACATTGGAATAAAGGGTATGCTGACGCAATCAATACATTAGTAGATCATGCCATTCATATCACAGGTAAACATAAATCATAAATAAATCAAAGAATATAATTCATATGAATTTAAAATATACATAGGGGAAGAAATTGTGGCATAAACATCAAGTTTTAACATTATGAACATGTATATTAGTAATAGTTTCACTCATTAATGACATGAAATTAGTCCCTTGCATTAACACATGGATATGGAAACCAGGTCTATATAAAATTATGGACATAAAAACTAGGTCCATCCATAACATTGTGAACAATAAATCAGGTTCACGCATAACATATATACTTCAGGAGTGATCCATAATTACCCAATTAATTGGAGGAAGATATAGTTCCCACCCATCATGTAATCAAAAAATTACATATGTGTGCCCCAAAAAAAGAAATCCTTAATCATATCAGAATCCCTCAAATAAAATGGGGTTGTTAAACATCATTTACATATAAAATAATCCATAGAAAATTAATGTATTTCATAAATATCATTCCATAAAAAATAAATTCAATAATAGTTATAATAAGGATAATATACATGGAACATATCCTTATTAATAAAATCATCTTAGATGGAAAATAATTTTTATAAAACACTTGAAATTTATTATTGAGTAAAATATCCTTTATTCATTAAAAAAAATTATTTTCTTAAAACACCACACATGTTTAAAATAAAATAATTTCATCAAAGGTAACCATAAAAACTTTTATTGAAATATTCATGGAAATAAAGTGTTATAAAATCATAAAAAACCATTCTTTTCATATAAGTTAAAAAACATTCTTCTCATAATTTTGAAGGAAATGTCCAAAAGTACCTCATTTGAAAAACTAAGTAAAGATTATTTTAAAACCATTTATTAAAACATAAAAATTAGTACAAATGACATTAATCATCAATATCGGAATATTAATCCTTTTACAATTTTTTTAAAAAAAACATGTATTTGAATGATAAATAAATCTCACTAAATACAAAGTATCAATAATATCATATAAAAATATGATTGTGTTATTATTACTTACCTAGGGTCATATTCCTTAGAAAATATCTAATCCTCATAAATAATATATTACATATTGTTTTGAACTTGATAAATAACCATTTTTATATATATGTTATCATATGTGTTGATATTATCAGTTGTTTAATAATATTTCATTATTAATCTTCTTTTGAGTGTAATTTGCTACATGTTTTATCATATAATACTTTTTATACTCCATGGGTTCCATTTATATAATTTATAAAATGATAATAATATAATATATATCATATTTATTCATTCTATACATTTATATAATAATTCATTAAAAGAGATCATGGAGAATGAATCACATCGCGTCTTGGAGAGGGAAGGATGTATGTACGCACAGGAGACGATATCATTCCCATATTTTAGGAATGGTATTAAATTTTATGGTGTATATAATATTAAATAATAAATATAATGTCATTATAATAATATATACTTATTATTTTTATCATTACACCCATCCAAGTAAATCAATGATGAATTACAGATTAAACCACACCGTGGAGATAATAAGCTGTATGTACACGCATGTGGTGATTTCATATTCCGTAGGATAGATAAAAGGTAGAATGTTGTTGTTCCATAATTATAATAACATCTCGGTATATTGTTTATACTATACTTATTACATTATAATAGAAATAACTCCGGAATAGGATGTAAAAGAAGAATGAAGTTTGAAGAAACCGATAGATGAGATTACCTCTTCTTTGACGTGTTCCCTTTAGACCTCCTCTTAATGGTTCTAGAGTTGTTCTTTTAAGAAAACCAAAACCTATAAAATATAAATAGGAATTTTGATATGAGAAATTTTTAGGTTATGGGTCATCTTAAAGTTTATATGTGAAGTGTATAGGTGAGGGAGTAGGTTCCCATTTATAATTGAGGTGAGGGGTACTTTTGAATCTCCAAAAATATTAATTTTTTTTTAGAAAGAAAACACATTATAAAACCACCAAAATGACTTTACATTGAATTAAAATATGATATTTTTTTAATATAATCATAAAATATTTTTTAGAAGTTTTGTAATTTCATTTTAAACCATATCATTTCGTTTTATCATTGATTTTCCTCTTTTAATTTTAACTAAGGTAAAAAATTGTTCAACATTAAAATAGTGTAATTTTTTAGATATTTTATGTCATTTAGAAAATAAATTGACAATATATAACATTTTATAGTAAAAAAATTATTTTATACCTCTGAAAATATTTTATAATTTTTAAATAATTTAATAGTACATTATTTTGACTAAATATCAATATCGTCATTTTAATACTATTCATTTAATAGATTTTAAAAATATCGATATAAGATGTTAACATTTAACCAACATTTTTATTATATCTCTAAAGATTCAAGGACATCTAGAAAATTTCTTTTATATATTAATTATTGAAATGTATATTTACTTTTGAATTTTTAGTAACATTAATTTGATATTTCCATTAATAAGATAATTACTATATATGTTTTTTGTAATTATTTAATATACTTTTTTGTTGTAAAAATTTAAAAAATACTATGACTAAGAATAGTCTCTTATATTTCATAAGAATACATATAGTATAATATATATTTTGAAAAAACAAACATTAAAAAATTTATTTGCATTAAAACATGAAAGTGACATGTTTTACATTACTTTAAATAAAATAATATAATTGTCATAATCTCTTCTATAAGGCTCCAAATGGTCAATAACATGGCCCTTGGATTATTATGGTCGAAATATAATCAACTAATAAGATTTGGTTATGTTTTTTATCTTTTAATTGTTACTATAATTTTAATGAAAATTACATTATTTATTTTCAATCAATTAAATAATTTATATTCCATTAATCTATAAAGTATTAATGTAATTATTTATTTCATTAAAATTAAAATTAATTTTCATGATAAATAAAATTAGTTTATCTTTAAATGAGTATATATAATTCATTGATATTCTGTATAACCTTATTTTAAAAATGAGAAATTTATTAATATTTGAGTAAGACATATTTAACATTTCCTTAAATAAAATAAATTAAATTTTCCAATATCATCCAAGTGGATTCTAAACGGTAAATGTTTTACCGAATGATGGTTCATTTCAAAATTAAATAATTCAATAATTATATGATAGGTGTTAAAGTAATTTTATAATACTATATTTACCCTTAATTACCAGATTTAGCTTATTACTATATGAATAAAAAATACTAAAGTTACTATTCATAATTTCTGAAATAAAATAATTTTATTTAAATAATTTTTAAATACTATTTAAAAATATTGAATGCATTTTTATAAATTCAAAACATAAAATTTTCAGTAATTAATTTAAAATTAATCCCATTTTCGGAATGAAAAATGGGTTTTTAAAAGTTAAAACTATACAGAAGATTAAAACGTTTTTACATCAAAATTCATGGTAATGTTAATAATAATGATAAATATTATATTAATTGATCAAAATTGATTTTATTTCAGATTAATAAACCATTCAATAAAATTAATTTTCAAATATATTATTTCGATGAAAAAAATTAATTTCATTTAAAATCAAATATATTTTTATTATTCGTCAAAACATAAAAATTATCGGAAAAATATCAAAAAAATCATCCAAAGAAATATTTTATATAAATATTAAAAATATGAAGTTTATTTTGTTAAATATAATAGATAATTGTTTCAAAACTATATCTAAAATAGGTGTAACATCAAAAAGTGAAAAACTGCATTTTTATAAATACATTTATGATCTGAAAAATTGAATTTGTTTGTATATCATGTTGATAAAAAATGTAAGATAAATTTTAAACCTTATATTTAATATATTGTATATATATTTCATTAATAAAATCGATCACGTGTGATTTTATAATTTTGTAAACTCAAATATTTTAACTTAAATAGTTTTCCAGAGGGAAGATAATATTATTCATACCCACCATTATAACGAAAAGGCTATAAGATTAATATTAATATTAAGTTTATCAACTAAAATTAGTTTTGGGTGAAATTAATTCTATCAAAATAACTTGAAATTGTATGCAACACATGACAAGAATAGTGTTTTGAATACCACATGCTAAGTTGGTGTTGTGTATTGTACAAGATAATTTTGTGTAGCATATAGGACAATACATCAATGTAATTAAGAAACATACATATCATAAAAATCATGGGGTGTTACACATTAAAATTACATTATTACAAAACCCATGGAAAAAAATGAATTATTTTCATAAAAATTTTATCATTTAATCATAGCATGACCCTTGGAAATGAAAATGATTTCATAAAATGTTATCTTCATTTTCGTAAACAATTCATATTAATAATAAAAATGGTATCCTTAGATCATATACCCAGTAAGGAAAAAGTGGAATCAGGGTTTTTGGTCTTTTAATAATTTTAATACAATTAATAAATTACTAAATCAATGTAGAGGAAAATAACCTTTCCCTTTTTGAGTCACTTGTTAATAAACATTTCAATTATAAAGGTTATAATTTTATTAAAAAAACTATTTAAACAATAACATGAATCTTCAAAGAAAAAAATATCCCTGATGGTGGGAAAATTAGTTCAAGGGATATATGTTAATAAAATGTTTCTTCCACAATTTTGTGTGAAAAGTCAAATAGTTCCGAGTTTCGAAAAAGAAAATAAGATTCATTTCAAAACATTTTTATATTTTCATTAAAAATATATTTTTATTATATTGAGTACATATGGTTATATAAATGAAAAGAAAAAAAATTATTTTAAATAAATAACCATAGGATTAAAAAATAATTAGTTTCTATGGAGATACATCATAAGATTTCGTCATTTTAATCTTAATCATATACCATAATTATAAATAATAAGATTTTAATACGAAGCCCTTACCTGACATTCAAATTACTTCAAAATCACTCAACACTACTGTATAATAAATTTATATTTATTATAATTCTACACTATATTCATTATCAAACTTATAATATCATATATGACCCCTTTATAACATTTTAACACTCTCTTTTATCAACAATTCCATATTTAAATCATTATTTCCTAGTGTTGCCTATTTCATTTATTATGAGTATTTCAGTTCTGTTTTTCTGGTCCATGTAAAATAATATTTGATCCATTTTATGCATAATATTAATCATAATATAACAATAATTTATATCAATTATATTCATATTTTTTCATCCACTAAATTTAGAGATTTTAAAATGGATTAAATCATTTAGGGAGATGATATTCCATATGTATACATGAATGGTGTTTTCATTTTCATATGGTAGGAACAAACTAAAGGTAAATATTTATTCTCCTCTAAAATATCATTATTATATCATATATTCATAAATATTTAAAAAATTTATCCACATTACAATCCGTATATGATATAAAATAAAAATGAATCACATCGCTTCAGGGATGTGGTAGTCCATATATGCGCACAGGCGATGTAGTTTTTTATTAAAAAATTTTATCATTACAACGAATATGTGATATTATAATAAAATAAAAGTAATTAATTCATAAATATCATATATTTTATTTAAACCCATCATAATACCAATTCTTTAATATTGTGAAGAAAAAATTATTTGTATCACTATGTGGATACTGTAATGAGATCATTTTCTCAAGAAATTCCTTCATTTATCATTTCATGGGAAAGAGGGATTATAATTTTGTTTTCATATAATAGATAAATTTAAGAATAGTTATTATACTAAAAATATTAGTTTTTTGGTAAATACCTAGAATATTACCTCTTCTTTGAAAGGGCTCCTTTGGATCTACTCTAAATGGATTTAGGGATTGTATTTTAAGAACACAAAAAATATAAGATATGGTTATGAAAGTGAAAAATAAAAATTGGGATAGGTTGGTAGATATATAAATATAAAAGAGGTGTGAAGAAGTGGTGGATGTGGTTACCTTATAAAATTATGGTGTGTAGAAATTTTTGAATTTCACAAAAGATTAAATTATGATAAACATATTGTCAATCCAAATGCCACCAAATGGATATGTATTTGAAGGAAAGGTGGGATTTGGTTACAATACCATCATCCAAATGATTTTAGACAAGTTTTGGTTCCATTGTAAACATTATAATTTTGATTAAACCATAGTTAACCAATTTTTATTATTTTAATTTGGTAACATGTTTTTTAATATTAAAGGGTTGTAATATTTGCTTATAAAGTGAAAATTGGACCATTAAGGGAAATTTTATTATTGGTTCACGATTTTATACAATTTCATTTTCACTTCTTCGGTTTTCAAAATTAAAAACAGTTTATTTATTCTATATTTTATGAAATTTGGATATCCAAAATATTTTACACTGTTTCTATAGAAGACAAGTTTTTCTACTAAATATATAAATAGTTTCTAACTAAAAAATATATATATTATATTACTTATTCTGATACATTGGACTGACTAAGATTTGGGTCCATCAAACTTACTACTGTTTCATAAATCAGGTTAACAAAAGTTCTACCCCTTGTACTAAATGAATTTATATCCATAGAAAAGACCATAGTACATATCCATCAGATTTACATTAGTTTAGGTCATCATATTAACAAACTTTTTGTACATTGGACTAAGAAATGTTTATAATTAGATTGTTGTAATTATTTCTATCATAAGGATTTTATAAAATTATTATAATGGTGTTGTCAAAGTGACATCGGATTGAGTCTTTTTGTAGAGATATCAAGTGAAGAACATCTGAGTTCATTGCAACCAACTCCAAAATTCATAGAATTTTTTTATCATTGGAGGGATTTTGATATATAGAAGTTCATTATGAGAGCTTGGAGGTGATGAATTTTTCAACTCAACACGTATGAATATCTCTCTATATTAACATCCCATTCTTATTTATTCTAATCTATCAAAACGTTTTGTTCTAGGGATTCAATCTAAGGTATTGTAAAATCATCATAATAGTTTTTATTTTGTGTTCTCATATTCTAATCAATGTTTTGATCAAGGTATTATGAGGATATGAAGAATAGTAATACTAATCTAGATTATTGAGGGATTTAAGGGGGTTGGAAGATAGTTCTATCCATGATCACCATATCAAGGGATTTTGGGGTTTTGGAATAAAAATCTATTCTTATAATCATAATGATGGATTTGGTGGTATGTAATGACATACCTTATAGTTAGGTTGAAAAAATATGGATATATTTGGTTAAAAGTTTTTAATTTATAATCTCTTAATGTTAAATAGTATAATATATTTTATAATTATTTTAATTTATTTTACCTTTATTATAAAATTTTATATTACTTTTTTTAATACGTTTTATATTACACAGTTCAATTTATAATTGAAACGTTATTTTAATAATTTTCTTCTCATAACTTATTTATTAGACTGTTTGTGAGCCCACTTAATATACTCTGGACATTGAATGATTTCTATGTTTGATACATTTACTTAGATCATCAAATTATTTCCATGTATGATCACTTTAGGTGGTTTTTTATTTATGTTACTTTAATATTTTTCAACTATAATTTACCCCACTTATATCCATTTTCTAATGGGGGTATATTTAATATGAATAATTCTTTTGGTATTCATAAACATAACAAGGGTATTATAGTTTTTATTGTTAATAGATTTTTATTTTAATTGTTTCATTTGGTGACTTCAAAAAGGGGGATATCATAGCGGAAAATAATTATATTTTATTCTTTTTATTTCAATTTTATAAATGGAAAACACATTTTTAAATATTAATTTTATATAATCTTATATCCAATGTATTTTATAATGTTTTTGTAGAAAAACTATCTTCTTATTGAATGTATAAATAGTTTATAATTAAAAAAAATATTATTTAATTTGATACTTATGAAAATCTAAGATTATAGTCAATTAGACATACAAGTGATTTATCCCTTAGATAGAATAATGTTATGTATATCAGGAAAACCGATTTCATATACATTGGACTGATCATAATTTATATCAATCATACTAAGCTTACATCAATTCATTAGATTAAACATATTTTTCTATTGGAATAACAAATAAAATTAATTAGAGTGTTTGAATTATTTATATCATATAGAATTTATAACAGCATTATAATTGTTCTATCAAAATAATAGTAGGTGGAGCCATTTTGTAGATATGAAAAGGGAACCAAATATGAGGATGTTGAAACCAACTCTAAGACTCACATAAGTTTTTAATGTTTGAGGGATGAACATAAATAGATGTGTATTCAAGTATCATGGAGTTGATTCATCGAGAATCTCAACACATATGAAGATATCTCTTCCAAAACATCTTATCCACACACTTTTTAATGTTTCATAGAGTTGTGCTCTATTTATTCTGATAAAGGAATTGTAAAATCCATAGAAATGTTTTTCTTTTATAGTCACTTATTCTGATTGAGGTTTAGATCAAGGTCTTATTAGAATAAGACTACAGGTGATACTGATTAAGCTAGTCAAGGAATTCTATGGGATTTGGAAATAAATCTAACACTGATCATCATATAGGGAGATTCAACAGTTTTTAAATATAGATATATTATATTCATCATATTGAAGTATTTCCTAGTAAGGAAAGTTTGTACATATTTTTTGGTTGAAATCTATGAATATCTTAAGTAAGTATTTTTTAATTCTTGAATACAATGTTCAAAGTGTAAAATTTCTATTTTAATTCATTTAATTTATTTTTACTTTATTACATGCTTTTATATAACTTTTTTAAAAGAAGGTTTATATTCCATTAACAAATTTATATTTGAAGATTTTTTTACTTAATATTTATAATTTCAAATTTATCATACTATTTATGATCCTTTTTAATATACTATGATAATCAAATGAATTATTTTTCTGAAAAATTTGCATTGATCATCTGAGAAATTCTATGATTGATCACTCTAATATGTTTTAGTTTTGTCTTAGTTTCATTTTTGAAGCTATAAATCACCACCTATTGTAGACATCATATAAACTTATTATCCAATAGATATGAAATTTTCTATCATATCAAAACCACCTTATATTATTTCTTGATTTTTATTATTTTTAATTAACTTAATGAAATATTATTTTGATAAAATATTATTATGGACAATTTTAACACTATTTTATTAATTTGATATAAAACACACAAAGAAAAAGTTTTATTTAGATTAAAATATTTTAACACAACAATAATATTTCATATTAACCGATACAATTCATGGAGTACTATTATTTACTTTAATTATATCACTTAATATTTTTAAAAACTATATTTTTCTATTAATTAAATACATTTTGTTTTGGAATAGTGAAAAAAATTATGGTATTTATATAATACTAAAATAATATTAATAAATTACCAAAAATCAATATAAAATAATTATTTAAAAATTTTCTCTTGGTATTTATTCACAACTAGTTTATGTGCCTATGTCAATACATAAAGAATATTTAAATGAGAGTGAAATTTCGTTACATAATTTTATTTAAACGACTAAAAATAATTTTCCTGTACATGTGTCAATTAGAATAATGAATTTTGAGGTTACTCTGATAAGGGTTGACTTCAATTTATCTGATAAGGATTTGGATGAAAAATTATGTCCTTATAGTATATATTTAATATATATTAACCTAGTTTATCCTTTACTAAAGTGATAAAATTTAAGATGACCACTATTCATATGGATAATAAAATAGGGCCTATTTACTTAATGTGAACCTCAAAATTCTAAATATTTAAATCATTTTATATATATCAATACCTATAAATGTTCAAAATTATTTCTAAATTATGTATGATAAACGTGACAAAAAACTAATTTTTTGAAAGAAAATTATTTTTCAGCATAAAATTTTACGTATTATTTTACTTTTAATAGAAACATAGTTTTTAAAAGATTAAAATTTTTTATAAAGTAAATAATATTTTATTTTCATTAAAATCATTCAAAATTTGAAATTAATTTAATTTTTTAAAATAAATTTCATGCATAAAAACAAATTTTTAGGGAAAAAAACTTTTTTCCAGTTTCAAAATTTTTTTTCTAACAATCACAATTTTATAACTAATTACATAATTTAATAAATGTATAGAAAACACATTTTTTAGAATATACTTATTACTATTAATTCCTTATCATCCAATATCTAATTTATATAATAAAGTTAATATTTTAATAATGCGGTTTCATTACATGAACGCTGAGCTATGCCAATTGGATTATAAAAAAATGTTAATGAAATCATTGGTATATAATATTTAAGACATATATACCAGAATTTTTATTATACCACTGGTTAGAACAGTTTTAAAAAACGGTTGGTAATTCCTTGACCACATTACCCAGCTATGTGGCCTCTCCTCCTCTAATTTGACCCCACCTAGATCAAACCCTTTGTGTAAGAGGCATTTGGGATTCTTCCCCAACTAAAACAATCACTATTTACTTTCTATTTTTATTCCATTCTTATATAACATCAAATTAGTTAGTTCCAAATCCTTCAACTCTTCTTTCATCCATCATTTTAATGTTTTTATAGGACTTAAATATTAAACTAGATTCTTTTTTTCATAATTTTCTATATTCTTTAATGAGTTTATGTTTATTGTTTCATTATTTGGTCTTTGTTAATAATTTTATCATATTTTTTATTTTCTTTCATTATTTTTAAAATGGAAAATTAAGCATATTATTTCA
Source organism: Viscum album (assembly GCA_963277665.1). Lineage (NCBI taxonomy): Eukaryota > Viridiplantae > Streptophyta > Magnoliopsida > Santalales > Viscaceae > Viscum > Viscum album. Next base: position 92,395,864 of record OY728158.1, read on the forward strand.
AATATGAGTTGATGGATTTATTCTACAGACTTCTTTAGTCCAATGATGATGAGTTTTTGGTCACTCTTTTATACATATTTTTCAAGTATTTTTTTAGATATTATAATAAGAAATAAAATAAAAATGAATTGATTACATATTTGATCATTTTTTAATGGATCTAATGTATTATTGCTTAATTTGGTTTGACAATCTATTTCAGTTATAGAATTTTTTTTGGGCTGACAGATGTGTTGGTTTTTTTGTGGATTTATTATTTCTTATGTATGTATTAGATTGACTCCAATGAAATTTTATATATTTATCTAGTAATTGAATTGAAATAATAATGTAAAGTCTTAAATTTATGTTAATCTATACATGAAATTATTGTTGTCAAGAGGGTAATACCAAACACATTGTTTATCTGGATTGATGGATTTTCTGATTTTCTTTATTTTTATGATCATTGGATCAATATAAAGGGTCAATATTCAAAATTAACGCATATCCCACTAAATATTTGATAAATCCAATGTATTTTGGATATATTATTATAAAGGATTTGAAGTCCACACTGAATGGATGTTCTCAATGATGATAAGGTATGTCAAGGCTAACATTTGATATCTCATATGAATTTCATGAATATACTTTTAATATTTATTATATAATTTATTATGTGATTTTCTTGTATTTTATATCAGTTAAAACATATTTCACCACATTTAATGTCTTGTACACTTTTGCTTTTTAATAAAATTTCAGGGTGTATGACTTGATCTCCTAACTAAAATTTCATTCTTGCTATATATATATATATAATGAATAACTAACATTGAAACATAAAAATCAATATTTTACGACATATGATTAATTTAATTTATATTTATTTAGGGGTAATCAAAACATAGGATAGAATATAAATGTTGTAATTTCAAATATTCAAGATGAGTTTTGGATTATCCATCCTTTAGAAGATTATTTTTTTGGAATTTTATAAATGAAAGATTATCTAAATTCGATGAATCCTGTTGAAATACCATTGATTTATTAAAATTTATTTAAATGTACAATTATGTATTGAATACAATTTAATTTTTATACATAAAGGGTAAATGAAACCATCATAGAAAAACTAGTATATTACATAAAAAAGATGGCCAGAAAACCGTTGTATAACATAAAATTCATAAAATCAGTGGATCATTATGCTTTTTTAGTAATATAGATTTTAGCAAGATAATATTATGAAATAACAGTTCACATTATGTGGGAAATTAAAGGTAATATAGATATTTCTATAGAACCAAAATATAATTAAATTCATACAATCATTAAATAGAGAGAAAGAAAGGCGCTATGAAAATAAAAAACAAAAAAATTCAAGACACCCAGAAAAAATTATAAAGGGTATATGAAAATATTAAACAATACTCTTAGAATACTTAATAATTCATACATAGTTCTTATTTAAAGTTATGTTTTTAATGAAATATGGGGAAAATATAAAAATTATTCCCAGAAAAACATATGGTCTTCTAATAGATTATACCTTGAAGATCATAAAAATAAATAACTCTATTGATCAAGGAAGTCCACCTTAGGTCATTTATGAGCTTTTTTGACATAAAAACAATACTAAAGAAAATTATCATATAATAGGACTTTGAGGTAGGTATCCCATAAGAATCTATTTTATGGTTGTTCAATAATTATGAAGGGGATAAAATTAAAGAAATTAAGAAAATTTTTGTATAAACAATGTCTATGGAAAGAAATACTGAATCATGTGTATATTAATTTTTATTTAGTAAAAATCCACTAAATATGTGTGTATGACATAACTTCATGAAACTAAAACTCAAGGACTAAATCAGTTAATAAACAGTTGAAAATCGATTGGGATAAGGAGGAATTATTTAAAAGGTAGATTGATGAATTTTGACCAATAGAAAGTACAATTGAAGGAAAGATCATTGTGGCTCAATAAACACTCACTGGCCTTGCAAACAGATTTCCAGCAATAATGAAAACTCAAAAGATTATTCAAATATAGGAATTCAAACACATAAAGTGGGAGGCCAAGGTGAGGAAATATATTTTTCATTTTAAAAAATCATTTTTTGATGGAATATTATTTGGGGTAGTGGTATAAAAATACTTATGTATAAATTCAGAATTATTTTTAAATTTTCAATCATTTCAAAATTTTGGAATTGAATATAGGAAATATTTAGAGAAAATATATATACTTGAGGGAAGAAAACATTAATAAGATTCTTGAATTTAGTGAAATAATTTTTAATGAATAATGATCATGAAAAATTATTTGTTAAGAAACCAACCATATTCCCACTAAATGATAAAAAACAACAATAAGATCATGTATGATCAATATAAAGAAATGACTATAAGGGAATATAAAATAAACACTTTTTATGAGGCTACACATTCTAATTTCTTTTTTAAATTGTATTGTTTTTTTTTCTTTGGAAAATTATATATTGACCATAGTAATTATGTTTGTATTTTTTTAGCATAATATGAAAATATTGGAAGATAAATTTGAAAAAAAAAATTCACAATCACAACCTATTAAAATATTTTCAATGAAAATGGGGGTGTTTAAGTCAAAGACTGCATTATTATGTATTTTCAAAACCATTTCCTAAAACGAAAATATATTTCTCTTTAGGTGTTATCTAGCATTGACGTATTATAGTCTAAAATTTAATAGATCGACACAATATTCTATAAATCATATTATCTTGCCTTACTAATTTGGAACATTTGTTTCCTTAAAAAATTTCCCCATAAAAATATGACCTATTTTTTATTACATAACATATAGAGTATTTCGACAGAGTGTTTATCAGTACCTAGTATCCAATTACTACACTTTTCATGTTATTCCCAACTTCTTATAAATTTTTATTCATTAGTTTTATTACTAATTTAATTTCATTCTAAAACATTACATGTCTTTTTCTTGTAAAATCTATAATCATATTCGCCATATCAATTCATGAAATCCATAGAATGATTACTTTTTCAAATTGTGTGTATTTTAATCCTAATGAAAATACATTTCTTAATGTATCTGCATGACACTTCATGATTCCACTATAGTGTAGTTTTTTATAGATGAATTTTACAGTCTTTTTCTCCCATGTGAATGAGTTTCTACATTTTTTTCTTTTATAAAACCCATTGAAATTTCAATTATTCATCACATTACTATTGAATTTGATCATTCATAATATTCATAGTGAACATCATTCCATTTAATGGGCAACATTAAATAAGAAATGATAGTCAAATATTCCTATAAAATCCCTAAGATATGTTCTTATGGTATTCTAAAATATAATAACATAATATATATGTATATATAATAAATCACATATTGTCTTGAAATTTTTATCAAAATAAAAATACAATCAATTTATTCTTAAATGTTCATGTGATCACACCACCAGATTCAAAAAATTTATTGAGTAATATATACTTCATATTAACCATTAATATTTTGGGTTAAAAGGATACACTTTCTCCCTAATCATTGGTTTATAATATTCACTTTGATATGTATAAAAACAAATTAAATATCTGAAACTAATATAGAAATATACATTTTAATTATGAACTAGGAATGTGATGAGATATAACATTCTAATGGCGATTGAGGTGATGATACTCATGGTAATAATGATAATGATAAATATGATGATAATTATACTAAAGATAATGATATCTGTAAGGTTTTTCGTGATGCTAGTGATGATTATGATGGAATCGATCATAATGAGGGTGATACCAATCCCCTCCTTATTTTAGTTGATATTAAATAGCATTATTTGTGGATTGTGTTTAATGTAAAATTTTGATCAATTATGAGTATTTTATATGCATTTAATAATATTATAAATGGTTATATAACTATTGAAATTATCTCATAAAATTATAACTACAAAGTATTTTTACTATATGAAATGTGTGCAATGGGTGATGTTTTGTTCATAAGATGAGGTATTGATTATGGGGAGGTGTTATAGGGAATTGTCATGTTGTTTGTTGGTTGAGGAACTTATACTAATTGTTTTCTAAATTGTTGTAGTAAATATATACACATGGTTTCAACTTAAACCATTGGTATATCAAGTTTTTTTATCCTGGAATGATATAACTACATTTCATACAACTATTGCAATGCCCCAAAATTCTAATGTAAGAACATTGTATTCGATAGCGTGTATGACACACAACACAATGTTTGTAAGAGAATATAATATCCCAAATCATTATAATTTAATAACAATTTTAAATAAATTTAATATATTCAATAGCTTTCAATGCATGTTTCACAGATTTAGCATTCACGATACGCAAAAAAGACTTTCATCGATGACTTCTATTACTAGCAAGCCTGAGATATAATGAATAACAATATATTAATAAAACATTATTAATAAATATATTAAGATATATCTATACCATTAAATTATTTTTTAAGAATATTATTAACTAACATATTAAAATATATGAATTAGAAAAATAAAAAAATAATTCATAGACCACCAATTAATTATAAAGGAATAAAAAAACAAATACAATCGAAAGGGAATATTTTTATAGAAAACTATTTTTAGGCTTACAACGATTTTTTATCGTAATATATTAGATTAATTAAAATTAGTGAGTGAAATTAATGTAATATATAAACATTATATATTAAATAAAATATTATTATTTAAATTCAATAGATTTTATATGCATAATATAATAATAAATCTTGTTTTATATTTTGAAAAGCTATTTTTTAAAAAATTCAATTATATATATATTTCTAGAGAACCTAATTTAAATATATTATTCTGGAAATTTTAGACATTTAATTTGACTAAATAAATTAAATTTTTAAAATTGAAACAAAAAAATTAGGTTGCGGTGAATTGTTTGTATTTTTCTATGAGGTTTCATTTATTGATCAAAAGTGAAAATACAGAATTTTAATTCAAAACTATTTTTTCATTTAAGTTATTTATAAGGTTAATTTATATTTTTTATTAGTATTAAAGATTAATTAGATGAATTTTATATCATTTAATACAGTCTATGGTTTTTTAATAAATTTGACTCTGAAATTTGATATAAAAACATAGAAAGCTTTTGAATGTCTTTACGTGAAAAATCTGCTTTGTAGTCTCGTCTGGTGGGTTAAATTTAAAATAATATATTCCAATTCTGTGAATACAATTTGGATAATTGGATTAAATATTTTGAAATGGTAGTAATTTATTATTTACTATAAATTAAACTTAGTTTTCATCCAAAAATATTAATTGTGGTGATTAAAATTAACTAAAATGATTAATAGAAAACTTTTCTTAACAAGAAACTATGCCTTAAATGTAAGTGAAAAAATGACATGATAACATTTAAAAAATCCATTGGATGTACATATTTAAATCCTATCCTTTCTTGATTCTATTTTTTTATTTTTGGATCCATTTTTCATATGAAAAAAGTAGTTCTAATTCCCTTTACATGAATTTACAAGACTAAGACTCATCCTCCACTATAAAAAAGTTCTCACACATCCCTCTTACATGCACCTCTCAGGAAACATTGTCTTGACCATGATCATCCAAAATTTCCTATAAATATTCCTCCCATAATCCTTTAATCCACCCTCTCGGCATAAATCCATGTAAGGAAGTCCATTGGTTCAATCGAAAATGAGTTGCCCAAAGAAGTAGAACATAAAGCGATTTTACCCGGAAGAAAAAACACAGAAAGGAATTTTCATTTCACATTTTTAATCAACATTATAAAATTCATATTAAAAAAATAATTATCTTTTTTAGACTATATAGTTTATATTTTGATTTATTATATCATAAATTTATTTATCATCATGGTATTTTAAGTTCCAATTTTAATTAATTCTTCTAAGGGGATTCGAGTTAAAATATACTAAGATGAAACTAATTTCACAACCCACTTTATTTTCATTGGGTTATATTACTTCCTCATTATTAGTAATATTATAATATTATGTCTGTAATGAATTTTCATAATATATTTTTTTATTTCAGATTTTTTATATGGATTTACATTTGACACACATATTTTGTTAATTGATCGATTCTCACCTCCATGTTTTGGTTTTTTCAAAGGTCTACATCACAATCACATTTTATTCATGATTACATATACAAAAATTTCCCTCATAGGAAATTATTGTATTATTGTTTAATATACCATTTCATTTTATTCTTCTCTGGTTATTTATGAAATTTCCCAGTAATAGTTCAAATTTCCACTCTTTGGCATTTAAAATGTTTTAAATTTTTTTTTCATGAAATCCTGACACCATTTCCCTATTTATTTGGAGAACCTGATTCCTTCTAAAAACACTATTTTCTAAAAAAGTTTTTCAATAATTTTTATAATCTATTAATGGTAAATTTTAAATAAAAAATTTTAAAAATTATTTTCAATGAAAATGTCTTTCTTAATATTATTCAAAACCAAAGGATATTTTCCACAAGAATTTTATTAAAGTTATTGTTTAATTTCTTCAATGACTACAAGCCTTAATTTTAATCAACTGTGGATATTTTTTTACTGATTCGATCCATATTATTTGTATAGATATTTTATGATTGGTTTTTCCAAGGATAATATTGAAATTCACTATTTTGAATCCTTTTTTCCCCATTAAAATATTTAATTTTCTATGATCATTTGAAATTTAATTTCCCCTAATTATTCATATCATTTATCATGAATATATCTATTTCTTAAATTGTATATCATTTTAACATCATGTTTTTAGATTGACTAGTTATATCATGAATCTCAATATTATCATCAAATTCTTTATTTCATTTAATTCATATGGAATTATGATCCAAATGTTTCATGGTAGTATGGGACACTTTAGTTTTTTTAAAATATTATTTTCTTAAATATTGTTTTCATTATCTTAAAATTTTATCTCCATTCATCAACATCAATTACCTTTTTTTAGTTATCCTCGCAGGGAAAATATTGATAAATTTGTATTCTTTATTCATTACGTATATTTTAGGATGAATATTGTCTCTGAAATAAATATATTATTCGATATGTAGAATTATTTGGACATGAAATGATGGGTGAGGCCCAGAAATTATATTTCACCAAGATTCATCATCACGTATTCATGAGAAAAATATTTTTTCACATTTATCAAGTTTCTACTTGTAGTTTTAAACTTTCTAAAGGATAGATCTTGAAAGTGTATGTGTTTATGTTCCTCAGACATGATGTCCAAAATTAATAATTTCCTTCATTTTGAATTAGTACTTATTATCGATGAGATTTTCACTATGAAAAAGTCAATGGATGCATTTTATTCTCAGTTTACTGATTAAATTACATGTGCTTCAGTTTCATACCTTTCCATATTAATTTTTTCTAATCTAGTTATTTAAATGGAATGTTTTTAGTTATTTACCTTTCCATATTGTTTATGTGCTACCTTCTATCATTACTGATTACATATCATGTTTCTTTAGTTATTACCTATACATACTAACTATTCTCATAGATTCATTATTAATTCTGTTGTACGTTACCCTTACTGAGGATTTGATCCCCCCTTATTTTGTTCCCTTCATAAGGAATCTATTAAGATTACTGAGAAATATATGGATGCATATCATATATGTAATACTTATATTATCCTCAAATGAAATGAAATAAATTATGTTGTAATTAGTGTATTAATCTGTAATATAAGACCCATGTACGTTTCTAGTTTACCAAGACTAATAAACTCTTCAGTCCATTGGGATATGATTCCTTGTAATCATACCAATTTAATGATACTAGAAACATGATTCTTGCTTTCTTTGGTTGGTTCAGTATACTTGGTATTAGAGGAAGTTTGGTATAAACCATGGGAACATGATTTATAATACATAGATTATAGAAAAAACCCTAAAATAGAATTTCAGTATAATTATAGGTGAACATCAATGAAATTTTTTTAGTAGAGATAATGTGGGAATTCCAAGTATTACATCCCTAACTATATACTACAAGTGGATGTGGTTCTAGCATATATGATCATATGGTCAGCAACATAGACATGGTGTATTAGTCATGACTCGAGTGTAACTTGGAATATGGAAACGGGCCTTACTACAGACCTGTTTTGCACTCCTGATGGATATGATTAGGATAATTCACATTCCATTTAAAAACAATTATAAATTATTTGAATAGATTATGACAATGAATGATATTGATTAAACTCTAGACCATGGAAGGGCATATGTGGAAATAAATGGATGAAGTATTTATGTAGTATGGTTATATTGAAAACATAGATAAAATGCAATTTCATGTCTAAATTTCAAGGCTATTCATCATAAATTTTGGAAAAATTATATTCATTAAATTTATATGGATTTATAAAATGAAAAACTTTATAATAGGTGACAATCCATCATAATTTTCATGGTCATGGGGCATGAACTAGTGACCAAAGGACAGTAATAACTTAATTCTAACCACTATCCTACATAATGTTCTTATTAATATGATATTGCTTCAAATTAAATAATTTTATGAATAAATAATAATAACGAACCAGTAGTGTTACTTTTAGGTTTAATAATTAATTTATTAACCATATAGGTTATGGTAAATAATTTGAGACCAATAGTTATATTTTTACCACTATATGGGCCTTCTGATCCTGTAAAAGTGTATTTTAATGCTTTAGGAATCAAATTTAATTTTTGGATCTTTATTTCCTAATGCAATGAATAAATTGAAAATTGATCAAGTAACAACCAAATGATGAATTTTTTGGTATAAATATATCATGTAACTGTATTTCCTTATATTCTTGTTCAATAAATGAATTCCCCAACATTAAGAACAATATACTAAAACAAAAATTTTGTCCTAACAACATATTTTTTGGTGAACTTATGGTATATTAAATCATCATAGATTTATGGATTTTAGTACCCCAACATTCCATTGATCATTCACATTTTAGTGTGTCATGTCCTCAATAACTCACAATAATTATTTATGTGGTTTCTCTAATCATGTATCTCAACCTTCCACTAATATTATCTTACATAGAGACCTGGTGATATGTTATTCCATGTGATCTTCATAATTCCCATTATCTCTTTTATAGAAAATGTTTAATGAAACCTTCTCACATTGTGGGATTTCAACATAAGAAATAAAAAAATATTACCAAGATTGAATTTAAATTGTGAGGATGAAGTTTTATTGAGATGGGGAGAATGTATTGCCCTGAAATTATAAAGTAAGAACATTATATTCAATAGGGTGTATAAGAGGCAATACCAAGCATGTAAAGGAATATAATATCATGAGAATTAATAATATAATTACTATTTTAAATAAATTTAATATATTCTATAACTTACAATGAATGTAACATAGTGTTATCTTCAGTCACACCCAGCATCAACTTTCTCTAATGACTTTCAATAAATGCAAGCCTGATTTCTTCTAAAAAACAAAATATTAATAAAACACTATTATTCAATATAGCAAAATATAACCTAGCTATTAAATTATTGATTATTAATTATATTTACTGACTTATGAAAATATATAATTTTTAAAAATATATAATAAACTCATATGTTACCAATTAATTATAAATTAATATTAAAACCAACAGAATATAAAGATAATGTCTTTATAGAAAACAATTTTATGCTTAAAATTCTATTTTATCCTTATAAATTTAATTAATTAAATTTATTGAGTAATATTATTTTCATATATATATATAATTGTTAATTATTAAATAAAATATTTTAAAATTAATCTAATATATTTGATTGGAATAAGATAATAATAAATCATGTTTTACGCTTAAAAATTGTATTTTTCCAAAAATGAAACTTTACCACCCTTTGATGAAGTACCTATTTTAAATCCAATTTTTTGAACTTTTAAAAATTTAATATGAAAAAATAAACATTATTTTTTAAATAAAAAAAAATTGTTTAGGGTGATTTTATTATTATCCTGTTCGGTTTCATTTATTTGATGACTAATGAAAAATACTAAATTTTAATTCAAAACTAACATTTCATCTAATTTATTTAAAAGATTAAATTAAATTATCATTATTTTTAATGAGTAATTAGATAAATTTTAAATCATATAATCCTACTCTGGTAAATGGAATCAATTCACTTAGAAATTGGATATAAAAACATAGTAATTTTTTTCGACATTTTTACTTTAATTCCCTATATTAGAATTCCATATGTGTGATTAAATTTAAAATAATTTATGACACTTATATGATTTAGAATTAGTAAAATGGATTCCATATTTTGGAATCAGTGTAATTTATAATTGATAATCAGTTTAACATAATTTTCTTACCAAAAATATTAGTGAAAGTGATTAAAAATAATTACAATGTTTAAGAGAAAACATTAGCTTAATATGCAACAAAACATTAAACTTAAGAGACAAAATGAACATTAAACGTTACTAAAAGCCATTGGATAGACATATTTCGACCCTATCCTCCCTTAACTCAAATTTGGTTCATTTTTATCAACATTTCATAGAAAAAATGTGGGTGGAATTCCTTTTTAAAAATTTACAAAAATGCCACTCCATTGATATAAAAATGTGCTCACACATCCCTCTTCCTCAAAACTACCAAACCTCATTGGATTGACCAAGATCTATCCAAATATCTCTTAAACATCCATACATTAATCCTAGATACCTCAATTTGGTTATCAATCATTCCAAGGAATACCTTTAGTGAAAGGTAAGTTGATTTTAATAAAGAATAGGAAGTTAAAGGACATTGACCCTAATGGAAACACAAAATAAGGGAATTTCATCTCATTTTTTACATCCCTAAGATGAATTTCGGATTCATCACTTACTTATATTTTATGGTGTACCTATTTCAAATTTTGATATATTATATCATGAATTTTTTTATCTTGATGGTATTTTGAGTTTTGATTTGAATTATCTCTTCTATGTGATTTGTGATAAAAATTCCTAAGTGGAAAATAATTTCATAAACAAATATATTTTCATTAGGATATATTGCTTCAAACATGTTGTTAATATTATAATATTATGTGTGGAATAATGATTCAATATATAATTTTGCACTTTTTGTATGTGTGTTTCCATATTAAATGCTTAATCTATTTAATGATTTATTATCAAATAAACATTATAGTCTTCTCCAGGGTTTACATAAAAATGTCCTTTGATCGTTATTTTCTATACTTGAATTTATATTAGATAAAATTATAGGATAAATTTTCAATAATCCCTATAATTTTATTCTAATATAGTAATCCATTCTAACTACTCAATCTATACATATAAAGACATTACATTACTTTTTTATATTACTTAATACATGACACAAATATAAACCCAAAAAACATTTTAGTTTAGTTCCTTTGGAAAATTGGAACATAATTTTATAACATGGTGAAAGATATCCCACATCTCTTGTAAAGATCTTACACTTTTCTTCCTACCTAAAACCAATTATTATATTATGGAGAGAGGAAAATGGAAAAGGGTGAGATTAAATGCTCAATAAAGGAGAACATAGATAACATAAAACAAAACATAAACATAAGAATATAAAAAAACAACATAATGTTTCAATATAAAAATCTTGACTGAGGAAATAGATCAAGGCATTACGTAATAAATAGATCATAAAGTATCATTAACCATGATAAAATATCATTGGTATATAACATAGAATTGTGGAAAACAATAAGCACATAATATTATTTCCATAGCATCAAAGGCATTGCTTCCAAGACCATAATAGTGGACAAATCCAATTACAGAACATTGTTTAATTGTTGTTCTAACCATTTATTGCTAAACAAAATTTGCATTCTGTTCCATCCATGTATTACTGAACCGTATTTACTTGTTTTTCCATCCTTGTATTAATGAACCATATTTAAAATCCATTTCAGTCATGTCTATATCATGAGATATAAATCTTTAATTAATGAATTAGTGTGAGATATAGGTCCCACCCGTCTCATAATGAAATCATTTTAACACGTACCACACACATAAAACCTAAATCATTTGTCACAGAATTACCCATGAAATGAAATGGGATTCTTAAACATGATTACATCTTAAACTATCATTCCATAATTAAAAAAATAAAACCATAGTGATAATATGGATATAAACATTACCTTATTTATAGAGCATCATATAAGATGGAAAATAATTTTGAAAAAACACTTGAACTTAATTCATATGAAAAAAAATCATTTCTTCATAAAAAATGTTTTCCTTCTTCAAAACACTGTGAAATTTTAAAAGTAAAGAATTTTTTTGAAAATGAACATAAAATCGTTTATAGAAAGCTTCATGAAAATAATGTGTCATGAAACAGTAAAACTTATTCCAGCCGTATAAGTTAAAAAACCAATCTCCTCAAACTTTTTCAAGAAACGTCATAAAGTACCTCAAAACGAATAAGAACAGAAGATTAATTTAAAAAAAATTAATTAAAATTCACCAAAGGGTACAATTAACTTTAAAAAATCATATAATAATAGATATAATATTATATAATTTGGAAACATGGATTTGGATGATAAATATAACCAATTAAATACTTATGTATAAATAATATCGGATAAAAATGTGATTGAAAATTATCCCTTACCTTAGGTATGATATGCTTCATATGTATTTCAACCTCCTGTATAATGATTTAAATAATTTCACTAACTTATTTCTGAATCATATTAATTTTTATTATATCATATAATATTATATTCTCTTTTGTTTATTAGTAACATTTCTTTTTTACTCGTTATTGGTGTATTAACTTCTTTATGTTCTTAAGCATGTTTTGTCAAATAAGTAACGATTCAATGATTTTGATATAATTATATCATATACATAATAATATTAAAATAATATATACCATATTTATTCAATTAATTCATTTATATAATCATTCCTTAAGGAAGATCATGTAGAATAAATCACATCGCATTGTGGAGACGATAGGTCGTATGTACGCATGAGTGACGATATCGTTCCCATAGTTTTTGAATGGTATTGAAATGGATGGTGTATAATATTTAAGAAAAAATTTAATTTTATAATAATCAGATATATTTATTACTTCCATCATTATACCCATCTAGGTGTGATGGTGATGAAAAATATATTACACTACAACGTGGAAATGTTATGTCGTACACACATGTGGTGATTTCATTTTTCATAGGATGGATAGAAGATGAAATATCATTTTTTGAAATTCATAATAATATATCAACATACAAGTGATACTAGAGTTATTATGTTATAATGAAGTAACTCATAAAGAGGAAGTACAAGAATAAAAAAGTTTGAAAGAATCAGTAGAGGAGATAACCTCTTCTTCGACGTTCTTCCAATAAATATCCCATTAGAGTGTTGTAGATTGTCTTTTATAAATACAAGAACCTATTAGAACACATCTAGGGATGTTTTTAAGGTAAATGGGTTTGGTATGGCTGATCTCAAAGGCTTAAATTGAAGTGACGATTTGAGGGAGGGAGTGACATTTTATAATTGAGGTGAGGGATAATTATGGAAGCCTCAAAATTTTATTTATAATAAAATCAAACCCCACTTAAAAACCTTGAAAATTTCTCAATTTGGAAGATGAGGTGATATAGGTTTGTAGCCTCATAAAACAATAAATCTTATACAATTTTCTATATCCATTTAAACCTTGTCATTTAAATAAAACATAATGGTATTCTATTTCATTTTAACAAGGGTAACAAATATTTCAATACTAAAAGGGTAAAAAATTTAAATATTTAAATTCTATTTGATAAGTAATAAATAATTTATAACATCTTAGACCATATAATAATTACACTATATTTTCTAAAAAAATAATGATTTTTACATAAAATAGTGAAACATTAATTTTACAAAATATCAATGCTGTCAATTTTGACAATATTAATTTCAAGGATTTTTAAAAATAAGATGATAAGATTTTATACTAATTTTTTTTTTACCATATTCTTAAGGGATCAATATCATTTGGAAACTTAATTTTACAAATTAATTAGCCAAAATTATATTTATTTCATTATTTTTAATAACATTTATATGATATTGTTCTTAATAAAACAATTACTACAGAAATTTTCTTTAATTATTAAATATACCTACTTTTTGCATAAAAATTAAAACTAAAATACTATGATAGATATAAGTATAATATTTTTCATTATAATACTATTAGTAGAATATTTTTCTATAAAATCATCCTTTATAACTGTTATATTTATTAGGTTATGAATCTGACAATGTGAACACCACTTAAAATAAAATATTATAAGTGTCACAATATCTTATATAAGGCTCAAAATGGTCACTCACTCGACCCTTGGATTAATTTTATCGATATATACTCAACCAATACAATTTGATAAATATTTATGGCCTATTAATGGTTATTATCATTTTATTAAAAATTTGTTTATTTATTTTTTATCAATTAAATAATTTCTGCATCAACCATATATAAAACACTAAAATAATTATATATTTTATAAAAATGAAAAATAAATTACCATGATAAGGAAAAAAATTTGGTCTTTAAAACGAGTATTTATTATCAACTTCATCTTCTATATAACCTTATTTTAAAATGATATATTATTTATAACATGGATGTGACATCTTTAAATTTTCATTAAATAAAATTTTATAAATACCATAATATATCACAAATGTACTTTAAATGTAAAAAGTAAATTTATATAATGTAAATTTGTTTATTAAGTTAAAAATTATAATTTATATTCATTTATGCCACCCATTTTTTAATATGTGAACACATAAAATATATTAAAGACATAGAAAATGACACTTTGTTTCTTTCATTTATTTAAATATTATTTAAGTCATTTTTAGGGAAAAACTCCCATTAAATGATATTTTTTTCATCATGAAATTTTAAGGGTTGATTTTCATTGATCGTTTTTTCATTTGTTTTGGTCATTTTATAGTCATTATAATTTTATTTTTATCCTAAATTTCAAATTTACTCTTTATCATGGTAACAAAATTTATCATAGTTCCTATTCATATTGTTCAAATATAAAAGGGACCTACATACCAAATTTGTACCTTCTAAATCAAAATTTTACACCCCTTTATCATAATTCCAATCAAATAATTTTCAAAATTAAATATAAAATAAATCTGGTAAAACGTCACGAAAAACAATTGTTTTGGAAAAATACCCCTTCCTAAATAGAAAATATTTTTATAAACAATTAGTGTATAAAATAATTCTAAAAACACATAATTGGATAAAAATTAGTAGTATATAATTTAACCTTAATACATAAAAATAATTTTACTATGTAATGACTTTAAATAAAAAAAATTTCAAAACAAATTTGTATTTTCACAATTTATTAAAAAAATGAAACTTATCAAATAAAACCAAACATTCAATTATAGTAAATTTTCATAATGCTCATAAAAATAAGAAGTTTATTTTTTCATATTGAATATGTGAATGTGTCAGAATATCAATTTAAAATGGGGGCACCATCAAAAGGCAGTAAAACTGTATTTTAAAAAAAAACAGTTCTTTTATTTGAAAAATTGAATTTTTTCATATATCATGTTCTAGAAAATACATAAGATGAATTTTAATGTTATATGGGAATAAAAACTTGGTTAATATTATTCAGAACGCCTAGTTTATATCCTATTAAATAATAATATTTTGATAATATATTGTTTCTTTGTGAAACTTAGTATTGCATACAACACAAACTATAGAAGAAGGTCAATCTTGCGTGTAATGCAGGATAAGTTAGTGTTGATTTTTTTACAGGATTAATTGTTTTTTGTGTATAATATTATCTAAACATAGTTCTTTTATACATTGAACAAAATTTATACTCAGTGTTGCATGAAATGAAATCTTTCAAAAGAACATTAAATTGTGTGTAACACGGGCTAAGAATAGTGTTGCGTATACTGCAAAATAATCGTGGTGTAGCATAAAACACAACACATAAAATAAATTAAAAATAATATATCTAATAAAATATCATGGTTTTATATTAAACACCCTTAAAATTAATATCTCCCTCAAAATTATTCTGGGTTATACAATGTTTACTACTTAAATGTTTCTTGTATAGAAACCGACATCGTAAAAAGGAACTATAAAACATCATTTTAAAAAAGGAATGTTGGAAACATAACAGTTACCCAAAGTAATTAATCACTAGGTTTCTTTATAAGTGGACATTAGTGGGAATTGAAAACATGGATATAGAAGAAAATTCTAAACATCATGTTCTGATGAAGAGAGATAGAGATCTAGGTTAAGAGAAAGATAACACTCAGAAATACAAATATTTGCATTGATTTAAGGGACCATATGATTAATTATATAAGAAGTTACTAAAATAATATTTTTAGTTTTCAATATTATTTTCCAAATGTTGAAGACTTTTGCATGAGAATAAATAGTCACTTTATTTTGGTAGAATCTCACCACAGTTCATGACATGAAAATTTTCCACATCATCTCTTATTTAATGAAATGATGTTGAATTTTTCATTCTTGAAATGTTAGTAGATCATGTGATATAATGATAGGTCATTCCATCTATCTTTATCACAAAAAGGTTATAACAACCTGTCATATATACATACATACATATATGGTGAGATATATCTTTTATGGTTCCAAAAATGGACTTATACACCATCTATCATACCGCATAAATAAAAGAAAACTAATTCATAAGAACTATGGACTTCCCATAGGCCAGTGGTAGGTGATACATTCCAATCACACTTCGTTTATGGGATTGATTCTGCATCCTTTTGCGACATGATAGTTTTTCTCTCATCCTACTTGTTTTGTTTCTAAAACTTTACTATTACAACATTCAATAAATAATATTTAAAAAAATGTTTAAACTAAAAAAAACACAATCATATGTTCAACATAATATATTCAAACTTTTAGTCTAATTGAAAATATTTATATCCAAACTCACAGTACAAAAAAACAATTACAAGAAATGTCAAATAACAAGTATGTGAAAACCATCATTTATCCCTAATATATCATATGATATATATTGTTTGTCACAATTTAGATATTTTATTGAATTTATCGTGCATTTTCTTGAGTCATGGTAATAACCTGAATTACCATATATCCTTATTTAAATGATGCATGTTTCCTTATTCGAAAATTTATTGTATATATTCCATAAGTCCTAAAAATATGTATTTTATATTCATGATATAATAATACTAAATCCATAATTATTTCTCAATAAAATACAATCACCCACATTACTTATTCAAATCCAACATTTCATTATCCAAACATCATTATCTTAACATAAGTGACATATTTAGGGTTATCATTCCCTAAATGTGTTTTCCCAAAACATATGAATCACATTTCATGGTTTCCAGTACCATATACTTACGAGGAAACCAAAATGGACTAATGAATAGATATTTCAATATTCTATAATGTAATAAAATTAACTACACAAAATAATTCCGGATAAACATGCAATCATTGCACTATATTCTTAAATATTTGACCAAGCTACAATACCTTCATTCATCTCATATCTCATTCGTAGTCTCTTCATCATCAACAATATTAATACCAATCATATAACCATGATTACTCTCGTCAAGATATTCTCCCGTATATAATTTATGATCATAATTACAATACATTCCACGTCTAAAACATTTAACCAAAATTGATTCCTTTGGAATACCATTGTCCTTTTCTATTGTTTTGACTGAACATTTTCCTTTAAAATTATTTAATTTGTCTCCTTATTTTCCACATTCAAAGAATTTTCCCATTTCTATGAATAATTATACTTGATGTGTCTTCCTATATAATTTATATGTGGAAAATTATACTTTATTTTCTTTTTAGTCATCACAAAACTCCATCGTTCTCTTCTTAGGTGGGTTTGGAAACTCAGAAAAGTTCATATTGTTTATCATATTATGATATTTTTTATTAGGAACAATAATTATGTTTCTCCTTCCAACATCCATTTCATTTGGTGTCTAATGAGAAATATCATTCCATTTTCTATTATATTCTCCATTGACATGAATCCATTTATTTACAACCATTTTCAAAAACCCCCCAAATAATTGAGTAAGTGGAATAAAATAATGCTATAAAAAACAACATAATCAATGGGGTGTAATTTCAATCACTACCATCTTAGGTTTAATATAGGTTATCCATTATCTGTAGCATAATTCTAAGACTGTATCCTATAGTTAAACTTACTTGTATGGACATACCTAGCCATACCTAATAAATATCTATAGGGATCTCAATAATGTTTTCTCATCATAGTTTCTAATGGTTAAAAAACCATCACTCTGATACCAACTCTGACGAACCATGCTTGAAGTACATGGAAAGTACATTACTTTTGTGGAATACGCAATACATGACACAGACAGACTCCCAATGATCGTATTAGTTTAGTTCCATTGGAAACATGGAACGTAATAATTTAACCTGATGAATGATCTTAAACATATACCATAAAGATCTTACCCTTTTTTTCCAACCTAAAACCTTTTTTTATATCCTGGGGAAAAGAAATAAGAAAAAAGGTGCACTCAAATTCTCTGTATGGGTGAACATGGAGAACATAAAACAAACCATAAAAATAAGAATGTGAAAACATAAACATAAAGGTTAAATATCAAATTATTGAGTCCTTGAATAAACATTGGCAGTAGGTAAGGAACATATCATAATTGAACATTAACCTTGATAAAATAGCATTGGCATAAAACATGGAATTCTGGAAAAAAAATAAGCACATAATATGATTTTTATAGAAACCAATGAATTTATTCCAAGACCATCATAGTGGATAAAATTCATTACTGAATTAGGTTTACATTACTATACAAGAATTTATTATTGAATCATATTCACTTGTTGTTCTAGCCATGTATTACCAAACCAAATTTACTTTTCATTCTTGCATAATATTCCTAAAACAAATTTACTTTTCATTATTGCATAATATTCCTAAACTAAATTTACTTATCATTACATTAATTTATATATCATGAGATATAAATCATTACCCAATACATTGAAGGTAGATATATGTCTCAACAATCTCATAATGAAATCATTCGTACAGGTTCCACATAGAAAAAACATAAATCATTCGTCATAGTGTAATAAAAGAAATAAAATGGGTTTATTAAACATCATTCCATCATAAACTATAATTACATCATTAAAAAATAAAATCATGCTGATAATAGGGATATAAACATTACCTTATTTAAAGAGTTTCATCTGAAATGGAAGATAATTTTGGAAAAACATTTGAACTTAATTTTTGAGGAAAATATCAATTCTTATTAAAAAATGAATTCCTTTCTTCAAGTACAATGTAATTTTAAATGAAAATAATTTAGTTGAATATAAACATGAAAATGTGTAGATTAAGATTCATGGAAATAAGGTGTAATGAAACTATAAAAACTTAATCATTCCATATAAGCTAAAAAAACATTCTCCTCGTACTTTTAAAAGAAAAGTCAAAAAGTGCCTCAAATCGATTAAGGATTTAAGATTATTTTCAAACAATTTAATAAAAATTCAAAAAATAATAGAAATAAATTTAAAAAATTTAATAATAATAGAAATAATATTACATAATCATGAAACATGGATGTAGATGATAAATATACCATAGTAAATACATATGTATAAACAATATCGGATAAAAATGAGATCATAAAATTATCTCATACCTTTGATCTAATAGGCATAATATGTATCCAAACCTTCTATATAATGATTTAAATAGTGTCATTAACATATTAAAGAATCATATTCATTTTTATTATATTATTTATTATTATATTCTCATCCATTTTAAAGTAACATTTCTTTGTCACTTGTTATTTTGGAACTAACAACTTTATGTTCTTATACTTGTTTTGTTGAATAAGTTCTTATTTTTCTTATTAGTTCATACTTATATCAGATAAATAATTATTTTAGAATAATTTATATAATATTTAATCTTTAAATTAAATTATATAATAATTATTTAATGAATATCATAGAGAACTAATAACATCGCATCGTGGATACTGTAGGTCGTACGTACGCACAAACGATGATATCGTTTCAATAATTGTTGAATGGTATTGACATGGATGGTGTATAATATTTTAGAATAAATATAATTTTATAATAATCATATATAGTTATTACATCAATCATTATACACATCCATATAATATGGTGGTGAAAAAAAAATTACACCACAACGTGGAGACGGTAAGTCGTATGTACGCACGTGTGGGGATTTCATTTTTCATATGAAGAATAAAAGATGAAATATGGTTGTTTCATATTCATAATAAAATTTCAGTACACAAGTGATATTTTTTTTATTTAACAATGATAAATCTCATGAAGAGGAAGTACAATAAGTAAGTAGTTTGATATAATCCGTTGAGGAGATTACCTCTTCTTGGTTATTGTTCCTCTAAATCTCCACTTAGAGCACTGGAGTTAGTATTTTTAGAAGAAAATAAACTATATAATTTTTTCAAGGGATGCTGATAAGGGAAATGGGCAGGGTATGGTCGATCATGAGAGCTCAACATGATATGAAGAGATGATGGAGGAATTTCTCTCTTATAATTAAGGTGAAAGGCACTTTTGGAAACCTCAAAAATATTAATTTTTAATAAAATTAAAAACCTCATTAGAACCTCCAATATTTCCCAATTTTGAATATGAGGTAATATAGAGTTGTATAATAATCAATGAATGAATTTTTTACAAGTTTCTATATCCATTCAAACCTTATCTTTTCAATTTTACACTTATTTATTCTATTTCATTTTAAATAAGGTAGCAAATATTTCTATAAAAAATAAGTACAATATTTACTTATTTTATGTAAATTTGATCATAAATTAATATTTTAGAAAATATTAGACCATATAATATTTATTATATATTTTATAAAATGCCTTTTGGTTTTTAAATAATTTAGTAAAACATTTTTTAAAAACTATCAATTGTTTCAATTTTTTCACTATTAATTTAATAGTTTTTTAAAAATAATAAGATTAGATGTTATCATAAAAAATATATTATATAATATTACCAAGGTTTCAAGTTCATATATAATTTTTTTTGACAAATTATGTATCCTAAATTATATTTACTCCATTATTTTTAATAACAAGTATTAGATATTTTTCTTAATAAAATAATTACTTCATCAATTTTGTGTAATTATTTTATATACTTTTTTGTTGTATAAAAATTAAAAATAAAATAATATGATGAATATAAATATATTATTTTTAATAATAATAATTTTAATTGAATTTTTTTTTGGAAAATATTCCATTAAAAATGATATATTTATTGGATTATCAATGTACCACTTTAACACCACTTGAAATAAAATAATATAAGTGTCACAATCTCTTATATAATTCTCCAAATGGTCACTAAATTAACAATTGGATTATTATGGTTTATATATACTCAAAGACTAAAATGTTGTAAAGTGTTTTTGTCTTTTAGTTGTTATTATCTTTTTAATAAAATGTAGTTTATTGATTTTTTATCTTTTAAATAATTTATGAATCATTCTTATATAAAAAATTATGTTAATTATTTCATTCCTAAAAATTATAAATAAATTACCATGATAATGAGAAACATTTTAAATTTCAAATGATTATTAATAGTAGAATTTATCTTCTGTATAACATTGTTTTAAAATGATATATTATTGAAAACAAGAATGTGAATTCTTTAAATTTTCATTAAAAAAATATTATATAAACTATAATATCGATCAAATTGAAGAAAAATTTCATATGAAAATTTTTATTATGGAATTTTTTTATTAAGTTAAAATTTATCATTTAGATTCATTAATACCGCCCATTATTTCACATGTGAACACATAAAAATAATTAAAGCCAAAGAAAATGACACTTTGTGTCTTTCTATGATTTAAATATTACTTATGTCATTTTTACAGACAAGTGTCCATTAAATGACATAATTGAGATCCTGAAATGTTAAGGGTAAAATTTCAATCATCAAATATATTTTTTTCATTTTTTTGTAATTATATACTCATTAAAATTTTCTTTTTATAATAAATTACCAAATTTACTATTTACCGTGTTAACAAAACTTACCATGGTTACTATTCGTGTTAGACAAAAATAAAAGGGAACTACTTAGAAAATTTTAAACTTCTAAAACCTAATTTTACACCCCTTTATCATAATTCCAAACACAAGAAGTTGCCGAATTAAATTTAAAATAAAGCCGATAAAATTTCATGAAAAAACAGTTTTTTTGGAAAAGTACCCCTTCTTAAATAGAAAATGATTTTATAATAAATAAATTAATAAAATAATTTTAAAAACCCATAGTTAGATAAAAATTCAATAATACAAATTTAAAACCCATCCAAAACACAGTTTTTATATGTAATGACTTTAAATTTAAATATAGTTTTCAATAAACATTTTCCATTTCACTATTCATCAAAAAATGAAACTTATGAGAAAAATTCCATAATTTCAAAGAAAGTAAATTATTATAATACAAATTAAAAGAAGAAAATTATTTTTTTATTTATAATATAATAAAGTGTAAAAAACTAGATTATATTTGTTGCACCATCAAAAGGCGGTAAAACTGTATTTTTATAAACAAAATATTTCTTTTATCTAAACAATTAAATTTTATCTTATTTCATGTTCTATATAATAAATAAGATTAATTTTAATGTTATATAATATTCAAATTGTGTAAAATAATTTTCATAATGGATAGTTTATATCCCATTAAATAAAAATATTTTAATAAAATATCATTGTTTAGTGAAACGCGGTATTGCGTACAACGCAAGCTATCGAGGAAGGTCTCTCTTGTGTGTAATAGAAGCCAAGTCAGTGTTTATTTTAGTTCAATATTGCATGGGTGTTTTGTATAATATAATCCAATCATTTTTCATTTATACATTGAACAAAATCTATACTTAGTGTTACATGAAATGAATTTTATTAAAAGAACATTAAATTGTGTGTAAGACAGTCCAAGAATAGTGTTGTGTATATTACATGATATTCAAGTTGTTACATACAATTGAAGACATCAATGAAATAAAAAATAATCGATCTCATAAAATCTCAGTTTGTTACACCCATTATCTTTTTCTTGTTATAATACTTAATTTTCACTCTTTGGTACTCAAAATGTTTTAGAAAATGCTTTCAAGAAAACCATACTTCATTTCCCACTTTATTCAAAGAACATGTTTTATTATAATAATATTATTCTCTAAAAAGGGTTTACAAAATGACATTATCCATTAATTTTTTTTATTTACGACATTTTTAATCTTTTTCTCTTTTACAAAATTTCCCACCTAAATCTTCTGACCTCTTTCTGAATAATGCATTTTTGTGACCATTTTACAGTACAAATGGAATGTTTTTACCTAGTACGGAATATACATATTTTATTATCATCCCTTATTAGAAATATCCTTTTCATGTTCAAAATTTATTTTTTAAAGAAATCCTTTTCATAATTGATTTTCAAAAAAAAATATTTAAAAAAAATCAAAACAAAAAGATATATTCCACATGAATTTTTTTAAAGTTTTTATTTTATTTTTTCTATGATAAAAACCCTTTATTTTACTCGTCATGGGATATTTTTTATTGATACCATACTTAGTTTTTCTATGGATGGTTTAAAATTGATTTGGTCATGGATTGTATTGAAATTAACTTCTTTGATTCCTTTGTTAGTCACCTATGAAATATTTAATTTCATATGATCATTTGACATTGAATTTCCTTTAATTAACTATATCATTTATCATGGATATGATTATTTAATAAACCATATATATAAGGACATGATATTAAAACATTACAAAATATTGAATTAAATGAATAATTCACATTGATTATCTTTTTAGTTTTGGTGTTTTAGAGAATTAGGACATAACTATTACATCTCAAAAGATTATAAAGTATAAGATTCTACTATGTTTCCTTTTTTTCATAAAATAATAAATCTTAAAAAAGAAACATGACTAGTTCCATGTTTTAGACCGCATGTCTTTCCTTGATCCCATACTTTACCTTATTCATCTTTATGTCTTGTGGAAAACATTTCAAAAACATGGGATGAGGATAAAAATCTCAGTAAGGGATATAAAAATACGAAAATAAAACATTACACCATGTATACATAAGAATCAAGGAAATCATAGTTTACTCATAAAACATAAGCACTTTAAAATACCTCATGAAATCATAAAATTTATGAATAACTCATAGAAATCAAAAGACATAAAGGTAACTTGAGGAATTCATAGCATTCTTACGTAGCGTGTAACCCTCATGGTTATGTTTGGAATACCCATCATAGTATATTCCATAAATATATTATAAAGGTAAATTGAGGCATTCATAACATTTTTATGTAGGGAGTAACCCTCATGGTTACGTTTGGAATACCCATCATTGTATATTCCATAAATCTCTTTTGGGAAACCTTAGCGTTTAACTCCTTTGCGTTACCCAATGCATTAGAGTGCTATCTCGGGATCACCCGCCATAGGTTTGTCCTGGAACCACCAATATACGTAAATATGGTCAAGAACCATAACATAATCATAACACATAACTTAAGTATAAATAAAACATAACATTCCCACATTACAATAACAATATAACATTTTAAGATATTGAAATAATAAATCCATTATAAAAACAATTTTCAATAATAAAATACATAAAAAGATTATATGGAATTTATTTTTCTTTTTAAAAAATTATGGATTTTTAAGGAATCCATAGGTCAAATAATACTTGTGGTAGTGGAAAAGGTCGTAGTCACCGCTTACATTAAAAAAAGATACATTCCTTTTTGTCGTTTTGTAAAACACTTCGTAGAGAAATGATTCCCTTCGAATGAAATGAAAATTAAAAAGGTATTTATACACTGTATAAAATAAATTCATCTATAAATCAAAAGATTCCTCAATGAAAGGAGATTGAGATGAAGTCCCGTACAAAGATGGTATCCTTAGATTAAGGATAAATCAATTGCATAATTATGTGTGAAAAATATAAATACACCCAATATAAGTGGATATTAATTGTAAAACAATCAAAGGTCATCCACATATATTCATAGCACGACATAATCAAGAATTAGAGGTTTAACCGAAATAATTGAAAGTGGCTTACGAAGTCCCGTTACAGAAATTCAACAGCCTAACGAAGTCACTTTAAAACTCAGAAAATGAGTTGATGAGAGATAAAACGGGTATATAATCACTTGTAAATAAAATTTACAGAAATAAAGATATATAATAACATATCCCAACATAATAATATGTAAATTAAAATACCTAAAAAATAAGTCTTTTTTTAAATGAAGATGGTGAAAGGTTCCCCTACCGATTTGGTAACCTACGAAACATACACCCCATGAAAGAAGGACCATAAAATGTTGATGTAAATATCCATAAACGGATATATATTACTCAAAGAGTAGAATAATGTGCAGTACATCGACCACTGAAAATAGATAGTGCTAAATATAGCATTAATCTAACAGGAATAAAAAGTGAGATAATAACCCCTTACCTCATTCTAATAAATAGAGTCATATGACCCAAAGATAAAAACAACCAAATAAATCATATAATACCATTAATATAGATATAATCATGATAATATATATTAAATTTTAGTAAAAAATACAGCCCATGCAATAAATAAGTGGCGAACAATGGAAATCTCACGGAATTAAAAGCGAGATAAGAAATCCCTTACCGCAAGTCTAACTTGTCAAGTTCGTTTCATTATATTCCTGAATAATAAACCTTGGTAAATTTATAATTTATTAAGGAATTGATTTTACTTTTATTATTCAATTAATATCACATATTGTCATGTTATAATAATTAGTTAATTATGTGAGTTCATATCATACATTTTGTCGATGTTTGATACATAAGTCAAAAATGAACTTGTTTGAAGAGAGTTGTCCATGTAGTTATAAGTAAATCATCTTCGGAATGGTGTTCTTGATCCAAATATCATATATATCCAGTATATATGTATTTAATAATATTCCATAATTTTGGAATATAAGAAATGAAATGTACTATTCATGGAGACGGTAGGCCCTATGTATGCATAAACACTACTTTCATTTTTTTTCATTTTAATGTAATTTAAAACAAAATGAGACATAGATATATTATAATTACATTATAATATATATATTATATAGGTAAAATAAGTTCATTAATTACATTATTTTTAAATTCCATGTTTGGCATGAACAAGTCACATCACTTGAGGGGGTGGTTGTCCACACTTCCTCGTATGAAATTATCACAATTACATAAAATGCAATGCATAAAGGTATGGTTTAATTATACAATACAGAAGCATAGAGTGGAAATAAATATAATACATATCATATATAAATATATTTCCATCATAATGGCCACCATGAGAGGTGGTAAAAGAATATTGAACAATCATCATTTCGTGAGGCAGTAATTCACCACCCATAGAAACAGTATGTTCATTAAACTTTAGACAAAGGTGTGTGTAAGTGTATGTAGAATAATTATCATAAAAACATCATAGTATATTGAGGATACTATTTGTATTATGAGATAAAATAATATGATGATAGTGGTTAGTGAAGAATGAAAATAAAAGAAAGAATCTCGAGAGAAGACATTACCACTAAATCGGGTAACTCTTTTTGATATGAGCTAAAGGCTTCTTTGGAAAGACTTATGCCCAAATTGAGGTTTCTAGGAGTAATAGAGGGATGTGGAGAGATAATATGAGAAGATCTTGGATGTTACAATGGCTTGATAGGTGTGGGTAATGGAGGAGAGGTGGGGGCCTTTTATAAGAGGGAGGAGGGTCACTTTTAGAAATTCTTGAAATGTTACTTTATTATAAGGATAAAGTGATAAGGGTTCTAAATACACCAATCCAATAGGTTTTAGACATATTTATGTTCTATATTTTACCTTATCCTTTCATTTTATTTAAATCATTCATTAATGAGTTAATCACTGTATCATTATGGTGTCATAAATAAATTAATTTATTTAATGTCTAAAAATTATAAAAAAAATACCATGATATTGGAAATCTGTTTAACTTTACAATTACTATTTTTATTCTAATATTTCATTTATGTAAACAAAATTAATATTTTTTTACCTAGGATATACAAACCATTGTTATATTTCTCTTCTTTTTTAAAAATAAAGTCATAAATGTCACTATCACACCCATGTGACTCCATGGTCCCTAAAGTCTGGTAAAAATCATATTATGGTCGTCAATGACTCAAAAAAGAGTATTTGTACACATTTTGGGGCCATTTTATATTTTTATGATATTATTTTATTACCCTTAACTACACGATTACTAATTAATCACGATAATTAAAGATAATTGTCGTCGTTACTATTCAGAATGTCCAAAAAACAAAAGAGTCTTAATTAAATAATATGGACCTTCTGATTCCAAATATAGAATCCATTTCACCAAATTACAAACACAAGAATTTCAGTAATTAATTAAAAAATATTTCCCATTGTCAAAACCACAGACCGATTTTTAAGATGTAAAATTTATCTAAAGATTGACTTGTTTTTACATCCAATTGAAAAGTGAAATTACTTCCACAGACCAAAATTGTATTAAGTGATAAAAAAATAATTATATTACACTTTAAAACAAATTAAAATTACAATATAACTATATAAATAATTTGGATGAAAAGGTAGTTTTGAATTTAAATGCTGTATTTTTCACTATTCATTAAAAATGTACATTATCATAAAAATACCAAATATTCACCCTAATCAATATTTGATATTCCAAATACAATAATTATGTCCATTTTAACAAATTCAAAACATATATGCTTCATTAATAAATTATATTGTTAATTCCCTCTGTCAAATCAAATAGCGTGTTTTTAAAAAACAATATCTATCAAAAGATTGACAATTGTTTATGTCCATTTTCAAAGTGAAATTAATTCTAATGACCACCATTGGATTAAAGGGTAAATATATATTCTAATTACTCATTAAACCCAATTAACAAAGAAAATATAACCACAGAAATAAATTAAATTAAATGGTTGTTATGAATTAAAATACAGCATTTTTCACTATTCATTAAAAAATGAACTTTATCAGAAAAATACCAAAAAATTACAAAATGTAAATTTTGATGTCATGATTTTAAAGAATAATTTTATTTTGTCAATTATAACATATATAAGTGAAAAAATGTATGTTTCAAAAGGGTTTTCCATCAAAAGGTGGTAAATCGACCTTTTAATGGATATAAGAATATTTATGCTTAAAATTGGATTCATTTTCATTTTAAGCCTCTATCGTTTATTGGGTAATTGTTAAAATATTTAGCAAAAATATATAATAATTTTTTAGTTATTTCTATTCATTCCTTCCATTACAACGTCTGGGCATTTACTACCATTTAAAATAATATTATTATATTATTAGTGTGCAATGTAAGATTTCAAAGAAACTCGTTGTTGCATATTGTGTACGCCATAGAACATAGAATCCACATTAAAGTGATATTAATATCTTATTCAAAAATATTAATAAATATGAAAATGTCATATTCATTATTTACTAGGGATGTTACAATATGTCATTTATACATATAATGTTTAATATAACATGTTATATCATAGATCTTCTTATTCCTATGATATTAGAAGTTTTATTTAATTCATGGAGAATTATAATTCAAATGTTTCAAAGTGGTATGGGAAGCATTGTAATATTTAATGATTATTTTTCTTTAAGAATTTTTTAAACATATTTCAATGGTATCTCTATTCATTAACATCAAAAACCATTGTTCTTAATTACCTACCACTAGGAAAATATAGGTAAATATATATTCTTTATTCATAATAGATATTTTATATGGTATATTTTCTACTAATTAAATCAATTACTCATTAGGAAAAATTCATTGGACATGTAGTGATGGTTGGGCCTAGAATTTATATATAATCTTTATGAATTGTCGAGTTCTCATGAGAAAAATTAGTTTCACTTGTCAAATAGTTTTTCAATGGTAGTTTTAATTTTTTTTTAATAGATCATGATAGTATAAGTTATAATGTGTCTCAAACATGACATCCTATAATTAATCATTTCATTTTTTTACTACTTATCATCCATGATATTTTAACTATGGTATTATCTATAAAATCATTTCATTCTTAATTTATTGATTAAATGGATTTTGATTTAGTTTATTACCATTACATATTAATTTTTCCTTATACAGTTATTTAAATTTCATGTGTTTTCAGTTATTTACCTTTCCATATTGTTTACCCAATTCCTTATAAATTTATTGATAACATGGCATGTGTATTCAATTATTACCTTCCCATATTGACTATTGTCATTGATTCATTATTTCTCCCACTATTCATTACCCTTACTAAGCTTTTGATCTCACCCTTATTTTCTTTCCCTTTAATATGTCTCCAAAAAGTTTACTAAGAATGATATGAAAGTATATCATAGATGGAATAATATTATTATCCTAAAATTAAAGGAAAAAATTATGTTATATTTAGTATATTCATTTGTAATACAAGACTCATGTTGGTATCTGGTTTACCAAGACAATTAATCTCTATGTTCTGTTGGGATTTGATTCCTTATAATCATTCCAATATAATGGTAGTAGACATCATCATCAGGCTTGCTGAGGTTTGGTAGCTATAATAATTGGTATAAATATATTCCATCATTTTAGAGAAAACCATGGGTATTCAGAATTTCTAATCATCTATACCAATGGTTTCAATAGAATGCATTGGTAAAGCCCTCTATCGATGCCATAACATCCCACCGTTCATTGAATCATCAATATAGGATATAAAAGTTCTTCAATTTTATATAATTACTATTTATAACTATTGGTATATAGTTATTTTCAATAGTGTTTATCTACACTCTCATTTATGTATGACACATGCTATCGAATAAATAAAATTATTTAATAACAAATATATCAAAATAATATCTATGTGTTACATTGTACCCCACATAAAACGATTCTCAAATGTTTCCTCTCTAATAAAAATATATGTGGATACTTCATCCTCATCAAATTGTTAGGATCCCACAGACCATCCTAAAATAGGGGGTTACACCACAAAACAATGACACTGTGAGTGGTCTTGTTTTATATAAATTTATATATAATATACGAAATGTTTACAAATATAATTTATATGAATAACCATTCTTATATGGTATGAAATATATGTTTATTACATGTGAAGTATCATGATTGTAATTTCTCTGGAGGTATACATATAACACATTATAAACCTGAGTTATATTTGTTGGAATCTCCAATTGATAATGTATGATACATATATGACCAATAGTTTAAAAAGAACATATATAACAATGTTTTTTATTTACATTCTTTCCAAATATCATATTATTTTTCTTATGAGATATTTATAGGAATATCTTATAACCCACATGAAATTTTAGATCTTTTCGATTATTGGAAGCATAACTTTATTTTCGACTATTGGATGCTATTATGTTTCGTTAAATGGCTCATACCTTCTCTTCTAATTCATTATCTACATCAGTTCTCAATAACATTATTTTGAAAAATTCATTCAATTATGTTTTATATCAATACATACTTCCATATAATAATTTATAAGGATCCATATAAATTCTATAGTAGAAGATATTATTATAAAAGAAATCAATCAATAGACGGTTTTAATCCCAACATCCTTTTTAAATCCGTAGAGGAAGCTCTCAATATGTTTTATAGAGTCTAGATAATCCTCTCAAACTGACCATCTATCTAAGAATGATAACTAGTAATGAAAAATTACTCTATATCATGATCCTTCTAAATACTTCTACTAATCTTTAACATAAATATCATATAATTATTAGATATGATTTATAGTGTTACCCCATGAAATTATACCACTTTCATAATGTATAACTAAGTAAATTGATCAAGAATAGAAATAGTATCTAATGTAAATGTAGGGTACTATGTTCCTAATTTGATTGACTATAACAAAAATAGAATTAATCCCTTTAGATTTTTTTGGAGTCTGTTGAAAAAATCCATGGAGATGTTTTCCCCTTTCCATTTTGTCATGAGTAACGGTTTTAACATCCCCTTAGAATTATATCCCATATCCCCAAAATACTAACATTCCAAACACCAAGAAACTTAATCTTTATTATCTATCATAATTTCATACCATCAATAATATTATTTCAAAACATTATACTTCTTTGTACTCCCTTGATAAATAGAGAATAAATAATTGTGAACCTCCAAAAACAACTCCCACAAAAACAGTATGGGTTGAATAGCTACACAATCACTAAATCTAATCATTCCATCATAATCATGGTTTAATTCAAGAAGATTTCGCACCTAATTTGGGAGTTCTACATCTTCTTTCTATAACTCATTAATATTCTCTTGAATGGATAGTTGAAAACTCATTTGAGCCAGATAAAATTTTCCCCCATATATTAATATTTCTAGATCCATCCTTTGCAAATATATAAATATTGTATCATTGTTATATTCATTATAGATAATATTGCATGATCCTTTCAACATAGATCATATGCTTCCTTTTTATCATTCCTATAGTGTTAAATTATTAGGAAATTATAATATTCAAACCTATCAAACCATCTTCTTTATAAAATGCTAAGATACTTTTCAGTGAAAATATACCTTTAACATTTTTTCTCAGTATTATGTCTCTCCTTTGTCTGCAGAGAGAATTCCATCATATTTTTAATGAAACAACTATAGTAGAAAAATCCCAATGATTATTTGGGTAGTTTTTCTAATAAACATTCAATTATATTGAATAATAATCTGTAACCATATCATTCTACATAATAATTCCTCCCAGTAAATTATTGCATGCATAATTATAGATTACAAACCATTCTCCATCAAAAGGTAGTGTCATAACAATTGCAATAACTATATTTCTATTCAATTACTTAAAAATATTCACACATACTTCAATCCAAAAGAACATAGAACCCTTTCTAGTTATCTTGGTAAGTGTATTTGATATTCATAGAATACTATCCAAAAAATTATGACAATATACATCAACACCAAGAGAACTATATATCTCACTGACATTGGTCAGTCTGAGCCAATGTTTAAAATAATTTCCCTGTGAAGGGTTATTGATCTACCCTCACATGAGATTATATTACCCAATAATTAAACATTTCAATGAAAAAAATTCACATTTGTTAATTTTAATAATAAATATTCTTCTTCATTAGAGTCTTAAGACCAATCCTAAAATAAACTTCATTCTCTTCCTTTCCCATTAAATAAATATGAATATCTTCTATAAAAATTACTAACAACTTATCCGGGAAATCACTATAGACTATATTCATTAAATCTAGGAAGGCAATCAGGGTAATAGTAATACTAAATTAAATCATAATAAATTTATAGTTTCTATGACTTTTTTCATGTAACAAACCATACCAGATACCCTAGTAACCAAATAATTGAGATGGATATGAAATAGTCTAAAAGTAATTCCAGATCACAATGGGTTGTTTTGTAGAACATATAATCAAACAATAATAAAGATGGTATATTTTTTTACAAAATAATAGAATATAACAATATACAAGTCATTATATCTATAGTCCCTAATGATAATGTACTAGAAATTATATAAGTAATACAATAACAAAGTAGATAGATAAGAAACACAATAGAACATCAACCAAAACTACCATCAACAACCATCATTGGATCAATAAACTATATACATATTTTACATCATCTCCACATTTTACCATCATCGCTAAATAGATCAAAGGATAAATAAAATCCCCCTTTTTCATGTGGTGTTCTCCCTTTTCTCTCACCAGACATAAGAAAATCAAGAAACTCTTAATGTCAAAGGTAGGTAGTGAGCAATAAATCCTATTAGGGTCTCATAAAGTGTTCCATAATATTTTCCCTACAAATAAACTAATAATTATTTGAACTTAAATAAATTAAGACATGGGATAATGTATCATTTGAATATTTTAAACAAAACATACCATTATTTCAATATATGGAAAAAATTAAACTTTTATGAAGTAAAAATTTCAAATGTAATCATTTATGTAAATATTTTGTCTTGATAAAAACTATTCTGTAAATAATGGAATATATATAATGAACTTGCTCAAAACAGGCACCATGGTAATCTTCCATGAAGTACATTAGTCTCATGTTATATGATCCTCACACTTCTCAAGTAATAAATCATGGCTAAAAATGTGTGGATGTGTCCCTCATAGTTTGGATGAATTTGACTCATCAATATATTGTTGTGGATAATCATTTGAAATTAGGATTCTTTTAGATTTTTTATAGTCAATCCATTCCTAGTGGTTCAAGATCCTATCATGGTTGTCCTAAATAACCCAATAACTACCCAAGATCAAATGATCCAAATAAATAAATACATAATGGTAAAATAAACTCATTTAAAATCAAACATCATTTAAAATTCAATTTATGAATTTTTTGTCTCATTATTACAATTCCATTTCATTACTAAAACATGGTTTTTTTCATTACTTTGGGGATTTTAAATATGAAATAATCATGGTTTCTCAATATTTGCATTTAATTAATTCTCTCAAGAAATTTCTCAAATCATTTCATGCATTCATTCATTTGGAAAATTTGCCCCGCAATTTCCATTCTACTACAATTGCATTTTTTTCTCAAAATCCATGCCATTTCAAATTTAAATATAAAATAATTTCTAATCATGGTTATATAAAAAATTGAAATATATTTCAAAAAAAATTATCAAATTCAAGGATTAAATTACATTGAAAACCCCAAATGGATCCACCTAAATTTAAATCAGGAATGTCAAATGATCGACATCCTTAATAGGAATTCCAATTGTGATTGAAGGTGAAGAATATCTATGAATCATATCTTGAATTTTGACCTGAAAAAAAAGGATTATATCCCTTGAAACTAAGTATATATCTAAAAAATACATCATCATCTAATACCTCCAATGAAGGAGAAGAATAGATATCAGAAGAAACTACTTAAGAGGCTTGTAGAGACCCAGTTTTTCCCTCTCAGTCTTTGGAATATTTTATTATATGTTTCCATATCTAGGAATTGAGAAGGCATGAAATTCCTTGGCCTGGTGTGCCCGTAAAAAATTATATTATAATATTATGTTTCTGTACTATTCACGCAATGAAAATTTGATCTCTATTAAAAAGTTTCTCAAATTAGGAATATGAGACCACGGTTGGGTCTGAAACATGGTGTTTACCCTAGGTGTGATGTAAAGTATGTCAGTGTGGGACGTTCAGACCCCTCACTTGTTAACGGAATGTCAAATAGATGAATTTATTTATTAAGTCATTCATTTAATATCTCAAATAAAAATAACTATCAGATGGTAACATAGATCATAAACTTGTGTCCGTGGTTGACTACGGAGCGTGGCCTTTACCCTAGGATAGGCGTGATCTTTGTTGGTGCAGAACTGCTATGGGAAAAGTAACCTAGGGGAAAATCATTATTTTGGAATAATGTCTTAGTTATTTTTATCACTGACTTCTTTTTAAATAACATTCGAATGATGTCTCAGAATCAAAATCCAGGACTTCCATTGAGTTCAAAATGGAGAGTTTCACTTTGGAACGATATAATATGTGAGGGCGGCTGTAACACACCGAGATTTTATGAAAGATATTCTTTTTAATTTTATTAATGTCATGTGTTGTACGCTAGACCAAAAGTAGCTTGCACTACACGCATCCCTGACTTGGATTGCATTACACGCAATCACGACCTTCCACGATAGTGTGTCTAGTAAGCAATACCGAGTTTCACTAAACGAGATATTATTATAATATTATTATGAACTCGATGTTACGAATAGTAATACCCACTTTTTGAAATTTTATAAATTTTATCTTTTAAAATGGACTTCATTTTTGGATTCGG
The DNA here is from genome assembly GCA_963277665.1 of Viscum album. Lineage (NCBI taxonomy): Eukaryota > Viridiplantae > Streptophyta > Magnoliopsida > Santalales > Viscaceae > Viscum > Viscum album. The sequence continues at coordinate 92,431,195 of OY728158.1, forward strand.
AATATCGAAATTAGCTTAGGGTGAAATTTTGGTACTTTTCAGATAACTTTCATATTCTGATTAATAGTGAAAATTACTAAATTTTAATTAAAAACAACTTTTTTAATCAAAATAATTAATAGTGATAAATTATTAATTTGATTGGTTTTAAAGTATATTTAGAATATATTTTTACAGTTTAATAAAATGTAGGTCATTGGATGTAATTTCACATTTAAACCAGATATAAACAAGTGTCAATCTTTTGATAGTTATTATATCTTAAAAACACGTTATTTATTTTGACGACAGGAATTAATTTTTAAATTAGTTAATGTAACTGATATGTTTTTAATTTGATAAAATAGAATTTTTTTTTGAATTCATAATATCATATATATCTTAGGCCCAATTTTTGGTATTTTTCTGGAAACTTTCATTTTTTGATTAATAGTGAAACCACTAAGTGGTAGTTAAAAAAACTGATTTTTTCATAAAACATAATTTTACCGCTTCTGTGAGTAGAATTTCAAAAATCCGAGAGACACGGTTAATATCAAGGACTAAAATGTGGTTCAATGAGATGAAAATAATTTTTAGTGAATAGTAACTTTTTACTTTTTTTACCGCTATTAAAAATAAATAGGGTAATTAAGGGTAAAAATGATATTATTATTACCCTAAAACATGTCCTAATTCTATTGGATAAGATTAATTCAGCCAAAAACAACCTTATTAATGAAATATGACCATTTAGTCCCACTTGGATTAGATTACGACATTTATTATTAATTTATTTAATGAAGGGTTAAAATAGTTAAAATCAAAGTTTAATAACTAAATCATTTTTAGTATAGGGTTTTACATAAGATAAATTCTACTATAAATATTCATTTGAAATATAAAAATACTTACTAAATAATTCTATTTTATTTATAATTTTTAGACAGTAAATAATTTAATATATAACACAATGATGATGTAGTAATTATCTTATTAATGAAATATTGATATAATTGATTTTATAAATACCCAAATAAATGTAATTTGAGACTTTTTACGAATTATACTAATTTTATAGGTTAATATGAAATATTAGTTTTGATTTAATTAAATTTTTTCGAACTAATCATTCTGTGATGATTTTCACAAAAATCAATTACCAAATAGTGTCAAAATTGACATAAAATAGTTTTTAAAACAAATATTATATTATTAATTGTTATTATATTACTAAAAATATAAGGTTCGGCCAAGATACTTATATAATGATAGGTGTATCATTAATGGACCACTTGGGGGTCTCTTGGATGTATATGGTATGTTTATTAACTATATAATATAAAAATACAAAGTGACATGGTAAAAGTCAATCTAATTAACTAAGAGTTAAAACTAAAAGATAGGGTTAATATATTGACCTAAACTTGTCTAAATTCTATTGTATGAGAGGATTTAGACCCATCCCCATCTTAGCTTCGACATATATCAATTAGGATCTATTAAAAAGCGAAGTTGAATTTATAAAAAAATAATATTTTTAGTTATTCCAAAGGTGCCCCTCTCCTCCCTTATAAAAGGGCACCTCCTCCCTCTCTTCCTCAAACCACATTGAGCCTTCAAGCTCGGCCAAACCTTGCAGAATTCTCTTCTTCACTTCCCAAGAAACATCCTAGAGGTCCTGGTCTTTTTCAAAGACCAATTTTAGTGCCCTAAGAGGAGGTATCAAAGAGACGCTTCAAAGAAGAGGTATTGTCCATTACCGATTCTTTCAACTTTATTTCTTCTTCCACTTCTTCTTTTTTAGTTGTTTCATTATGAGGTAATAACATCAGTATCAATAAAATACTGATATGTTATTATAAGTATGAAACAATAGTATTTCACCAACTATCCTTCCAATAGAAAACGAAATCACCGCGCGTGCGTACGTACGGAATACTGTCTCCACGCCGTGGTGTAAACTATTTTCCACCATCACCTTACATGGATGGGTATGATGGTGAAAGTAATAAATATATATAATTATTGTAAAGTGATATTGATTCTGTAATATTATACATATACTTTAATACAATTCCACGATCTTGGGAATGATATCATCGCTCGTGCGTACGTACGGACTACCGTCTCCATGACGCGAGGAGATTCACTCTCCATGTTAACCATTCATGAATGATTATAAAGTATATATAATGAATAATAATGAAATATATGACATAATAATGATAGTATATGTATGTATATAAATATGTATGTATGTCATTTACTTAATTCCATTCAATTCAAAAGGGAAACTAAAACAGCGTTCATGCGTACGTACGACCTACCGTCTCCATGAACGGTGTATTTCATTCCTTTTATCGATCTATAATATATATATGTATATAATGAATATATATTATATATAAATCATGGTTTACATTTTGGAATTATGTAAATCAGGATATAAGTAATAATATCAAGAATGACAAGTCGAAACACATACGATAAATAAAATGATTTTACCCAAAACGATGCTTTAACATGGAATTTACAAAAGAACGGGTAATATAAAGTCATAAGTGAAAAATTTATGATATCATAACAATGAATATGATTCTGTAATAAGTTAATGACAAGATTTAAATCATTATACAGGAGGTTCGAATATGTATGAAGCATATCGGACATAAGGTAAGGGATACTTTTTCAAATCTCATTTTTATCTGAGATGGATTATTTGTAAGTATTTACTGGGGTAATTACTATCATCCATGTCCATGTATTATAAAATTGTATTCATGTATGTTTAAAGTCCTTTTTACCCATTTTTAACTTTTACTACATGGTATGTAAGGAATATTTCTTTTGTTTACGTTACGAGGTACTTTTTGACTTTTCCGACAAAATTACGAGAAGAATGTTTTTTTAAATTATACGACACGAATGGATTTTTACGGTTTTATGAATCCTTATTTTCATGAAGCTTCCTCCAAAATATTTCATGACTATTTTCAAAAGAAAATAATTTTCATTTTAAATTTCATGACATTTTGTGGAAAGAGAATGATTTTGATGAGGAAAGGATATTTTTCTCAAGAATTCATTTCAAGTGTTTCATCAAAACCATTTTTCATCTAAGATGAAATTATTTCATATGTGTATATTTCAAGTATCATGTCTCTATGATTTACATGGTTTTAATTTTTTTATTATGAAATGATATCCATTTATTTTATTTGGATTATTTGATGATGGGATGATGTTTATGAAACCCATTTTATTTATTCGGTTATTACGAATGATGTATGTTTATTTTATGGCACAAGTAAGAATTATTTCATTATGAGATGGGTGGGACATATATCTCCCTCCAATTCATTGGGTAAAGATTTATATCTCATGAGATAGACATGGCTGGAGAGGTAAGTTAATCCGGTTTAGTAATACAGGACTGGAACGAGGAGTGAACTCGATTCAGAAAGGGACTATGTCCACTAAGATGGTCTTGGAAGCGATGCCTTGGATACTATGGAAATAATTACATGTGATTAATTGATTCCACAATGACATGTTTTATTCCCATGCTATTTTATCATGATTTATGTTCCATTATGATCTATGCCTTATGTACTTCCATGTTTTATGTCGTTGCTCAGGATTTTGATGTTTAAACATTATGTTCATGTTTTTAAGTTCACATGTATATGGTATGTTTTATTTTATCCATTCTTACCCTTACTGAGCATTTGAGCTCACCCTTTTGATGTTTTATTTTCCCCTAGGGTCAAAAGAAAGGTTTTAGGTAAGGAAAAAATAAGTGGAAGATCTTTATGGGAGATGTTGAAGATCTTTCACCACGATTAGAAGATTACGTTCCAAGTTTCCAAAGACACTAAACTATTACGATCCTTGTGTGTCTGTTTTTGTTATGTATTAAGTATTCCGCAAAAGAAATGTAATGTCCATGTACGTCAGGCTTCGGGTCTCTACAGCGGGATGGTTTCAGATTCCATTCTAAGAGAGGTTTTCTATAATAGAAAAATAGGAGTTTGGAGTAAGGGTTTTTTCTTTCACTCTCCTCTCTCTTTCTCTCGCTCTCTCTCTCTCTCTCTCTATATCCTCTAAAGGTATACTTCAACATTCTTCTTCATTATTCACCAGATTGAGGTGAAATCTTCGCTAAAACATCGAAGAACCATGTAAAGAGCCTCACAGATGCATCTCCTATGACGTGCATCGCAAATGGGGTAGGATTCTGGTTAATTTTCGCAATATCAAATGAATCTCTTAGTTTTTGATCAAATTCTCCATCTAAATTCTATAATTTTACAATTTAGATGATGGAAAATGGAACACGACCATCGTCTGAGCCATGTTCTAAATTTTATTTTGGGAGTTCTTCATCCCAAATTTTGGACGCTCCAAAACCATGACAAATCAAGGAGTGAAGGTCGATAATATGAATTCCTCATCCCGAGGACCCTGAATCTGGCTTCAGAATCGAAATTAGATCTTCGATAAAGACTCGGTGGTCCATGGAAGGGACCACTAGAGTGGACCGGTGACATCGTGGTGGAACCACATAGCTGATGGTGTGGCCAGGGGTGTAGCACAGAGGTTCAGATTGAGGGCGTCTGGTGAGGTGAGGCTGGTTGTAGCGGGATCGAGTGAGCGCTGGAGCCATGTACCGACACAATGAGTCATTTGGTGTTGGAGAGACGAACATAGGCGGCTACAGCTCAGGCTTCTGATGTCACGACTGCGACCTGAAGGCCGGAGGAACCTGAGGCGCTCACCTTGGGGGGGGGGGGGGGAAGGACATCCATCCTATGGGACCTCAATATAGCATAAGAGACTATCCAGTTAGGTAGTCTTTCCAAGGTGAAAAGGTCTTGCATCACAGTAGAGTGGGTGCAGGCCACAGCGAGATGTGTCGCCCTAAATGAGGAGGGTTCAGCCAATTTTTTTCAGAACGACCCACATCGAGCCCCTTTGCATTTAAAGGGTCATATCTCCGTTACAAAGTGTTTGTTTGATGCACCATATATGGACATGGGTTCTTCTCATTGAGACGGACTTCTGATTATGACCATTATTCCTCAATTAATGTCTTTTAAAACCATCCTTCATTTAAAATAGGATCTGAAACTTCAAAGACCAAATCGTACCATCCATGTGTGATTTTGGTTTTCCGTTGGTGGGCATATAATATTCCCTAAGACGAGTTGTGAACCTATACTAGATCTCTCCTGCTCAGTTTTCCCTTAGAGTTCTTCCCTACTGCTCTTGCGATCCCTTATTCTTAGAGTAAGAATGAACTTCAATCTTTGATCATCTGGGAAAGATTTATTCGGTCTCTCTTTAATTGAAAATCATGTAGGGGTGTACTAATGATTCCTTGTGATGAATGGATGAATAATTTTCGAAAAACTATGAAATAAATAAGAATTAATTATGATCAAAAGATAATGGGGTAACGAAATAATACGTCGAGAGTGGATTTATGTTTTATTATATTCATTATTTTTTTTACCTGTTGATATTATGATTTTTGGTGTCTATAAAGACTTCTAAAAAACATGGGTTTTTGTGGTCATTTCTTGTTCTCTAGTGAGGTTCTTTTTTGTTTCAATTCTTTGATAAATGTATGTAACAAGAAAAACTATTTAAACCACATACACTTGGTTAAATAAATGGATTCCCTAGGATACAACCTATTGTGTTATCATCCTAGATATAATTGAGTGGAATTAAGAAATATTTTTTGGTTAAATATGAATATATATACATATCATGTTGATATGTGTGGCTGAGTGTTGTGTTCTGTTGAGTTTTTTGACCTTGTGTGAGTTGTGTGGTGCTGTTGTTGGGGAGCATGGTTGTGGGTACATGGTTGGACAGAGGTGTTGGTTTCATGAGAAGGGGAGTGGAATGCATTTACATCAGGGCTCTAGGTTAATTGTACCTTTTCTAAGATTTGTGAGTGGGTAAGTACACGTGGTGTGTTGGTATCTCAGTTTTAGAGAATGATTGATTATGGAATTGATGAACTTGTAGGAAGTTGAACATCCCCTATTGTGTTTCGGTCATAGAGAAAAGATGGTCAATGGGATAGTAGAGTGAAAAAATTTTCGCATGTAGTGGGAATATAATGGTAAATAATATTATTTTAAGGTATGGTTTTGAAGAATGATAATTGGAAGTGGTTGAACGAGAGGGTGTAATAGGAATCCATTTCTGGTTTTGCATGTTGTTTTGACATGGTAGTGGTTGGTTGTTTCTCGATAGTGCTGGAATAAATTATAGTGAATCCCTAAATAAATAATTGGATAGCCGTTAAATGAAACGTTTTTTGGTTATTCATTTGCAGGGGATGTTTTGCGATTGAGCATATAGGGGTGGCAGCAAAAGCAGTTTTGAGTGGTCAAATTGTTTGTTCTGAAACCCGTTGGTTTGGATGAGTGTCTTCATACCTATATATATTTATCAATTTCAGTTCACTGTGATTTCTATATAAACCACATACTTGTTTAGTAGTATGTGTGGAACACCTCCATTTCATGGGGGTGCCTTTCCCAACATCCCTGTGGGAGGATGGATGGTTGGTTACTATCTTTATTCGTCATCCCCTTTTTTGATCTCGAACCGCTCGATCTTATCAGGGAAAGTGGTAATGGATTGAGGATTACCATAGGAAAAGATTCTTCGATCAAGGTTTATTGTGGATGAGGGGCCTCGGTTTTTGTGAGCCTGGATAGTTTTCCCTAAAGACGTCAGGAAGAGGCACATGTGTCTCTGGGCGAGATATGATGTTGTTGTGGCCTCGATGTCTATGAGTGGGGTTGTGTGTGGTTTTTGGACCATGTGTGTGTGGATGTGATGTAGAAGTGGGACTGCGTGTGAGAAGAGAGGTAGCCTCAGGACATTATCTCTTAGGTGTGAGTAGCAAACCAGTGGGAAGTTGGTGTAGGTTATCTATAGAGACCCGAATCTTGACGTACATGGACATTACATTAATTTTGCAGCATACTTAGTACATAACAAAAACACACACACAAGGACCGTAATAGTTTAGTGTCTTCGTAAACTCGGAATATAATCTTCTAATTGTGGTGAATGATCTTCAACATCTCCCATAAATATCTTCCTTTTTTTACCTAAAACCTTTCTTTATATCCTGGGGAAAAGAAAAAATAAAAGGGTGAGATCAAATTCTCAGTAAGGGTAAACTAATGAAATATCAATCACATCATATATATAAGAACGTAACTTTTGGAAATCATAACCTGCAAAAGAAATCATAATTTCATAACATGGGATAAATCGTAGTAGTGAAATGTAATCCCAATAATCATAACTTAAAACATGAAACGTTGTGGCATACACACATAATCATAGAGAATCACTTATTATTAGTTAAGACTCATTTCCAAGACTATCTTAGTGGACAAAGTCCATTTCTGAACCGAGTTCACTCTTCGTTTCAGTCCTATTTCACTGAACCGGTTTAACCTATCATTCCAGACATGTCTATCTCATGAGATATAAAATCTTTATCCAATGCATTGGAGGGAGATATAGGTCCCACCCATCTCATAATGATACCATTCTTATGTATTCCACAAAATCATAAACCATACATCATAGAATAACCCATGTAATAAAAATGGGAATCTTAAACATCATGACATCATAAAACTATTCATATAAGATAAAGGAATTCATAAAAATATTTCCATCACAACATAATAAAATCAATGTAATAATAGGGATAGAAACAGAACCCTATATTATATTAGATGGAAAATAATTTTGATAAAACGCTTGAACTACAATCTTGAGGAAAATATCCTTTCTACTTCAAAAATGTGTTTCCTTTCTTAACATGTCATACAATTCTAAACTAAAAGATGTTGATTAAAAATAAACTTGAAAACTTATAAAGGTAGATTCTTGGAAATAATGTTTTAAAAATCCATTCATGTCGTATAAATTAAAAAAAACATTCTTCTCGTCCTTTTGTCAGAAAAGTCAAAAAGTACCTCATACGAAAAACGACAAAAGATTCCTTTCATATCTTTTACTAAAAACTCACCAAAGGGTAAAATTGGATTTAAAAAATTTTAGGTGGATTGAAATAATATTACACATTGAGGAAACATGGATGTGGATGATAAAATACACCCCAGTAAATTTCAAAGTATAAACAATCTCAGATAAAAATGAGATTGTGATATTTTCCCTTACCTTAGGTCTGATTTGCTTCGTAAGTGTCCGAACCTCCTGTATAATGATTTAAATAATTTCATTGACTTTTTCCAGAATCATAATCATTGTTATGATATCATATATGGTTCACTTATGACTTTATATTACCCATTCTTTTGTAAATTCGATTTTAAAGAGCGTTATGGGTAAAATCGTTTCATTTGTCGTCCGTGTTTTGACTTTTAATTATTCATATGATTACATAGATCATGATTACTTAATTCCAGAATATAAAACATGATTTACATATAATATATATTTAGAATATACCTATATATAATAGATCAGTAAATGGAAAGAAATACACCGTTCATGGAGACGGTAGGTCGTACGTACGCATGAATGCTGTTTTCGTTTCCTTATTGAGTTGAATGGAATTAAGTAGATGACATAAATATATATACAAATAAATCCAATATAATTATTATGTCATATATTTTATGATTACATATTATATATACTTTATAATCATTCATGAATGGTTAACGTGGATAATGAATCTCATCGCCTCATGGAGACGGTAGTCCGTACGTACGCACGAGCAATGATATCGTTATCATGATCGTGGAATTGTATTGGAGTGTATGTATAATTTTTCAGAATCAATATAACTTTACAATAATCATATATAGTTTTTATGTACACCATTATACCCATCCAAGTATGGTGGTGGTGGAAAATAGATTACACCACGGCGTGGAGATGGTATTTCATATGTACGCACGCGCAGTGATTTCGTTTTTCGTAGGATGGATAGATGGTGAAATAGGGTTGTATCATACTTATAATGACATATCAGTATATGATTGATACGGATTTTATTACTTCATAATGAAACTACCTAAGAAAAAGAAGTGGAAGAAGAAATAAAGTTGAATGAATCGGCAATGGACATTACCTCTTCTTTGAAGCACCTCTTTGAGACCTCCTTTTAGGGCACTACAATTGGTCTTTGAAGAAGACCAGGTCCTCTAGGATGTTTCTAGGTAAGTGGAGAAGAGAATTTGGCAGGGTTTGGCCGAGCATGATTTCTCAAAGTGGTGTGAGGATGTGAGGGAGGAGGTTCCCTTTTATAAGGGAGGAGAGGGGCACCTTTGGAATAACAAAAAATATTTTATTATAAAGCCAACTTCGGTTTTAAATAGCTCCAAATTGATTTATTTCAAAGATAAGGTAGGCATGGGTCGAATTCCTCTCATCCAATATAATTTGGACAAGTTTAGTTTACTATTTTAACCTTATCATTTAGATTTAACTATAAGTTAGATAATTTTACTTTTACTGTGTCTTTTTGTGTTCTTACACTATATGGTTAATAAACATACTATAAAAAGACAAAAGAACCCCATGTTGTTTATTATTAATATATATAACCTTATCTAAGAAATTTTTCCGAACCGTATATTTTTTAGGAATAAAATAACAATTAATAATATAATATTTGTTTTAAAAACTTTTTTATGTCAATTTTGAAACTATTTAGTAATTGATTTTTGTGAAAATCATAACAGAATGATTAGCTCGAAAAAAGATAATTAAATCAATACTAACATGTCATATTTACCGAAAAATTTAGTTTAATTGATAAAATGTCTCAAATTACATTTATTTGGGTATTTATGACATCAATTATGTCAATATTTCATTAATAAGATAATTACTGCATCATCTTTGTGTCATAAATAAATTAAATTATATAATGTCTAAAAATTACAAATAAAATACAATTATTTAGGAAATCATTTTATCTTTCTAATGAATATTTATAGTCGAATTTATCTTATGTATAACCTTATATTAAAAATTATTTACTTATTAAACATTGATTTTAACTATTTTAACTATTTTAACCCTTCTTTAAATAAATTAATAATAAATGTCCTAATCTAATCCAAGTGGGCCTAAATGGTCATATTTTATTCCTAAGGTTGTTTTTGGTATAATTACACTTATCTAATAGAATTAGGACATGTGTTAGGGTAATAATAATAACACTTTTACCCTTAAGTACCCTATTTACTTTTAACCGTGGTAAAAAAAAAGTGAAAAGTTACTATTCACAAAAAATTATTGTCATCTCATTGAACCACATTTTACTTACTAACATCAACCGTGTCTCTCAGATTTTTAGAATTCCACTCACAGAAGCGGTAAAATTATGTTTTATGAAAAAATTCATTTTTTTAACTACCACTTAGTGGTTTCACTATTCATCAAAAAATGAAAGTTTCCAGAAATATACCAAAAATTAGGCCTAAGCTATATTTGATATTATGAATTCAAAAATGATGTCTATTTACCAAATTCAAAACATATCAGTTGCATTACTTAATTTAAAAATTAATTCCCGTCGTCAAAACAAATAGCGTGTTTTTAAGAGATAATAACTATCAAAAGATTGACACTTGTTTATGTCTGGTTTAAATGTGAAATTACATCCAATGACCAACATTGTATTAAATTGTAAAAATATATTCTAAATATACTTTAAAACCACTCAAATTATTAATTTATCACTATTAATTATGTCGATTAAAAATGTGGTTTTTAATTAAAATTTAGTAATTTTCACTATTCATCAAAAAATGAAAGTTATCCGAAAAGTACCAAAATTTCACCCTAAGCTAATTTCGATATTCCGAATCCAAAAATGAAGTCCATTTTGAAAAATAAAATTTAAAAAATTTCAAAGAGTGGTCAGTACTATTCATAACGACTAGTTTTAATAATAACATATCGTTGTTTAGTGAAACTCGGTATTGCGTATTACACACGCTATCGAGGAAGGTCGTGATTGCGTGTAATGAAAGGAAATTCAAGGATGCGTGTTGTGGAAGCTCCTTTTGGTGTAGCATACAACACATGACATTAATGAAATTAAAAGGAATATTTTTCATAAAATCTCGGGGTGTTACATTCTACCCCACCATAAAATGAATTTCGCCCTCGAAATTCGTCAGGGTTATAAATGGTTTACTGCTCGAATGTTTCTTTAATTGAAAACCCACATCGTAAAAAGGAATACCAAAACCAATATTTAAAAACAAAAGTATGAAACGTAACGGTTACCCAAATAAACTAATCACTGGGTTTCCACATAGTTGAAATTATGGATATGGAAGAGAAATCTAACCATCATGTTCTGATGGAGAGTGGAAGAGAACATGGCTATGGAAAATCCAGCAATCACAAAGCCATAAATTTGTGATGATCTAAGATACCATCTGACTCATCAGATATAAGAGCACTAGGACAACATTTTTGGTTTTCAAGATCATTTCCCTAAAGTTGATGAAATTGGAATTAAAATAAATACTTTCGTGATTTTGGTATAGTCTCACCGTTGGCCATTCTTTGGACAATTTCCACTTCATCTCTTAAAGAAATGAAGTTGAATTTGTCATTCGTGATGTGTTAGTAGATCATGTGTTAGAATTATGGGTCATTCCATCTGTCTCAAACAAAAGGTTATAAAAGTTATCAAAAAATACATAAGTCCATCTATAGTGGATTAATCATATTTGGTTCCTAAAATGGACTTATACTTCATATATCATACTGCTTAATATAATAAAACTAGTTTTTACTAAATAGGGACTTCCTGTAGGCCAGTGGTAGGTGATAAAGGCCAGTCGCACTTCGGTTGTGGGTTCGATTCCCACAGCCTTGTCCAACGCGATGGGATGTCGCCCATCCTGCAGGTTGTCCTTTTTCTAAAACTACATTACTATAACATCCCATAAATAATGTCGAAAAAACTTCTATCCTTAAACAATACTAACTTATGTCCAACATAATCCATTCCAATCTTTAGACTTAACCAAAATAATGATGTCTAATCTCATATTATAGCGAAAACTATTACCAAAGAGTTCATACAACTAGCATGTTAATACCATTGTTGATCCCCATATATCATGAGATATGTATTGTTCGTCACATTCCCAAACATTCAAAGGCCTTAATCATGTATTCTCTTGAAAAAAATGAATACCCATTGAACCTTATTGATATCATGAATGATGTTAAAAGTTAACTCTTTCCACATACCAAAATCCTCAAAATTCTATATACTCAATCCATGATATCACTTAGTCCTTATATCAATCATGAGCTCATGAATACTGTCAAACATTTCATTTCTTCCTTATCACTTCATTATGAGCATATCATCTTTTTTCAAAAATATCTCAATCACTTTCCATGGTTACCGGTACTATAAAATTATTGAAAACCACAATTGACCAATACATAAATATTCCAATATTCCACGATACTATATAAAACATTATTTTGGAATCCCATTACATAAACACTTAATCATTCCACCACATCATTTTCATATTCAACATTGCCAATGGTGATCGCATGTGACTTCCCTTTCTCCTTTTCCTTAAGTGGTTGCTCATTTCGATCATCACTAACCCTTATATTAGGCCATTTATTAGCATAATGCACCATTTCCTTGCACTTGAAGCATTGAAGTGTAATAGGTTCATTCTATGTATCCCTTCCTTTTTTTGCATTATTAGACATCTTCTTCCCATCATTGTGGAAATCAAATGCCCGATGACCTTCCTTTCCACATTTGAAACATTTACTTGTCCCTTTAAGACAATATCCACCATGCTTCCTTCCACATTTGAGCATAAGGAAACATTCATCTTCTTTTCACCATTATTCTGAGATTTCTCCTTGAACTCCATCATTCGTTTCTTGTCAAAACTATGAGATGGATAAGTAACACCAACTTCCATTTCTACCTTGATATCACAACAGACAATTTCTTCATAGCTGCTGAAGTCTCTTATAGCTAATGCCCTTCCAAGACTTCGTTTTAAGCCACTGAAGAATCGATCAACTTTACTTTAAAGTTGGACGATAAAGCCAGATGCATACCATGAAAGCCTTGTAAAATTTGCTTCATATATAACAAAAGATTCATCATCCTTTTTCTTTAGTTCAAGAAACTCCTTCTCCATCTTTGTACGAAGAATAAGAGGGAATTACTTATTGAGAAATTAGTTCTTGAACTCTTCCCATTCCATGGACTCAATTTCATCTCTTGGCCCCATATTCTTGATAATATTCCACCATGGATCAGCATCAGCTTCCAAACGATACACTGCTAAGATGAATTTATCATGTTCAGAACATTGAAGAACTGAAAATATATTTTCAGTAGTACTGATCCATTGTTCAACAACAAGTGGATCAGAAGACCCACAGAAAGAAGGTGGGCGTTGCCTCATGAAGGACTCAATAGAATATTGTTCCCTTCTCTGCTCATTTGGAAGTCTAGAATGATTTATAGCTTGTGTAACTATAACAATAAGATTTTTCACTCCATATCCCATAACATTTGTTTATTCAGGAGGTCAATCATTGCATTGTCCATTACATTGATCAACACGGTTCTTTCGGGCTCTAGCCATCATCTAAAACCCAAAAAGAATAATGTGAGAGGAAAAAATCATGCTAGGGAAAACAACACAATAAAGGAAGAGTACCTTCAATATCTAACATCTTAGGTTTAATTCTAAGATGATTACCGTAATTATAGGATATAACCTATACATATACTTAACCTTAGGGACATCCCTAGACATACCTTAGAAATATCTCTAGGGATCTCACTAAAGTTCTCGTATCCTAGTTTCCAAAGGTTGACTAAACCTTTCCTCTGATACCAACTGTAGACCCCCTAAGCCTGACGTACATGGATATTACATTACTTTTGCGGCATACTTAGTACATAACAAAAACACACACACAAGGACCGTAGTAGTTTACTGTCTTTGGAAACTCAGAATATAATCTTTTAATCGTGGTGAAAGATCTTCAACATCTCCCATAAAGATCTTCCTTTTTTTACCTAAAACCTTTCTTTATATCCACAGGAAAATAAAACATAAAAGAGTGAGCTCAAATGCTCAGTAAGGGTAAACAAAATAAATATCAATCACATCATATACATAAGAACATAACTTTTGGAATTCTTAACCTGCAAAAGAAATCATAATTTCATAACATGGGATAAATCATAGTAGTGAAATATAATCCCAATAATCATAACATAAAACATGAAACTTTGTGTCATACACACATAATCATAGAAAATCATTTCTTCTTAGTCAAGACTCACTGCCAAGACTATCTTAGTGGACAAAGTCCATTTCTGAACCGAGTTCACTCCTCGTTTCAGTCCTGTTTCACTGAACCGGTTTAACCTGCCGTTCCAGCCATGTCTATCTCATGAGATATAAAATATTTACCCAATGCATTGGAGGGAGATATAGGTCCCACCCATCTCATAATGATACCATTCTTATATGTGCCACAAAATCATAATCCATACATCATAGCATAACCCATGTAATAAAAATGGGAATCTTAAACATCATGACATCATAAAACAATTCATATAAGATAAAGGAATTCATAAAAATATTTCCATCACAACATAATCAAATCAATGTAAAAATTGGGATAGAAACAGAAACCTATATTATCTTAGATGGAAAATAATTTTGATAAAACGCTTGAACTATAATCTTGAGGAAAATATACTTTCTACTTCAAAAACACTTTTCCTTTCTTAACATGTCATACAATTATAATCTAAAACAAGTTGATTAAAAATAATCTTGAAAAATTTTAAAGGAATATTCTTAGAAATAATGTTTTAAAAATCCATTCATGCCGTATAAGTTAAAAAAACATTCTTCTCGTCCTTTTGTCGAAAAAGTCAAAAAGTACCTCGTACGAAAAACGACAAAAGATTCCTTTCATATATTTTACTAAAAACTCACCGAAGGGTAAAATTGGATTTACAAAATTATAGGAGGATGGAAATAATATTACATATGGAGGAAACATGGATGTGGATGTTAAAATACACCCCAGTAAATTTCAAAGTATAAACAATCTCGGATAAAAATGAGATTGTGATATTTTCCCTTACCTTAGGTCCGATTTGCTTCGTAAGTGTCTGTACCTCCTGTATAATGATTTAAATAATTTCATTGACTTATTCCAGAATCATAATCATTGTTATGATATCATATATGGTTCACTTATGACTTTATATTACCCGTTCTTTTGTAAATTCGATGTTAAAGAGCGTTTTGGATAAAATCATTTCATTTGTCGTCCGTGTTTTGACTTGTAATTATTCATATGATTACATAGATCATGATTACTTAATTCTAGAATATAAAACATGATTTACATATAATATATATTTAGAATATACATATATATAATAGATCAGTAAATGGAAAGAAATACACTGTTCATGGAGACGGCAGGCCGTACGTACGCATGAACGGTGTTTTCGTCTCCTTATTGAGTTGAATGGAATTAAGTAGATGACATACATATATATACACATAAATATAGAATCATTATTATGTCATATATTTCATTATTACTTATCATATATACTTTATAATCATTCATGAATGGTTAACATGGAGAATGAATCTCATCGCATCGTGGAGACGGTAGTCCGTACGTACGCACGAGCGATGATATCATTCTCATGATCGTAGAATTGTATTGGAGTGTATGTATACTATTTCAGACTCAATATCACTTTAAAATAATCATATATATTTTTTATGTACACCATTATACCCATCCAAGTAAGGTGGTGGTGGAAAATAGATTACCCCACGGCGTGGAGACGGTATTCCGTACGTACGCACGCGCGGTGTTTTCATTTTCCATAGGATAGATAGATGGTGAAATAGGTTTGTTTAATACTTATAATAACATATTATTATATGAGTGATACTGATGTTATTACTTCATAATTAAACAAAACAAGAAGAAGAAGTGGAAGAAGAGATAAAGTTGAATGAATCGGTAACAGACATTACCTCTTCTTTGAAGCACCTCTTTGAGACCTCCTTTTAGGGAACTAAAATTGGTCTTTGAAGAAGACCAGGACCTCTAGTATGTTTCTAGGGATGTTTAAAAGAGAATTTGGCAGGGGTGGCCGAGCTTGATTACTCAAAGTGGTGTGAGGAAGAGAGGGAGGAGGTTCCCTTTTATAAGGGAGGAGAGGGGCACCTTTGGAATAACTGAAAATATTTTATTATAAAGCCAAATTCGGATTTAAATAGATCCAAATTGATTTATTTAGAATCTAAGGTCAGTGTGCGTCTAAATCCTCTCATCCAATAGAATTTGGACACGTTTAGTTTACTATTTTAACCTTATCATTTAGTTTTAACTTTAAGTTAGATAATTTTACTTTTACCGTGTATTTTTCTGTTCTTAAACTATATGGTTAATAAACTTACTATAACAAGACAAAAAAACCCCAAGTTGTTTATTATTAATATATATAACCTTATCTAAGTCATTTGGACAAACCATAGATTTTTTAGGAATAAAATAACAATTAATAATATAATATTTGTTTTAAAAACTATTTTATATCAATTTTGACACTATTTAGTAATTGATTTTTGTGAAAATCATAACAGAATTATTAGTTCAAAATAAGTTAATTAAATCAATACTTACATGTCAAATTAACCTATAAAATTAGTGTAATTGATAAAAAGTCTAAAATTACATTTATTTGGGTATTTGTAACATCAATTATGTCAATATTTCATTAATAAGATAATTACTACATCATCTTTGTGTCCTAAATAAATTGAATTATATAATGTCTAAAAATTACAAATAAACTTCCATTATGTAAGAAATCATATTATCTTTCTAATGAATATTTATAGTCGAATTTATCTTATGTATAACATTATATTAAACATTCTTTACTTATTAAACTTTGATTTTAACTATTTTAACCCTTCTTTAAATAAATTAATAATAAATGTCCTAATCTAATCCAAGTGGGCCTAAATGGTCATATTGTATTCCTAAGGTTGTTTTTGGTCGAATTACACTTATACAATATAATTAGGACATGTATTAGGGTAATAATAATAACACTTTAACCCTTAATTACCCTATTTTCTTTTAACCGTTGTAAAAAAAATAAAAAGTTACTATTTACCAAAAATTATTTTCATCTCATTAAACCACATTTTACTTACTGACATCAACCGTGTCTCTCGGATTTTTAAAATTCCACTCACAGAAGCGGTAAAATTATGTTTTATGAAAAAATTCATTTTTTAACTACCACTTAGTGGTGTCACTATTCATCAAAAAATGAATGTTTCCAGAAAAATACCAAAAATTAGGCCTAAGCTATATTTTATATTATGAATTCAAAAATGATGTCTATTTTACCAAATTCAAAACATATCAGTTGCATTAATTAATTTAAAAATTAATTCCCGTCGTCAAAACAAATAGCGTGTTCTTAAGAGATAATAACTATCAAAATATTGACACTTGTTTATATCTGGTTTAAATGTGAAATTACATCCAATGACCAACATTGTATTAAATTGTAAAAATATATTCTAAATATAATTTAAAACCTCTAAAATTATTAATTTATCACTATTAATTATTTCTATTAAAAAGGTTGTTTTCAATTAAAATTTAGTAATTTTCACTATTAATCAGAAAATTAAAGTTATCCAAAAAGTACCAAAATTTCACCTTAAGCTAATTTCGATATTCTGAATCCAAAAATGATGTCCATTTTGAAAAATAAAATTTACAAAATTTCAATGAGTGGTTATTACGATTCATAATGGCTAGTTTTAATAATAGCATATCGTTGTTTAGTGAAACTCGGTATTGCGTACTACACACGCTATCGAGGAAGGTCGTGATTGCGTGTAATGCAAGGAAAGTCAAGGATGTGTGTTGTGCAAGATCCATTTAGTGTAGCGTACAACACAAGACATTAATGAAATTAAAAAGAATATTTTTCATAAAATATCGGGGTGTTACATTATCCAAATGTAAATGTTCTTAAAATACTACTTTACTTGACGTGCATTATTTAATGAGTGTGCCTCGGTGAGGATAGGATGGTTAGTATTTCATGGTATGTGATTTAAGGTTCTACTACTTTCTCACATGGATATTGTATGTTCCCCCCACTTGGGCATGGGTGGAATTAGTTTTCCTACTAGGTATACTTGTATACTCAGACAACGTATATAATACTACTTTAGGTTTCTAGGAGGACTTCGATGACTGTGTTGAACTGTACTAGTTTTGGCATCTAGATTAGTTTATATTGTTGCATAGTTTCTTTAATTTTTTTACATTACCTTTGGATTTTCATTGTACTTTGTATCAGCTTTACTTTTGAACAAGTATGTGGGAATTGAACTAGGCATCGCTTTTACTTTTGGAATTTGGATTTTATTGGGATTTACTATCTTATATTCTGATCTTATTCTATAAAAAAGGTAATTCCTACCATTTACTATGATTCTATACCCATGGTGTTAGTCACCACTTTGGGTCATATTGATGGTGAGACTCGGGGTGGTGGGTCGTAATATCTCCTTCATCTTTAGGAAGGAAGGGCGTGCCACTTTGTTTTCCCTTACCTCATCTTGATGAAGGCAGTCTGTGACACAAACCACATAAAAAACTCAAAAAGGTCATTATTTATAAGATGACTTGATATAAGGTTTTAATCTCATCAAGCAGTAATTTTTAGACATGTTTTGATTTCATTTTAATCCTTCTCATTTTATTTTAGCATTAATTATTCTCTTTAAATTTTAAGTAAGGTAAATAATTTGTTTAATGTTGAAATAGTTTAATTTTTACTTACTCTATATCAATTAGACCATAAATAAAAAATATAGAATAGGTTAGTGTAAACCATAATTATTTTATATTTGTGAAAATATTTGATGTTTTTTAAATAATATATTAAAATGTAATTTTGACAAAATATAAATAGTGTCATTTTGACACTATTCATTTAATTGACTTTTAAAAATATCAATATAAGATTATAACCTAGAACCAAATATTTTAAATATATATATATGGAGGAAATTTAATCTATAATTGTTTTGGATATATTAATTACCCCAAATTATATTTTCATTTTTATTCTTAGTAACTACAATTTGATATTTCCATTAAGAAAATAATTACTGCTTCTATTTAGTGTAATTATTTAATAATCGTATTTTTTGAGTAAAAATTGAAAATAAAAGACTATGATGAACAGAAATACTTTATATTTCATAATAATACTTATATTATAATATATCTCCGGGAAAATCCTATATTAGAATTTTTATATTTATTAAAACCTGAGAGTGTCAAGTTTAACATCACATTAAATTAAATAATATATGTGTCATAATTTCCTCTCTAAGGATCCATGTGGTTGATTACTCGACCCTTGGATGATTATGGTCAACATATAATCTAGAAATAATATGTTTTCAATTGTATCTATCATTTAATTATTATTATCATTTTAATAAAAATTAATTTATTGATTTTTAGTAAATTAAATAATTTTTTCATGATCAAAATATAAAACTATAATGTAATTAATTATTTCCTAAAAAATTAAATTACAATGATAACTAAAAAAAATTTATATTTAAAAATATTAATTCTAAACAAATTTATCTACTATATAACCTTATTTTAAAAATTATAATGTTATTAAAATTTGAGAAAGACATATTTATGTTTTCATTAAATAATATATGTTAAATTTCATAATCTCTTCCATGTGGATTAAAAGGGGTATCATTTATTCCCATGTATGGATTAGGTAGAAATCAAATCATCCAATAATATCATAATAAGTGTTAACATAATTTTATTATATTATATTTTCCTTTAAATATTCAATTTACTTATTTGTTGTATTAATAAAAATTAATGATGTCGCTCTTCATAATGCCAAAGAAATAAAATAATTATATTTTCCTAATTTTTACCTACAAATTCCATATATTGAATCAATTTTTAAAAATTCAAAACAAATAAGTGTTAATAATTAAATTAAAAATAATCCAATTTTTAGAATGAATAATGGGGTTTGAAAAGATAAAATATGGTAAAAGTTTGAAATTTTTTCACATACAAATTCATGATAAACTTAATTCCAATGAACAAAATAATATTAAATTATACAAACATGTTTTATTTTTACTTTTAATTCTTTCAATAATATAACTTATCCACATTAATTATTTTGATGAAAAATTTTGTTCTCAATTAAAATTTAATATACTTTTACTATGATAAAAATAAAAAAAATATCATCCAAAGTAAATTCATATATCCCACATCCAAAGGGGAAATCTATTTTGTTAAATATGATATATAAAATTGTAAAAAAACTAGATTTAAAATGGGAACCCCATTAAAAGGTGGCAAAGCCACATTTTTTGAGAAAAATTCTTCTTTTATCCAAAATAATGAATTTATTTTTAAATAATTTCTAGAAAACGTATAAGATCAATTCTAAGCATTATATTGGATATATTAAATAAATATTACATTAATAAAATAACTCATGATTCATTTTATTATTTTTTAAACTCACTTGTTTGAATTTTAATAATTTTTTCAAAAGAAAGTTAATATTGTTCATACCCGCCATTATAATATCTATGTTATAAGTTAACACAATAATATTAAATTGTACACATGAACTCGATATTCAATGAAAAAAATTCTTTCAAAAATAACATTAAATTGGCCTCAAAATATTCTAAGCATAATGTTGTTAATACTACAACTTAAGTCAGTGTTTCTTAGAGTGAAATCTTATGTTGGGGTCGTATACAACATATGATATTAAAGCAATTAAAAAATATAACTCATTAAAATATTAGGGTGTTAAATTATACCCCAATTAAAATTGATTTCACCCTTAAAATTTATATGGGTTATCAAAGGATTTAAAATGTGAACATTTATTTCATAAAAACCCATATCATAAAAAAGAAGTAAAACATTCTTTTAAAAATGAATAGTTAGAAAATAATAGTTACCCAAAGTAAATCATAATTAAGTCTCTATATTCGAGAACATATGTATTTATTGGTAATTAATGAAAAGAATAAATAATAATACATATTTATAAACATAACTGATCATAGGAAATTTAATGATATATTGAACGTTAACAGTCACAAAACCGTAAACTAAACAAGGGTAAAAAATGTCATTTATATCATCAAAAATGAGGATAATAATTCCCCATTTTACATCACGATCCATTTTTCCTAATTTGGATGAATTTTTAGGAGAAGATATACATACTTTTTTTGATAAAATCTCTCCATTAGTGATGCCTTGAATAATTTCCCCATAATCTCTTATTCAAAGGAATAAAGTTGAATTTTTCATTCCTGAAGTGTTTGTGGATTATGTGATCCATAAATAGAATGATATTTCATTATTTATGTCAATATGACAACATAAATGCCAGAAACAGTTATCAAATTTGTGCAATTCCACCTATAGAGAGATAATACTTTATTCTAACAGACTTACATTTAAGTTTAACATAAAATTTACATAAATTAAAAACCATACAACCCTTGTGAAATTTTGAAATCCACATGTTTATAAATATATGAACTAACATGACTTAACTTTTATACCCCATATATCATAAGGTATCTATTATTGGTTACAGTCAAAACATGTGAACACCATCAAAATATATTCTTGATTCATGGTAATAACCTGAATTACCATATATTATTATAAAACACATGTTTGTTTCCCTATTCCAAAACATATTGGATATATTCCTAATGTAAAAAAAGTTTTATACTTAATATATGTTATCTTAACCCACATATAAACATATCATTAATTATTATCATTCAATTAATCATATCCAACAAATCATTATCCAATTTAAACACAATATTATTCACATCATGAACCCATTAACGGTTACCGTACCTCAATAAAAATAATAACTTTCCTTTAAATTACTTTTCTAAGTCTTTATCACCATTCAACACATCCTTTTTAATCCTTAAAGAATATTTTTTACTGAAAATACTTATATAAGATCATTGAATTCAAAAAACATTATGTTTCAATCGTCCAACATTATTCTTAACCCATTACTATGGCTTCATTATTTTATTCATTCTAATTATTTGAAATTTGAATCACGTTTTATATTTCCCCAACCTTAATCTAATCATGATTATTATGTTTATGTTAAAAAATACTAGAAGAAAATCACATGACTTTCACATGTCATTTTTTGGTCTCTTTATATTTAGAATTATAACAAATAATCATGCCACCTTCCTAATTATCCTTATGAGAATTTTACTAGGGAAATCAATTTTCATAATTCTAAAACATTCCACACCTAAATCATTCAGTATTAACATTGTTCTATCTATTCACAGTAATTTACTATGAACATAAATCATAGTTTTAGAGACAATTATCATAGATGAAAATCATATAAATATGGAAAATTACTGATAATATTTTATTATATGATATCATATGTTTAATACTAAGTTATTCATGATCTTTACCATAAGTCTATGGTAGTAACATGTAATTAGACTTATCCTTAGGACAACCAAGGATATATCCTTAGAAATACCTTTATGGATCTCTATAATATTTTCATATCCATGTTTCCAAATGTTACAAAACCTTCACTATGATACCAACCATAATGACCAAATATTAACATACATGGACATTATATCAATATTATTGTATACTTAATACATTAAAAAAATAGATTCCCAAAGACCATATTATTTTAGTTCCATTGTAAACATGAAACACACACATCTATCCTTGAGAAATATCTTTACTATTTCCCACAAATAAGATCCCCTTTTTTACTCCTACCTAAAAAATTTATTTATAACATAGGGAAAAATCATAAGAAAGGGTGCGCTTAAATGCACAGTAAGAGTAAAAATATGTGATATTAAATAGAAACATTGGAATAAAGGGTATGATGATGTGATCAAAACATTATTAGATCATGTCAATCATATCAAAGGTAAACATAAATCATAAATAAATCAATGAACATAATTCATAAGAATATAAAATATACATAGGGTAAGAAATTGTGGCATAAACATTGAGTTTTTACTTTATGAACATGTATATTAATAATAGTTTCACTCATTAATGACATGAAATTAGCCCCTTTCATAAACATGTGAATATGTAAACTAGGTCAACATAAAATTATGAACATGAAAACTAGGTCCATGCATAACATTGTGAACAAGAAATCAGGTTCACGCATAACATATATACATCATTAGTGATCCGTATTTACCCAATTAATTGGAGGAAGATATAGGTCCCACCCATAATTTAATGAAAAAAATTACATATGTGTGCCACAAAAAAAGTAATCATTAATCATATCAGAATCCCTGAAATAAAATGGAGTTGTTTAATATCATTTCCTTATAAAATAATCCATCGAAAATTAATGAATTTCATAAACATATTTCCATAAGAAATACATTCAATAATAGTAATTATAAGGATAATATACAAGAAATATATCCTAATTAAAAAAATCATCTTAGATGGAAAATAAATTTTATAAAACACTTGAAAATGATTATTGAGGAAAATATCATGTCTGCATTAAAAACATTTTATTTACATAAAAGACCATACAATTTTAAAATAAAATAATTTCATCAAAGGTAACTATAAAAACTTTTAATGAAATATTCTTGGAAATAAGGTGTTATAAAATAATAAAAATCCATTCATGTCATATAATTTAAAAAACATTATTCTCATAATTTTGAAGAAAATGCCCATAATACCTCATTTGGAAAACTAAGGAAAAATTATTTTCAAACAATTTATTAAAACATAAAAAATGAGTAAAAATGACTTTAAACATCCATATGTGAATATTAATCCTTTTAAAAAAACATTTTTAGAAAACGTGGATTTTAATGATAAATAAATCTCACTAAATACATAAATATCAATAATCTCATATAAAAATTAGATTGTGAAATTATCACTTACCTTGGGTCATATTCCTTAGTAAATATATAATCCTCATGTATAATAGATTAAATAGTGTTTTGAAATTGATAAATAACCATATTTATATATATGCTATCATATGTGATCATATTATCACCTGTTTAAAAATATTTCTTTATTACTCTTGTTTTGAGTGTTATTTGCTACATGTTTTATCATATGATCCTTTTTGTACTTTTTGGGCTCCATTTATGTAATTTATAAAATTATAATAATATAATATATATCATATTTTTTCATTATATACATTTATATAATAATTCATTAAAAGATATCATGGAAAATGAATCACATCACGTCTTGGAGAGGGAAGTATGTATGTATGCACAAGCGACAATATAATTCCCATATTTTATGGAATGGTATTGAATTTTATGGTGTATATAATATTAAAGAGTAAATATAAGGTTATTATAATCATATATACTTATTATTTTTATCATTACACCTATCCAAGTAAAGTAGTGATGAATTATAGATTAAACCACGACGTGGAGATGGTAAGTTGTATGTACACACACGTGGTGATTTCATATTCCGTAGAATGGATAAAAGGTAGAATGTTGTTGTTCCATATTTATAATAACATCTCGGTATATGTTTTATACTATACTTATTACATTATAATAGAAATAACTCTAGAATAGGAAGTAAAAGAATAAAGAAGTTTAAAGAAACTGATAGATGAGATTACCTCTTCTCTGACGTGTTACCTTTAGACCTCCTCTTAATGGTGATAGAGTTGTTCTTTTAAGAGGACCAAAACCTATAAAATGTAAATAATAATGTTGATAAGAGAGATTTTCAGGTTATGGATCATCTTGAAGGCTCTATGTGAAGTGTATAGGTGAGGGAGTAGGTTCCCATTTATTATTGAGGCGAGGGGTACTTTTGAAACACAAAAAATATTAATTTAAAAAAAACACATTGAAATCCCACCAAAATTTCCTTACATTGAATAAAATATGATATATTGTTTGAATATAATCAGAAAATATTTTTTATATGTTTTTTATTTTTATTTTAAAACATATCATTTCGTTTTATCATTGATTTATCTCTTTTAATTTTAACTAAGGTAACAAACTGTTCAACATTAAAATAATGTAATTTATAGATATTTTATATCAATTAGACAATAAATTGACAATATATAACATTTTATAGTAAACAAAAATTATTTCATACTTCTGATTATATTTTATTATTTTTAAATAATTTAATAATACATTATTTTTACAAAATATCAATAGCGTCATTTTAATAGTATTCATTAAATAGATTTTCGATAATATCGATATATGATGTTAACCTTTAACCAACATTTTTATTATATATCCATTTATTCAAGTCCATCTAGAAAATTTCTTTTATATATTAATTATGGAAAATTATATTTACTTTTGAATTTTTAGTTACATTAAGTTGATATTTCCATTAATAAGATAATTACTATATAAGTTTTTTGTAATTATTTAATATACTTATTGGTTGTAAGAATTTAAAAAATACTATGACTACGAAAAATATCTTATATTTCCTAAGAATACATATAGTAGAATATATCTCTTGAAAAAACAAACATTAATAATTTTATTTGTATTAAAACATGAAAGTGAAAAGTTTTATATTATATTAAATAAAATAATATAATTGTCTTAATCTCTTCTATAAGGATCCAAATGGTTAATAACTTGGCTGTTGGATTATTATGGTCGAAATATAATAAACTAATAAGATTTGGTCAGGTTTTTTATCTTTTAATTGTTACTATCACTTTATTGAAAATTATATTATCGATTTTCAATCAATTAAATAATTTATTTACCATTAATATATAATCCTTTAATGTAATTAATTATTTCTTTAAAATTAAAATTAATTTTCATGATAAATAAAAATAGTTTATCTTTAAAATGAGTATATATAATTCTTTGAAATTCTGTATAACCATTTTTTAAAAATGGTAAATTTATTAAAATTTTTGAAAGACATATTTAACATTTCTTTAAATAAAATATATTAAAATTTCTAATATCATCCAAGTGGATTGTAAAGGGTAAATGTTTTACCGAATAATGGTTCAGTTCAAAATTAAATAATCCAATCATAATATGATAGGTGTTAAATTAATTTTATAATACTATATTTACCCTTAATTACCTGATTTACCTTTTTTACTATATGAATAAAAAATACTAAAGTTACTATTCATAATTTTTTAAAATGAAATAATGTTATTTAAATAATTTTGAAATAATATTTAAAAATATGTAATCCATTTTTATAAATTCAAAACAAAAAAGTTTCAGTAATTAATTAAAAATTACTCCCACTATCGGAATTAAAAATGGGTTTTTAAATGTTAAAACTATACCAAAGATTAAAACGTTTTTACATCAAAATTCATGCTAATTTTAATAATAAAAATCAATATTATATTAATTGATAAAAATTGATTTTATTTCAGATTAAAAAACTATTCAATAAAATAATTTTTTCAAATAAATTATTTCGATGAAAATTTTTGTTTACAATTAAAATTTAATATATTTTTATTATTCGTCAAAACATAAAAATTATCATCAAAATGTCAAAAAAAAATCATCCAGATAAATATTTTAGATAAATATTCAAATTATGAAGTTTATTTTGTTAAATATAATATAAAAATGTTTCAAAACTATATTAAAAATGGGTGTTACATCAAAAGGTGAAAACTGCATTTTTTTAAATGCTTATTTTATCTAAAAAATTGAATTTGTTTGTATATCATGTTGATAAAAAATATAAGATAACTTTAAAACCTTATATTGAATATATTTTATATATATTACATTAATTAAATCCATCAAGTGTGATTTTATTATTTTATAAACTCACATATTTGAATTTAAATAGTTTTTTCAGAGGGAATATAATATTGTTCATACCCACCATTATAACAAAAAGGCAATAAGATAAATATTAATATTAAGTTTTTTAACTAAAATTAATTTTGGGTGAAATTAATTCTATCAAAATAACTTGAAATTGTATGCAACACATGAGAAGCATAGTGTTGTGAATACCACAAGCTAAGTCGAAGTTGTGTATTGTACAGGATTATTTTGTTGTAGCATATAGCACAATACATAAATGTAATTAATAAAAAAAATATCCTAAAAATCATGGGGTATTACACATAAAAATTTAATTATAACAAAACCCATGGAAAAAATGGAATTATTTTCATAATCATTTTATCATTTCATCATAGCATGACCCTTGGAAATGCAAATGATTTGAAAAAATGTTATCTTCATTTTCATAAACAATTCATATAAATTAAAAATATGGTATCCTTAGATCATATACCCGGTAAACAATAATTGAAATTAGGGTTTTTGTCTTTTAATAATATTAATACAATTAATACATTAATAAATCAATCTAGAGGGAAACAACTTTTCCCTTTTTGAGTCAGTTGTTAAAAAATATTGCAATTATAAAGGTTGTAATTTTATTAAAAAACTATTTAGACAATAACATGAAGCTTCAAATAAAAAAATAGCCATGATGGTTGGAAAATTAGTTCAGGGGATATTTGTTAATAAAATATTTCTTCCACAATTTTGTGTGAAAAGTAAAAAAGTTCCAAGTTTCGAAAATAAAAAAAGAACCATTTCAAAACATTTTTTTATTTTATTTAAAAATATATTTTCATGATATTGAGTACATAAGGTTATAGAAAAGAAAAGAAAAAAAAAGTATTTTAAATAAATAACCAGAGGATAAAAAATCATTAGTTTCATTGGAGACACATCCTAACATTTTGTCATTTGAATCTTAATCATAAATCATAATTATAAATAATAAGATTTCAATACGAAGCCCTTACCTAATGTTCACATTACATAAAAATAACTCAACACTACTGTATAATAAATTTAATTTTATTATAATTCTACACTAGATTCATTATCAAACTTATAATATCATATGTGACCCCTTTATAACATTTTAACACTCTCTTTTAGCAATAATTCCATTTGAAAATCATCATTTCCCAGTGTTATCTATTTCATTTATCAGGAGTATTTTAGTTCAGTTTTTTTGGTCTATGTAAAATAATCTTCGATCCATTTTATGCATAATATTAATCATAATAAAAATATAATTTATATCAACTATACTCATATTTTTTCATCCATAAAAGTTATAGATTTTAAAATGGATTAAATCATTTAGGGAGAAGATATTACATATATATACATGAATGGAGTTTTCATTTTTTGATGGTTGGAACAAACTAAAGGTAAATATTTATTCTCCTCTAAAATATCATTATTATATCATATATTCATATATATTTAACAATTTTATCCTCATTACAATTCCAAAAAAATATAAAATAAAAATGAATCGCATTGCTTCATGGATGTGGTTGTCCATATATGCGCACAAGAGATGTAGTATTTTATTAAAAAATTTCATGGTTACAAAGAATATGTGATATTATAATAAAATAAAAGTAATTAATTTTGAAATATCATATATTTTCATTAAACCCATCACAATACCCATCCGTAAATAATGTGATGAAAAAAATAATTGTATCACTATGTGGAGAATGTAATGAGAACATTTTCTCAAGCAATTCATTCACTTATCATTTCATGGGAAATAGGGATTATAATTTTGTTTTTATATAATAAATTAGTTTAAGAATATGTATTATACTAATGAAATTATGTTTTTGGTAAATACCTAGAATATTACCTCTTCTTTGGAATGGATCCTTTGGATCTACTCTAAATGTATTTAGGGATTATATTTTAAGAGCACAAAAAATTATATGATATGGTTATGGAAATGGAGAAGAAAAATTGGGATAGGTTGGTAGATATATGAAGATAAAATTGGTGTGAAGAAGTGATGGATGTGGTTCCCTTATAAAATTATGGTGTGCTGAAATTTTTGAATTTCATAAAATATTAAATTATGATAAACATATTTTCAGTACAAATGCCACTAAATGGTTATGTATTTCATGGAAAGGTGGGATTTGGTTACAATACCATCATCCAAATTATTTTAGACATGTTTTGGTTCCATTTTAAACATTATAATTTTGATTAAACCATAGTTAACCAATTTTTATTTTTTTACTTTGGTAACAACTTTTTTAATATTAAAGTGTTTAAATATTTATATATAAAGTGAAAATTTTCCCATTAATGGAAATGTTTTTATTGGTTCAAGAGTTTATACAATTTCATTTTCAGTTCTTCATTTTTTTAAATAAAAAACAGTTTATTTATTCCATATTTTATGAAATTTGTATATCCAAAATATTTTACACTGTTTTTTCTAGAAAACCTATTTTTCTACTAAATATATAAATAGTTTTTAACTAAGAAATTTTTATATTATATTCTTTATTCTGATACATTGGACTGACTAAGACATGGATCCATCAAACTGACTAGTGTTTCATAAATCAGGTAAACAAATGTTCTACCCCTTGTACTAAATGAATTTATATCCATAGAACTTACCATAATACATATCCATCAGATTGACATTATTTAAAATCATAATATTAACTATATTTTTGTTATTTGGACTAATAAATGTTTATAAATAGAGTGTTGTAATTATTTCTATCATAAAGAGTTTATAAAATTATTATAATGGTGCTGTCAAAGTGACATCAGATTGAGTCTTTTTTTATAGATATCAAGTGAAGAACATCTGAGTTCATTGCAACCAACTCCAAATTTCATAGAATCTTCTATCCTTAGAGGGATTCTGATATATAAAAGTGCATTATGAGAGCTTTCAAGTGATGCATTTTTCAACTCAACACTTATAAATATCTCTCTATATGAACATCCCATTTTTATTCATTCTAATCTATCAAAAAATTTTGTTATAGGGATTCAATCCGAGGTATTATAAAATACTTATAATGGTTTTTATTTTGTATTCTCGTATTCTAATAAATGTTTTGATTGATTTATTATGAGGATATGAAGAATAGTAATACTAATCTAGATTATTCACGGATTTTAGGGGATTGGAAGATAGTTCTATCCATGATCACCATATCAAGGGATTTTGGGGTTTTGGAATAAAAATCTATTCCGGTTATCTTAAAAATGGATTTCGTGGTAAGGAACGACATACCTTACAGTTATTTTAATAAATATTGATATCCTAGGTTAGAATTTTTTAATTCCTAATAACCTAATGAAAAATATTATACTATATTTTATAATTGTTTTCATTTATTTTAACTTTATTATAAAATTTTATATTTAATTTTTTAATACATTTTATATTATACAGTGAAATTTATAATTGAAAGATTATTTTAATAATTTTCTTGTCATATCTTATTTATTAGAACGTTTTTTGGCCCACATAATATACTCTAGTCATTGAATGATTTGTATGTTTGATACATTTACTTAGATCAGCAGATGATTTCCATGTCTGATCAATTTAGGTGGTTTTTTTATTTATGTTACTTTAATATTTTTCAACTATAATTCACCCCATTATTTCCATTTAGTATTGGGGGTATATTTCATACGAATAATTCCATTGGTATTCATAAACCTAAAAAGGGTTGTATATTCTTTAATGTTAATTGTTTTTTATTTTAATTGTTTCATTTGGTAATTTCGAAAAGGGGGGATATCGTAGAAGAAAATAATTATATTTTATAATTTTATTTTACATTTTTTAAATGGAAAACACATTATTTAAATAATAATTTTATCTATTCTTATATCCAATATATTTTATAATGTTTTAGTAGAAAAAATATCTTCTTACTGAATGTATAAAAAGTTTATAATTAAAAAACATTATATTATTTAATTTGATACTTATGAAAATCTAATATTATAGTCCATTGGAAATAGAAGTGTTTTATCCATTAGATAAACTAATTTTATGTATATCTGACTAACCGATGTCATATACATTGGGCTGATCATTTTTTATATCAATCATACTGACCTTACATCAGTTCATTAGATTAAAAATATTTTAGTTCTTCAGAATAACAAAAAAATTAATTAGTGTGTTGGAATTGTTTATATCATAGAGAATTTATAACATCAGTATAATTGTTCTATCAAAATAATATTGGGTTGATTAATTTTATAGAGGTGACAAGTGAATAAAATATGAGGATGTTGAAACCAACTCTGAGACTCACATAATTTTTTAATGTTGGGGGGATTCATATAAATAGATGTGTATTCAAGTATCATGGAGTTGATGCATCTAGAAACTCAACACATCTGAAGATATCTCTTCCAAAACATCTTGTCCACACTCTTTTTAATATTTTATAGATTTGTGATTTTTTTATTCAGATTAAGGAATTGTAAAATCCCATGAAATTTTTTTCTTTTATATTCACTTATTCTTATTGAGGTTTAGATCAAGGTATTATTAGAATAAGACTATAGGTGATACTGATTAATCTAATCAAGGAATTCTATGGGATTTCAAAATAAATCTAAGATTGATCATCATATAGAGAGATTCAACAGTTTTTAAATATCTATATATTCTATTTATCATATTGAAGTATTTCCTAACAAGGAAAGACAGTACTTATTGTTTGGTTGAAAACTATGAATATCTTAAGTGAGTATTTTTGGCTTCTTGAACACAAATTTCAAAGTGTAAAATATCTATTTTAATTCATTAAATTTATTTTTACTTTATCAGAAGCTTTCATATTACTTGTTTTAAAGAAGTTTTATATTCCATTAAAAAATTTATATTTGAAGATTTTTATTAAATATTTATAATTTCAAATTTATCATACTATTTATGATCCGTTTTAATATACTATGATAATCAGATGATTTATTTTTTCTTTTAAATATTTATAATTTCAAAACCACCTTATATTATTTCTTGATTTTTGTTATTTTTAATTAACTTAATGAAATATTATTTTTATAAAATATTATTATGGACAATTTTTACACTATTTCATTAATTAGATATAAAACACACAAAGAAAAAGTTTGATTTAGATTAAAATATTTTAACACCACACTAATATTTCATATTAACCAATACAATTCATGGAATACTATTATTTACTTTAATTATATAAGTTTTAATATTTAAAAAAACTTTTATTTCTTTCCATTAAATGAATAAATGTTGTTTTGGAATTGTGAAACCATTTGTGGTATTTATATAATACTAAAAGATTATAAATAATGTACCTAAAGAAATATAAAATAATTATTAAAAAAATTCTCTTGGTATTCATTCACAACTAGTTTTTGAGCCTATGTCAATACATTAGGAATATTTAAGAGAGTGAAATTTTGTTACATAATTTGATTTAAACGAAAAAATAATTATTTTCCTGGAAATGTGTCAAATAGAATATTAAATTTTGAGGTTACTATGATAAGGGTTGACTTCAATTAATTCTATTAGGATTATGATGACAATTTATGTCCTCATCGTATATTTTTAATATAGATTAACCTAATTTTTCCTTTATCGAAGTGATAAAATTTAAGATGATCACTATTCATATGGACAAGAAAATATGTAATATTTAGCTAATGTGAACCTCAAAATTCTAAATATTTAATAATTTTATATATTTTAATACCTATAAATGATCGAAATTAATTTTAAATTAAGTATGATAAATGTGAAAAAACTAATTTTTTGAAAGAAAATATTTTTTGAGCATAAAATTTGACTTATTATTTAACTTTTAATAGAATCATAGTTTAGAATGTTTAAAAAAATTTATAATGTAAATAATATTTTATTTTCATTAAAATCATTAAAAATTTGAAATTAATTTAATTTTTTAAAATAAATTTCGTGTATAAAGACAAATTTTTAGGAAAAAAACATTTTTCCATTTTCAAATATTTTTCATTTCTAACTATATTAATTTTATAACTAATTATTTAATTTAATAAATGTATAGGAAACATATTTTTCATAATATACTTATTATTATTCATTCCTTCTAATCCAATATCTAGTTGATAATAGAAACGTAATATTTTAATAATGATGATTCATTACATGAATGTTGACCTATACCAATTGTATTATAAAAAAACATTAATGAAATCATTTGTATATACTATTTAAGAAATATTTATAACAAAGTTTTTATTAATGCACTGGTTTGAACAGTTTTAAAAAACTGTTTGTAATACCTTGACCACATTACCCAGCTATGTGGCATCTCCTCCTCCAATTTCACCCCACCTAGATCAAACCCTTTGTGTAAGAAGAATTTGGGATTCTTCCCCAACTGAAACAATCACTAATTACTTCTTCTTTTTATTCTATTATTACATAAAATCAAATTAATGAGTTCTAAATCTATCAACTCTTTTTTCATCCTTCATTTTCTAGTATTTTATAGGACTTAAATATTAAACTAGATTCTTTTTTTCATAATTTTCTATATTCTTTAATGAGTTTATGTTTATTTTTTCATTATTTTTTCTTTGTTAATCCTTTTTTCCTATTTTTTTATATTCATTCATTATTTTAAAAATCTAAAATTAAGCATAGTATTTCTAATATGAGTGGATGGATTTATTCTTCATAGACTGCTTGAGTCCAATGCTGATGAGTATTGGGTCACTCTTTTATAATTATTTTTCATTTATTTTTTTAGATATTCTAATAAGAAATAAAATAAACATGAATTGATTATATATTTGACCATTTTTGAGTGGATCTAATGTATTATTGCTTATTTTTGTTGGGATATCAATTTTAGTTATAGAATATTTTTGTTTGGATGGCACATGGGTTAGATTTTTTGGATTTATTATTTCTTATGTACGTATTGGATTGACTCCAATGAACTTTTATATATTTATAAAGTAACTGAATTGAATTAATAATGTAAAGCCTTAAAGTTGTTTTAATTTATAAATGAAATTGTTTTTGTCAAGAGAGTAATCTCAAACACATTGTTTAGCTGGATTGATGGATTTCATGATTTTTTTTATCGTTATTATCATTGGATCAATATAAAGGGTCCATATTCAAAATGAACATGTATCCCACTAAATATTTGATAAATCCAATGTATTTTGGATTTATTCTTATAAAGGGTTTGAATTCTACACTGAATGAATGTTCTCAATGATAATAAAGTATGTCAAGGCTATCATTTGATATCTCATATGAATTTCTTGAATATACATTAATTATGTATTATATTATTTATTATGTGATTTTCTTGTATTCTATATTGGTTAAAACATTTTTCACCACATTTATTGTCATGTACACTTTTACTTTTAAATAAAATTTCATGGTGTATGACTTGATCTCCTAACTCAAATTTCATTCTTGCTATATATATATAATGATTAACTAACATTGAAACATAAAAATCAATATTTTACCACATATGATGAATTTAATTTATAATTATGTAGGGGTAATCAAAACATAGGATAGAATATAAATGTTGTAATTTCAAATATTCAAGATAAGTTTTGGATTATCCATCCTTTAAGAAGATTAATTTTTTGGAATTTTATAAATGAACGATTATCTAAATTGGATGAACCTTGTTGAAATACCATTGATTTATTAAAATTTAATTAAATGTACAAGTATATATTGAATAAAATCTAATTTATATACATCAAGGGAAAATGAACCCATAATAGAAAAACTAATATATTACATAAAAAATATGACCAGAAAACCGTTGTATAACATAAAATTCAAAAAATCAGTGGAACGTTTACATTTTTTAGTAATATAGGTTTTAGAAAGATAATATTATGACATAACACCTCACATTAAGTGATAAATTAAAAGTTATAGAGATATTTCTAGAGAATCCTAATATAATTCAATTCATAAAATCATTAAATAAATAGAGTTAAAGGCCCCATGAAAATAAAAAACTAAAAAATTCAAGACACCCAGACAAAATTATAATGTGTATATGAAAGGATTAGACAACACTCTAAGAATACATAATAATTCATACAAAGTTTTCATTTTAAGTTATGGTTTTTTTAATTAAATAGTGGGAAGAATAAAAAATCATTCCTAGAAATACAAATGTTATTATGATGGATTATACCTTATTGAACATAAAAATAAATAAATCCATTGATCAAGGAAGTCCAACATAGGTCATTTGTGAGTTTTTTAGACGTAAAACCATTAATAAAAAAAATATCATATAATAGGACTTTAGGTAGGTATCCCACAAGAATATATTTTATGGTTGTTCAATAATGATGAATGGGATGAAATTACAGAAATTGCAAAAATTTATATATAATAAAAAGTCTATGGAATTAAATCAAAAATCATGTGGATCTAATTTTTTATTTAGTAAAAATCCACTAAAAATGTGCGTATGACATAACTTCTTGAAACTAAAACTCAAGGATTAAATCAGTTAATAAATAGATGAAAATAGATTCGGATAAGGGGGGATTATTTATAAGGTATATTGAAGAATTTTGACCAATTAAAAGTACAATTGAAGGAAGGATCGTTGTGGCTCAATAAATACTCACTGGCCTTGGAAACAAATTTCCAGCAATAATGGAAACTCAACAAATTTTTCAAATGTAAGAATTAAAACCCATAAAGTGGGAGGCCATGGTAAGGAAATATATTTTTCATGTTAAAAAAATCACTTCTTTAGGGAATATTATATGGAGTAGTGGTAAAAAATACTAATGTATAAATTCATAATTATTTTAAAATTTTCAATTTTTTGGAGATTTGGAAATTTAATATAGGAAAATTTTAGAGAAAATATTTATACTTGAGGGAAGAAAACATTAAAAAGATTCCTAAATTTAGTAAAATAATTGTAAATGAATAATGATCATGAAAAATTAGTTTTTAAGAAACCACCCATATTCCCACTAAATGTTAAAAAACATCAATAGGATCATGGATGATCAAGATAAAGAAAAGCCTATAAGGGAATATAAAATTAACACTTTTTATGAGGCTACACATTCCATTTGATTTTTTAAATTGTATTGTTTGTTTTGTTTCTTTGGATAATTATATATCGACCACACTAATTATGTTTCTATTTTTTTTAGCATAATATGAAAATATTGGAAGATAATTTTGAAAAAAAATCACAACCACAACCTATTAAATTATTTTCAATGAAAATGGTGGTATTTTAGTCAAACAATGCATTATTATGTTTTTTCAAAACCACGTCCTAAAATGAAAATATATTTCTCTTTATGTGTTATCTAGTATTGACGTATTATAGTCTAAAATTTAATAGTTTGACACAATATTTTATATATCATATTATATTGCCTTACTAATTTTGAACATTTGTTCCTTAAAAAATGTCCCCAAAAAAAATATGACCTATTTTTTTATTACATAACTTATAGAGTATTTCA
Organism: Viscum album; assembly: GCA_963277665.1. Taxonomy (NCBI): domain Eukaryota; kingdom Viridiplantae; phylum Streptophyta; class Magnoliopsida; order Santalales; family Viscaceae; genus Viscum; species Viscum album. The sequence continues at coordinate 92,467,824 of OY728158.1, forward strand.
ACATAGTGTTTATCAGTACGTAGTATCTAATTACTACATTTATCATTTTATTCCCAACATCTAATAAATTTTTATTCACTAGTTTTATTAATAATTTAATTTAATTCCAAAACATTACATGTCTTTTTCTTATAAAATCTATAATCATATTCACTATATAAATTCATGAAATCCATAGAATGATTAGTTTTCCAAATTGTGTGTATTTTAATCCTAATGAAAATACATTTCTTAATGTATCTGCATGACACTTCATGTTTTCACCATAGTGTATATTTTTATAGATGATTTTCTTAGTCATTTTCTCCCATGGGAATGAGTTTATACCTTTTTATTTCATTTATAAAACCCATTGAAAATTCCATTATTCATCACAGTACTATTGAATTTAATCATACATAATATTCATAGTGAACCTCATTCTATTTCATGAGCCACATTAAATAAGAAATGATAGTAAAATATTCATATAAAATCTTTAGGATATGTTCTTATGGTATGATAAAATATAATAACATAATATATATCTAAATATAATAAATCTCATATTGTCTTGAATTGTTTATCAAAATAAAAATAAAATCAATTTATTCTTAAATGTTCATGTGATCACATCACCAGATCCAATGATTTTTTTGAGTAATATATAGTTCATATTAACCATTAATATTTTGGGTTAGAAGGATATACTTTCCCCCTAATCATTGGTTTATAATATTCACTTTCATATGTATAATAAAAAATTAAATACCTGAATCTCATATAAAAATAAAAATTTTATTTATGAACTAGGAATGTGATGAGATATAACATCCTAATGGCGATTGAGGTGATGATACTTATGGTAATAATGACAATGATAATGATGATGATAATTATACTAAATATAATGATATTTTTGAGGTTGTTCATGTTGCTGGTGATGATTACGATGTAATTCGTCATAATGAGGGTGATACCAATCCCCTCCATGTTTTAGTTGATATTAAATAGAATTATGTGTGGATTGTGTTAAATGAAAAATTTGATCAATTATGTGTATTTTATATTCATTTAATAATATTATAAATGGTATTAAAACTATTGAAAAAAATGATCTCATTAAATTATAACTATAAAATATTTTTACTATATGAAATGTGTACAATGGGTGATATTTTGTTAACAAGATGAGGTATTGATTAAGGGGAGGTGTTATAGGGAATTGTTGTGTTGTTTTTTGGGTGAGGAATCTATACTAATTGTTTTCTAAATTGATGGAGTAAATATATACACATGGTTTCAACTTAAACCATTGGTCTATCATCTTTTTTATCCCGTAATGATATACCCACATTTCTTAAAACTATTGCAATGCCCCAAAATTATAATATAAGAACATTATATTCGATAGCATTTATGACACATCAACACAATGTTTTTAAGAGAATATAATATCCCAAATCATTATAATTTAATAAAAATTTTAAATAAATTTAATATATTCAATTACTTTCAATGCATTTTTCACTGATTTAGCTTTCATCATACGCAAAAATGATATTCATCGATGACTTGTGTTACAAGAAAGCCTGATATTTAATGAACAAAAATATATTAATAAACAATTACTATTAAATATATTGAGATACATATATACCATAAAATTAGTTGTTAAGAATATTATTAACTAACATATAAAAGTATATGCATTATAAAAATAAAAAAATAATTCATATACCACCAATTAATTATAAAGGAAAACAAAAACAAATACAATCAAAAGGGAATGTTTTTATAGAAAACTATTTTTATGCTTACAAATATTATATATCGTAATAAATTAAATTAATTAAAATTAGTTAGTGAAATTAATGTAATATATACAAATTATATATTAAATAATATTTTTTAATATAAATTCAATAGATTTTATATACATAATATAATAATAAATTATTTTTTATATTTTAAAAAGGTATATTTTTTCAATTCTATTTTACATCTTTTTGTGGAGAACCTATTTTATTAATATTTTTTGGAACTTTTAGAAATTTAATTTGACTAAATAAATTTAATTTTTAAAATTGAAACAAAAAAATTAGGTTGGGGTGAATTTTTTGTTTTTTTCTATGAGATTTCATTTATTGATCAACAGTGAAAATACTGAAATTTAATTCAGAACTATTTTTTAAATTAATTTATTTATAAAGTTAATTTATATTTTTTATTAGTATTAAATATTAATTAGATTAATTTTATATCATTTAATCTAGTCTAGGTTATTTTAATAAATTTCACTCTGAAATTTGATATAAAAACATATATTACTTTTGAATGTCTTTACATGAAAAATATGCATTGTAGTCTCGTCTGCTGGGTTAAATTTAAAATAATACATGCCACTTCTGTGAATAGAATTTGGATAATTTGATAAAATATTTTGTAATCGTATTAATTTATTATTTCCTATAAATTAAATGTAGCTTTTCACCAAGAATATTAATTATGATCATTAAAATTTACTAAAATGATTAACAGAAAACTTTTCTTAACAAGAAACTAAGCCTTAAATGTAAGACAAAAATGACATGGGAACATGTAAAAAATACATTGGATGTACATATTTAGACCCTATCCTTTCTTGTTTCTAATGTGTTTTATTTTTGGATCCATTTTTCATATGAAAAAATTAGTTCTAATTCCCTTTCCATGAATTTACATGAATAAGAATCATCCTCCACTATAAAAAGGTTCTCACACATCACTCTTACTTTCACCTCTCATGAATCCTTGTCTTGAACACGATCATCCAAAATTGACCATAAATATTCCTCCCATAATCCTTTAATCCACACTTTCGGCATAAATCCATGTATGGATGTCCATTGGTTCAATTGAAAGGGAGTTACCCAAAGCTGTGGAACATAAAGTGATTTTACCCTAAAGAAAACACACAGAAAGGAATTTGCATATGTCATTTTTAATCAACATTATAAATGTCATATTCACAACATAATTATCTTTTTTGGACTATATAGTTTCTATTATGATTTATTATATCATAAATTTTGTTGTCATTATGGTATTTTAAGTTTCAATTAAAATTATTTCTTCTAAGGGGATTCGAGTTAAAAGTATCCAAGAGGAAAATAATTTCACAACCCACTTTATTTTTTTTTGAGTTATATTACTTCCTCATTATGAGTAATATTATAATATTTTATCTATAATTAATTTTCATAATATATTTTTTTATTTCAGATTTTTTATATGGATTTACATTTGACACACATATTATGTTAACTGATTGATTCTCACCTCAATGTTATGGTTTTGTCAATGGTCTACATCACAATCACATCTTATTCATGATTACATATACAGAAATTTTCCTGAGATGAAATTATTGGATTATTATTTAATAAACCATTTAATTTTATTCTTCATTGGTTATTCATGAACTTTTCCATTAATAGTTACATTTTTCACTCTTTGGCATTTAAAATGTTTTAAAAAAAATTTCATGATAACCTGACATAATTTCCCACTTTATTCAGAGAACCTATTTCCTTACAGAAACTCTATTTTCTAAAAAAGTATTTCAATAATGTTTATAATCTTTTAAAGGTAATTTATAAATAAAAAATTTAAAAAAAAAATTTCCAAGAAAATGTCTTTCTGATTATTATTCCAAGCCAAAGGATAGTTTCCACAAGAATGTTTTTAAGGTTTTTATTTAATTTTATCGATGACTACAGGCCTTAAATTTACTCAACCGTTGATATTTTTTATTTATTTCATCCTTATTATTCGTCTAGATATTTTATGATTGGTTTTTCCAAGGATAATATTGAAATTCACTATTTTGAATCCTTTTTTGTTCCCCATTGAAATATTTAATTTTCTATGATCATGTGAAATTTAATTTCCCATAATTACTCATATCATTTATCATGAATATGTATATTTCTTAAATTGTATACCATTTTAACATACAGTTTTTACATTGACTAGTTATATCATGAATCTCAATATTATCATCATATTCTATGTGTTAATTAATTCATAGATAATTATGATCCAAATGTTTCATGGTAGTATGGGACACTTTAGTTTTTTTAAAAATATTATTTTCCTAAATATTTTTTTAATAACCTTAAAATTGTATCTCCATTCATCAACATCAATAACCTTTTTTCGTAGTTATCCTCATAGGGAAAATATTGATAAATTTTTATTCTTTATTCCTTATGGATATTTTAGGACAAATATTTCCTGTGAAATAAATCTATTAATCGATATAAAGAATTATTTGGACATTAAATGATCGGTGAGGCCTATAAATTATATTTCTCTAAGATTCATCGACACGTATTTATGAGAAAAATAATGTTCTCACATTTAACAAGATTATACCTATATTTTTAAACATTCTAAAGGATATCTCTTGAAAGTGTATGTTTTCATGTAGCTTAGACAGGAAGTCCAAAAATTAATAATTTCCTTCATTATGAATCAGTACTTATTATCGATGATATTTTCACTATTAAAAATTTAATGGATGCATTTCATTCTCAGTTTATTGGTTAAAATACATGTGCTTCAGTTTCATACATATCCATATTAATTTTTCCTTATCCAGTTATTTAAATGGAATGTTTTTACTTATTTACCTTTCCATATTGTTTATGCGCTGCCCTTTATGATTATTGATTAAATATCACGTGTCTTAAGTTATTACCTATCCACACTTACTATTCTCAATGATTCATTATTAATTCTATTTTACTTTACCCTTACTAAGCATTTGATCCCCCCTTATTTTGATCCCTTCATAAGGAATCCATCAAGTGTACTGAGAAATATAATGCTGGATATCATATATGTAATAATTGTATCATCCTCAAATGAAATAAAATAAATTATGTTGTAATTAGTGTTTTAATTTGTAATATAATACCCATGTATGTTTTTGGTTTACCAAGATTAATAAACTCTTCAGTACATTAGGATTTGATTCCATGTAATCATGCCAACTTAATGATATTAGAAACTAGATTCTTGTTTTCTTAGGTTGGGTTAGTATAGTTGGTTTTAGAGGAAGTTTAGTAGAAATAATGGGACAATGATTTATAATACTTATATTAGGGAAAAAACCCCTAAAATAGAATTTGAGGATAATTATAGGAGAACATCCACGAAATTTTTTATAGTAGATATAATGTGGTTATTCCAAGTATTACATCCCTAACTATATACTACAAGTGGATGTGGTTCTGGCATATATGATCCTATGGGTAACAACTTAGACAAGGTGTATTAGGCCTAACTGGAGTGTAACATAGACCATGACAATTGGCCTTACTACAGACCTATTTTGCACTACTGAGGAAATGATTAGGATAATTCACATTCTATTTATAAACAATTATAAATTATTTGAAAAGATTGTGATAATGAACTATATTTATTAAACTCTAGACCATGTAAGGGAATTTGTGGAAATAAATGGATAAAGTATTTATGTAGTATGTTTATATTGAAAACATAGATAAAATGCAATTTGATGTCTAAATTTCAAGGATATCCATAATAAATTTTGGAAACATTATATTAATTATATTTTTTGGTTTTATAAAATTAAAACATATATAATAGGTTACAATCTGTCATGATTTTCATGGTCATGGGACATGAACTAGTGACAGAAGGACAGTAACGATTTAATGCCAACCACTATTCTACACAATGTTCTTATCAATATGATATTTCTTCAATTTGAATAATTTTATGAATAAATAATAATGATGAACTGGTAGTGTTACTTTTAGGTTTAGTAATTAATGTATTAACCATATAGGTTTTGGTAAATATTTAGAGACCAATAGTTATATTTGTCCAACTATATGGGCCTTCTGATCCTGTAAAAGTGTATTTTAGTGCTTTAGGAATAAAAGTTCATTTTTGGATATCTATTTCATAAATTAATGGATAAATTGAAAATTGATCAAGTAAAAACCAAATGATGAATTTTTTGGTATAAATATATCATGTAATGTATTTCCTTATATTCTTGTTCAAAAAATGAATTCCTCAACATTAAGAAAAATATACTAAAACAAAAAATGTTGTCTTAATACCATATTTTTTGGTGAACTTATGGTATATTAAATCATCATAGATTTATGGATTTTAGTCCCCCAACTTTCCATTGATCATTAAAATTTTAGTGTGTCATGTCCTCAATCACTCATAATAATTATTAATGTGTTTCCTCTCTTCATGTATCTCAACATCTCATTAATATTCTCTTACATAGAGACCTAGTAATATGTTATATCATGTGATCTTCATAATTCCCAATATCTCTTTTATATAAAATGTTTTATGAAAACTTCTCACATTATGGGATTTCAACATAAGAAATAAACAAATATTACCAAGATTGAATTTAAATTGTGAGGATGATGTTTTATTGATATGGGGAGAATGTAATGCCACGAAATTATAAAGTAAGAACATTATATTCAATAGGGTGTATAAGACACAACACCAAGAATGTAAGGGAATATAATATCATGAGAATTAATAATATAATTACTATTTTAAATAAATTTAATATATTTTTTAATTTACAATGAATGTAACATAGAGTAATCTTGAGTGACACACAACAAAAACTTTCTCTGATGACTTTTAGTACAATCAAGCCTAATTTCTTCTAAAAAACAATATATTAATAAAACACTATTATTCAATATAGTAAAATATAACCTATCCATTAAATTAGTGGTTATTAATAGTATTGACTAACTTATGAAAATATATGATTTTTAAAAATATAAAATAAACTCATATGTTACCAATTAATTATAAATGAATATAAATACCAATAGAATATAAATGGAATGTTTTTATAGAAAACAATTTTATTCTTAAAAGGTTATTTTGTCCTTATAAATTTAATTAATTAATATTAGTGAGTAATATTATTTTCATATATGTATATAAATATTAATAATTAAATAAAATATTTTAAAATTATTTTAGTATATTTTATTTGAATAAGATAATAATAAATCATGTTTTACGCTTAAAAATTATATTTTTCTAAAAATGAAATTTTACCACCCTTTGATGATGTACCTATTTTAAATCCAATTTTTGGAACTTTTCTAAATTTAATACGACATAATAAACATTATTTTGAAATAAAAAAATAAAAAATTATTTAGGGTGATTTTATTGTTTTCCTGTTAGGTTTCATTTTTTATGATTAATGAAAAATACTAATTTACATTTTTACTAAAATTAGTGAGTAATATTATTTTCATATATAGTATTTTTTTTACATTTTTACATTAAAGCCCCATATTAGCGTCCCATATGTGTGATTAAATTTAAATTAATTTATGGCACATCTATGATTTAGATTTAGAAAAATGGATTCCATATTTTGGAATCAGTGTAATTTATAATTGATAATTAGTTTAACATAATTTTCTTACCAAATATATTAGTGAAAGTGATTAAAAATAATTATAATGTTTAAGAGAAAAAATTAGCGTAATATGGAACAAAAACCTTAAAATTTAGAGACAAAATGAAATTTAAAATTTACTAAAAGCCATTGGATAGACATATTTCGAACCTATCATCCCTTAAATCAAATTTTGTTCATTTTTATCCACTTTTCATAGGAAAAACTTGGGTGGAATTCCTTTTTAAAAATTTACAAGAAAGCCACTCCATGGATATAAAAAGGTGCTCACGACTCCCTCTTCCTAAAAACAAACAAACCACATTGTATCAACCAAGATCTATCCAAATATCTATTAAAAATCCATAAATTAATCCTATAAGCCTCAATTTTGTATAAATCGTTCCAAGGAATACCTTTAGTGACAAGTAAATCGATTTTCATAAAGAAGGAGAAGTTACAGGACATTGGCCCAAAAGGAAACACAACATAAGGGAATTTCATCTCACTTTTTACATCTAAGAGATGAATTTCTGATTTATCACTTACTTATCTTTTCTGGTGTACCTATTTCACATTTTGATATATTATATCATGAATTGTTTTATCTTGATGGAATTTTGAGTTTTGATTTGACTTATCTCTTCTAAGGTGATTTGTATTAAAAATTTCTAAGTGGAAAATAATTTCCTAAACCAATATATTTTCCTTAGGATATATTAGTTCACACATGTTGTTAATATTATAATATTAGGTGTGGAATAATATTTCACTATATATTTTTTCACTTTTTTATGTGGATTTTCATTTAAAATGCTTAATCTATTTAATGATTTATTATCACATAAACATTATAGTCTTCTCTAGGGTTTACATAAAATATCATTTGTTCGTTATTTTCTATAATTGAATTTATATTAGAAGAAATTATTGGATCAATTTTCAATAATACATATAATTTTATTCTAATATTATAATCCATTCTAACGACCCATGATTGACATATAAATACATTACATTACTTTTTCAAAATACTTAATACATGAAACAAATGGAAACCCAACGAAAATTTAAGTTTAGTTCCTTTAGAAAAATTGGAATATAATCTTCTAACATAGTGAATGATATTCCACTTCTCCTGTAAAGATCTTCCACTTTTTTTCCAACATAAAACCAATCATTATATCATGGGGAAGGGAAAATGAAAAAAGGGTGAGATCAAATGCTCAGTAAAAGAGAACATGGAGAACATAAAACAAAATATAAAAATAAGAATATTAAAACAAGAACATAATGTTTAAATATAAAAATATTGACTCATGAAATAAAGCATGGCAGTACGTAATAAATAGATCATAAAGTTTCACTAACCATGATAAAATATCATTGGCACATTACATGGAACTGTGGAAAATAATAATCACATAATATTATTTCCATAGCAGCCAAGGAATTTCTACAATGACCAAAATAGTGGACAAAGCCAATTACTGAACTTGGTTTAATTGTTGTTCCAACCATTTATTGCTAAGCTAAATTAACATTCTGTTCCATCCATGTATTACCGAACCATATTTACTTGTTGTTCCATACCTGAATTACTGAACCATATTTACATTCCATTTCAGTCATGTATATATAATGAGATATAAATCATTACATAATGCATTAAAGTGAGATATAGGTCCCACCTGTCTCATAATGAAATAATTTTTACATGTGCCACACACAAAAAGCATAAATCATTAATCACAGAATTACCCATGAAATAAAATGGGATTCTTAAACATCATTACATCATAATCTATAATTCCAACATTAAAAAAATAAAACCATAGTAATAATAGGGATATAAACATAACCCTATTTATAGAGTGTCATATAAGAAGGAAAATAATTTTTACAAAACACTTGATCTTAATTCTTAAGAAAAAATTCATTTCTTCATAACAATTATTTCCTTCCTCAAAACACTGTGAAAATTTTAAAATCAAAGAATTTTGTTGAAAATGAACATAAAATCGTGTATAGGAAGCTTCATGGAAATAATGTGTCATGAAACAGTAAAAACTTATTCCTTCTGTATAAGTTAAAAAACCAATCTCCTCAAACTTTTACAAAAAAAAGTCACAAATTACATCAAATCGAATAAGGGAAGAAGATTCCTTTCAAAAAATTTAATTAAAATTCACCACAGGGTACAATTAACTTTAAAAAATCGTATAAAAATAGATATAATATTACATAATTTGGAAACATGGATTTGGATGAAAAATATAACCCATTAAATAATTATGTATAAACAATCTCAGAAAAAAATATGATTGAAAATTATCCCTTACCATAGGTATGATATGCTTCATATGTATCTGAACCTCCTGTATAATGATTTAAATAATTTCACTAAATTATTCCTGAATTATATTAATCTTTATTATATCATATAATATTATATTCTCTTTTGTTTATTAGTAACATTTCTTTGTTACTCGTTATTGGTGTATTAACTGCTTTCTGTTCTTATGCATGTTTTGTCAAATAAGTAATGTTTCAATTATTAGGATATATTTATATCATATACATAATTATATTACCATAATATATACCATATTTTTTCAATCAATTCAGTTATATAATCATGCCTTAAGGAAGATCACGTTGAATGAATCACATCACATCGTGGAGGCGGTAGGTCTTACCTATGCATGAGTGACGATATCATTCCCATAGTTGTTGAATGGTATTGACATGGATGGTGAATAATATTTAAGAAACAATATAATTTTATAATAATAAAATATATTTATTACTTCCATCATTATACCCATCTAAGTAAGATGGTGATGAAAAACATATTACACTACAACGTGGAGATGTTAAGTCGTACGCACATATGGTGATTCCATTTTTCTTAGGATGGATAGAAGATAAAATATAGTTCATTCACATTCATAATAACATATCAATATACGAATGATACTTGAGTTATTATGTGATAATGAATCAACTCATGAAGAGGAAGTACAAGAAGAAAGATGTTTGACAGAATCGTTAGAGGAGATTACCTCTTCTTCGACGTTCTTCCTATAAATATCCTCTTAGACTGCTGTAGATTGTCTTTTATGAATACACTAACCTATAAGATTTTTTATAAGGATGTTTTGAAGGTAAATGGGTATGGTATGGTCATTCTCAAAGGCTTAAATTGAAATGACGATTTGAGGGAGGAAGTGCACTTTTATAATTGAGGTGAGGGGTAATTATAGAAGCCTTAAAATTTTATTTATAATAAAATGAAACCCCACTTATAAACCTTTTAGATTTCTCAATTTGTATGATGAGGTGATACAGGGTTTTAGCCTCATAAACCAATAAATATTATACAATTTTCTATATCCATTTAAACCTTATCATTTAAATAAAACATAAAGGTATTCTATTTCATTTTAACAAGGGTAACAAATATTTCAATACTAAAAGGGTAAAATATTTACATATTTGAATTATATTTGATAATTAATAAATAATTTAGAACATCTTAGACCATATAATTATAAGCCTATTTTTTTTAAAAAAAATAATGATTTTGACGTAATTTAATTAAACATTAATTTTACAAAATATCAATTGTGTCAATTTTAACCCTATTCATTACCTGGATTTTTAAAAATATGAAGGTAAGATTTTATACTGAAAAAAAATTATCATATTCTTAAGGGATCAATATCATTTATAAAATTAATTTCACAAATTAATTATCCAAAATTATATTTATTTCATTATTTTTAATAACATTTAATTAATATTTTTCTTAGTAAAAAATTAATACATAAATTTTATATAATTATTAAATATACCCATTTGTTGTATAAAAATTAAAAAGAATACTATGATAGATATAAGTATAATATTTTCCATACTAATACTTTTAGTAGAATTTTTTTTCAATAAAATCATCCATTAAAAGTGTTATATTTATTAGGTTATGAATGTGACAACGTGAACACAACTTAAAATAAAATAATATAAGTGTCACAATATCTTATATAAGGCTCCCAATGGTCACTCACTCGACCCTTGGATTCATTTTATCAATATATACTCAACAAATACAATTTGATAATGTTTTTTGGACTTTTAATGGTTATTATCATTTTAATATAAATTCGTTTATTTATTTTTTATCAATTAAATAATTTCTACATCAACCATATATAATACACTACAATAATTATATATTTCTTAAAAATGAAAAATAAATTACCATGATAAGGAAAAAAATTTGATCTTTAAAATGAGTTTTTATTGTCTACTTCATCTTCTCTATAACCTTATTTTAAAAATGATATATTATTTATAACATGAATGTGACATATTTACATTTTCATTAAATAAAATTTCATAAATACCATAATAAATCCCAAATGGCCCTTAAACGTAAAAAGTAAATTTATAATATGTAAATTTGTTTATTAAGTTAAAAATTATCATTTATATTCATTTATACCACCCATTTGTTAATATGTGAACACATAAAATATATTTAAGACATATAAAATGACAATGTGTTTCTTTCATTATTTGAAATATTATTTAAGTCATTTTCAGGGAAAACTACCCATTAAATGAAATTATTTTGATCTTGAAATTTTAATGGCTGATATTCGTTGATCATTTTTTCATTTTTTTGGTCATTTTATATTCATTATAATTTTATTTTTATCCTAAATTCCTAATTTACTATTTATCGTGGTAAAAAAATTTATCATGGTTACTATTCATATTTTTCAAAAATAAAAATGACCTACTTACCAAATTTGTACATTCTAACTCAAAATTTTACACCCCTTTATCATAATTCCAATCACATAATTTTCAAAATTAAATTTAAAATTAAGCTGGTAAAACGTCACAAAAAGCAATTGTTTTGGAAATATACTCCTTCTTAAATGGAAAATGATTTTTGAAACAATTCAATTAAAAAATAATTCTAAGGCATAATTGGATAAAAATAAAATGTTTATAATTTAACACTCATTAAAAAAATAATTTTACTATGTATTGACTTTAAATTAAAAAAAATCAATAAAAATTCTTATTTTCACAATTTATCAAAAAAAAGAATCTTATCAGATAATACCAAACATTCAATTAAAGTAAATTTTCATAATCCTCATAAAAATAAGAAGTTTATTTTGTCATATTTAATATGAGAATGTGTCAAAATCTCTATTTAAAAGGGGTGCGCCATCAAAAGGCAGTAAAACTGTATTTTTTTTGAAAAATAGTTCTTTTATCTGAAAAATTGAATTTGTTCTTATATCATGTTCTTGAAAATACATAAGATGAATGTTAATGTTATATGTAAATAAAAACATGGTTAATATTATCCATAATTCCTAGTTTATATCCCATTAATTAATAATATTTTGATAATATATTATTTCTTGGTGAATCTCATTATTGCATACAATGCAACTATAGAAGAAGGTTGATCTAGCGTGTAATGCTGGATAAGTTGGTGTTGATTTCTGTACAAGATTAATTATATGTTTTGTATAATATTATCCAAATATAGTTCTTTTATACATTGAACAAAATTTATAATTAGTGTTGTGTGAAATGAAATCCTTCAAACGAAAATTAAATTATGTGTAACACATGCCAAGAATAGGGTTGTGTATACTGCAAAATAATCATGGTGTATCATACAACACATGACAGAAAAGAAATTAAAAATAATATATCTAATAAAATATCATGGTTTTATATTCAACTCCCTTAAAATGAATTTCTCCCGCAAAATTATTCGGAGTTATACAATGTTTACTACTTAAATGTTTCTTTTATAGAAACCCACATCGTAAAATGGAACCCTAAAACATAATTTTAAAAAAGGAATGTTAACATAACAGTTACCCAAAGTAACTCGTCACTGGGTTTCTTTATAAGAGGACATTGGTGGGTAGTGAAAACATGGATATAGAATAAAATTCTAACCATCATCTTCTGATCGAGAGTGATATAGATCCTAGTTAAGAGAAACTTAACACTCAGAAATCCATATATCTTCATTGATTTAAGGGACCATATGATTAATTAGATAAGAAGGTTCTAAGATAATATTTTTAGTTTTCAATATCCTTTTCCAAATATTGAAGAATTTTTCATGAGAATAAATATTCACTTGATTTTGGTACAATCTCACCATAGTTCATGACATGAACAATTTCCACATCATCTCTTATTTAAAGAAATGATTTTGAATTTTTCATCCATAAAATTTTAGTAGATCATGTGATATAATGATAGGTTAATCCATCAATATTTATCACAAAAAGGTTATAACAAGTTTTCATATATACATACGTACATATATGGTGAGATTTATCTTTTATGGTTCCAAAAATGGACTTATACACCATCTATCATACCTCATAAATAAAAGAAAGCTAATTCATATGAACTAGGGGCTTCTCATAGGCCATTGGTTAGTGATACATTCCAATCACACTTCGTTTATGGGATCGATTCTGTATCCTTTCGCAACGTGACAGTTTTTCTCTCATCCTACGTGTTTTATTTTTTCTAAAACAATACTATTATAACATTCCATAAATAATATTTAGAAAACTTTTAAACTGATAAAATACAATCTGATGTCCAACATTATCTATTCCAACTGTTATTCTAATCCAAAATACTTCTATCCAAACTCATAGTACAAAAAAACAATTACAAGAAATGACAAACAACATGTATTTGAAAACCTTCATTTCTCCCTAATATATCATAAGATATATATTGGTTGTCACAATTTAAAATTTATATTTACTTCATCATGCATTTTCTTGAGTCAGGGTAATAACCTAAATTTCCATATATCCTTATTAAAAACATGCATGTTTCCTTATTCCAAAATTTATTGTATATATTCCATAAGTCCCAAAAAGATGTATTTTATATTTATGATAGTATAATACTAAATCTATAATTATTTCTCAATAAAATAGAATCACCCGCTTTACTTATTATAATCTGACATATCATTATCCAAACATAATTATCTTAACATAAGTGACATATTTAGGGTTATCATTCCCTAAATGTGTTTTCACAAAACATATGAATCACATTTCATGGTTTCCGATACCATATACTTACGGGAAAACCAAAATGGACCAATGTTTAGATATTTCAATACTCTATAATGTAATAAAATTAACTACACAAAATAATTCTGGATAAACATGCAATCATTCCACTATATTCATAAATCGTTGACCAAGATACAATACCTTCTTTCATCTCATATGTCATTCGTAGTCTCTTCATTATCAAAAATATTAATATCACTCATACAACCATGATTAATCACTTCATGAGCTTCTACCATATCGAATTGATGATCATAATTCCCATACATTCCCTGTATAAAACATTTAACCAAAATTGACTCATTTGGGATACCATTGTCCTTTTCTATTTTTTAACTAAACCTTTTCCTTTAAAATTAATTAATTTGTGTCCTTATTTTCCAAATTCAAAAAATCTTCCTAATTCTATGAATAATTACCCTTGATGTGTCTTCCCAAATAATTTTAATTTGGAAAATTTTACTTTATTTTCTTTTTGGTCATCACAAAACTCCATCTTTCTCTTCTTAGGTGGGTTTGGAAATGTCACGACCCGACCCTACCCGGGCTGGAGCCACAACTACCCCAAGCCCGCCTCCAAAGGCCAGGGGCTGGAGACCAGTGCCGAAGGCACAATAACTCGCGGAGGCATTTCCCTAAGCACCTATACACACACACGCAACAAACTCAATGAAAAAGTGCAGAGTAGAAGAAAAGACAAACATAGTAAAAAGAAAGGGCAACTGCTATATAAATTCTACAAAGTGCATTGACCTCTACAGGTACAAAGTACAAACTAAAAAGAAAAGGGGAAAAACACGCGCCCAACCCAAAAGTGCCACAACCCGGCAATAGGTAAACAAAAAGAAACAGCTGACGGGTCTCCCACCTGGAACCCGGCCATGACCATCGCACGCCGTCCAAGCTCCCAAGCTCCTACGCTCCACTGAAGTCATGACCAACATGTCCGTCGTCTGCAAGGGTACACCAAGTGCGGGCAAATCCCAAGAAGGGGTGAGTATAAAAATACTTAGTAGGATACCCCGAAGGCTCGAGGGAGCAACAAAGGAGGTACTGAAGGGTGAGCAGTAGAGAAAACAGGGGAAAGAAAAGAGAGTACAACAGAGAGTGAAGTAAAGAGTCCAGCTCAACCTAACAAGAGAAAGGAAGTAGACTCATCCATACACAAGGAGCTGGAAACGGTGAAATGATGAACTTCCCATCGAGTCTTCGCTACCTATAGTAGGAGAGTAGACTCGTTCAACTATGAGAAGCTAGACATAGAAAGCACGTGGCATACCCCGCGCGTCTTCGCCTTTCCTGGAAGGAGAGTAGCCAAACCCAAGAAGTGGGTTCCAGAAACAAGGTATATACATATCTTTATGCTCAGCAAGAAGCCCGAACAAACTCGTAAGGGGATCTCCACCCCGTAGCTCAGCCCATGAAAGAGTAGCCAATAGTCCCAGAAGTAACTCCATCGATGCCCAACATCCCGCAAGTATGCCTCGAACCGCAAGCCAAGGAGATCAATCACCGCACTTCGACACTATCCACTTTGGGTGGCACTGACTCACCCACACGGTTTTAGATCGCGTCACAAGAACACGTCTCGGTGGGGAAAGAGCCCCTCGTACTTGAGAGTTCTAGGGAAATTCAAACCACACCTCATCACTGCCCTGCAGTCGAGATGTCTCCTCAAATCCAAGTCGTCACAGCACTGACCCGTATAACCAAGGGTCCCGCTCCGGTAATCACGGAGAAAAGCCACAGACTAGCCTAGTAAAAAGAACTGAGTCTAGAATGCCAACGAATGACCCACTGCCCAGCCCCACTGGAGGGTAATTCATAACCAGATATCAGGTGACCCACTGCCCAGCCCTGCTGGAGGGTAAACCCTAATACATCGTCAGGCGACCCACTGCCCAGCCCCGCTGGAGGTTAAACCATAACCAGATATCGGGTGACCCACTGCCCAGCCCTGCTGGAGGGTAAACCCTAATACATCTTCAGGCGACCCACTGCCCATCCCCGCTAGAGGGTAAACCATAACACATCATCTGATGACCCACTGCCCAGCCCCACTGGAGGGTAGACCTTAATACATCATCAGGCGACCCACTGCCCATCCACACTGGAGGGTAAACCATAATACATCATCAAGAAACCCACTGCCCAGCCTTGCTGGAGGGTATACATTGAATAAGTCGATAGGCGACCCACTGCCCAGCCTTGCTGGAGGGTAGACCTGGAACTAGACGACAGGTGACCCACTGCCCAGCCCTGCTAGATGGTAGACCCTAATAGCGTCGAGTGACCCACTGCCCAGTCTCCGCTGGAGGGTAGACCCTAATAGCGTCGGGTGACCCACTACCCAGTATCCACTGGAGGGTAGACCCTAATAGTGTCGGGTGACCCACTGCCCAGTCTCTGCTGGAGGGTAAACCCTAGAAGTCAGTGAGCAACCCACTGCATAGCCCTGCTGGAGGGTAAGCCCGAGGAAATCGATGAGTAACCCACTGCCCAGCCCCGCTGGAGGGTAAAACTCAGAACCACTCTGCCCATCTCTACAGAAGGGTACAACACTGGCCAACCGAACATGGATTGGGTGTTGCGCAACCACCCAACTCCAGAACAACTCTCCCAAAGGGGTTCAACGCATGTTCCATCACAGGGTGCCACTAGCACCGCTACTTGTCGATCCATCAAGAACGAAACCAGGGGGAGACCACTCAACCCTACTGGACAAAAAGCGAGCACAAAGGGACCCTCTACGGCGCGAGAGGTCCAAGTACGCAAAGTAGAACACGGCATGCATGTGGGGCCCACACGACGTGTGGCCCCAAGTCAACCCCAACCAAGCGCACGAACGTCTCAGGTACAAACCACACGTACCTCCAAGCGTTCTCGTATACTCATAGAGTACACCGCGTCTCCAGCCCTAAGGCTATTGTGCACACGGCACACAACATCAATGAGAAGGCGTGACGTAACATTGCCAACCTGCCACCTCATCGGCTGAGGCACAGCCATCCACATCACTTCAAGCATTTACTTTACTCGCACGGGAGTGCATGCGATCACTCGCTAGAGTTCCGCTACAAACACGGTAGAAGGACCGCCACCAGGCACCCTCCACATTTCCACATTTAACAAGATCGTTCAAGATGCTCCGTAAAACCAAACGGATCGCATTGTTGTAATCCTCACAGAAAAACACGCGAGATCGACTACTTACTCACCTCCAATAGATATCTGACAGAAAGGTCACCAACACTGCCTCATGCACGAACGACGTCCAGTGATCCCGAGCCTCGGCCCCGAAAACATTCGGGCGCATCGCACCATTGCGATCCCCTCGGGAAAACACGTCAAAAGCACTACTCACATGAGTGCAACGGATATCCGGAGAAAAGGATGCATCCAGGCGCACCGCACACGAGTGGTGCCACATGGGACTCGCATCCCTGTCTCGAAACTCAACGAACGGATCGCACATCTGCGATCCTCTCGAAAAAGTACACGAAATGGACTATTCACTTGTCCAAAACGGCCGCCCGGTGATAAAGATGGAAAATCACCGTCGACACCCAAACGGCCCTCATGGGCCCTCGCACCATCGTGCCGAATTAGGGCAGGCGGATTGCACCATTGCAATCCCCTCATCAAAACACCCAACATCAACTGCTCGCACGCCCCGAATGGACGTCTGACGAAAAAGTCGTGAAACGGTGCACGCAGCACGAAAGACGGACCGTGGGGCCCGCGCCTCAACTTCGGCTTCAACGCCCGAAACCACCCTGGAATGCTCCACCTCGGTGTCAGGGTTCCAACTCCACTGACGGCGCTTAAAACGGACGTCGGACGCGTCCGCGCCGTCCGAAACAGGAATCTTGGGAAAAACGCTCGACCACTTGAAGATGCGTTGTGCCTCCGAGGCCCCTCGTTTCGGGAACTAAAAATTCCCAAAACCATCTCAAAAGCATCGGCTCAACACCAGGCCTGCGCCTCCATAGACGGTGCGCGAAACGGTCATTCGTAGCGAAGGCTACGGACGTCGGAAGTTAGAAAAGGTGGGGGGGGAAACCCCTTGGGTCCGACCGGCCCGGTCTGGCCGGTCCGCCCATAGAGGGCCCGCGGCCCGGTCGCGGGCCCGGCTCACATCGCCGTGGCCAGTTGGCCGCGGCCTTCTGACACACGACCGGCCCGGACATCCGGTCTCGTTGCGCCCCTGCGGAGACCCACGGTCCGCGGGTCTCTGTCCACCGAGGTCGCGCCGCGCCGCGACCCGGGGTCGTCGTCCCGTGCCGGCGCCCTCGGCCTGCCGCCGACGAGCCAAAGGCCGCCGCCCACCGCCAGTGCCATAAAGCGACGCTGCTAGCCGGGGCCGCTCCGCCTGGCCACTGAACCACCGCGTCGCCCCGCGGCCGCCTCCTCGGACTGAAGCCGGGCCGCCGCGCCTCCTTCCGCCGGAGCTCCCAAACCGGCCGGAATACTTCCAAAAACCCGCAAACTTCGGCGATCGATTGCGAATGCCTCCAAACTATGATTTCGAATCCTAATCAAGATTCGGAAAGAGAAAAATGCATACTACATGACCCCGGAATTTTTTCGAAGATTAAACAACGATCCAATGCTAAAATTGGGGTTCAAATGGGGTTTGGGATTTAAAACTCAAACAACACCACCTACCTCGCTGGGCTTCGCTCGGAGCTTCGCGTCGTTCCGCCAGCACCACCACACCTTGATGGAGTCGCCTTTCCAGAGCTCACCTCACCGATGTTGAAGGAGGGGGAGGAGGAAGAAGAAGAAGGGGGTGTTTAAGTACAAATCACTTAAACGCCCGCCCGACAGCCCCGTACCCGAACTCCCGACGGGGTCAGGATTTAGCCTCCCCTAGGCTAAGAACCATGCTCTGAGCGCAACGGCGATCTCGGAATTTTATTCCGAGACCCCGTTCAAAAGTTATTAAACTTAGCGCACAAGGCCGCCAAATTACGAAAATGCCCCTGGGGCCATTTTTCACAGACGGGCCGCGCCCACAAAACTTACACCCCTCCTAGGGTAAATGGCATGCTCTGAACTCAACGGTGCCCTCGGTTTTCCAATCCGAGTCACCGTTTAAGAGATACTTGCGTTTCAACATTAAACGAATTAATTTAATTAATTTAATCAGTTTAACGTTCCAGAAGCGAGCGAGGGGTCCAAACATCCTGCGAAGACATGTTTTATGTCGTTACTAGGGTAAACACCCCATTATGGAACCATCCGTACACTCAGATCTCTAATCCGGATCACCGTTCAGGAGTTATCACAATTATTTGGTGTTTCCAGTGTGAACGCACTGAAAATTTAATTCCGGCCACTCCGGGACTCGGAATCGCACGCCGTCTGAAGGCGCTGCTCTGGAATATCATAAAGAATATTGCTAAGTCTTTCACAGCAAAAACCAGGTTCTTACATCATTCCCTCCTTCATTATTTTTGTCCTCGAAAAGAAAAACTAGGGAGCAACACAGGGTACTAAGCCCACACCTGGTTTTCCCATAACCAGAAGAACCCACACACATCTCTGTGCCACCGCACTCACACCAAAGGATTGATTTGTTCATGTGAGGTCGGACCTTGCTGATGTCGTGCACCCACTCCAGACGTTGGGGATAGGGAAAGGCGGTAGGGAACCTCGCCATCCCTTTGCACGGGCTCAAATGGCCCGAAGGCTCTCGGGGTAGCTCACCTCCCCAGTCAATCCTCTACGTCACACGTCACCACTGGAATCACCTCCCGCACCTGAAACAATGCCCGGTGATTCCCTCCTTCAGAATATCCATATGGTGAAACACCCAAGGATATCTGGTCATGCTAGGTTCCACAGTCGATGCTCTCTTACACGCTCAAAAGGCGAAGGAGTCAACACCATCGACTAAAGGAAAAGGTCTCACACCTTTTTCCTTACCAACACAGGGTTACACCTGACGCCCTGCGTCACCCTGGTAACACCTCAAACAAGGAGCAGGGAGAAAATCCTTTCACACGCAGAGCCTAAAAATTCTACTGCAAGAAGTAGAAGACCCACAAGGGGTACCTCTCACCATCCCATTCTCTAAAGGATCGTAGACATCCAAAGCTCGCGGCTGTCCGTGGTCCCTACTGTCAGCTCCTGGAGCCTGACGTGGACCGCCTAGTAGTGATGGGAAGACCTCATAACGTCATCCCCCACCTCCAGCTCCTCCCACTCCTCTGCTAGCACCACCTCTCTGGGCACTACTCCGATCACGGCGCTGCCTCTGCCGTGGTGGTGCACCTGCTACCTGCCAGAAGCTCTCAGCCACTCGGGTCAGGCAGTCTCGTGCCAAGTGACCTCGCCCGTCACAAACATAGAACCGACTCTCTCTGGGCTGCACTGGTGCCCTCCTGTGCCGCTGTGGTGTACGACCACGCCCGGGATCCACTCACGGATGGGAATCCTCGGCTGAGGCCCTGCGCTTTTTTTCCACAGTGGTATACGACCACATCTCCGAAACCGGAAGTGGGAAGGCCAGCTGCATCGAGGTCCCGTCCTTCGGCGCCTGCTAGCTACGACAGACGTCCCGGCTCCATCGCGCCCACTGCCACTACCAACCGCAAAACATGACAGGAAGCCCTCAGTCACCAGCGCCTGCTCTAGCACCCCGACATATGTGGATATTCTCAAGGGTACTATGACAGCACGAATCTCTCAGCGAAGACCCTGCTCAAACTTCCGCACTCGGAAGTTGTCGTCATGGACCTTGTCCGGGTAAAAGCGTGCATGGTCTGCAAAACTAGTCGCGTACTCGGCCACCGTCATCCCTCCCTGCTGAAACTGCCGGAGCTCCTCAATCCGAACGGAGCGCAAGTAGGAGGGGAAAAACTCCACATGAAATAACAACTGTAATTCGTCCCACGAAAGTGACGACTCGTCAAGAAGCTGAGTCACCAGACTCCACCAACACCGAGCTGCTCCACGAAAAAGGGTGGCTGCCAAAGCCACTCTCTGATCTGTCGACGTCTGCACAAGCCTGAAAAGGCGAACCATGGTCTCTAGCCAACCCGCTGCTGCCTGAGGGTCTGGCTCACCACTGAACCTCAGCGGTCTATGCCGCTGGAACTCACGGAGCGTGCTCAACCTGCGCTCAAACTCATCATGCTCTGCTGAAACTGCATGCTTCTCAACAGGAGGGGGTGCTGCGACCGGCCCACCCGGAGAAAGGGGATCGCACGATGGGTCCTGGACAATGGACTCGTAGCTCATAGGGTCGTCGTCACGAACCCAAGCTGGTATCCTGGATGGCTATCCTCACGAAGACATCCTGAATATTATCAAAGAGTTCCACGGTCAGATGAGCATATATGTATATACCAACAACAACAACGATGGGGAGATGAATCAAGATGGACAGTCAAGACTCAGTCCTATGTGATGCACTGACAAGTTTGCCCTGCAGCAAGTGTCTCAGCATGCTGAGTCGACAAACAGGTTATCAAGGTCCTGGTGAGTGGATACGTCAGCCGCCGCACCATCACGGGACTCCCTAGCCCGAGAGCCGCTCTCGAGACACGTTAACACTGTTGCCCTAAATCCCAACCAATTCCTTTTATTTTAGGGATGCCCGAACAACGTCCCAAGGAACGAACCACCTCTGATACCACTTTTTCACGACCCAACCCTACCCGGGATCGAGCAGCAACTACCCCAAGCCTGCCTCCATAGGCCAAGGGCTGGAAACCAGTGCCGAAGGCACAATAACTCGGGGAGGCCTTTGCCTAAGCACCTATACACACACATGCAACAAACTCAATGCAAAAGTGCAGGGTAGAAGAAAAGACAAGCAGAGTAAATAATAAAGGGAAACTGCTATATAAATACCACAATGTGCATCGACCTCTACCAGTTTAAAGTACAAACTGAAAAGAAAATGGGAAAAACACGCGCCCAACCCAGAAGTGCCACAACCTGAAAACAGGTAAACAAAAATAAACAGCTGACGGGTCTCCCACCTGGAACCCGGCCATGACCACAGCACACAGTCCAAGCTCCCAAGCTCTTATGGTCCACTGAAGTCATGACCAACCTGTCCGTCATTTGCAAGGGCACACCAAATGAGGGCAAAGCCCAAGCAGGGGTGAGTATAAAAATACTTAGTAGGATACCCCGAAGGCTCGAGGGAGCAACAACGGAGGTACCGAAGGGTGAGAAGTAGAGCAAACAGGGGAAAGAAAAGAGAGTACAATAGAGAGTGCAGTAAAGAGTCCAGGTCAACCCAACAAGAGAAAGGAAGTAGACTCATCCAGACACAAGGAGCTTAAAACAGTGAGAAGATAAACTTCCCGTCGAGTCTTTGCTACCTATAGTAGGAGAGTATAATCGTCCAACCATGAGAAGCTAGACATGGAAAGAACGTGGCATACCCCGCACGTCTTCACCTCTCCAGGAAGGAGAGTAGCCAAACCCAAGAAGCGGGTGCCGGAAACAAGGTATATACATAACTTTATGCTCAGCACGATGCCCAAAAAAACTCATAAGGGGATCTCCACCACGTAGCTCAGCCCAAGAAAGAGTAGCCAACAGTCCCATCAGTAACTCCATCGATGACCAGCATCCAGCATGTCTTCCCCAAACCGCAAGCCAAGGGGCTCAATCACCGCTCATCGACACTATCCGCTTTGGGGAACACTGACTCGCCCGCACGGTTTTAGATCGCGTCCCAAGAACGTGTCTCGGTGGGGAAAGCGCCTCTCATACTTGAGAGTTCTAGGGAAAGTCGAACCACACCTCGTCACTGCCCTGCATTCGAGAGGTCTCCTCAAAGCGAAGTCGTCACAACGCTGACCCGTATAACCAAGGGTCCTGCTCTGGTAATCACGGAGAAAATCCACAGACTAGCCTAGTAGAAAGGACTGAGTTTAGAATGCCAATGAATGACCCACTACCCAGCCCCACTGGAGGGTAATTCATAACCAGATATCGGGTGACCCACTGCCCAGCCCTACTAGAGGGTATACCCTAATACATCGTCAGGCGACCCACTGCCCAGCCCTGCTGGAGGGTAAACCATAACCAGATATCGGGTGACCCACTGCCTAGCCCTGCTGGAGGGTAAACCCTAATACATCATCAGGCAACCCACTGCCCAGCCCCACTGGAGGGTAAACCATAACACATCATCCGGAGACCCACTACCCAGCCCCGCTGGAGGGTAGACCTTAATACATCATCAGGCGACCCACTGCCTAGCCCCGCTGGAGGGTAAACCATAATACATCATCAAGCGACCCACTGCCCAGCCCCACTGGCAGGTAGACCTGGAATAAGTCGACAGGCGACCCACTACCCAGACTTGCTGGAGGGTAGACCTGGAACTAGAAAATGGTTGACCCACTACCCAGCCCTGCTGGAGGGTAGACCCTAATAGCGTCGGGTGACCCACTGCCCAATCTCCGCTGGAGGGTAGACCCTAATAGCGTCGGGTGACCCACTGCCCAGTCTCCGCTGGAGGGTAGACCCTAATAGCGTCGGGTGACCCACTGCTCAGTCTCTGCTGGAGGGTAAACCCTTGAAGTCAGTGAGCAACCCACTGCCCAGCCCTGCTGGAGGGTAAGCCCGAGGAAGTCGTTGAGTAACCAACTGCCCAGCCCCGCTGGAAGGTAAAACTCAGAACCGCTCTGCCCGTCTCTATAGGAGGGTACAACACTGGCCAACTGAACAGGGAGTGGGTGTCGTGCAACCACCCAACTCCAGAATAACTCCCCCAAAGGGGTTCAGTGCATGTTCCATCACGGGGTGCCACTAGCACCGCTACTGGCTGATCCATCGAGAACGAAACCAGAGGGAGACCACTCAACCCTGCTGGTCAACAAGCGATCACAAAGGGACCCTCTACACCACGAGAGGTCCAAGTACGCAAAGAAGAACACGACACGCACGTGGGGCCCACACGAAGTGTGGATCCAAGTCAACCCCAACCAAGCGCACGAACGTATCAAGTACAAACCACACGTACCTCCAAGCGTTCTCTTATAATCCCAGAGTACACCGCGTCTCCAACCCTAAGGCTATCGTGCACACGGCACCCAACGTCAACGCGAAGGTGTGACGTAACATTGCCAACCTTCCACCACATTGGCTGAGGCACAACCATCCACATCACTTAAAGCATTTAGTTTACATGCACGGGAGTGCATGCAATCACTCGCCAGAGGTCCACTACAAACACGGTTGAAGGACCGCCACCGGGGCACCTCCACATTTCCACATTTAACAAGATCGTGCAAGAGGCTCCGCACAGTCAAACAGATCACACTTTTGTAATCCTCACGAAAAAACACGCGAGATCGACTACTTACTCACCTCCAACGGATATCCGACGGAAAGTTCACCAGCACCGCCTCACGCCCGAACGACGTCTCGTGATCCTGAGCCTCGGCCCCGAAAACAGTCGGGTGCATCGCACCATTGTGATCCCCATGGGAAAACACGTCAAAAGCACTACTCACATGAGTGAAACGGATATCCAGAGAAAAAGATGCATCCCGGCGCACCGCACACTAGTGGTGCCACGTGGGACCCACATCCCGGTCCCGAAACTCAACGAACGGATCACACAGTTGCGATCCTCTCGAAAACATACATGAAATGGATTATTCACTTGTCCAAAACGGTTACTGGTGATAAAGATGGAAAATCACCATCGATGCCCAAACGACCCTCGTGGGCCCCGCACAATCGTGCCGAATTAGGGCGGGCGGATTGCACCATTGTTATCCCCTCGTCAAAACACCCAACATCGACTGCTCGCACGCCCCGAACGGACGTTCGACGAAAAAGTCGTGAAACGCTGCACGCAGCTCGAAAGACGGGTCATGGGGCCCACACATCAACATTTGCTTCAACTCCCGAAACCACCCTGTAATGCTCCGCCTCAGTGCCAGGGTTCTAACGCCACTGGCGGCGCTTAAAACGGACGTCGAACGCGTTCGCGCCGTCCGAAATAGGAATCTCGGGAAAAACGCTCGACCACTTGAAGATGCGTCGTGCCTCCGAGGCCCCTTGTTTCAAAAACTAAAAATTCCCGAAACCATGTCAAAAATATTCTCCTTGATGCCAAGCCCACGCCGCCGCAGACTGCGTGCAAAACGGTCGTCCGTAGAAAAAGCTACGGACGTCGGAAGTTAGAAAGGGGGGGGGGAAGCCCTTGGGCCGGACCGGCCCGTTCCGGCGGGTCCGCCCATAGCCGGCCCGCGGCCCGATCGCGGGCCTGGCTCACCTTGTCGCGGCCTGCCGACACCCGACCAGCCCGGACGGCCGGTCTCGCTGTGCCCCTGCGGAGACCCACGGTTCGCGGGTCTCTGTCCACCTAGGTCGCGCCGCGCCACGACCCCGGGTCGTCGTCCCGTGTTGGCGCCCTCGGCGTGCCGCCGCCGAGCCAAAGGCCACCGCCCACCACAAGCGACGGAAAGCACCGCCGCCAGCCGGAGCCACTCCGCCTGGCCACCGAACGACCGCGCCGCCCCACGGCCACCTCCTCGAACCGAAGCCGGGCCACCACGCCTCCTTCCTCCGGAGCTCCCAAACCGGCCGGAAAACCTCCAAAAACCCGCAAACTTTGTCGATCGATTGCGAACCCCTCAAAACTCCAATTTCGAATCCGAAACCAGCGTCAGAAAGAGAAAAATTCATACTACACGACCATGGAATTTTTTCGAAGATTAAAGGATGAGCAGATTCTAAACTTGGGGTTTAAATGGGGTTCGGGATTTAAAACTCAAACAACACCACCAACCTCGATGGGCTTCGCCCGGAGCTTCGCGTCGATCCGCGGACACCACCGCACCTTGACAGAGTCACCTCGCTAGAGCTCGCCTCATAGGAGGTAATGGAGGGGGAGGAGGGTTTTATGAAGAATAATAAAAAGAAGATGGGGTGGGGTGGGGTGTTTAAGTACAAATCACTTAAACGCCCGCCCGACAGCCCCGAACCCGAACTCCCGACGGGGTCGGGATTTAGCCTACCCTAGGCTAAGAACCATGCTCTGAGCGCAACGGTGCTCTCAGAATTTTATTCCGATACCCTGTTCAAAAGTTATTAAACTTAGCGCCCGAGGCCGCCAAATTATGAAAACGCCCATGGGGCCATTTTTCACAGACAGGCCGCGCCCGCAAAACTTACACACCTCCTAGGATAAACGGCACTCTCTGAACTCAACGATGCCCTCAGTTTTCCATTCTGAGCCACCGTTTAAGAGATACCTGTGTTTCAACATTAAACAAATTAATTTAATTTATTTAATCCGTTTAACGTTCCAGAAGCGAGCGAGGGGTCCAAACATCCCGCGACGACAAGTTTTATGTCATTCATAGGGCAAAAACCCTATTCCGGACCCATCCGTACACTCGGATCTCTGATCCGGATCACCGTTCAGGAGTTATCACAATTACTTTTCATCTCCAGTGTGAACGCACTGAAAATTTAATTCCGGCTACTCCGGGACTCGGAATCGCACGCCGTCTGAAGGCGCTGCTCTGGAATATCATCAAGAATATTCCAAAGTCTTTCACAGAAAAAATTGGGTTCTTACAGGAAACTCAGAAATGTTTATATTGTTGATCATATTATGATATTTTTTATTAGGCATAATAATTATGTTTCTCCTTCCAACAGCCATTTCTTGTGGTGTCTCATGAGGAATATCATTCCATTTTATATTATATTTTACATTGACATGAATCCTTTTATTTACAACCATTTTCAAAAACCCCCCAAAGAGTTGAGTATGTGGAATAAAATAATAATAGAATAAACTACGTAATTAATGGGGTGTAATTTCAATAACTACCATCATAGGTTTAATCATAGGTTATTCATTATCTTTAGCATAATTCTAAGACTGTAACCTATAGTTAAACTTACATTTAGGGATATCCCTAGACATACCTTAGAAATATCTATAGGGATCTCACTAATTTTTTCAAATCATAGTTTTAAAGGATAACAAAGACAAAACTTTGATACCAACTCTAACGAACCAAGATTGAAATACATAGAAAGTACATTACTTTTGTCGAATACTTTATACATGACACAAATAGGCTCCCAATGATTGTATTAGTTTATTTCCTTTGGAAACACTGAACACAATCATCTAACCTGATGAAAGATCTTAAACATGTCCGCTAAAGATATTACCCTTTTGTTTTCCAACCTAAAATCATTTTTTATTTTTTGGGGAAAAGAAATAAGAAAAAAGCTGAACTCAATTTCTCAGTATGGGTGAACATGGAGAACATAAAACAAACCATAAACATAATAATGTAAAAACATAAACATAAAGTTTAAATATCAAAACATTGAGTCCTGGAATAAACCTTGGTAGTATGTAACAAACATATCATAATTGAACATTAACCTTGCTAAAATAGCATTGGCATAAAAAATGGAATTATGGAAAACAAATAAGCATGTAATATGATTTCCATGGAAACAAATGAATTTATTCCAAGACCATCATAATGGATAAAATTCATTTTTGAATTAACGTTTACATTCCATTCCAGCAATGTATTACTGAATCATTTTCACTTATTGTTCAATCCATGTATTACTGAACCAAATTTACATGTCATTCTTGCACATTATCTCTAAACCAAATTTACTTATCATTACATTAATGTATATCTTATGAGATATAAATCACTACCCAATAAATTGGAGGTAGATATAGGTGTCACCCATCCCATGATGAAATCATTCTTACAAGTTACACATAAAAAAACATAAATCATTCATCATAGTGTAATCGAATAAATAAAATGGGTTTCTTAAACATCATTCCATCATAAAATATAATTACATCATTAAAAAACCAAATCAAACTAATAATAGGGATAAACAAATTACCCTATTTGAAGAGTTTCTCTGAGATTGAAGATAATTTTGGAAAAACATTTGAACTTGACTTTTGAGGAAAATATCTTTTCTAATTAAAAAATGCAATCCATTCTCAAAGTGCAATGTAATTTTAAATGAAAATAATTTAGTTGAAAATAAACCTTAAAACGTGTAGATGAATATTCATGGAAATAAGGTGTTATGAAACTATAAAAATATATTTATTCTATATAAGTTAAAAAACATTCTTCTCTTACTTTTACCAGAAAAGTCAGAAAGTGCCTCAAATCGATTAAGGATAAAAGATTCTTTTCATAAAATTTAATAAAAATTCCAAAAATGGTAAAATTAAATTTAAAACATTTTATACTAATAAAAGTAATAATAAATAATCAGGAAACATGGATGTAGATGATTAATATACCATAGTAAATACTTATGTATAAACAATATCGGATAAAAATGAGATCGTAAAATTATCTCGTACCTTTGATCTAATAGGCTTCGTATTTATCCAAACATTCTATATAATGATTTAAATAATGACATTAACATATTCCATAACAATATTCATTTTTATTATATCGTGTATTATTATATTCTCATCCATTTGTTAGTAAAATTTCATCATCACTTGTTATTTTGGAACTAAAAAATTTATGTTCTTATACATGTTTTGTTGAATAAGTTCTTATTTTCCTTATTAGTTTATAGTTATATCATATAAATAATTATTTTGAGAATAATATATATCATATTTATTAATTAAATTCATTTATATAATAATAATGAATATCATGTAGAACGAATAACATCGCATCGTGGATACTGCAGGTCGTACGTATGCATGAGCGACGATATCGTTTCCATAATTTTTGAATGGTATTGACATGGATGGTGTATAATATTTTTTAATAAATATCATTTTATAATCATCTGATATAGTTATTACATAAACCATTATACCCATCCAGGTAATATGGTGGTGAAAAACATATTACACCACAACGTGGAGACAGTAAGTCATACGTACACACGTGTGGGGATATCATTTTTCATATAATGAATAGAATATGAAATATGGTTGTTTCATATTGATAATAAAATTTCTGTACACAAGTGATATTTTTTTTATAATTTAATGACGATAAAACTCATAAAGGTGAAGTAGAAGAAGTAAGTAGTTTGATAGAATCTGTTGAGGAGATTACATCTTCTTGGTTATTGTTCCTCTAAATCTCCTCTTAGAGCACTAGAGTTAGTATTTTCAGAAGAAAATAAACTATAGAATTTTTCGAGGGATGCTAATAAGGGAAATGGGCAGGGTATGGTCGATCATGAGAGCTCAACAAGATATGAAAAGTTGAGGGAGAAATTTCTCTCTTATAATAAAGGCAAAGGGAACTTTTGGAAACCTCAAAAATATTAATTTATAATAAAATCAAAAACCACATTAAAACCAACAAAATTTTCCAATTTAGAAGATTAGGTGATATAGAGTTATATAATAATCAATGAATTTTTTTTGACAAGTTCCTATATCCATTCAAACATTATCTTTTCAATTTAACACTTAGTTATTCTATTTCACTTTAAATAAGGTAACAAATATTTCTATAAAAAAATAAGTTAAATATTTACATATTTGATGTAAATTTGATCATAAATAATAATTTATAAAATATCAGACCATATAATATTTATTATATATTTTTTAAAATGCCTTTTGATTTTTAAATAATTGAATAAAACATTTTTTAAATAATTTCAATTGTTTCAATTTTTAAACTATTCATTTCATTGATTTTTAAAAATATTAAGATTTGATGTTATCCTAAAAAATATATTTTATAATATTACTAAGGGGTCAAGAGCAGAGATAATTTTTTTTGATAAATTAGGTATCCATAATTATATTTACTCCCTTATTTTTAATAACAATTATTTGTTTTTTTAATAAAATAATTACTTCATCAATTTTGTGTAATTATTTAATATACTTTTTTGTTGTATAAAAATTCAAAATAACATACTATGGGGAATATAAATCTATTATTTTTAATAATAATAATTTTTATTGAATTAATCCTCTGGAAAATCTTCCATTAAAAATGATATATTTATTGGATTATTAATGTACCACTTTAACACCTCTTGAAATAAAATAATATGAGTGTCACAATCTCTTATATAATTCACCAAATGGTCACTAAATCAACACTTGTCTTATTATGTTTATATATACTCGACGAATAAAATTTGGTAAAATATTTTTTCCTTTTAATGGTTATTGTCATTTTAATAAAATGTAGTTTATTAATTTTTTATCAATTAAATAATTTATGAATCATTCATATATAAAACATTAAGGTAATTATTTCTTTCTTAAAAACTATAAATAAATTACCATGATAAGTCGAAACATTTTAACTTTCAAATTATTATTTATAGTCGAATTTATCTTCTGTATAACCTTGTTGTAAAATGATATATTATTGAAAACAAGAATGTGACATCATTAAATTTACATTAAAAAATATTATATAAACCATAACGTCAATAAAATGGAAGAAAAAGTTTCAAAAGAAAATTTTTATTATGGATATTTTTTTATTATGTTAAACTTTAACATTTATATTCATTAATACCGCCCATTAATTCATATGTGAACACATAAAAATTATTAAACCCAAAGAAAATGACACTTTGTCTCTTTGTATGATTTAAATATTACTTATGTCATTTTCATGGAAAAGTGTCCATTAAATAAAATAATTGAGATCCTGAAATGTTAAGGGTAAAATTTGAATCATCAAATAAATTTTTTTCATTTTAATGTAATTATATACTCATTAAAATTTTAGTTGTATAATTAATTACCAAATTTACAATTTACCGTGTTAACAAAATTTACCATGGTTACTATTCGTATTGGACAAAAATAAAAGGGAACAACTTACCAAATTTTAATCTGCTGAATACATATTTTTCACCCCTTTATCATAATTCCAAACACATAAGTTGTCGAATTAAATTTAAAATAAATCCAATAAAATGTCATGAAAAATAGTTTTTTTTGGAAAAGTACCCCTTCTCAAATGGAAAAAAATTTATAATAAATAAATTAATAAAATAATTTTAAAACCCATAGTTAGATAAAAATTTAATAATACAAATTTAAAACTCATCCAAAACATAGTTTTTATATATAATGACTTTAAATTAAAATATAGTTTTCAATAAACATTTTTCATTTCACAATTCATCAAATAAGGAAACTTATCAGAAAAAATTCCATAAATTCAAAGAAAGTAAATTATTATAATAAAAATTAAAAGAAGAGGATTATTTTTCCATTTATAATATAACAAAGTGTAAAAAACTATATCTAAATTGGTTGCACCATCAAAAGGTGGTAAAACTGTATTGTTTTAAAAAAATATTTCTTTTATCTAAACAATTAAATTTTATCTTATGTCATGTTCTATATAATAAATAATTCAAATTTTAATGTTATATAAAATTCAAATTTTGGCTAATAATATTCATAATGGATAGTTTATATCCCATTAAATAATAATATTTTAATAAAATTTCATTGTTTAGTGAAACTCGGTATTGCGTACAACGCAAGCTATCGAGGAAGGTCTCACTTATGTTTAATAGAAGCCAGGTCAGTGTTTCTTTTAGTGCAATATTCCTTGGGTGTTGTGTATAATATAATCCAATCATTGTTCATTTATACATTGAATAAAATCTATACTTAGTGTTACATGAAATGAATTTTGTCAAAAGAACAATAAATTGTGTGTAACGCAGTCCAAGAATAGTGTTGTATATATTACATGCTATTCACGGTGTTAAGTACAATATAAGACATCAATGAAATCAAAAATAATATATTTCATAAAATCTCAGTTTGTTACATCCATTATATTTTTCTTGTAATAATACTTATTTTCCACTCTTTGGTAATCAAAATGTTTTAGAAATTGTTTTCAAGAAAACCATACTTCAATTCCCACTTTAGTCAAAGAACTTGTTTTCTTATAAAAATATTATTCTCTAAAAATCATTTACAAAATGACATTATCCTTTAAAAATTATTTATTTACGATATTTTTATTCTTTTTTTCTTTTACAAAATTTCCCACAGGAATCTCTGGACCTCTTTCTGAACAATGGATTTTTGTGACCATTTTACCGTACAAATGGAATCTTTTTACCTAGTACGGAATTTACATATTCTCTTATCGTCCCTTATTAGAAAAATAATTTTCAGGTTTAAAATATAATTTTAAAAGAAATCATTTTCAAAATTTATTTTCAAAAAAAATATTTTTAAAAATATCAAAACAAAAAGATATTTTCCACATGAATGTTTTTAATGTTTTTATATTATTTTATCTATGATAAAAACCCTTTATTTTACTCCACGTGGGGTATTTTATATTGATACCATACTTCATTTTTCTATGGATGGTTTAGAATTGATTTGGTCAAGGATTGTATTTAAATCAAATTCTTTGATTCCTTTGTCAGTCACCTAAGAAATATTCAATTTCATATGATCATTTGATATTGAATTTCCTTTAATTAACTATATCATTTATCATGGATATGTTTATTCCATAAACCATATGTATAAGGAGCCGACATTAAAACATTACAAAATATTGAATTAAATGAATAATTCACATCCAGGATCTTTTAAGGTTTAGAGTTTTAGAGAATTAGGACATAACTATTACATCTCAAAAGATTATAAATTATATACTTCTAATCTATTTCCATTTTTTCATGAAATAAAAACTCTTAAAAAAGACACATAACTAGTTCCATGTTTTAGATAGCATGTCTTTCCTTGATCCCATCCTTGACCATATTCATTTTTAAGTCCTATGGAAAACATTTCAAAAACATGGGATGGAAATAAAAATCTTAGTAAGGGATATAAAAATACGAAAATAAACAATTAGTACATGTATAAGTAAGAATTAATGAAATCATACTTTACTCATAAAACATAATCACTTTAACATACCTCACGAAATAATAATATTTATTAATAACTCATAGAAATCACAAGACATAAAGGTAACTTGAGGCATTCATAACATTCTTTCGTAGGGAGAAACCCTCATGGTTATATTTGGAATACATGTCATAGAATATTCCCTAAATCTATTATAAAGGTAACTTGAGGCATTCATAACATTCTTACGTAGGAATTAACCCTCATGTTTATGTTTGGAATTCCCATCACAGTATATTCCCTATATCTCTTCAGAGAAACCTTATCCTTTAACTCCTTTGAGTTACCCAATGCATTGGAAAGATCTCTCGGGCTCACCCGCCCTCGGTTTATCATGGAACCACCCATATACCTAATAATGGCCATCAACCATAACATAATAATAACACATAACTTAAGCATAATGGAAAGATAACATTACCACATTGCAATAAAAATATAACATTTTAAAATATTGAAATAATAAATCCATTCTAAAAACAATTTTCAATACTAAAATACATAAAAAGATTATATGGTATTTATTTTCTTTTGAAAACATTACACCTTTTTATGGAATCCAAAGATCAAATAATACTCCCAGCGGCAGAAAAGCTCATAGTCACCACTTACGTTATAAAAAAGAAACATTCATTTTTGTCATTTAGTAAATCTCTTCATATAGAAATGATTCCCTTTTAATTAAATGGAAGGTAAAAAGGGTTTTATACACCGTATAAAATATAGTTATGTATAAATCAAAAGATACTTTAATGAAAGGAGATTGAGACGAAGTCCCGTACAAAGACGATATCATTTTATTAAGGATAAATCAATTGCATAATTATGTGTGACAAATATAAATACACCCAATTTAAGTGGATATTAAGTGTCAAACAATCAGAGGTAATCCACACATATTCATAGCACGACATAATCATGAAGTATAGGTTTAACCCAAATAATTGAAATTGGGTTAAGAGGTCCCCTTATTGAAATTCGACAGCCTAACGACATCACTTTAAAATTCATAAAATGAGTTGATGATAGAAAAAAATGGTATCTAATAACTTGGACATAATATTTAAAGAAATAATGATATATAATAACATATCCCAACATAATAAGATGTAAATTAAAAGTCCTAACAAAAAGAAGTCTTTTTTTAAAAGAAGAGGGTGAAAGGTTCCCTTACTGATTTGGTAACCTACAAAACATACACCCCATGAAAGAAGGACCATACAATGTTGTTGTAAATACCCATAAATGTATGTATATTACTCAAAGAGTAGAATAATGGGCATTACATACACCACTCCAAAGAGATAGTGGAAAATATACAATGAATCTCACAGGAATAAAAAGTGAGATAAAAACTCCTTACCTCATTGTAATAAATAAAGTAGTATCACCCAAAGATAATAAGAACCAAATAAATAATAGGATAACATGAATATAGATATAATCATGATAATATATATCAAATTTTAGTACACAATACAGCACATGCAATAAATAAGTGGTGAACAATGGAAATCTCACGGAATTAAAAGCGAGATAAGAAGTCTCTTACAGCAACTCTGACTTGTCATGTTCATTTCTTTATATTACTAAATAATAAACCTTTATAAATTTATAAATTTGTAAGGAATTTATTTGATGTTTATTATTCAATTAATATCACATATTATCATGTTATAATAATTAGTTAATTATGTGAGTTCATATCAGATGTTTTGTCGAAGTTCGGTACATGAGTAAAAATGAACCTATTTGAAGAGAATTGTCCTTGTGGTTATAAGTACATAATCCCAGGAATGGTTTTCATGATTTATATTTCATATATATCCAGTATATATGTATTTAATAATATTCCATAATGTTTGGAGATAATAAATGAAATTTACCATTCATGGAGACGGTAGTCCATACGTACGCATGAACGCTACTTTCATTTTTTTCATATTAAAGGAATTTAAAACAAAATGAGACATAGATATATTATAATTACATTATAATATATATTTTATATATTTAAAATAAGTTCAATAATTACATTATTTATAAATTCCATGTTTTCCATGGACGGGTCACATCACTTGAGGGGTCAGTTGTCCACACTTCCTCATATGAAATTATCGTAGTTGCACAAAATGCAATGCATAAAGTTATGGTTTAATTATAAAATATAGAAGCATATAGTGGACATAAATATAGTATATATCATATATAAATATATTTCCATCATAAGTTACACCATGAGAGGTGTTAAAATAAGATTTAACAATCATTGTTTCGTGAGTTCGTAATTTGCCACCCACGGAAACTGTATGTTCTTTAACCTTTGGACAATGGTGTGTGTATGTGTAGGTAGAATACATATCATAAAACATAATAGTATATTGAGGATACTGTTTTTATTATGGGATCAAATAATATGAATATATTTGTGAGTGAAGAAGGAAAATAAAATAATGAAACTCCAGAGAAGACATTACCTCTAAATCGGGTAACTCTTTTTGATTTGAGCTAAAGGCTTATCTGGAAAGACTTCTGCCCAAATTGAGGCTTCTAGGAGTAATAGAGGGATGTGGAGAGATAATATGAGTATAGGTTGGATGCTCCAAGATTAACGCCCCGACCCCAGTTACCCAGAGTCGGTGCATTATTACGCAACATTGGCATGATCACAAAAGATCAAGTCTCGAAAGACCGATTAGTTTAGTAGCCTCGGAATCACAAGATATATTCATAAGTCTTACATTACATCATAAAGTAAAAAAACTAAAACAACATATTATATTCTTATCCCCTCATACTATCTGTGGAGGTCATGAAAAAAATACTTCTTCACATCTTGGGAAATTAAAACATAGAAAGATGTGAGCTCAGATGCTCAGTAAGGATAACAATACAGCGGAAACTTTCATAAATAAACATAAACATTTATGGCAATGTATAACTAAAACAAAAGACTTTTAAACATTAACTTCAGAATAATATATAAAAAATAAAATGAAATAATTCCATTTACTTATTCACATGGATATTCTATTAGTTGAATAATCACATGCAATGTCAATAACCACTTTCATAATGATGGAATGTATAATTCCAGACTATCATAACCACGTATCCAAGGCCTCGGGCCAAGACTAAAAATAATATTTTTTCAATACCTCGTTCCAAGAAACTAGTTTGTCTCATGAGACCTAGTGATGCATCGAGGAGCTATAATGGGCTCCACACATCACTTATTAAGTCCAATGCATTCCTTATAAAAAAGGTTTAAACATATCATAAACCATAACATAATCGTATCACATAAAACATGCATAAAGGAAACATAAAATTTCCACATTTCAATCATAAGATATCAATACAAAACATTGATAAAATAAAAACATTATCAAAACCATTTTCAATACCAAAATAAAGAAAAGTAAAACATGATATTTATTATTCATTTAAAAAAAAGTTACGGCTTGTAGAGGAAGCCGAAACTCAAATAATGGTCACGGTGGAAGAGAAGTCATTGTCGACGCATACGTACGACAAAAAAAACATTCAATTTTGTCATTTAGTAAAATTCTTCATATAAAAATATTCCTTTTGAATAAATGTAAAAGTAAAAGGGTTTTATACACCGTATAAAAGAAACATGTGTATAAAACAAAATATGCCTCAATGAAAGGAGATTGAGACGAAGTCCCTTAAAAAGATAATTTTTTTAAGAAAATAGATCTATTATGTGT
This sequence comes from Viscum album, assembly GCA_963277665.1. Classification (NCBI taxonomy): domain Eukaryota; kingdom Viridiplantae; phylum Streptophyta; class Magnoliopsida; order Santalales; family Viscaceae; genus Viscum; species Viscum album. The sequence continues at coordinate 92,505,093 of OY728158.1, forward strand.
ATTCACTATAAAGACAAATAAATAAATTACAAATTCATGATAGGACATAATAATATCATGACATAATTTGAAAGTAGGATATTAACCCAAAGAACGGAAATTGGGTTAAGAAGTTCCCTTACCTTGTGTCTGACTTGACTCGATAGTTCTTTAACATCCTTAATAATAAACTAGAGTTATTTTATACTTTATTAAGAACCTTTTTTATGTTCAATATTAATTTTATATCCCTTATTATCATGTTATTAACATTATGTAATTATTTACGTTAATGACAGCCATTTTGTCGATCTTTGTTACTTGAGTCAAAAATAAACTTCTTATAATTACAAGTTGTTCATATGGTAAAATATCTCTTATATCCATAATTATATTCATGATGTAGATATCATATATATCATACATATCCAATATATACATTCATTTATAGTATTACATAACATTTGGAGGTAATAAATGAAATGCACCGTTCATGGAGACGGTAAGCCGTACGTACGCATGAATGCTACTTTCATTTCTATTTCATATTTAATGGAATGAAATCATAATGATATAAAGATATATTATAATTCCAGTATAATATCATATATAATATCATATATAATATCAATAACTCCATCCTTTATACATCCCACATATGGCATTAACGATTCAAATCACTTTGAGGGGGCGGTATTCCGCACTTCCTAAAATGAAATTATCACGTTTACCCATAATGGAAATCATAAAGGTATGACATAAATGAAAAATAAAGAAGTATAATAAAAACATAAATATAATATATATCATATATAAATATAGTTACATCTTAATGGCCACCATGAGAGGTTTTAAAAGAAGATTGAACAATCATCATTTCGTGTGGCAGTAATTCGCCACCCACAAGAATAGTTTGTTCTTTAATCATTAGACGAAGGTGTGTGTAAGTGTAAATCAAATCCTTCTCAAAAAAACATACTAGTATATTTAAGATACTGATTTTTTTACTAAAGAAAATAATAAAAAGAGTTTAAGGGGTTGGAGAAGCAAAATAAAATGAAAGAACATAAGAGAAGACATTACCTTAAAATCAGGTAACTCTTTTTGATTTGAACCAAAGGCTTGCTTGAGAAGACTTCTGCCCAATGTGAGGACTCTAGGAGTAAGAGAGGGAAGTTTAGAGAGTATCTGGGCACAGGTTGGCCGAGCCAAATGGATTTGATGGTGTGAATAAGGTGGTAGAGGTTGGGGCCTTTTGTAAGAGAAGAGGAGGGGCACTCTTGGAAAGATTGAAATGTTACTCTATTATAAAATGATTTTCGGATTTTCAAGGTCCCACAACGATATATTTCTAGGATAAGGTGATAAGGGTTCTAAATATACCCATAAAATAAGTTTTAGACTTGTTTATGTGTTAGATTTTACCTTATCGTTTCATTTTATTTAAATTGTTCATTAATGAGGTAATCGCTGCATCATCATGGTGTCATAAATAAATTTATTTTTTTAATGTCTAAAAATTATAAAAAAACTACCATGATGTATGAAATATTTTTAGATTTCCAATTAATTTTTATAGCCGAAATTTTAACTTAGATAACCCCATGTAATAATTATTTAAGTAAAACAATACATGTTTGTGAAAATTTTATTTTTACTTTAAATAAAAAGTTATTAATGTCATTTTCCTACCCATGTGGCTCCATGGGGTCCCCAAGTTGACCCATGGATTTTCATTGTCGTCCATGACTCATACAATAAGGGTAGGAAAAGTGTAATGGTAATTTCATATTATTATAACATTATTTTTACCTTAAATTACTCTAATTACCTCTAATCGTGGTTAATAAAACTCAAAAGTTACTATTCACCAAAAATTATTTTCATTCCATTGAACCACATTTTACTTTCTAATTAAAAACATGTATGTAGGATTTTTGAAATTAAATTCACAAAAGTGGTAAAATATCATTTAAACAAAAAATTAGTTTTTAACTACAACTTAGTGGTTTCACTATTCATCAAAAATTGAAGTTTATCATAAAAATACCAAAAATTCACTGTAAGCTATATTTGATATTACAAATTCAAAGATGATGTCCATTTTACCAAATTCAAAACATATAAGTTCCATTATTTAATTTTATAATTAATTTCTTTTGTCAAAACAAATAGCATGTTTTTACGAAAGAATATCAATCAAAAGATTGACAATTGTTTATGTCCAATTTCAAAGTGAAATTAATTATAATGATCTCCATTGGATAAAATGGTAAAAACATATTCTAATTATAATTTAAAACCACAAAATAATATAGTTTATTAGTATAAATTATTTTGATTGAAAATGTTTTTTTTTAAATATGGTTTAGTATTTTACACTATTCATAAAAAATTGGAAGTTCTGAGAAAAAAACGAAAAATTCAACTTAGGATAATTTCGATATTTCCAATCCAAAAATGAAGACCATTCTGAAATAGAAAATTTATATTATTTCAAAAAGTGGGTATTACTATTCATAACGGCTACTTTGATTGGTTGTGGTGTGTTAGAATCTTGAACTTGCGTATAATGCAAGCTATTTCATTATTGAAAGGGAAGCATACCATGGAAGAATGGGGTGTTACATTCTCCCCTCATTCATTAATTTGAATCCTCACAATTTTAAAATTTTCAACGAAAATAAAAGGTTGAAAATAGAAAATACCTTTGTGGAAAACCGACATCGGAAATAAGGTTAAAAAAATTATCCTTATTAAGAGGGAACGTGAAATTAAAAATTCACCACCAAATTATGATCTCGATTAAGAGAACATTGGTGGAAATTAGAGACATATAATTAGAGGAAAAACATAAATATTTGTAGGGAGTGATTGATGTCATCAATCACAAACAAGTGGAAAAGTGAGGGCCTAAAAGCCTTCAATCTATGGTGATTTAAAATATCATCAGTTCAACAAAACATAAGGTATTAGGATAACACATTTTTTTAATATCCCTTTAATAAAGATTATGAATTAATTTATTCATAGAATAATAGATAGTTATATATATATATATATACTTAAAAAGTATAGTATCAACCATCAACTAATTTCTACCACAAACTCTTCTTTCCCTCAAAAAGATAATAGAACTCAAAAAATATTATATTTATCCTAATCGTACAAGTTTCCAAATATTAAAAAATACCATTTTGATTAGGAAAACTATTTTTTAATAACAATAGATTTCATGTAGGCTAGTGGTAGGTAATAAAGGCCTGTCACACTTTGGTTGTGGGTCTGATTCCTGCAGCTTTGTCCGACATGACGGGTTATCCCCCGACCAGAAGGTTGTTCTTTTCCTAAAACTATTGTATTATAATATTCCAAAAATAATATTCAGAATTGTTTTATCCTTAAACAATACTATCCAAAGCTAAACTTAATCCATTCCAACCTTTATAGTTATCCAAAATACCTCCATCCAGACATTTTCTAAAAGGTCTTTAAATTCCAAAATCAATTGTAACATCAGATTCCACAAACAAAGTAAAGTTTTTCTTATTGTCACATACTAAAAATATGATTAACTTTATCATATTAAAAAATTGATGAAAACAAAAATTACTACAGTACAATCCTTATATATATCACATTATTCTTATAACCAGAATATAATCCTTGAGTCCAAATGCACAAATACATTAATTATTCCACTTAAACTATAGTAACAACATTACATTGGCCTTGATCCCTTGGCCTTTTATGAGGTAATATTCCTTGGTTCTTAGGGAATTCATTTGCATAATTCCCCATTTCTCTACAATTGTAGCATTCAACATTGATAGCCTCTTTCTTTCCCTTGCAATCACGAGCATGGTGACCTTTTTCTCCACATTTATAACAAACTCCCATTCCATTTAGGCAAGTACTTGGGTGATTCTTCCCACAATTATCAAAAAATGGAAAATCCTTCTTTCCCTTTTTCCCTTTATCAATCTCTTGCTCCACCGTTATCTTCTTCTCTTTCTTTAATTTATTGTCATAAGATTTAGAGAATTCATTTTCTGTCTTGATAGCACATGAGACAATATCATCATATAATAAGAAGGATTGTGAGACCAATGCTTGATGGAGAAACAGTTTTAACCCATCAAAGAAACGATCAATATTACTTCTTGTGTTATGTATATAATTTGCAGCATACCTTGCTAACCTTGTAAAGTTGTCCTCATACTTTGCGACATTCCCATCCTCCTTTTTTCTCAGACTCAGAAATTGCATTTCCATATCTTATCGATGGTCACGAGGAATGTATTATTATAAGAAAATATCTTTTAACTCCCTCCATTACATATTTTATACTTCATCATCTTCCTTTGTGTTTTGAATCAATGACCACCATTGATCAGCATCTCCAGTGAGGAGGTAAACTGCCATGATAACCATTTCCCTTTCACTACTCCCCAAGGCATGAAATATTTTCTCTAAGGAATTTATCCATTTCTCAGCTACTAAGGAATTTTTAGTCCCATTGAATGTTGGTGGTTGTTGCCTCATGAAGCGGTCTAACATTTTTCCTCCACGTTGTGGATCTGGGTGCACCATACGAGTAAGGTTATTATTCATAACCTAAATGAGTTGTCCCAGTATGGTGATAAGTTGATCAGCACCAGTTGTATCACCAGCTCCACTATAATTATCTTGAGCAGGAGGGCAATCTCTACATAGAGTGTGTGCATTTATATGGTTTCCATTCCTTCCACTATGATTCATTTCTAAACAATTTCATAAACTAGATTAGTTTATGAATCGAAATACATTATTCCACACTTGTAAAACACTTAACATAAATTTAACTATTTGTGGATATAATACAGAATAATAAAAAGAAATGTTTTCTTTGATGAAGTATATACTAATAAACCCTTTATAATGCTTTGTAAAAAAATGGGAATTATCCTAAGCATATCCCCCGGGAGTGTCGTAACCAAGAGTGCAGCAAGGCCCATTGTCGTGCACCAGTTCTCGTTCGAGTATAACTCAAAGTTGTGTTTTTGGTTTTTACACCTAGGTACATCTATTCCAGAGCCACCTATACCTGCTCGTATCTAGACAAGGATATATTTCTTGGAAATCTCACAAAGATCTCTACAATACCAACATTATGGGAAGTTCTTCTATACTAATCCTCAAATTCTATCTTAGGGATATGTGCTCTAATAAGAGTTTATCTAAATCTAACTTCCAAGGTTAGTACTAAACTTCCTCTGATGCCAACTGTAACGCCCTGACCCCAGTTACCCAGAGTCGGTGCATTATTATATAACATTGGCATGATAAAAAAAGTTCAAGTCTCAAAACACCGATTAGTTAAGTATCCTTGGAATCACTAGATATATTAATAAGTCTTACATTACATCATAAAGTAAAAAAACTACAACAACATCTTGTCTTCATATCCACTCATACTATCCCTATAGGTCATGCATAAAATACTTCTTCACATCCTGGGAAAATAAAACATAGAAAGGTGTGAGCTCAGATGCTCAGTAAGGATAACAATACAGTGGAAACTTTCATAAATAAACATAAACATTTAAGGAAATTTATAACAAAAAAATTCTTTTTAACTTGAACATCGGCATAATATGGAAAAAATAAAATGAAATAATTCCATTTACTTATTCACATGGTTATTCTACTAGTCTAATAATCACATGAAATATCAATAATCACTTTCATAATGATGGAATGCATAATGCCAGACTATCATAACCACGTATCCAAGGCCTTGTGCCAAGACTACAAATAATATTTTGTCAAGGCCATATTCCAAGACACTAGTTTGTCTCATGAGACCTACTGATGCATCGAGGAGATATAAAGGGCTCCTCCTGTCATTTATTAAGTCCAATTCATTCCTTATATTAAAAGGTTTAAACATATCATAAACCATAACATAATCGTATCACATAAAACATGCATAAAGGAAACATAACATTTCCACATTTGAATTACAAGATATCAATACAACACATTGATATAATAAAATAATTATCAAAACCATTTTCAATACCAAAATAAATGAAAATTAAAACATGGTATTTATTATTCATTTAAAAAAAGTTATGGATTGTAGAGGATTCCGAAACTCAAAAAATGGCCACGGTGGCGGAGAAGTTGTTGTCGCCGCATACGTACTACAAAAACAACATTCCATTTTTTAATTTAATAAAACACTTCATATAAAAAGATTCCTTTTTAATAAACGTAAAAGTCAAAGGGGTTCATACACCGTATAAAAGAAAGTTGTGTATAAAACTAAATGTGCCTCAATGATTGGAGGTTGAGAAGAAGTCCCTTACAAAGATCATTTTGTAAATAAAATAGACTTATTATGTGTATACACTATAAGTACACATAATGAAAGTACAAATACAATATAGGACATAATAATATCATGACATAATTTTAAAGTAGGAGATTAACCAAAAGAATGGAAATTAGGTTAAGAAGTTCCCTTACCTTATGTCCAACTTGACTCGATCGTTCTTTAACATCCTGAATAATAAACTAGAGTTAATTTCTACCTTCTTAAGAACCCTTTTAAAGTTAATTATTCCTTTTATATCACATATTACTATGTTATGAACATTATTTAATTATTTATGTTCAAAACGGTTGTTTTGTCGATCTTTGGTACTTTAGTCAAAAATAAACTTCTTATAACTACAAGTTGTTCATGTGGTAAAATATCCATTATATCCAGAGTTATATTCATGATTTAGATATCATATATATCATACATATGCAGTATATACATTCATTTATAATATTACATATCATTTATAGGTAATAAATGAAATGCACCATTCATAGAGACGGTAAGTCGTACGTACGCATGAATGCTACTTTCATTTCTATTTCATATTTAATGGAATTAAATCATAATGATATAAAGGTATATTATAATTCCAGTATAATATCATATATAATATCATTAATTCCATCCTTTATAAGTCCCAAGTATGGCATTAACGATCCAAATCACTTTGAGGGGCGGTAGTCCACACTTCCTAAAATGAAATTATCACGTTTACCCATAATAGAAATCATAAAGGTATAACGTAAATGAAAAATACAGAAGCCTAAGGAAACCATAAACATAATATATATCATATATAAATATAGTAACATATTAATGTCCAGCATGAGATGTGTTAAAATAATATTGAACAATCATCGTTTCGTGAGGCGGTAATTCTCTACCCACAGAAACAGTAAGTTCTTTAACAATTAGACGAAGGTTTGTGTATTTTTAAATCGAATACTTATCATAAAAACATCCTAGTATATTTAAGATACTGGGTTTGTTGCAAAATAAAGGAATAAAAAGAGTTTAAGGGGCAGTAGAAGCAAAATAAAACAAAAGAACATATGAGAAGGCATTACCTGAAAATCGGGTAACTCTTTTTCATTTGAACCAAAGGCTTGCTAGAGAAGACTTATGACCAAAGTGAGGCCTCTAAGAGTAATAGATTGATTTTTAGAGAGTATTTGGGAAGATTTTGGCCGATCCAAATGGCTTTTATGGTGTTAATAAGGTGGTAGAGGTGGGGCCCTTTTATAAGAGGAGAGGAGGGGCACTCTTGGAAAGATTGAAGTGTTACTTTATTATGAAATGATTTTTGGATTTTAAAGGTCTCACAATAAAATATTTCGAGGATAAGGTGATAAAGGTTTTAAATATACCCATCCAATATGTTTTAGAGAAGTGTATTTTTTATATTTTACCTTATCTTTTCATTTTATTTAAATTGTTCATTAATGAGGTAATCACTACATCATCATGGTGTCATAAATAAATTTATTTATTTAATGCCTAAAAATTATAAAAAAATTACCATGATGTAGGAAATAATTTTATCTTTCCAATTAATATTTATATTCTAAAGTTTAACTTATATAACCCCATGTAATAATTGTTTTAGTAAAACAACACATGTTTTTGGCAATTTTATTTTTACTTTAAATAAAAAGTTATTAATGTCATTTTATTAACCAAGTGGTTCCATGGGGTCCCCAAGTTAACCCAAGGATTTTATTTGTCGGCCATGACTCATCCAATAAGGGTAGGACAAGTGTCAATGAAATTTCATATTATTATAACATTATTTTTACCTTAAATTACTCTAATTACCTCTAATCGAAGTTAATAAAACTCAAAAGTTACTATTCACCAAAAATTATTTTCATCCCATTGAACCAAATTTTACATCCTAATTACAACCATGTATGTCATATTTTTGAAATTAAATTCACAAAAGAGGTAAAATTTCATTTTAACTAAGAATCATTTTTTAACTACCACGTAGTGGTTTCACTATTCATCAAAAGTTGATGTTTTTCAGAAAAATACAAAAAATTCACCCTAATCTATATTTGATATTACAAATTCAAATATGATGTCTATTTTACCAAATTCAAAACATATAAGTTTCATTAGTGAATTTTATAATTAATTCTCTTTGTCAAAACAAATAGCGTGTTTTTACGAAAGAATATCAATCAAAAGATTGACAACTGTTTATGTCCAATTTCAAAGTGAAATTAATTCTAATGAACTCCATTGGATAAAATGGTAAAAATATATTCTAATTATACATTAAAACCACTAAATAAAATAGTTTATCACTATAAATTATTTTGATTAAAAAGTTGTTTTTAATTAATGTTTAGTATTTTACACTATTCCTAATAAATTTAAAGTTCGGAGAAAAAAATGAAAAATTAAACTTAGGATAATTTCGATAATTTGAATCCAAAAATGAAGTCCATTCTGAAATATAAAATTTATATTATTTCAAAAAGTGGGTTTTACAATTCATAATGGCTACTTTGATTGGTCGTGGTGTGTTAGAATCTTGAACATGCGTACAATGCCAGCTATTGCATTATTGAAAGAGAGGCATTCCATGGAAGATTGGGGTGTTACACCAAGGTCTTGATTGGTGTGGGTAAGGGATTATAGGTAGGGGCCTTTTATAAGTGGTAGGAGGGTCAATATTGTAAATTCATGAAATGTTACTTTATTATAAAATGATTTTCAGATTTTAAAGGTCCCAAAATGATATATTTTATGGATAAGGTGATAAGGGTTCTAAATAAACCCATACAATAGGTTTTAGACAACTGTATGTTCTAGATTTTACCTTATCTTTTCATTTTATTTAAATCATTCATTAATGAGGTAATCACTGCATCATCGAGGTGTCATAAATATATTTCTATATTTAATGTCTAAAAATTATAAAAAATATACCAAGATATAGGAAATTGTTTTATCTTTCCAATGATTATTTATATTCTAAGATTTCATTTATGTAAACAAAATTAAAATTGTTTTACCTAGGATATACAAACCATTGTTATATTTCTATTCTTTTTTAAAAATAATTTCATAAATGTCACTATCACACCCATGTGACACCATGGGCCCTCAAGTTTGGTAACAAGATTATAATGGTCGTCCATGACTCAAAAAAGAGTATTTGGACACATGTTGGGGTAATTTAATATTATTATAATATTATTTTATCACCCTTTACTACCTCATTACTAATTAATCACGATAATTAATGATAATTGTCGTTATTATTATTCATAATGTCCAAAAACAAAAGAGCCTTAATTACATAATATGGACCTTATGATTCCAAATATGGAATAAATTTTACCAAATAACAAACACATAAATTTCAGTAATTAATTTAAAAATATTTCCCGTTGTCAAAACCAAAGAAGTGTTTTTAAGATGTAAAATCTATCAGAAGATGGACTTGTTTTTACATCCAATTGAAAAGTGAAATGACGTACAATGAACAACATTGTATTAAGTGATAAAAAATAATTAAATTACACTTTAAAACCAATTAAAATGAAAATCTATCTATATAAATAATTTGGATGAAAAGGTAGTTTTGAATTAAAATGTTGTATTGTTCACTATTCATTAAAAATGAACATTATTAGAAAATACCAAAAATTCACCATAATATATATTTTATATTCCAAATTCAAAAATTATGTCCATTTTACCAAATTAAAAACATTGAATATTAATTAATAAATTATATAGTTAATTCCCACTGTCAAATCAAATAGCGTGTTTTACAAAAAACAATATCTATCAAAAGATTGACACTTGTTTATGTCCAATTTCAAAGTGAAGTTAATTATAATTACCACCATTGGATTAAATGTTAAAAATATATTCTAATTACACTTTAAAATCAATTAAAAAGATAATATAACCATAGAAATAAATTACATTAAATGATTGTTTTGACTTTAAATACAGTAGTTTTCACTATTCATTAAAAATGAACTTTATCGAAAAAATACCATAAAATTTCACAATGTAAATTTTGAGGACTTGATTCTAAAGAAGGATTTTATTTTGTCATATATAACATATAAAAGTGACAAAAATTATATTTAAAATGGGTTTCCTTCAAAAGGTAGTTAATCGACCTTTTAATGAATATTAGAATATTTATGCTTAAAATTGGATTCATTCGCATTTTAAGCCTCTACCATTTATTGGGTATTTGTTAAAATATTTAACAAACATACATAATAATTTTTTAGTTAGTTCTATCCATTCCTGCCATTACAACGACATGGCGTTTACTACCATTTGAAATAATAATATTATATTATTAGTGTGCAATATAAGATTTCAAAGAAACTCGTTGTTGCGTATTGGGTAAGCCATCAAACATAGAATCCCATTTAAATTAATATTAATATTTTATTCAAAAATATTAATAAATATGTAAACGTCACATTCTTTATTTACCTGGGATGTTACAATATGTGATTTGTACATATGATGATTAATATAACATGTTATATCATGAATCTCTTTATTCCTATTATATTAGAAGTTTCTTTTAATTCATGGAGAATTATAATTCAAATTTTTCAAAGTGGTATGGGACACTTTGTAATATTTAATGACTATTTTCCTTAAGATTGTTTTCATATATTTCAATGGTATCTTCATTCATCAACATCAAAAACCATTGTTCTTAATTATCTACCACTAGGAAAATATTGGTAAATATATATTCTTTATTCATAATAGATATTTGATAGGGTATATTGTCTACTAATTAAATCGATTACTCATTAGGAATAATTCATTGTACATGTAGTGATGGGTGGGCCTAGAATTTATATATCATCTTGATGAATTGTCGAGTTCTCATGACGGAAATCAGTTTCACTTGTCAATTAGGTATTCAATGGTAGTTTTAATGTTTTTTTGTAATAGACCATGATACTATAAGTTATCATGTGTCGCAAACATGAAATACTATAATTAATCATTTCATTCGTTTTTTACTACTTATTATCCATGATATTTTCACTATGGTAATGTCTATAAAAGCATTTCATTCTCAATTTATTGATTAAATGTATTTTGATTTAGTTTATTACCTTTACATATTTATTTTTCCTTATACAGTTATTTAAATGTCACGTGTTTTTAGTTATTTACCTTTATATATTTTTACCCAATTCGTTATCAATTTATTGATAACATGGCATGTGTATTCAATTATTACCTTACCATATTGACTATTCTCATTGATTAATTATTTCTCCTACTATTCATTACCCTTACTAAGCATTTGATCTCACCCTTACTTTTTTCCCTTTCACATGACTCCAAAAAGTTTACTAAGAATTATATGAAAGGATATCATAAATGGAATAATATTATTTTCCTAAAATTAAAGGAAAAAATTATGTTATAATTATTATATTCATTTGTAATAAAAGACTCATGTTTGTATCTGGTTTACCAAGACAATTAATCTCTATGTTCTATTGGGATTTGATTCCTTATAATCACGCCAATATAATGGTAGTAGACATCATCACCAGGCTTACTGGGGTTTGGTGGCTATAACAATTGGTATAAATATATTCCATCATTTTAGATAAAACCATGGGTATTCAGAATTGCTAATTGACTATACCAATGGTTTCAATAGAATGCATTGGTAAATGCCCTCTATTGACGCCATATGTAACACCCCAGGTAAATAAAGAGTATGACATTTTCACATTTATCCATATTTGTGAATAAAATATTAATATGACTTTAAAGGGGACGCTATGATTGATGGCGTACCCAACACGCAACAACGAGTTTCTTGGGAATCTTACATTGCACTCTAATAATAAAATAATATTATTTTAAATAGTAGTTAAATCCTGGCCATTGTAATGGCGGGAATGAACATAACTAACTACAAAATGATTATATATGTTTGTCAAATATTTTTACATTTTGCAATAAATGTTAGAGGATTAAAAATGCGAATGAATCCAATTTTAAGCGTAAACATTCTAATATTCTTTAAAAGGTCGATTAACCACCTTTTGAGGTCGAACCTCTTTTAAATCCACATTTTGACACTTTTATGTGTTTTATTTGACAAAATAAAATTCTTCTTTAGAATCGGGAAAACCGAATTTACTTTGTGTAAATTTTTGGTATTTTTCTGAAAAAGTTTAATTTTTAATGAATAGTGAAAAATGTTGTATTTTAATTCAAAACCTCTTTTTAATATAATTTATTTATAAGATTATATTATCTTTTGAATTTGTTTTAAAGGGAAATTAGAATATATTTTTACCATTTAATCCAATAGTGGTCGTTGGAATTAATTTCACTTTGAAATCGGACTTAAACTAGTGTCAATCTTCTGATATTTTTTGTTTCATAAAAACACGCTATTTGTTTTGACAGCGGGAATTAATTATTAAATTAATTAATGTAACTTATATGTTTTTAATTTTGTAAAATATAAATCATTTTTTAATTCGGAATATCAAATATAGATTAGGGTAAATTTTTGGTAATTTTCCGAAAAACTTCAATTTTTGATGAATAGTGAAACCAGTAAGTGGCACTTATAAAAACTGATTTTCCGTTTAAATGAAATGTTGTCATCTTTGTGTTTTGAATTTAAAAAATCTGACATAAATTGTTTTCATTAAAAATTAAAATGTCGTTCAATGGGATTAAAATAATTTTTTGGTGAATAGTAACTTATTAAGTTTTTAATAGCGATTAGAGGTAATTAGTGTAGTTTAAGGTAAAAATAATGTTTTAATAAAATTAAATGACCTAGACACATTTCCTACCCTCATTGGATGTGTCATGGCCGACCAAGAAAATCCATGGGTCATCTTGGGGGCCCCATGGAGCCACTTTGGTTGGAAAATGACATAAATACCTTTTTATTTAATGTTAAAGTAAAAATGACACAAACATGAGATGTTTTACTAAACAAAATTTACATGGGGTTATACAAGTCATATTTTTGACTATAAATAGTCATTTCAAATTTAAAAATATTTCCTACATCATAGTAGTTTTTTTATAATTTTTAGAAATTAAATAAATTAAATTATTTATGACATCATGATGATGCAGTGATGACCTCATTATTCAACGATTTAAATAAAATGGAAAGATAATGTAAAATCTAATACCTACACACATAATAAACCTATTTTATGGGTCTCCGTAGAACCATTATCACCTTATACTCGAAACAAATCAATTTGGGCCCATTAAAATCCGAAAAGCATTCTAAACTAAAGTAACATTTCCTTACTTTCCAAGAGTGCCCCTCCTCTCCTCTTATAAAAGGCCCCCACCTCTACCTCCTTACCCACACTTACAAAGCCTTTGGCTCGGCCACCCCTACCCATTTTGTCTCTCCAAATCCCTATATAACTCCTTAAAGCCTCACATTGGGCAGAAGTCTTCCCAAGGAAGCCTTTGAGCTCAAACCAAAGCGAGTTACCCGATTTTAAGGTAATGTGTTCACTTGTGTCCTTTTGTTTTATTTTGCTTCTTCAACCCCCAAAACACTGTTTAATCATTTATTTTGTAACAACTCCAGTATATTCAATATACTAGGATGTTTTTATAAGAATTATTAGAGCTACACTTACACACACTTTCATCTAATGGTTAAAGAATATACTGTTTCTGTGGTTGGCGATTTTCTGCCTCACGAAACGATGATTGTTCAATATTTTTTTAACACCTTTAAAGGTGGACATTATGATGTCACTGTATATTATATATTATATATATGGTATTTGTGTTTAATATATGCTTCTTTATTTTATATTTAAACCATACCTTTATTCTTTTCATATTGTGTAAATGTGATAATTTCATATGAGAAAGTGTGGACTACCGCCCCCTCAAGTGATGTGACTCGTACATGCAATACATGGAATGTATAAAGAATGAAATTAATGAAAATATGTGACCTATATAACATATATATTATACTGGAATTATAATATATATATATATATTTTATTTTTAATTCCATTAATATGACAAAGAAAAAATAAAAGTAGCGCTCATGCGTACGTACGACCTACCGTCTCCATGAACGGTGCTTTTCATTTTTTATCTCCAATTGATGTTGAATAGTATAAACTGAATATGTAATGGATATATATTATATTTTAATCATTAATACTATTCTGGAAATTATTTACTTATAACTACATGGACAATTATTTTTCAAACCAGTTCATTTTTGACTCATGTACCAAACATCGACAAAAAGGTCTGATATGAACTCATATTATTAACCAATTATTATAACATTAAAATATGTGATATGAACTGAATAATAATATTTATAGGAGGTCCTTATGCAATTATAAATTTACCAAAGTTTATTATTCAGGAATATAAAGAAACTAACAAGACAAGTTGGACTTGAGGTAAGGGATCCAACCTCTCTCTTTCTATTTAAGTACACTCTTTTATGTCATACATTTTAAAGCTCACATTTCATGTTATTGGGATGTAATTTTATATTACTCTTACTTTAATTTTTTTGTTAATATTATGAGAGACCCTATTCTCTATCATCAATCCATTTTGGATGTTTTGAGTGGCGTCGTTAGGCTGCCGAATTTTCGTAAGAGATCTAACCTCTCTCTTTTTAAGTACTCTCCTTTATGTCACTTCTTTTAAGATCATGTTTGTTATGTTGGGGGATGTTATTTTATATTACTCTTTCTGTAAACTTTATTTTAATATGATGAGAGACCCTATTTTCTCTAATCAATCCATTTTGGAAGTTTTAAGTGGCGCTGTTAGGCTGCAGAGTTTTTGTAAGGAATTTTTCATCTCACTCTTATTCTCGTGAGATTTATGCTACATTTGCCACAATTTCCTTTTAGTGGTGTATGTACTACCCATTATTTTACTCATTGTGTAATATAGTTTCATTTATTATTATTTACATCAATGTTGTATTGTCCTTCTTTCACGGGGTGCATGTCTCGAAAGATACCCATGTCGGTAAGGGAACCTTTCACCATCCTCTTTTTAAACGACTTCTTTTGTTATGTATTTTAATTCACATAATATTATGTTGGGATATGTTCTTCTATATCCTAATTGATTTAAATTTTATGTCCATGTGATGAGATACCCTTTTTATCTCTCATCAACTCATTTTCTGAATTTTGTAGTGACGCCGTTAGGCTGTCAAATTTTTGCAAGGGAACTTATTAACCCAAATTTGATTCTTTGGGATAAAATTGTACTCCTTGAATATGTCATTATATGAATATGTGTGATTAACCTCTGATTGTTTTACACATAATATCCACTTGTATTTTGTGTATTCATTTTTCACCCATAATTATGTAATTTATTTATCCTTAATCCAAGGATACCGTCTTTGTATGGGACTTCGTCTCAATCTCCATTCATTGAGGCATATTTTATTTTATACACTACTTTATTTTATACGGTGTATAAACCCCTTTGACTTTTATGTTTATTCAAAAGGAATCTTTTTTATACGAGGAGTTTACTAAACGACAAAAGGGAATGTTTTTGTCATACGTATGCAGCGACAACGACTTCTCCGCCGCCGTGACCATTATTTGAGTTTTGGCTTCCTCTACAAGCCATGCCTTCTTTCTAAAAGTAAAATAAATACCATGTTTTACTTTTATTTTATTTTTTTTATAGAAAATGGTTTTCATAATGTTCTTATACCAATGTGTTGTATTGATATCTTGTGATTGAAAGGTGGAAATGTTATGTTTCCTTTATAAATGTTTTATGTGATGCGATTATGTTGTGGTTCTTGGGCATTATTATGAAGATGGGTGGTTCCATGATAAACTAAGGGTGGGTGAGCCTGATATAGCTCTCCAATTCATTGGGTAACACAAAGGAGTGAAAGGTTAAGGTTTCTCCTAATAGATTTAGGGAATATATTGTGGTGGGTATTTCAAATGTAACCAAGAGGGTTACTCCCTACGTAAGAATGTTATGAATGCCTCAAGTTACCTTTATGTATTATAATTTCTATGATTTATTCATGATTTTATGAGGTATGTTAGTGTACTTATGTTTTATGAGTAAAGTATGATTTCATTGATTCTTATGTGTACATGTACTCATGTTTCCTTTCCATATTTTTATATCCCTTACTGATATTTTTATGCTCATCCCAAGTTTTTTTGAAATGTTTTTCGCAGGTCAAGGCAAAGGTACATGATATGATGATAGTGTCAAGTAAGTGTCAAGAAAGAATCCCTGTTTTATTTTAAATTTGTTTCCGTTGATGGAAAAAATGAATACTATCTATATGTAACCACTTTGTTTAAGTGTGTAATGTAATGAAAGTTTTATGATCTAATTCTCTAAAACTCTATACCTGAAAAGATCCTCAATGTGTAATCTTTTATTAACTCAACATGAAGTGTGGTTTAGAGCTGGGGCCTTATAGTTGGTATCACAGGTCGGTTTAAATAACTTTAGTGGTTAGGGTATTCTCTAAGCATAAGTGACAGTACCATAATGGATAGGATTTCAGAAAGAGTCCTAGTTTTAGATAAAGTGAATGAGTAAGTATATCTTAGTGTTTACCTTCCTCATTAGTACATGATGGTTTTGTTGATATACTCACACTGACATTTCTATTTTTAGTGAATGGATGGACCTAGAAGGCACCAAAGAGACAATAGGATTGAAGGAAATTTTGGTGGTTCTCTGATTAGGATACTAGATAAAATGGGGGATTCAATGAGGAAACTCGTGGTTGTTCTAAACCAACTATCAAGGAGTCAGGATCAACCACTTGAACCTTAGTATGTTCTGTAATGCATCATGTAAAAGATGACCAATCGATGTGGAAGTTCAGGTAATAATTATGAGGGTAACCATTAGAGTTTATATGATCCTTACTTTTGA
The DNA here is from genome assembly GCA_963277665.1 of Viscum album. NCBI lineage: Eukaryota > Viridiplantae > Streptophyta > Magnoliopsida > Santalales > Viscaceae > Viscum > Viscum album. The sequence continues at coordinate 92,522,395 of OY728158.1, forward strand.
GGTAATTATGGGGCTTTATATGTTATGATGGAAAATGAAAGGAATGAGATAAACTTGAGTCTAAAATATGTTATGATTATTTTTGATGTTTTTATCTCATTTTGGGGAATGTTTTAAGAATTATATAGTTTTGGAAAAAGGACAACACGTAGACCGTGTGACAACCCGTCGCGTTGGACAAGCTACGGGAATCGAACCCACAACCAAAGTGCGACTGGTATTTATCGCCTACCACTGGACTACGTGAAGTACCTGGTTAGTTTGACTGATTCTTTTTAGTTAGATGATTTTATGAATTATGAGTAAGTTGATTTTGGGTTATCTATGGAAATTTATTAACCTATCATGGAGGATATGTGATTAGGTTAATTACTTTTCAATATGAGACATTAAGAGAAACTGATGTTGTTTGGAGATAAATGTTTCGATTTAACTTGGAAGACTATGTGACTAAATCCTTCAAATATTTGGGTTTCAATGTTAGTTTGGTTTACTTTGAAGAATTTTATGGACAAATTGTTTATCGAATGGTCCTCATTGAACTTTGGGTTTTGTTGGAAAAATTTTGGAGATTAAGAATAGATTTTATTTTTATAAAGGGTTATTCTTTTTTGGATTATCTGATCTTGTACTAATATTTTTGGTTTTGGTTTTGGTTAACGACAAAAGACATGGGAAGTATATTGTTCTCTTTTGTGGATTAGGTGATTCTCTAGAAGTTGATTGTAGTACTCTTAATGTGAACAAGTCTTCCTAAATACTCGTCTTTTGGAGAAAATATGAGTTTATGTAAGGAATCTAATAAAAGTTGAAAGTCAACATGATAAGTGATTATGTTTCCTTATGAATAAATTCCTCAATAAAAAATTATCTTAAAACAAAAATGTTGTCTATTAACTTTTCGTACTGGGTAATCAAATACCGTTTAACCAATCACATGTTTGTGATTTTATTGTGGTTAACTTTCTCCGAAACATGTTTTCTATCACTCTCCATCAGAACATGACCCTATGTTTTCTCCTCCATGTCCATGTTTTCCTACATGGAATCCTATTATGGGTTAACTTGGGTGACCTCTGTACTTATCTTCCTTTATTTTAAGGTGATTTTTTCAGCGACTCTTGTTCCGATGTGGGACTTTCAAGGATGTTTCCAATCCCAATGTTAAAATTGTTAAGATGCAATTCCCAAAAGGGGGGAAGGATGTAACACCCCAGGTAAATAAAGAGTATGACACTTTCACATTTATCCATATTTGTGAATAAAATATTAATATTAATTTAAAGGGGATGCTATGCTTGATGGCGTACCCAACACGCAACATCGAGTTTCTTGGAAAATCTTACATTGCACTCTAATAATAAAATAATATTATTTTAAATAGTATTTAACGCCTGGCCGTTGTAATGGAGAGAATGAACAGAACTAACTACAAAATGATTATATATGTTTGTCAAATATTTTTACTTTTTTCAATAATTGTTAGAGAATTAAAAATGTGAATGAATCCAATTTTAAGCGTAAACATTCTAATATTCTTTAAAAGGTCGATTAACCGCCTTTTGATGGAGAACCTCTTTTAAATCCACTTTTTGAAAATTTTATGTGTTATATTTGATAAAATAAAATTCTTCTTTAGAATTGGGAAATCAAAATTTACTTTTTGTAAATTTTTGGTATTTTTCTGAAAAAGTTCAATTTTTAATGAATAGTGAAAATGTTGTATTTTAATTCAAAATCTCTTTTTAATATAATTAATTTATATGATTAGAATATATTTTGAATTGGGTTTAAAGTGAAATTAGAATATATTTTTACCATTTAATCCAATAGTGGTCGTTGGAATTAATTTCACTTTGAAATCGAACTTAAACTACTGTCAATCTTTTGATACCTTTTGTTTCATAAAAACACGCTATTTGTTTTGACAGCAGGAATTAATTATTAAATTAATTAATTCAACTTATATGTTTTTAATATTTTAAAATATAACTCATTTTTGAATTCGGAATATCGAATATAGCTTAGGGTTAATTTTTGGTAATTTTCTGAAAAACTTTAATTTTTGATGAATAGTGAAACCACTAAGTTGTACTTATAAAAACTGATTTTCCATTTAAATGAAATTTTGCCATCTTTGTGTTTTTAATTTCAAAAATAAGACATACATGGTAGTCATTAAGAATTAAAATGTCGTTTAATGGGATTAAAATAATTTTTTGGTGAATAGTAACTTATTAAGTTTTTAATCGCGATTAGAGGTAATTAGTGTAGTTTAAGGTAAAAATAATGTTTTAATAAAATGAAATGTCCTAGAAAAATTTCCTACCCTCATTGGATATGTCATGTCCGACCATGAGAATCCATGTGTCAACTTGGGGACCCCATGGAGCCACTTTGGTTGAAAAATGACATAAATACCTTTTTATTTAATGTTAAAGTAAAAATGACACAAACATGAGATGTTTTACTAAAAAAACTTTGCATAGGGTTATACAAGTAATAATTTTGACTATAAATAGTCCTTGGAAATATAAAACGATTTCCTACATCATAGTATTTTTTTTATAATTTTTAGACATTAAATACATTAAATTATTTATGATATCATGATGATGCAGCGATGACTTCATTATTTAACGATTTAAATAAAATGGAAAGATAATGTATCATCTAAGACCTACACACGTGAAAAACCTATGTTATGGGTGGATTTTTAACCCTTATCACCTTATCCTCGAAACACATCAATTTGGGACCATTAAAATCCGAAACTCATTCTAAAATAAAGTAACATTTCCTTACTTTCCAAGAGTGCCCCTCCTCTACTCTTATAAAAGGCCCCCACATCTACCTCCTTATCCACACATCAAAAGCCTTTGGCTTGGCCAAACCCTGACCATTTTGCCTCTCCATATCCTTATATAACTCCTTTAAGCCTCACTTTGGGCATAATTCTTCTCAATGAAGCCTTTGAGCTCAAACCAAAGGGAGTTACCCGATTTTAAGGTAATGTCTTCACTTGTGTCCTTTTGTTTTATTTTGCTTCTCCAACCCCCTAAACTCTTTTTATTCATTTATTTTGTAACAACTACAGTATCTTAAAAATACTAGGATGTTTTTATAAGAATTATTCGAGCTACACTTACACACACCTTCTTCTAATGGTTAAATAACATACTGTTTCTGTGGTTGAGGATTTTCTGCCTCACGAAACGATGATTGTTCAATATTCTTTTAACACCATTAAAGGTGGCCATTATGATGTCACTGTATTTTATATATGATATATATGGTATTTATTTAAACTATATGCCTCTTTATTTTATATTTAAACCATGCCTTTATTCTTTTCATGTTGTGTAAATGCGATAATTTCATACGAGGAAGTGTGGACTACCGCCCCCTCAAGTGATGTGACTCATACATGCAATACATGGAATGTATAAAGAATGAAATTAATGAAAATATGTGACCTATATAACATATATATTATACTGGAATTATAATATATATATATATCATTTATTTTTAATTCCATTAATATGAAAAAGAAAAAATGAAAGTAGCGGTCATGCGTACGTACGGCCTACCGTCTCCATGAACGGTGCTCTTCGTTTTTTATCTCCAAATGATATGGAATAGTATAAAATGAATATGTACTGGATATATAAGATATTTTAATCATTAATACTATTCTGGAAATTATTTACTTATAACTACATGGGAAATCATATTTCAAACAAGTTCATTTTTGACTCATGTACCAAACATCGACAAAAACGTCTGATATGAACTCATATTATTAAAAAATTATTATAACATTAAATTTTTTGATATTAAATGAATAATAATATTTATAGGAGGTCCATAAGAAATTATAAATTGACCAATGTTTATTATTCAGGAATATAAAGAAACGAACAAGACAAGTTGGACTTGAGGTAAGGGATTGAGCCTATCTCTTTCTTTTTAAGTACACTCTTTTATGTCATTCCTTTTAAATCTCATATTTCTTGTTATTGGGATGTTATTTTATATAAATCTTACTTTAATTTTTATGTTAATATTATGAGAGACCCTATTCTCTCTCATCAATCCATTTTGGAAGTTTTGAGTGGCGTCGTTAGGCTGCCGAATTTTCGTAAGAGATCTAACATGTCTCTTTCTTTTTAAGTACTCTCCTTTTTGTCACTTCTTTTAAAATCTTCTTTGTTATGTTGGGGGATGTTCTTTTATATTCCAATTTCTGTAAAAATTATGTTAATATGATGAGAGACCCAATTTTCTCTCATCAAACCATTTAGGATGTTTTAAGTGGCGTCGTTAGGCAGCCAAGTTTTCGTGAGGGATTTTTCATCTCACTCTTATTTCCATGAGATTTATACTACATTTACCACAATTACCTTTGAGTGGTGTATGTAATGTCCATTATTTTACTTATTTTGCAATGTAATTTCATTTTTGAGTATTTACATCAATTTTTTATTGTCCTTCTTTCACGGAGTGCATGTCTCGAAAGATACCCATGTCGGTAAGGGAACCTTTCACCCTCCTATTTTTAAAAGACTTATTTTGTTATGTCTTTTAATTCACATAATATTATGTTGGGATATGTTCTTATATATAATTATTGATTTAAATTTTATGTCCATGTGATGAGATACCCTTTTTATCTCTCATCAACTCATAATTTGAATTTTGTAGTGACGCCGTTAAGCTGTCAAATTTTTGCAAAGGAACTTCTTAACCCAAATTTGATTCATTGGGATAAACTTGTACTCCTTGAATATGTAATTATATGAATATGTGTGAATAACCTCTGATTTTTTTACACTTCATATCCACTTATATTTTTTGTATTCATTTTTCACACATAATTATGTAATTGATTTATCTTTATTCCAAGGATATCGTCTTTGTATGGGACGTCGTCTTAATCTCCATTCATTGAGGCATATTTTGTTTTATACACAACTTTCTTTTATATGGTGCATAAACCCATTTGACTTTAACGTTCATTCAAAATCAATATTATTTATACGAATCATTTACTAAACGACAAAAGGGAATGTTTTTGTCATACATATGCGGCGACAACAACTTCTCCTCCGCCGTGACCATTATTTGAGTTTCGGCTTCCTCTACAAGCCATACCTTCTTTTTAAAAGAAAAATAAATACCATGTTTTACTTTTCTTTTATTTTGGTATTGAAAATGGTTTTCATAATGTTTTTATATCAATGTGTTGTATTGATATCTTGTGATTGAAAGGTGGAAATGTTATGTTTCCTTTATACTTGTTTTATGTGATACGATTATGTTGTGGTTCTTGGGAATTATTATGAAGACGGGTGGTTCCGTGATAAACTAAGGGCAGGTGAGCCCGATATAGCTCTCCAATGCATTGGGTAACACGAAAGAGTGAAACGTTAAGGTTTCTCCAAAGAGATTTAGGGAATATAATGTGGGGGGTATTCCAAACGTAACCAAGAGGTTTAATCCCTACGTAAGAATGTTATGAATGCCTCAAGTTACCTTTATGTCTTATGATTTCTATGATTTATTCATGATTTGATGAGGTATGTTAAAGTTATTATGTTTTATGAGAAAATTATGATTTCATTGATTCTTATGTGTACATGTACTCATGTTTCCTTTCCAAATTTTTATATCCCTTACTGAGCTTTTTATGCTCATCCCACGTTTTTTTGAAATGTTTTTCACAGGTCAAAGGAAAGGTACATGATATGATAATAGTGTCAAGGAAGTGTCAAGAAAGAATCCATGTTTTATTTTAAATATGTTTCTGTTGATGGGAAAAAAATGAATACTATCTTTATGTAAGCACTTTGTTTAAGTGTGGAATGTAATGCAAGTTTTATGATCTAATTGTCTAAAAATCTAAACCTGAAAAGATCCTCAATGTTTAATTTTGTATTAACTCAAGATTAAGTAAGGTTTAAGGCTGGGGCCTTATACCATAACATCCCACAGTTCATTGAATCATCAGTATAGGTTATAAAAGTGTGTCTTTATTATATAATTAGTGTTTATAACTATTGGTATAGGGTAATTTTCTAACAGTGTTTATCTACACTATCATTTATGTATGACACATGCTATCGAATAAATAAAATTTTTTAATGACAAATATATCAAAATAATATCAATTTGCTACATTGTACCCCCCTAAAATGATTATCAAACTCAAAAGTTTCCACTCTAATAAAAATATATGTGGATACTTCTTCCTCATCACATTGTCAGGATCCCACAGAGCATCCTAAAAATGGGGGTTACACCACAAAACAATAACATTGTGAGTGGTCTTGTTTTAAATAAATTTATATCTAATATCCAAAATGTCTAAAATTTTAATTTATATGAATAACCATTCTTCTATGGTATGAGATTTATGTTTATTACATGTGAAGGATCATGAATGCAATTTCCCCGGAGGTATACATGTAACAAATTATAAGCATGAGTGATAGTTGGTGGAAGATTCAATTGATAATGTATGATACTTATATGACCAATAATTTAAAAATAACATATATAACAAGGTTTTTTCTTTACCTCCTTTCCAAATATCATATTCTTTTTGTTATGAGATATTTATAGGAAAATCATATAACCCACATCGAATTTTAGATCTTTCCAATTATTGGAAGCATAACTTTAATGTCGACTATTGGATGATATTATGTTTTGTTAAATGGGTCTTACCTTCTCTTCTAATTAATTATCTACATTATTTCTCAATAATATTATTTCGAAAAATTCATTCAACTATGTTGTATATAAATACATCCTTCCATATAAGAATTTATAAGGATCCATATAAATTATAGATTAGAAGATATTATTATAAGAGAAATAAATCAATTGGTGGTTTTGATCCCAACATCCTTTTTTAAATCCATAGAGGAAGCTCTCAGTATGTTTTATAGAGTCTAGATACTCTTCTCAAAATGACCATCTATCTCAGAATGATAACTAGCAATGAAAAATTACTCTATATCATGATCCTTCTAAATACTTCTCCTAATCTTTAAATTAAATATCAAATAATTATTAGATATGATTTTTAGTGTTACCCCATGAAATCATACAACTTTCATAATGTATAACTAAGTAAATTTATCAAGAATAGAAATATTATCTAATGTAAATGTAGGGTACTATGTTCCTAATGTCATCGACTATAATAAAAATAGAATTATCCCCTTTATATTTCTGTGATGTCTGTTGAAAAAATCCATGGAGATGTTTTTCCCATTCCATTATGGCATGGGTAACTATTTTAACATCCCCTTAGAATTATATCCCATATCCTCAAAATACTAACATTCCAAACACCAAGAAACATACTCTTCATTATCTATCTTAGTGTCATACCACCAATAATATTATTTCAAAACATTATACATCTTTGTACTCCATTGATAAATAGAGAATAAAGAATTGTGAACCTCCACAAACAACTCCCACATAAACAGTATGGGTGGAACAACTACAGATTCACTAAATCTTATCATTCCATCATAATCAAGGTTTAATTCAATAAGATTTCTCACCTAATTTGGGATCTCTACATCTTATTTCTATAACTCATTAATATTCTCTTGAATAGATAGTTGAAAAAACATTTGATCTAGATAAAAATTTTCCACAGATATTAATATTTCTAGATCCATCCTTTGAAAATATATAAATATTGTATCTTTTTTATATTCATCATAGATAAGATTGCATGATCCTTTCAACATGGATCATATGCTACCTTTTTATCATTCCTATAATGTTAAATTATTAGGAAATTATAATATTCAAACATATCAAACCATATTCATCATAAAATCCTAAGATACTTGTGAGTGAAAATATACCTTTAATATTTTTGCTCAGTATTTATGTCTCTCCATTGTCTGCAGAGATAATTCCATCATATTTTTAATTAAATAACTATAGTATCTAAATCAAAATATTTATTTGGGTAATTTTTTTAATAAACATTAAATTATATTGATGAATAATATGTAACCATATCATTCTACATAAGAATTCATCCCAATACATTATTTCATGCATCACTATAGATTACAAACCATTCTCTATCAAAAGGTAGTGTAATAACAATTGCACTAAATATATTTCTATTCAATTAATTGAAAAATTTCACACATACTTCATTACAAAAGAACATAGATCCCTTTCTATTTATCTTGCTAAGTGTATTTGATATCCATAAAATATTATCCAAAAAATTATGACAATATACATCCAAACCAAGAGAACTATTGATCTCATTCACATTGGTTAGTCTGAGCCAATGTTTACAAAAAATTTCCTTTGAAGGGTTATTGATCTACCCCAAAATGAGATTATATAAACCAATAATTAAACAATTCAATGAAAAAATTCAAATTTGTTAAATTATTTAATAAATATTACTTTTCATTAGAGGCTTAAGACCAATCATAAAATAAACTTCATGATCTTCCTTTACCATTCAATAAATATGAATATCTTCTATAAAAAATACTAACAACTAATCCCTGAAATCACTATAGACTATATTCATTAAATCTATGAACACAATCAGGGAAATAGTAATACTAAATTAAATCAGAATAAATTTATAGTTTCTATGACTTTTTTCCTGTAAAAACCATCCCAGATACCCTTGTAACCTAATAATTGAGATGGATTTGAAATAGTCTAAAAGGAATTCCTGATCACAATGGGTTGTTGTGTAGAAAATAGAATCAAAAAATAATAATGTTGGTATATTTGTTTTACAAAATAATAGAATATAACATTATACAAGTCATCATATCTATAGTCCTTAATGATATAGTACTAGAAATTAAATAAGTAATACAATACCAAATTAGATAGATAAGAAGCCCAATAGAACATCAACCAAAACTACCATCAACAACCATCATTGGCTCAATACACTATATAAAAATCTTACATCATCTCCACATGTCACCATCATTGCTAACTAGATCAAAGGATAAAGAAAATCCCCCTTTCCATGTGGTGTTCTCCCTTCTCTCGCACCATACCTAAGAAAATCATGAAACTCCTAATGTAAAAGGTAGGGAGTGAGAAATAAATCCTAAAAGGGTCTCACAAAGTGTTCTATAATATATTTTCTAGAAATAAACCAATAATTATTTCAACTTAAATAATATAAGACATGGGATAATGTATCCTTTTAATATTTAAAACATAACATTCCTTTATTTCAATATATGGAAAAAATTCAAAATTTTATGAAGTAAACATTTCAAATGATATAATTTATGTAAATATTTTGGCAAGATAAAAACTATTCTGTAAATAATGGAATATATATAATGAAATAGTTTTCAACAGGAACCATGGTCATCTTCCATGAAGTATATTATTCTCATGTTATCTGATCCTCACACTTCTCTAATAAGAAATAATGCCTAAAAATATGTGGATGCATCCTTAGAAGTAAGGATGAATATGAATTATCAAAATATTGTTGGGGATAATCATTTCAAATTAGGATTCATTTACATTTTTCACTATCAATCTATTTCTAGTGGTTCAAGATCCTAGCATGGTTGTCCTAAATAACCCAATAACTACCCAAGATAAAATTATCTAAATAAATAAATACATAATGGTAAAATAAACTCCTTTGAAATGAAACATCATTTAAAATTCAATTTCTGAATTTTTGACTCAATATTACAATTACATTTCATAACTAAAACATGGGTTTGTTTATTATTTTGGGGATTTTAAATATGAAAAAATCATGGTTTCTCAACATTTAAATTTAATTAATTTTCTCAAAATAATTCTCAAATCATTTCATGCATTCATTCCTTTGGAAAATTCACCCCACAATTCCTATTCAATTGCAATTGTAGTTTTTTCTCAAAATCTATGCCATTTCAAATTTAATTATCAAATCATTTCAAATCATGGTTTTATAAAAAATTGAAATATATTTCAAAACAATTATCAAATTAAAGCTTTAAATTACACTTAAAACCCCAAATAGATCCACCTACATTTAAATAAGGAATATCAAATGATCGATATCTTTAATAAGAATTCCAATTGTGATTGAAGGTGAAGAATATCTATGAATTATATCTTGAATTTTGACCTGACAAAAAAAGGATTATATCCCTTGAAACTAAGTTTAGATATAACAAAAGAATGTTGATCTAGTACCTCCTATGGAGGAGGAGAAAAGATATCAGAAGAAACTACTTAAGAGACTTGTAGAGGCCCATTTTTTTCCTCTAAGTCTTTGGAATATTTTATTATTTGTTTTTAGATCTAGGCATTAAGAAGGCATGAAATTACTAGGCCTAGTGTTCCCTTAGAAAATTATATTAAAATATTATGTTTTTTGTACTATTCACTCTATCAAAATGGGATCTCTATTAAACAGTTTCTCAAATTAGGAATATGAGACCACGGTTGGGTCTAAAACATGGTGTTTACCCTAGGTGCGATGTAGAGTAAGTCGGCGTGGGACGTTTAAACCCCTCACTCGTTAATGTAATGCGAAATAGTTGAATTAATTTATTAATTATTTCATTTAATATCTCAAATAAAAATAACTCTAAAATGGTAACTTGGATCAGAAATATGAGTCCATGGTTGACTACGGAGCGTGGCCTTTACCCTAGGACTGGTGTGAGCTTTGTTGGTGCAGAACTGTTGTGGGAAAAGTGACCTAGGGGAAAAATCTTCATTTTGGAATAATTAATTAGTTTTTTTATCACTAACTTATTTTAAAATAACATTTGAAAGATGTCTCAGAATCAAAATCCAAGACTTCCATTGAGTTCAAAATGGATATTTTCACTTAGGAATGATATAATATGTGAGGGAAGGATGGTTTTAGATTCTGTGCTAAGGGGGGTTTTCAATAAATAGAAAAATAGGAGTTTGGAGTAAGGGGTTTTCCTTTCTCTCTCCTCTCTCTTTCTCTCACTCTGTCTGTCTCCTCTCAAGGCTATTCTTCGGCATTCATCTTCATTATTCAGTAGATTTAGGTGAAATGTTCTCCAAAACATCGGAGAACCATGTAAGGAGCCTCACAGACGCATCTCCTACGACGTGCATCGAAAACGGGGTATGATTCTGGTTAATTTTCACAATTTCAAATGAATATCTAATTTTTTCATCAAATTCTTAATTTAAATTATCTAATTTTACAATTTGGACGATGGAAAAATGAACACAGCCATCGTCTGAGTACTTTTCTAAATTTTGTTTTGGGATTTCTTCATCCCAAATTTCGGATGCTTCAAAACCTTGTCAAATCAGTGATTGATGGGAGATGCTATGAATGCCTCATCCCAAAGAACCCTGAATCTGGCTTCAGAATCGAAATTGTATCTCTGATAAAGACGTGGTGGTCCACGGAAGGGTCCACCAGAGTGGACCGGCGATATCATGGTGGAACCACATAGGTGCTGGTGTGGCCAGGGGTATAGCGCAAAGGTTCAGACGGATGGCGTCTCGTGAGGTGAGGTGGGTGTAGCAGGATCGGGCAAGTGCTGGAGCCAAGTGCTGGAACAACGGGCCATTTGGTGGTGGAGAGATGAACAAAGGTGGCTACAGCTCAGGCGTCTGATGTCACGACTGTGACCTCAAGGTAAGAGGAACCTGAGGTACTGACCTCGAGGGAGCTGAAGGGGAAGGACTTTCATCCAATGGGTCCTCGGCATAGCAGATGAGACTAGCATGTTAGCTAGTCTTTCCAAGGGGAACAGGTCATGCATCCCAGTAGAGTGGGAACAGGCCATGGCAGGACGTGTCATCCTAAAGGAGGAGGGTTCAGCCAATTTTTTCCATACCGACCCAATTCGAGCCCCTTTGCGTTCAAAGGGGCATATCTCCTAAACAACATGTTTTTTTGACGTTCCGTCTTTGAACATGGGTTCGTCTCATTGAGAAGAACTTCTGAGGTGTCTTCCAAAAAATTTATTTTCGTTCCAGAAGGCGGGTGACCCGTAATGTTTAAGATAATATTAATAAAATATTTATTATTATTTGTATCAGACCTAACTCCTAAATGGGACTTCCGATTGAAGCGCTGTCAGTGGAAGTGTGATCCTCGTCCTTGTGTGGATATTTCAAATTGCATCTCTAATTGTTTGAACTGAAGACCATGTACAGGACCAACATGGCCTAGTTCACATGTTTTATAGTGAGATGTCAGATTTTCCCATGAAATCCTTTTGGGGTGATTGAATACATTTTTTCGAGTGTTTTTCTGAGCGGATTGTAATTCCTCAATCTGCCCGCATAAAATAGGGGCTGTGTCATGGGCCCCATGAGGTGACTTTTAGTCATATGCTGCATTTTTTTTACTTATGCTTCTTAAGTCTATTCATGGAAAATGAATATCCTACTTTTTTTGTTTTTCTGCAAGGATCACAATGGTGTGATCCGTTCGGTGGTGCGTTTCATTTTTGCGTGCGACAATGATCGATCGTCATTCAAGAGTTTTGGTGTAAATAACCTTTGTCAATGGTGGTCCATTTTGGATGAATGAATATATGATCTTTTTTGTTTTTAATTGGGTATCACAACAGCATGATTTGTGTGACATGTTTCAGGATCGAGGTGTTGGACCAATGGAGAACCGTTTGTTTATGACACTGGGAGATGTGGATTCTTCATTAGGGGTCTATTTTAGGTGAGGTTTTTATTTATCAGGCATGTTTTTTTGCATGGATTGTGACAGTGTGATCTCTTTGAATGTGTGGATCCTTATTCTCAATTTCTTGTTTAACTTGGAAACATGAAAGGAATATAAGTGGAAGATCATTTTGACGTGTTTTAATTGAATACATAGATTAGGTCGGATACAACCCTTGTGAGTGTTGACAAGATGTATGAAGAGATATGGTCGATGTTTTGGGACCATTAGCGGAGTTGTTCTTGCTAATCTATGATTCTGACCTTCTGGGTTAGTGATGAGCATCGTGCGCTCATTGGGATTGTGAAAATTGGGTCATGTACTCTGGGAGTACCATGACACGCAGTGGTACTTGTTCACCCTTTTGGGACATAAAAATGGTTTGATGAACGACCAAGTGATGGAGAGGGATCACACATGGTGTGGACCCCCACACACCAGATACCTCTATGAATATTTTATCTCTCATAGCACTTTCTTTTGAACTTAGATGGTGTCTTGCTAGTAGGTTATCCTGACAGTTTTGCTGCCTAATATGTTGTGGATCCGTCTATAGTGGATTTATAGATACGATGCGAGATGTTCCAATTTCAGTGCCTGTGAAAGGTGATGCTTGATGAAGATAGTGATGGCAGTGAGGTTTTTAGAATCAAAATTCTGGCTTACCCTTCAGTGAGGTTGGGCAGTGGTGTTCACCATTCTCTTTTGAGATTACCCACCAGTGAGGCTGGGAAGTGGTGTTCGTCATTAACTTTTGTGCTTACCCTTCAGTTCCGCAAGGAAGTGGAGTCTCATGGTATCTTTCGAGGATTACCATCCAACATAGCTCGGTAGTGGTGTTTGTCAGTATCATTCAGGTATTAACCCCCAAATAGTCTGGGTAGTGGGTTTGTTGATGAATTTTATAAGTATATCCTCTAGCAGGGCTGGATAGTGGGTTCACGACTTCCTGACATGATCTCTCAACTGTGTGACATAGTGACGAGCCATGTCTGACTTGATTTTGGACTCTAAATAGAGAGCGGCACTTTTCCCACCATGATGTGTCCTTGTGACGTGACCTAAAACTGTGATGGAAAGACATACCCTCCCATGGTGTTTAGTATCGAGGTGAAGTGATTGATCCCCTTTGACTTGCAGTCCAGGGAAAACATGAGGGATGCTGGTCATTTATGGGGTTTACTTCTATAACAATTGGTGACTCATTTATAAGTTTGATTTTGTGATATGGAGAACCCCTCACTCAATCATTTGGGATTCTATGGTTAATCATATATATATATATATCATATTTGTAATACCCACTCCTTGGGTTTTGGTTACTCTCCTTCCAGTAGAGGCAAAGATGTGTGGGGTATTCCATGTTCTTACTGTTTCTAGCTTTTTATGGTTGGATGAGTCTACTCTCATACTATAGGTAGAAAATATTTGACGAGAAGTTCATCTTATCACCGTTTCATGATCCTCAGGTTTGGACGAGCTTACTTCGGTTCTTTGTTTGTTTGAGATGTACTCTTTTACTGTACTATGTTCTATCTACTTCTTCTCTATTTAGTACTTCACATGATGCTCCCTTGATCCTTCAAGGCATCGTACTAAGTATTTTTATACTCACCCATTTTTTAAATTTCCCACACTCGGTGTGCCCTTACAGACGATGGACATGTTGATCGTTGCATTGCAGGAACATAGGTAAATAGGGTACTTGGACCACATGCAGTGGTTGTAGCTTAGGATCTAGGAGAATATCGCTCAACATTTTTAATTTTTAACTTGTTTCTAGGTTGTGGAACCTTTCTAGTTGGGTGTGTATATTCCACCTTTCCCTTTTTGGTTTACATTTCAATGCTGGTATTATTTAGAGGATGATGCATATTTATGGTCAATATATAGCATTTTTGTATCCTTATTCATTTCCCTCTATGCTTTTTCAGTGACCTGAATTCATGTGTGTGAAAAATTTATTAGGGAAAGGCTTCTCCGAGTTTGTTTTGATGTCGGTGCTAGTTGCGAGCCCCTGTCCTATAGAGGTGATCTTGGGGTAGGTGTGGATTGAGCAACGGAATGGGTTGGGTTGTGAAAAAGTGGTATCAAAGCTGGTTCGTTCCTTGGGATGTTGTTCGGACGATCCCTAAAAAGGAATTGGATGGATTTTAGGGCAACCGTGTTAATGAGTCTCGAGGGTAGCTATCAGACCAGGGAGTCCGGTGATGGTGTGGTGTCCAATGTTTCCATCCCCCAAGTCCTTGATTACCCACTTGTCGGCACGATGATATGAGACACTTGTTTTAGGGAACATTGGTACATACATCATATAGGATTAAGTCTTTGACAGTCCTTCATGAGTCATCTCCCCATCATTGTTGATATATATATATATATGCTCATTTGAACATGGTACTTTTTAAATGGATCCTGGATTCCTCCGTGATGATAGCTATCCAGGATACTAGCTCTAGCTCATGATGACAATTCCGTGAGCGACAAGGCCTCAGTTCATGATCCATCATACAATTACCATTTCTTCTAGAAGACAAGAAACAAAAACTTCACATGTGGAGTAGTAGTACGTATTATAAGGTAAGGTTGATGAAGAGTGAGGGATGAACACACTATATGAGTTCTGGAATCAAAGACTTCTAATGTTCCACGGTGATCTATACACTCAAGTAGTGAAGGGTTGGATAGAGTTAGTGGTTTACCTTTTCAGGCATGTTTGAACACTGATAGGTTAGTTGGTGGCTTTGATATCCATTTTATTTCCATGGAGTAGTTTGGAATTGATAGAGTTCGGTTACTCATATGAAAGATGATTCAGTACTCTCATGTGATGGAACCTAGTAGTTGTTTCATGACAAGTACTACCCCTCCTACTTCTCAATGTATGGTTTCAGATGCTACCTTAGCTTCGGTGGGGTGTGATGGTATTAGATTAGTACATGACTATGTTCGTAGAACGTACTCGGTACTCTTTTGATGTGGTCTATGAGGAAAACTTCCAGGCACAGAATTTTGAGAAGGGTCTCTATAGAGGAGATTCATTCTGGCATAGTGCCCTTGTGCATCCTCACCCATATTATGGTGTTAGAGTAGGCACTGGTGACATACAAATTTATGTCATAGGGACTCTATTTGGACAGTTTTGGTTGTGGGTGTAATATATTTGGGACATCTTCCACAACTAGCAGAATTCAGTTTGCAGGGCCTCGACATAGGAGGCCTCCCCTTTGATAAGACTCAGGCATTTGGTCAGGGATAGCTTAGATCCCCGAGACATCCCAGGGAGGACTAGTGATATTCTTGTAATGGGTGAGGTCACGTGGAGTGAGACTACCCAACCAAATGTGATGAGTTTTCTAGGATATTGGTAGATTCGACGCTTCAACAGAGGAAATGTAATGATTGTGGATATCCTAGGTGAGGAAAGGGTGGTCACCAAGGAGGAAGTGTTGGAAGAAGAGCAAGCAGAATTGTAGTTGGTGGATGATGTTGTGAGGTCTTTCCACCACCACTAAGAGGACCACACATGGCTCAGGGAACAGGTGGCTGAGGGTGTGGTTATCTTCATTGTATAGATTTTTATAATCTCGAAGTGCATGATATGATAAGAGTTACATTGTGTTTATTCTTTTTACCTTTTTCAGTAGATCTTGTTTGACACTATGTGGGTTACTCTTTTCTGCCAACTCCTTCATTGGTGTGTTACTGAGGGTGACATGGGGCATCAGTGTAACCCTAAGTCAGTGTTGTTCGATGTATCATTGAATGCACGACAAAGAGGGGTTCTAACCCCATTTATATGTTTTTTGTAACATGATCAAACCCGTGAGGGAGGTTTAGTAACACCAAAAGCGGATAGTATCATGGTGTGGTGGATGAGTCCCTCTGACTTGTGCACTCATGGTGGGGTTTTGTGGTGGAGTGTCAGAGAAGGTCTTGGCTTTGCTAGTGGATTCTTTCTTCTTTGCCTCCCTTTAATTGAGGCTCCACTAGTGGGTTTGGTAGAGTTCATGTTTTGAGGACTACTCCCTTTCCACGAGGGACAAAGACGCGTGGGGTATTCCGCGTGCTTTCCGGGTATAGCCTCTTGTTGATGGATCAGTTTTCTCACCTTCCCTGTTTGTCGGTACCTTGGATTCTCAACGTCAATATTCATACTATTATCATGTATAGGTCAATGTTATGGACACCCCATAAACATAACTACACGACTCACTATGTGGTGTGAGGAGCGGTAGTCTTCACCCTTAGAATGTGGAGACACTATCTTCTCAGAGAGCGCTTTGTGGTTTGGTTAGACCACAAGTGTCTCAGATGCGTCTTCACCAAGAGAGATATAAACCTGAGAAGGTGATGCTAGTTGAAATTCTTGGGGGACTATGAATTCTAGGTAGTATTTGCTTCGGAAAGTGGTATCATTGTAGAAGATTCCATTAAAATAGAGTCCCAGGATCGCCAGGTGAGGGATGTTCTATAGTAGTTAGCTTCTCTGCATTTGACCCTATTGGAGCAGGAGGTTGAATCTTTTCATTAGTCAATTTTCTTGACTCCTTAACATCTCAAGCGTGTAAAAGTGTCTCGATTGTGGTGCATCGACTATGAAATCGTGTGTGACCATATATCCTTGGGTGTTTCACCATATAGATATTATGAAGGAGGGAATCAAGAGACCATGTTCCAGGGACAACCCATGATTCCAGTCATGACGTGGAATATATATTTTCCACTAGGGATGTACCTTTAGATTCTTCCATCCATTCCGAAATCGTGCTAGATATGGCGAGGTTGTGTACCACCTTACACAACCCTCCCAATATAAGGACTGGGCGCACGACGTCTTCTATGTGTCGCAGCTGATGAGATACATCCATATTCCTATGAGCGTAATCAAAAGTACCATACCTTATGAGGATAAACCATCCATTTGGTTCGCATGTTTTGACAGTATGGTAATGTGTATGATTTCCATGGAGCGGGAGAGCAAGGTGTGAGCTCAGTATCCCAAGATTCATCTTCTAGTTTATCTTTTCGGAGAAGAAAATCATATACAGGGGAAATATTTAGAGAACTAGATTTCTCCCTGTAAGACTTTGGACGATTTCTAAATATGTTTTCTGAGCTAGGCACTGAGATTGCATGGAATTCGGGGGCCACGTGTGCCTAATATAAATTATAACAAAAATATTAACGGTTTGGTACTATTCACACTAAGGAAATGGGATATATATAAAATGGTTGATTAGATCAAGAATCTGATACCATAGTTGTGTCTAGAACGTGGATTTTACCCTAGGAACGACATAAATAATGTTGGAACGGGACATTCTAACCCCTCACTCATTAATGGTAAGTTAAATGGATGCATTTATTTATTAATTCATTGATTTAATAGCTCAAATCCATATAAATATCAAATGGTAACATTGATCAGAAATCTAATTCCATGGTTGAGTTTGGAGTGTGTTGTTTACCCTAGGAGGTGTTTGAGAATTTTTGGCACAGGGCCACTGTGAGAAAAGTGGCTCAGGGGAAAAAACACTCATTTTGGAATAATGAATTAGTTATTTTTATCACTAATGTGTTTTCAAATAAAAGTCAAATGAAGTCCTTGAATGGAAATATCATAATTCCATTGAGTTCAAAATGGATTATTTTACCTAGGCGCGATATAAAATTTGAGGGTGTGGTGATTTTAGATTTTGTGACAAGTGGTTCTTTTATAAATAGAAAAATAAGTGTTTGGAGTTAGGGGTTTTCCTTTCCCTCTCATCTCACTTTCTTTCTCCCCCCCCCCTCTCATGGTCATTCATATAAATTCTTCAATGTTTTTTACCAGATTGAGGTGATGTATTCACAAAAACATTAGTGAACCAGGGAGGATCCTCACAGATGCATCGTTTACGATTCTCATCATAAACAAGGTAGGATTCTAGTTATTTTTTCTCAATTTTGGTTGAATCTCTCAGTTTTTCTTCAAATTATTCATCTATATTTTATAATTTTAGAATTACAAAAATGGAAAAATGAACACATCCATCATCCAAGCCTTATTCTAAATCCCATTCTTGGGAGTTATTCATCCAAAATTCCAGATGTGCCAAAACATTGACTGATCGGAGAGTGAGGGGTGCACTACTAGAAAAATAACCTATACCCATGGTTCAGCCCCAAAAACGTGGGTATAGAATATACCCATGGTTTTGGGAACCATGGGGCTAAGTGGCATCAGTATAGGTCTGCAACCTATACCCACAGTTTTTACAAACTGTGGGAGAAGCTTTATTGTCATGCTGTCAATTCGCCGCCATAGTGTCAAAGCCCTATTCCCACGGTTATAAAACTGTGGGTATAAATTTTTTTGTACAAAAATTGCAGGCACAGGATTAGAACCTGTGACCAGACTCTCAAACTGAATATACCCTACCACCCATTCTAAGCCACTTATATTTATATATATCTATATTTCATTAAAAATAATAATTGATACCTGTTTTAGAAAAACAGAAAGCCGCGTGTTTCAATCCCGCGACCTCGGCATCACCGTCCTGACGATGAACCAACCCATCAAATATAATTATATTAATATATATCTATATTTATATTAATATATTAATATTACACTCGGTTTTAGAAAAATAACTGCCACAAGGATTCGATCACGTGGCAATGCAGAACACAAACCGACACCTCACCAACTCATCTACGGAAACTTTTTTACTTAAGTTTTGTATATATATATATATATTAATTTAAACCATGTTCCTGCCAAATTGTGTTTTCGTTGTCCCATGTAATTTTTTTCCCACCTTCTGGTGGGAAAGCTATACCCACGATTCATTAGAACTGTAGGTATAGGTGTTCATAAAAACCCCCCAATACCCACGGTTTTGATGAACCGTGGGTATAGGTCTTCCGAAAAAGCACCTATAGGCACGGTTTTGCAAAACTGTGGGTATTGGTCTTTAAAAATAACATATACCCACGGTTTTCTGAAACCGTGGGTATAGGTCCCCATATTATTCGTATTCCCACTGCTTTCGAAAACTATGGGTATAGGCCTGTTTTCCAATAGTGGTGATGCTCTAAAGGCCTTGTCCTGAGGACCCCAAATCTGGCGTTGGAATCTAAATCGGACCACCGATGAGGTCTTGGTGGTCTAAAGAAGGGTCCAATGGAGTAGGACAATGGTGTTGTGGAAGAGGCACGAAGGCCCTAGTGGAGCCATTGGTGTAGTGTGGGGCAGTTAACGACAGTTGTTATGTGAAGAGAGGCTAGGAGTATTTGGATTTGGTGGGCGCCAGAGCTCGGAGCCGGTGCAGTGGGCTATCCAGAGGGTGAGGGATGAGCTCAGGAGGCGGTATCCTAGGTGGCCGGTGTTGTGGCTACATCCTCAAGGTGGGAGGAGCACAAGGCGCTGTCCTCAAGGAAGATGAAGGGGCAGGACCCACTTATGGTGGGTCCTCAACTCAGCAGACGAGACCAGCCAGTTGGTCGGTCTTTCCCAGGGGACTGGTCCATGTGGCTTGGGTGTGTCGGCACAGTCCATGGAGGGACGGTCCAAAGACATGTAAGGGTTGTGGTCTAGTAGGCTAGATCAGGCGGGCCAGGACGGGAGGCCCAGTGGAGGAGGGTCTGACCAATTTGTGTTGGACCAGCCCGATTCGAGCCCCTTTGCGTTCAATGGGGTGTATCTACAAAACGGTGCTTCCATTTGACGTTCCCTCTGTGGCCATGGGTTCATCTCATCAATATAGACATTTTGAGACGTCTTCTAGAGATTTCATTTTTGTCCCTAATATTGGGTGACCCTGAACATTTTAAATAATAATAATCAAATATTTATTTATTTTTGTATCATCCCTACCTCCTAAATGGGACGTCCGATTGAAGTGCCTTCAGTGGAAGTGTCATCCTAGACTGTGTGCAGACTTTTCGATATTCTTCATAGATTTTTTTAACTGAATTCTATGTGCAAGACCCACTGGGCCTGGTTCCCACATTTTACAGTGAAATGTCACTTTTCCCCTGACATCTATTTGGGGTGTTTGAATACTAATTTCTGAGTGTTTTATTAAGTGGATTGTAATTGACCAATATGCTCACCTAAATTCAAGGATGAGGAGTGGGCCACATGAGGTGACTTTTAGGAATATTCTTCATTTTTAAAACTTATGCTTCATAAGCCCATTCGGGAAAAATGAATAGCCTACTTTGTGTGCTTTTCTTCCAGGGTCACAATGTTGTGATCTATTCTGTGGTGTGTGGCCTTTTTACAAGCGACAATGATCAAGAATCACTCAAGTATTTTGGTGAAAAGAACCATTTTTCACTAGTGGTATGTTTTGGATGAATGAATATCTGATCATGTGTGCTTTTCAGTGGGGATAATAGTGGCACGATCCGCATGACATGTTTCATGATCGAGGTGCGGGTACACAAGGCACTGTTTGCGTATGACACTAGGAGATGCAGATTCAACATCAGGAGTCCATTTCAGACGAGGAAGTAGTCTATCTTGTGTTTTATTTTTAATGTATTATGATGGTGTGATCTGTTCGAATGTGCGAAGCCTTATTCATAATGTCTTGTTAAATGTGGAAACGTGAAAGGAATACCATTAGAAATTATTTTAACAAGATTGAAGATAATACACAACTTTGTTCAGCTCCGACTCTTGTGAGAGTGGAGAAGATGTATGAAGAGATACGGTCGATGTTATGGGACCATTTAAGTAGGAATGTATCTATGATTCTGACACTCCGGCTTAGCGACGAGCATTGTGCACTCATCAGCTTTGCGACTATTGTGTCATGTACTATCGGAGTACATTGACAAGTAGTGGTACTTGTTCAAACTATTATGACCTAAAAATGTTTAGGTACATGTCCAGGAGATTATGAGGGGTCACACGTGATGTGGGCCCCACATGCACTGTGTTCCACTATAAATCTTTTACCTCTCGTATCTATTTCTTTTGAACTCCGATGATGGCTTGTGAGTAACCTATCCTGAGATTTTCTCTGCGTAATACGTGATGGTTCCCTCCATAGTGGCATTCAATATACTATGCAATATTCTCCAAGTGAGGTTCCTATCTTAGGTGATTCTTGATGATGACAGTGATGGAAATGGTGTTTTTAGAATCACCAGTGCAATCCTGGATTACCCGTTAGTGAGACTTGGTAGTGGTGGTCTCTAATATCTTTCGGGATTCCCCTCTAACTAGGTTAGGAAGTGGTGTTCAACGATATCTTTTGGTCTTACCCTCAATTGCCTCTCGGGAGTGGTGTTCACCAATAACATTCGGGGCTTACCCTCCAGTACATCTAGGTAGTGGCGTTAACTAATATATTTCAGGTATTACCCTCCAGTGTAGTTGGGCAGTGGCATTCAATGATATTTTTCAGGGCTTACCCTTCATTATAAATGGGAAGTGGCGTTCGCGGATATCTTTCAGGGCATACCCTATAGTGTAGTTGGGTAGTGGAATTATCCAATATCTTTCAGGGATTACAATCCAGCTGGTTTGGGAAGTGGGTTCACAGATGAATTTTATAATTATATCCTCCGGCAAGTATGGATAGTGGGTTCATGACTTTAGGACATGATCTCTTGAATTTGCAGCATAGTGATGAGACATGTTTGACATGACATTGGACTCTAAAGAATGGGTAGACTTTCCCCACCTAGACGTCTCTCTATGATGCGACCTAAAACCAAGTGGGTGATAAATACCCACCCAAAGTGGATAGCATATACGTGAAGTGATTCAGCCAATTTGACTTATATTTAAAGGTATATTTGAGGGATGCTGGGCATTGATGGTCTTTAGTTCTAGAACTATTAGTGACTCTTTTCCAGGGTTGATCTAGTGATATAGAGATCCCCTCACTCTCTCGTTTGGACTTCAATGGTTGATCATATATATATATATATCATACTTTCAATAACCAGTCATTGGGTTTTGGTTACCCTTTTTTCATGAAAGGGGAAGACACAAGGGGTATGCCACGTGCTTTCCATGTCAAGCTTCATCTAGTAGGAAGAGTCTACCCTCCTACTATAAGTAGTAAAGATTCGACAATAAGTTCACCTTCTCACAGTTTATATCTCCTCGTGTTTGGACGATCTTTCACTTCTTTGTTGGGTTGATTTGTACTCTTTTATTATAACTTTTACTATTTACTTCCTCCCTCTTCAGTACTTCACTTTCTTCTCCCTTTTGCATTTATGGCATCCTACTGGTTATTTTTATACTCAGCCCGGCTTGGGCTTTTCTCGCACTCAGTTTGCCCTTGCAGACGACATACTGGTTGATCTTGACTTCAGAGGAGCATAAAGATACAGGGTTCCATAACCATGTGTGGTAGTTTTATCTTGGGATCTTGGATCAGGGATCTCTTAGCTATTTTACTTTTCCACCTGTTTTTGGGTTGTTGCACTTTTCGGGTTGGGCATTTATCTTTCCATATTTCCTTTTTAGTTTACTTTTCTATACTTGAACTTTTTAAAGGTCAATGCATATTTTTGGTCTGTAAATATCAGTGTTGTATCTCGTTTTCCTTTCCGGCTACACTTTTGCATTGATTTGGATATGTTTGTGTATATAGATACTCAGGAAAAGGCTTCCTATAGTTTTTTGTGCCTTCAAAACTATTACCTAGACCCTAGCCTATGGAGGGAGGCTTGGGATATTTGCGTCTTGATCCCCGGTACAGGTTGGGTCATGACAAGGCTATACACACACTCTGAGGAGATTGATCAAGAAAACATATACTTTTTATCGTTTTTATCATGTGCATAGTTAGATGGAGGGGAATACGGTTAAGGGAGCCTTTGTTCCAGCTATGCGCTCCCACTATTTGGGTCACATGGCCAAAAAAACCTCCAAAAATCCCAAAAATCTCTCAAAATGAACCCAAAAGGAGAAAATACATATTAGAGTTCAAAAAACTCATCAAGGAATACATAAAAAAGTAACGGGATGTGACAATCTGACCACTATAAATACATTATGTCCCCAGAAAGCCTATCAAGAATGTTCCATATCAAATAGATAAGGCCATGGATCTATCATCAGTTGCTCATGCTCCCTTGTATCATGATAATCATAAACATATTATTATATCACATGGAAAAAATTTCCTTCAACAAAGTTTATTTTTCTCCAAATCATCAATCATAGTTAGATGCACAGTCATGCATAAATTGGGGTCAATATCAAGATCATTCCAAATTAGAACATGAGATGGGTATAAAACATACTTCTCAGGCTATGATACATCGAACACAATATGTATCAATGTCAACTACATTAGAGGTGATAAACTATAAAAAACTTTCCACTCATACTTTTCGAATGTTTGTGTTCCCTGCTTCAGGGTACCTCAGTCTTATCTTGATGATTTCGGCTCCAGATGAGTAGGTTTGTTAGTATGAATACTTTAATGGATGTGAAGCCTAGTATGATTTTTGTGGTGAAGTGGAGATGTGGTGAAGTGGATAAGTTGTGAAATGGTTATGTGCTGAAGTGGTGAAGCGCCGATGTAATGAAGTACTGTATGGTTTCTCAATTTTTTCTCAAAAGTTTTTGTGTACAAAAAAAATTCAACAATTTCCCCTCATGCTCAATAACAAGAAAAGGTCCCAAAATCTATGGTGCATGATTTCTTATTTTCTAAGACATTAGTGATGAAACCAATGTTAGAATCTCAAAAACACCTTATCATTAATCAAAAACTCCATCAGAAATTGACGATGATCATAATTATATTTATATAAAAAAATTTCAATCACCATTCTATGATGAATCAACAGAATCATAGATATATTCTCATGGAACAAACTAGGTATATCCAAGGAAGCTTCACCGGTCTCCAACAAACACAACAATGATTTACATGGGTGGCCATACAATGCCATAAATGAATATATATGAATAGATTATAAGTAAATTTTGTAATAAGAAATCTAAATTTATCCAAAGTGGTTATCCTAATCTCCAAAAATATTGAGAACACAAATTAGTAGCATATTCTCAAGAATCAGTATTACTCTCTTTGTCTTTCCATCCATCAAAATGTGGTATGTCATACTCAACCAATCCTAATATCCTTTCTCCTCCTAAAGTCCATTCAAAAATAAGATGTAATGTGAGGATATATATATGATACAAAAACAAATGATACTCCATGCAATTGAACAACCTATTTCACATTGTTATTTCCCAACTACAAAACTATAACAATTAGAACAGTTATAAATAAAATTTCCCTTTTGATTAAATGTCTTGTTATGTAGTACTATTATAGAAAATGCATGTACTTTTTTAAATAAAAAATTGGATTTTAAATACCATTAAGTATCTTTTCCATTGATAATATATCATTTTATCAGTGACCACAAGATTAGTATAAAAAGAGAGTTTTAACAAATCCAATTAATAGATACAATGGATGTGACGACATAAAATAGAGGGATTATACCCTACGTAGCCCATTTATCAAAGCCTCTGAGGGGGTTATCATCATCAGGACTCTCCCTCGACAAAGCATAAGAAGAGATCCAATAACTTAATCTTGATCAAATCTATTTATGGTATAACTTGATGCTCATAGAGATCATGACCTAAACCATGTTTTCTGAACCACACAATGAATGTCCCAACATCGCACTCCTCACCCATACGGTGTATGGTGGTGTATTATAGGGATATGGATCAAGACCTTATAATTATGAGTATGTATATAATTTGTTATAGAACAATTAATATATTTTCACCCAATTATTTTTATTTCATAAATTATTTTTAAATTGATTCAATAGGATATAAATAGTATATATGGTTAATATTCAAATTCAATTATGGAAATTATTTTGATAAAATAATGGTTGTTTTAAAAATAAATAATATTTTCATACAATATTACTATAAAATAATTTTTTTTAATTTAAATGATCATTTTATTTTTATTAAGTTAAATTTAATTTTTATACGGTTTCAAAAACTATTATTATCAAAAATCCAGCATTTATTAATAAATTTCAATTTTATTTTAAGAATGAAAATTAATTTTTTTTAATTTTTTTTTGATAAAATGAATAATATTTTTTGAATTATATTTTTTGAATTATCTAATGGTGAATTTTTAATAATTTGTTGAGACTATCAAATTTTCTCGTACAAATAAATATATTTTTTGTTTAATGACATAATAATGATCCATAAGTGATGTATTATATACTATAAAGGGTATCCATGATGAAATATATATTTTCAATTTAACATAATTTGATTTTATGTTTATTTTATTAATTTAAAAAATCAATTTTGAATCATACCAAAAAAATTATTATATTTTATTATTGTTAAATCATTTCACTAAAATTATGACTCACCCCCACATAATAAAGGGAATTATATTAATAAATTTTGGTCAAGGACTTATAAGATGATGAGAAAAAATATCATTTGGTAGAAACCATGGGAAAAATTTATTGTATAGTTACTAGTTTTAGTTATTTTATTATGTTCAGTCCAAAACCATTACAATAAAGAACCCCACCCCCCCCCCTTCCATTATAAACACACAAAATATCCCGTTTTTTCTTCCCAAAAAAATCATTAGTGAACATACATACTCTTCTATCCACTATCCAGTGCCCTCCAAAGGTTCCCCAAATCTCCCAAGAAGCCCCTCGATGTATTTGGAGTCTCACACTCAAGTAAGGGATTTCTCCCTTCTAATTTAAATTCAACACTTGATTTATGTTATGTTTCTAAAATTTAATTTTTATATGTTGGTATATGTTCATCAATATTCCCATTAATATAAATTTAATGTATAAAATATTATATCCCTCTTTCACTCTCATTAAGCCTCTTATTATCATTTATCTACACCTGTTTTCATGTCAACATATAGTTAGGATTCTTTTCTTTATACAAGTTTATTTATTAACTCGTGCCTTCTATTTCCAATTTCTAATGTGGGATATGTTTATATATGTAACTATTACTACCAATTTTTTAATGTGATTATATATCTTATTCTCTCTCATCATCCCATTTTTTGAATATTTATCTGACATCATTATGCTACCAATGTTTCACCCTGTTTTTCTATGACAAAACAATTGTGTAGTGAATAAAATCCCCATTTCCTATCAAGGTTTTTCACATTTATGAACGTATAATTTACTATTGGGTACTTATATATATATATATATATTCTAATCTCCTTTATCATGGAATAAATTGTGATCATGAAATAATCCTTGTTATATGTTCCATGTAACACTAATGAGCATGAGAATTAAATGAAAGTGATAGGTGCATCCAAAATTATATAGAGCGCTAATGGGATATGTAATGTTTTGTCTCATGATACATCATTATGGGATAGGGAGTAAACATAATTCATTTATGGGACTTTTTCCATCATAATTATTTGGTAGTTTTCTTTGACATATGTTTATGATGTGGGGTTTTAAGTTGTTTCCTCATTTCCCATGTTATGATTATAATGTTATATCATGTACCATTATTAATTTTTATGATTACTTATCTTTTTATTCATCATTTATATGCCTATTTTCTAACATGTATCACCTTATATCATGTTTATTCTATTACTAGTATTTACAGCACATCCATTTCTTATACATGTCTCCAGGTAATCCCGTGAAGTTTTAAAATCCATGGAATTTGAGAAGCATGTTAAGGAATTTTTCAATAATGTTTTTGTGTACCATGTTAAAAATCTTATTTTGTATACATAATTAACAAATATATTAGACTTTTATATCTTTCATGTTTTATTATAAATATTTTTCTATGAAAAATCCTAAATTAATCTGTAACAACAAACAAGGTTGTTATAGTTGGTATTAGAAAAAAAAATGATAGTTATATTTTGGATTCAGATTAGAAAAATATAGAAAAAGACTTATGTATGTGACTAAGTATATGAAAACTTCCCAAATTTTTTATAAATATATAGTAATTGGATTATCAATAAAATACATCTTTGTCTTTATAATACAAGTAGATGTGGTTCTTGAATAGATGTACCTTGGGGTAGAATGTCTGACAAGGTGTGTTGGGCCTTACTGTTTACAGGGTTTGACACTCCTAAGAGATATGATTTGGAAAATTCATATGCTCATTATGAACCATTATTATGGGAACAAAAAAGTTACTATAATAATATATGTTAGGAAATAGATCATGGATAATATAGATTGAAGCCGGAAAATTCTAAATTAACATAAATAAATAGCTTATACCTTTAATTTAATTAAATTACAATTTATGTGTTTAATAGTTTAAAAATAAGCATCCCTGTAATTCTTTTAATTATAGACAATGGTTGGAAATAAGTAAAATTGGGTAAAAACAATTTTCAAGTAAATGTGATGACTTCTCTGATGAGATGCCCTTTCCAATTGTAGTAGGAATCACAAAACATTCATGATACTCTATAAACGGACTCATGTTATGAATAAAAACATGAGTCAACTAGAGATTCCAAATCCCCTAGGAGAGAACAAGTTGTGATTTAGAGCATTTTGTAAAAACAACCTCTTGCATTCAATGGATCATTTGATCCCCTAATTTAAAATTATAGATCAACTCCATTGAGAAGATCTTATCCATTTTTCAATGTTCTGAACAAGATAATGTTTTATTAGATGTTTATTGTACAGAGGTATAAGATTATAATTGGTCAAAATTGATCAAAAATACAAATCCCAATGATGATATCAAAGCGGTATAGTGGATATAATTCAAGAAAATGTATTTTGATAAATATTTTCCACACACCATATGAAAAACAATTTAAAGGGATTTACTTACCCTCTTGTAAAAAGATGAAGAATCTATCATGGTTTATAAGGATAACATCACAGGAGTTTCACTATCATGAACCAACTTAGGTACACATCGTACCAGTCACCAGAGTCCATCATAGACAAGGCCCGAATGGCATTCCTGATTCTCATGGGATGGAAACTAGTTTCTATCATCAATATAAAGATAAATGGAATGATTTATCCAATTATAAATAAACTAATGTAACAACATAATAGCAAATAAAAGAGCCCAAATATATAAAATGGAAAACTGAACATCTTTCTATACAATAATATTAAAATGCATCCCAAACTATACAAAAAAAAACATCTCACGACAACCACACATATCAATATGAAACTAAGGGTTACTATCTAATTCCAAAACCAACCATCTCCAACAATGAATAATATCAAGACGATCCATTCAACACAATCTAAAAAAATAACTATAGGAGTGAATATTAAATCTCCATTGGCATGCCCCAACAAATACATTCTCAATGAAATACCTTTAAAATGAAATAAACATTTACTTAATGTTTGAAATATAATATATAAAATAATATTTTAAATAATTTTAACTTTTAAGCAAAATATGGTCCATTTCCTATTTAATTCCAAATATAGGTTATTTTTAATTTATTATTTAATAATATTTTTAAGAGGAAAGTGATGATTACTTTTTAGAGCAACATAAATAGTATAAATGATTTCAACTTTAAAACATTTTTTAATAAGGCATTTAAATCCAAAGAATCACTTCCCAAAGAAACATAACCCATGTGAGAACATCATAGTAATCATATAATAAAGGAAGTGGAAATAATCACACAAGAGTAACCAACCAACAAGATTCTCAATCATTAATGAATACAACTAACTGAAAATAAACATGAGTGAAACTAATATATTTTGAATCATCTAGAACATAATATTACATGTTTAATCATCACTAAAATCATGCCTCATTCGATGAAATCAAAATTCTCTAACACTCTTGGCCACACCCCACAATGCACAGACTGAGGGGCACAATCCCATAGCAATAATGAAAAATATATCCTATTATCTGTCATAAACTACCGTGTAACCAAACTATTGAAGCAATAATTCTCATGAAATTCAATAGTTATGGGAGGTTCTAATTGTCATAACTATAGAATAAGATGATTAGTTTATGCCAATTGATCATCCAATAACATACACATATATAATAATTGACGCAATAGGCATCACCTATGTCACCCCAAGGATCCATATATTTCCATACAACACATATGTCACATAAGTTAATGGGTCATGAGTATTCCACAGTGAGGGAATCCCATCTATTTAATAAAAAAACTGATAAAAGAATTATCCTAGGAGCATTTTAATATTAAAAAAATTCACTATTTTCAAAAAATTGACAAATGGGCCTCATGCTATTTTTTAAAAACCCATCAATTATAAAATAATCTTATAAATTTTACAAATATGGGAAATTAATCCAATTAAAATTTTTAATTAATTTAGTAGAATCCAATTTATATAATCACACAACAAGTGAAAACAGAAACCATTTTTATTAAAATACCAAATCAAACAATATCCAACATTGCACATTTAAAAACGTTCAAAAGCTAAGTACACAGTTCTTTTAAATTCAAAACCAATTGGGAAACCCATTCAAGGAACCTAAGTCATCATTTAATTTGTCATAAATTCATTTACCAAATCACACCATGCTTAAAATGTCAAAAATTCATGCAAAAGATAACCATGGATTTCATCAAACGATTGGTGTAATAAATTTCACAAAACAAATCCATATACAACATAAAAAGGAATAAATCACCACCTTTCACATCAAAAAATTATTCCAAAGATCACACATCACTATTAAATATTCAAAGAAGGTGAAAAAATCAAGAAACCAATTAGTCATAAATTAAAAAATCATGTTTAAAGGGTAACCTACCTCAATCTCACGGTGCTATCACAATTCACACTCGAAACAACATCACCAAGGTTATAATAGCCATGTTCCAAAATGAGGAACCTTAAATAAACAAAACCCAAAACAAAAACCAAGGGAAACATTTAACCTATATCCACATGTCCTATGATGAAGTGGATATCAACAAAAAAAATTAATTAAAGACGAAGTGGGAGAATATTTGAGAGCTTTTCCATGGGAAATCTAGCCCGAAACATGAAGAATCTCCTATATCTACTATAAATGGAGTGGAATCTTAGAGAGGATTGATGAGCATCCTTTGGGTATCACGAACTTAGTGGATGGGAAAATCCATGTTTTGGGTTATGAAATCCCTAAGGGTTAGTTTAGGAATTTCAAAAAATTAATCATATGGAGATCTCACACAATTTGGCTACACAGTTTACCAAACTATGTGCCAACCATACACCCCTTACTGGGAATACCTGATAACCTACATGATTTGGTCCCATAGCTTTCAAACCATATTCCAACCATGTATAATTGTTCTGTCTAGATTTTATGGAATCAGGTATGCTTTAATCATGGGTTGACAAGACATGTGTGGTTCATTAACCCAAAATTAAAATAATACAAGGGATTTCATGGTTTGTAGGTTCATGACTCACTATTTTCCAAAACCATGCACCAACAACTATCTATGGAAAAAAATCCTAAACTCCAAATTTATATTGATCACAACCAAGAAAATGGGAGAAAATTCCAAGTCCAATAGATAAACATGAATAGAGGTCCAAAATAAAAATTCTAGTGTGACAAGAATGATAGGCTTCTGTATTTGTATTTACCCCCAAATTAAATGTTGAACACTTATTTGGTGATCTAAAACCTAATCTATTAAAATACCTAGAGATCTATGACTTCGATAGTTATGAGAAACTTTTCCAATGTAACTTCAATGTCAAAATTTAAATTGTAGAATCTCAAGGGTATCACATGAATTAGAAGAAGATGTTAGAGTTTATTTATGGTGGTACTATAGAGAAATATAATACTTATATTAAATTTCAACATCCAACTTTTCAAAGGTGTGGATAGAAGAACCCTAGAAATTTCTAAATGGAATGAGAAAATTTATTTGGTGCGGGAAGGAAGGGGACATAGCTAGTGACTGAAGACAGAAGAAATACACTAATGAGGTTGAGGAAAGGAACTATCATAGTCACTATAAGTTCATTTCTTATTAATTCAACTGTAAGGAACAAATGTAATTCTCAAATCAGTTCCCTAATACAAGGGTTTTCAGAGACAACCAAAAACCCCCAAGGTAGCAACAAAGATAATTTTCCATCACAATGACTATGATGGACCCTGAAAACGAAGCGATGATAGGTACAATAGTTATTCATATAGGAATATTGAATATAATTTTGGATTCAATTTCTATGAATTCATTCATATAATGATTTTTTTGTAGAACTATTCAAAAACCACCACGATGAGTTGTAGTAGAGTGTAAGTGAAAATAAAAAATCCACAAATTATTGCATCCCATGAATATAACTCCACCCCTATCACAATTGTTGTGATGAACATCCTTGTATACCCTTTAATACTACCTTTACTATAATTTGATGCAATTCTAGGTATTTATTTTTCTTTCCCTACATAGATCTAAATAAAATTTCCATTAGAAGGAAATCACTCTCTATATTGAGAATCAACCCCCTAATTCCATATATGTTCATGGATGAGGATGAATATTATTTAGAAAAAACATATAAATAATTTATACTATTTCCCTATGAGTAATTGTATCTAGATATAATGATAGAGTCTAAGAAAATAATCATTCGTGAAGACATACCAATTTTGATGGAATACACTGATGTTTTTTCCAATGAATTTCATGGTCTTCCTCCTTGAGGAGAGGTTAAATTGTCATTCGATCATAAAGAAAGTATGTTTTCATTATCAAAGAATTCTTATATATGGGATGTTTTAGAACTTGTGGAGCTAAAAAAACAACTGAATGATAATCTACATAATGGTCTTATTTTCCCAAGTGCTTCACTATGGGCTGCACTAGTCCTCTTCATCAAGAAGAATGATGGATCAATGTTCCTTTTCATTAATTATCATGGGAAAAACATGATCACGATAAAGAACGAGTATTATGTACCACATATTGATTACTTATTCATTAGGGTATGTGTAGAACAATACATCTTCAAGGTGTATTTGTGGTCATTATATTACCATGCTAGGGGGTAGAATGATGATGTCCCCGATACACCTTTTTATACAATGTACAAGCATAATCAGTTCAAAGTACTACGATTCAGGATCACTAATGATCTATAAATATTAATATAATTTAAGAATAGTGCATTTAGATATAACCTCGAGAAATTTTTGGTTTTATTTATAGGTGATATTATAATATACAACAAAAATATGGAGGACTATGAGGATCATTGGAGCATCGTGCTAAACACAACACGAAAGGATAAGATATATGAAATGTACATGAAATATTATTTGGTTGAAGGTAGTAGAATTCATGGGAATATCATCCAATGAAATTGGATATATATGGATCCTTCAATGATAGATGTAAATAATGGATGGATTAGGATAACATATGTGGCATATACTCGTAGATTCCATGGATTAGTTGGGTATTATCTTCGATTAGTGATAAAATTTTCACAGTTGTTAAACCTTGTAACCAAGATAACACATAAGGGATTCGTGTTTTCTCAAAATGTTGAATATGAAGTGTTCTTAGAGGAGTTGACAAGGAGGTTTATCACTACCCTTGTTCTTATACTACCCACAAGTAGATTTCTTTTAGTAGTATTCATCAATATTTCAAAGAAGGGATTGAGATTCATGTTAGAAAAAAATTTAAAATTAATATCTTATGATTAGAGGCTATTGAATGTTATTGAATAAAACTACCCAACACATGATCTGAAGTAGGTTTGAGTGATCTTCACTATATAACTCTGGTGGAATTATCACCTAGGGGAGAAGTGTGAAATATATACAAATCCAAAAACCCATAAGTATATATTTACATTTAAAGAGCTGAATATGAGCCAATGAAGATGGTTACATCTGATCAAATGCCATGGGTACTAAATTCTCTACCATAATAGGAAAGAGAATAACTTTGAATACACTATAATTAAAAAGGATCTACCAATTCTATCATTGATGTGAATTGAAATGGATCTGATCTTCTTATATTTGGAAATGATAGATATGGGAAACATAAAGGAAGGAACATCATCAATCCTTTCCCAAGTGATTACTCAACCATCTCTTATGGATAGGTTAATGTATTTTTAGAGAGATTATGTGATAATTTGAAATAAATTTGAAAGTATAAGGAAAGGGAAATCCTCGTAATTACTTTTTAATGAAGAATGAGTTGTTATATTTGGTTCAAGATTATTAGTACCATCAATCCTGATTTATAGAAAGAACAATTGGATGATGGATAGAGCTAAAACATATCCATCCACCCAGGCAGTATAAATATTTATTGAGATCTCTGAGAACACTATTGGTGGGAAAATATTAACAGGGTTATAATATAGTATAAGTAAAAATTTCATGTATGTCAGAAAGTGAAATCTTAGATGGAAAATCCTGGGGGATGATGTAACAATTAGTATTCCTATATCGAAATGGAAAAATACAAACATAGAATTTTTCACTAGTCATCCAAGTATATATGGAGGGAGTACCTCTACACTATTTTTTGTGGGTCATCTATTAAAAACTATGATCATCATTGAAATTTTATGGGATTTATTTCTCGATCAACTTGCAAGGATATACACTAGATAAGTGGTTAGACTGCATGGAACACTAGTGTTTATTGTATCTAATCTAGATACAAGATTATCCTCTACGTTTTGGAATAGTATCCAACATTATCTGAATGATGAGTTGAACTTCATCGCGGAATATCACTCTTAAACTGATGTCCAATCAAAGTGGACTATTCATATAATTGGAAAAAAATTTAGAGCAAGAACAATTGATATGAAATAAGGATGGGATGAACATCTTACTATAGTCGAGTTCTATTATGACAATAGTTTCAAATTGAGCATCAAAATATCTCCCTATGAATCCCATAGTGGGAAGAGATGAAAAACACTTTTTTGTTGGGATGATGTTAGGGGAAAAAACCAATATGTACTAAAATGGTCAATAAAATGGAGAAAAATGTTAAGACCATTCAGACACACATCAAGGAAGATCAGAGTTGACCGAATAGTTCAGATGAAAATCATTGATGAGAGCAGGTTTTTAAAGTTGGAGACACAGTATTCTTATTCATATCTCAATGGATGACTGTGATTAGATTTAGGAGGAAGGAAATTCTTATTCCAAGATACATCAACCCCTTTGAGATCCTTGACCATATCGAAGTTGTGGCCTATCGACTTGCATTCCCACCTAACATATCTCAAGTACATGATATATTTAGTGTATCCCTCTTGATAAAGTACATAACAGAACACTCACATGAACTCAATCCATAAAAGGTACCCTTTTATAATTACAATTCATATGAGGAGTAGTCGGTGAAGTTCATAGATCAAAGAGACAAATTTCTATGAAATAATACAATGATTCTTGTCAAAGTGTTGTGGAAAAACAAAATGTATGAATATGTGATGTGGGAATAGAGGTCATGATGAAATAATGTTGATCTAATATGTTTTAATGTAAGAATTGAAAATTTAGAGTGATAAATTTCTTAAGGGGGAATGATTGTAATGAATCAAACTATTATAAATAAAATTCCCCTTTTCATTAAAGGACTTATTACATAATATGTATAACTAACACTTGTTCACTTGTTTTTATTTATTATATCTAATTATATTTAAAATACACTTAATTATATTTACAATTGATAATAGATTCATTGAATAATTATCATATTATTAGAATAAATATAGTGTTTTAAAAAGTCCAATTGACATAGATAAATTATGTGATGTCCTCAACCAATAGAATCATACCCCAAAAATATAATTTATGATAACATCTAAGGGAGATAATATCACTTTAATTTACCCTTTTTCATGTCCCTATCTTTATCACCTCTAAATTAGTGGCTGGACTGGTGGGTAACATGACCTCAAGCACATCTCCCCGAATGCCAGAGGATGCCGACTAGAAGTGAGGGCCTTTTTCTATTAGAGGTAGAGACTATGACCTCATAGGTAATAGGTATTATCAGAGAGGAAGTAAAAAAAACAATTAATAATAAATAGTAGTAGAATATAAATTATTAAATTGTATTTGAAGTAATATGAATAATCAAATTGAATAAAAATCAAGTGCAGAAGCTCACAAAACAATATCATGCCATGATGTCTGTCTAAACTGATGCAGGGAAACCATAAACTCAAGATTGCTATCAACTAAAATGAAAAGATACAAAGTGTGAAAACTTCATCCCAATAAAGGATCGGTACTCTACCCACAGTCCTCATCCTAATCAAAAAGAAACAATCAAGAATTGGAAGCAACACGCTTCTCTTTCTCAATACTTGTAAGAATATAATCTACTTAGGTGGAAACGAAGCCCGAGTAGGGTGTGAGATAAAATACCAATAGGTCGGCACACATGGTGTCCAAACCCTTCCATTTCATGCAGTAATGAAATGAAGTGTGTCATTATATAAATAATGCATATGACGAACTAAGTGCAATAAAGTAATTAACACGGCCCGGGTTCCCAACAACACCAGTCCTAGATCACCAGCTTTTCCTTGAGCAGGGAGTTTGAAGGAACTATCTATAATAAGCGTAGTGTGCATATTCATATATATATATATATATAATCTTGGAAAAGCAAGCTAAAACAAGGAAGATGAATATCTCAAGCTTGTGATTTAACTTGGGGTCTAATTCATATGTCAATGAGGTGTGATTCAATATGGCAGAAAAATATCACAAATCTCAAAAGTCTCAAAGAAGAATTATTATAAACCTTCAGTGAATCATTATTAAGGTTGATGTTGAGAGTTGAAATGTGAGCACGTCTTGAAGTTATCACTACAGAACATCTTTCAAATTATCCAATACCACTGAGCTCGTCCAAGGAAATAATTTGAAAGACCTTGTATTGTATGAGGCATGGCTTTACCCTGAGTTCATACTGATCTCGCAAAAAGGGGTTGAGCATCATCTGAGGAAGGCTTAGGCATATTTCCAATGGATCTATCCCTGATGGGCCCTTTTGGAACCGACATCACTCATATATATTGGAAATCCCAGGGAAGTCTCGGTCTCGCAAAGCCAAAGACACTACCCCCGGCGTGTAGTTGTAACCAGTCTGGAATGGAGGGTCTAAGCATTACCCTTAATATGGGAGCCACCTTATTTCCCCACCCTGAATTTAATTATTGTTTTTCATATCATTAGATATGACATAATAATCATATGAAATTGCATCTTTAAAACTAAACAGACACACCCATGCATCAGAAAGTATAAATTAATTATTAGAATATAATAATATTTACAAGGTAAGATACTAAATCAACATAATGAGATAAATGAAATTTTAATAAATAATTTATTTAGCACAAACAACTATAAAAGATCTAACAATTCAAAGTTCATAATTGATTTAAATAAATAATTGAAATTAAACACAACAAAAATAGGTTGTGCAACACATCCAGATAAAGACACATTTTAATAATAAATAAATTAGAACAAAATACTACCAAAGATAAACTTACCAAACAATTCATGGTTTATAATTAATCAAAACTAATTATTTAAATTAAACACAATTAAAATGGTTTGTGCAACACATGTCGTTAAATAATTTAAACATCCGGGCAAACAAAATTTATACCGACCACATCGGCACACCCAAAATGGTGTCTGACCACGTTGATACAATTTAAAAAATATAATTTATGATAATTAGGGCTCTTAAAATTAAGAGGAACAATTAAATTGAAAAGATTGAATGAATTTCCACAATGTCAGTATGTACTGAAGAAACGACACAAACCTATGTTTTTATAAATTGAAACAAAATGGAGAAAAAGAGAGTAGACACCCTACCTTATAGTCGTAGATGACCCAATGATCCATGGTAGGCTTTTATTTTATCTAAATCTAGAATAGAAGGATGATTTTAGAAAAACCCCAAATTGAGTAAAATCCTTCCATGCAAGATTGTGTGAAGTCTTTGGAATGAGATCGCATGATTCCTGGTGTGTGGGATAACCCATAATGAGAGTTTCACAGTACACATGACAGCGATGAAAATGGACGATGAACGGAGGCACGATGATCTTCTATATATAGAAAGAGGTGGTGCGCCACATAGGGAGAAGGGGTGCACCACGCACATGAGAGGAGGAGGAGAACCAGAGAGGAAAAAATGAATAAAAAAATGAAAGAGAATAATGAGAAAACAAAATAATGAAAAATGGAAAATAAAATAAAATAATAAAAGTAGAGAAAAGAAAATAAAAATAATAAAAATAATAAAAATGGTTAGACAAATTTTTAATTGTTTTTCTATTCTTCCAATTCACTCTTTTAATTTATTTTAATTTTCATTCCTTTTTCCACATCTTTTAATTTCTATCAAATTTCATTAATCCTTTTTAATTATTTTCAACCCAAACACTGTGATAGTGAGAAACATAATATTTTACATAAATCCTGAGCAATAATTTAATTAATTTTAATAGCTGCATGGGACCGGAAATACGGTGCAGAAGTACACAAACTACGTTGCTTAAATGATTGGGACTAATAACTTAAACGGTTTTCACAATGATTTATACTGAGACATTACTAAGATTTATGTAGGTAATTAATAATATTTAATCATACCCAGTAACAAATATCGACCAATGTATACATGTGTTATATATATATATGTCTGTATACTATTATATATACACCCACACATGTATATATAACTATATACATATTTAGTCCCTATATGTGTGTGTATATTTATATATATCATTTATTTTGTCCCAATATAATAATAATAACAATTATTATTATTATTATTATTATTTTATAAAACACATAAATGACAACATTAATAATTTAAAAAACCCATTAAAAAAGATAATGACCATTAAATAAATATTAATTGGGAATTTCTATTTCATTTGAACAATTTATAATATCACATTTATTACATTTACCAGTTATTATTTACAACACGACACAATTTATTAATTGTGGAAGTTCATTTTCTTCTGTTGTCTTTAACGCAAATAATAATATTAATAATAGAAGTATTATTATTTATAATTTCCCATAAAAAATATTTATAACCAAAACAAATTATATTCGAGTGTGATATGACCAAACGTCCAATGCTCTCAAAGCTTATACCCTGTCTAGGGTAAACGCAATGTCCCAGAACTAACTATGGTCTCTGATTTCTCATTCGACACACCATTTTTGAGAAAATAATTATTTATTATGAAAAAATCAGAA
Organism: Viscum album; assembly: GCA_963277665.1. Lineage (NCBI taxonomy): Eukaryota > Viridiplantae > Streptophyta > Magnoliopsida > Santalales > Viscaceae > Viscum > Viscum album. The sequence continues at coordinate 92,561,439 of OY728158.1, forward strand.
TAATAAATTAATTAAAATTAAAGAGGGTAGTATCATGTGGGAGGGTTCGAAACACCCGAAGCACATCAAGGTTATACACTACCTAGGGTAAAACCAATGTTCCAAACCTAACTATTGTCTTAGATTTCTCATACGACGCACTATTTGAGAGTTATTTCATTTTTTAAATAAATCACACATTCTTATGAATAAAATAAATTTAAAATTGTTATTCAATCAATGCATTGAGTCTATGGGTCTCGAATCCCCGTGACGACTATTTTTTTAACTAATAAAATATTTCAAATAATATTTCAATGTTTTATTAATACTTTTACACTTCATTTAATTTTTTTTATTTTTATTTTAATCTAATTAATTTAATAAAACTTATTTAAAAGACACATTCTAGTTTCAACTATCAGAAAGAAAATGTTCTGATGCTCGGTTTTAAAATCAGGATGCCTTGTTAATGGAAATGTTTTATTTCTTGTGCATTTTCATCTGGTTTAAAACATGGAATGTTACAGACTTCCCACCTTACAACTTCTCATCCCTAAGAAGCCTTTGGGAACAACATAACCCTCACATGATCTACAGGGTCATGAAGTCTCATACAAAAGGTCGGGCTGTGTATCTAAATTCACAATGCATGTTCAAACATTGGTTAGGAAAATGAAACCTGAGCTATTAAGGTCTAATCCCACACTCATTTTACAACTGAAACACCGAGATGATACCTATCCAAACACATTCAGCTAGAGACTCGACCATATCGTCGTCTCATGAACATTTGTCCAAGTTTACTTCCCACAATAGGTTTTAATGCTAGAATGGGGAAATTTTGAGTCAGGATGCCTTCCAACATCAGAATTTTCTACAACTCATGCCCTTAATGATTCTAGAGATACTTCTCTATAGATCTTTGAAATAGATAAAATGGTCGAATCACATTGACCTAAAAGACCATGTCAAGCCATCTTCTCAAGAAAATCCCTGGCAGACCCAAACCGAACTCATCTCACCTGACGACATGCTATGAAATGATCCTTAAATGGCCACTTCATTGAGCAAGAGAGAGAATTAGTCATGCCACTCGGGCTGAACATTTAATAAGAGGCTCAACATTGATAGAAGTTTTTTTATATACTAGACGGTGATGTCTTTTTCAAAGGTATCTTACATTTACAATGGACACATCCACCGAAGTTCATACCTGACCTCTGGTGACATTCTTTGATTTAGGCATAACCGGGCCGGACAACAAGTCTTGGGTAACCTTAGATAGACACAACAGGAGCGATAATAACTAAATCAAGGCAGTCCATACTCCCTGTTTATGAGTGATACATTGATACAAGGACAAGATACCCACAATAGGTTGTTGACTGGGCCCAGAGTGACATCCACCAGGTAATCACGTCAGAAAAACGACTAGTGTACAAGAGTTTTACCAAAGAATTACTACACCGAAATCTGAGGGTCACTCAATACTAACCAAAGGCATGATAAAAACAATGCATCTACGTGAAACATTGCGAAAACCACACTAAAAATGCCCAAAAACATTTAAAGCATTAGTATGGCATAAGACCAATACTCTCACAGTGCATCGAGGACAAATGCTAGATGAGGGACATGATCATCAGTTAAGTAAGAGTACACTAAGAGGATTTATTGATTACTAGAAGAAAAATGTTTTAAAAAATGAAATGAAAACCCAACTAAACTGGATGGTGTGTCAAGACACATGAGTCTCTAGAAGACATCTCATTCATTGGGATGAACTTGATTCCTTTAACACAGAAGTAATTATACTACATATAGGTCCCGAAACATATTTAATAGCACAATTCATGATGATTAAAATTAAATCGATCAGTTCATCACAACATTAGGCACTCAACGAAACCATGTGCATGAATTCACACTACCCCGAGTTGATACAGAAGCATGATTACTTTTAAATTGGGGGACGATTAACTAAGTAATATATCACTATGGAGAAAAGATGGTCGAACGACCTATGAAGCAAGTGACCATTCCTAAGGCATGCCTAACATAATGGAAAAGAGCATTTGTTGATGCTAAAGACCAAAACAAAAGTCCAGGAAAACATGACCACCCATCCGAAAAAGGGTGTCATTTTAAGGAATATGTTCTAACCAGGGACAATGACATGAAAATGGTTTTTCACCAAAGCATCTCAAGGGGAAACTCAAACTACCCTTATTCCAGGGTCTTAAATAGAGGACATCGCTATAGGTTCCTTATCAAATCCCTTTATTTTTAGTCACATTTAATATTTAATCATCAAAATATCGAATCAAAACATCAAGTAACAATTTTCAAACCAATACAAAAGGTACCTGATCTTAACCAATGACTTAAGGAAAAACATAAATGATTTATAAAAATCTATTTTAAAACATTTTACACTATATTAAATCTCATCCTTAATTATGAAATTTATCACATAAATTCGTTTTAATAAGATAAGATAACCTATAAGGGTCCCACAAAGCTGACATGGGTTCACTATAATGTAGCCCAAAAATAGTTACTTAATTATTATGAGTCACAACACCCGCACATGGTTATCTCATAAAAAACATGCACCAACTATCCTACTTGGTCCGAGTCATGCCTTTAGGTATTTATCCAACTCATTTGAAATTATCACATCCTCAAACACATATCAGCCTAGATATATGGGTGGATATCAACCAAATAAGCAACTATACACTTTAATGTTTTAGAATTTGGCTCCCATTCAAGGGAAACCAATAAATTTTATCAAAGTAACCAATTACTTACTAAAAATTATAGGAGGTCCCTATATGAAGCTAACATATAGAGACCTGTTATAATCATAGAAGAATAACATTTTAATCACGGAAACGTAAAAAAAGGCACAGAATCATGGTACAAGGAAAACATGGTATTAAACTGGAAGAATGGTAAAAGAACAACATGCTAAATATATCACAAAAATAAGGTATCTAAAAGGAATGATAAATAATTACAAGTCATGACATATATTCAAGGAAAAAAATTTAATTCAACAGGTAGCCTAAAATGAAACTACAAGGCATGGAATTATGCATACCATGTGAATTATTATGTGCCTATTATGATTCATGCAATGCTTCATCCTTACATTAATAGGAAAAGAGTAAAATATCATTAATTCCATAAATTTATAAGAAGCATAAATTACACCAATCACTCAAGGTGAAATCATATCAATTGTAACAAAAAAAGCATGAACAAACATTCCAACCCTGGACACATGGTCATTTCCCGTACATGGGGTGATCATTCCAAAGCACGACTATTAACCAAGTGCTGACACATGTCTAGTATCTTATCTACCAACCCAAAATAGCAAGACAATGGAAAAAAATACAACATCTAATACCACTATGTAATGTCCTGACCTGATTTACCTCTTAAAAGGGGGCCAGAACTGTGGGTTACACGTCCTCAAGAGTATGTACCTTAATGCCAGAGGCTACCGACTAGCAGCAAAGGCATTTATGTATACGAGGGGTGACTATGCCCAAAAAGGTAATAGGTGTTATAACAATAGAAGTAAACAACACTTAATAATAAATAGAGGAATCATATAAATGAGTAAATAGTATCCAAAGTAATATGAATAATCTAACTAAATAATAATCATGTGGGGATGCTCACAAAACAATGACACGCCATGATGTTTGTCTAAACAAAAATCATGGAAAACAAAAACACAAGCATGTTATCAGCTGAAATGAAGATACACAAGGTGTGATAACTTCATCACAAGAAAGGATTGGCCCTCTGCCCCCAATCTCCATCCTAAGTAGCAAGAATCAATCAAGCATCAGAAGCAGCACACTTCCCTTTACAAATACCTACAAAAATATTTTCCACTCTGGTGTCAATGATGCCCGAGAAGGGTGTGTGATAATATCCCAATAGGCTGTCACCCATGGTGTCTAAACCATTCCATTTCATGCAGCAATAAAATGCATTATTTCATTATATAATAAATGAATATAATTAACTATATTATATAAAATAATTAAAATATCTCGGGTTCCCAAAAGCACTCATCCCAAATCACCTGCATCGGCCAAAACAGAGAGTCTGAAGGAAGTATCTATAATAAGTAGAGTTCACATACGTAGATATATATAAGCTTGGATAATTAAACTAAAATAAGGAAGATGAATACCCTAATATTATGCCTTAACATGGGGTCTATGTTATATGTCAACCAGGTGTGCTTCAATATGCCATAAAAATACCATAAATCTCAAGAGGCTCAATGCGACATTAATATAAACATTTAGTGCATCATTATTATGGTTGAAGTTGAGAGTTGGAGTCTGAGCCTATCCCAAAGGAATATCTATGGAATATCCATCAAATTATCAAATACCACCAAGCCCGTCTAAGTCAATATTTCGAGAGACCAAGTATCATTCAAGGCATGGATTGACCCTGAGTCCATCCCAATCTCATAAAAAGGGGTTGAGCATCATTTGAGGCTGGCTTAGCCACATTTTCAACCGATCCATCCTCGATGGGCCCTTTTGGAATCATTATCACTCAAATGTATTGGAAAGCCCATCGAAGTCTCGGTCTGGCAAAGCCAAAGACACTTCCCTCTAGCGTGTAGTGGTAACCAGTTTGGAATGGAGGGTCTAAGCATAGATTGTAATACGAGATCCACCTCCTTCCACTTCCCTGAAGTTAATTACTGATTTCAAAACAGTTGATATGACATAATAAGCATATGAAATTGTATCTTGAAAACTAAACAGATACACTCGTGCATCACAAGGTATAATTATATTACTACAACACAACAATATTAACAAGGTAAGATACAACATCAACATAAAAAAGTAAATTCACTTTTAGTAAATAATTATTTCATCCCAAACAACTACAAAATATCTAACAATTCAATGTTCATAATTAATAAAATTTAATTATTTAAATTAAACACAACAAAAATAAGTTTCACAACACATCCAGATAAAATAACTTTTAATAATAAATAAATATGCATAAACAACTACCAAAGATCAAAAATTCATGGTACATATTTAATCTAATCTAATTATTTAAATTAAATATAAAAAAATTGTATGTGTAACACATACTATTAAATAATTTAAATGTACGAGAGAAAATAATTGTACTGACCATGTCGGGACACACAAAACGGTTTTTGACCACATTGAAACAATTTAAACAATTTAATTTATGATAATTAGAGATTCAAAAATTAAGCCGAACAATTAAATTGAAAATATTTGGTGAATTTGCACAACATCGTTAGGCACCAACGAACAGCACAACTAGGCGTTTTTATAAATCACAACGAAATTGAGGGAAAGAGAGTGGACGCCCTACCATGTTGTTGTATATGATCCTATGATCCGTATTCGGCTATGATTTGACCTAAAAGGGAAAAGGACAGATGAATTTAGAAAAAACTCAAAATAGGGTAAAATCCATCTGCGACAGATCGCCTAAAAAATATGTATTGAGATCACACGATTCTTTTTGCGTGGGATAATCCATACCGATAGGATCACAACACACTTAAGGGAGAAGAAAACAGATGACGAATGGATGTATGGTGATCTTCTGAAGCAGTAAGGAGGTGGTGCACCACATAGGGATAAGGGGTGCACCACACACAGGAGAGGAGGAGAATGATAGGAGAGGTAGAAAAGAAAGAATGAAAATATAAAGGAAAGAAAAAATAAATTAATAATGGAAAAAGAAAAATAAAATAAAATATAAAGGGGAGGGAATGGAAAAAATAAAAAATAATAATAATGATGATTAGGTTCATTTTTACTTGTTTTTCTATTCTTCTCATTCTTACTTTCAACTTTTTTATTTATTTTCATTTATTTTTCCATATTTTTTAATTAATTTAAATTTTTTTTAATAATTTTTAATTATTTTTAAACCGAATGCTGCACTTGAGAGAGACGTAATATTTTTCATATTGCTTGACTAATCATTTAATTAACTTTAATAACTACCTGGGACCCACAACAGGCTACGAAGGTGCACGCCTTAGGCCATTTTAAAGATTTGGACTAATAACTTAAAAGGTCCCCACCTTGATTTATTTTGAAACGTTACAATCATTTATGAAGGTAATTAATAATATTTAATATAACCCCAAAATAAATATCAACCCATGAATATAAATGTTATATATATATACACATCTTTATATTCATATATAAACACCTAAACATGTATATATAACAACATACCTATTTGGTCCGCATATGTATATATATATACACATAAATTATTTTTTCACAATCTAATAACAATAACTATAATTAAAATTATTTTTATTTAATATAACTCATCAATGACACCATTAATAATTTAAAAACAACAACCATTAAAAAAAGGATTGCAGTCATTAAATAAATAATAATTGTGTATTTTTGTTTAAATGGAAAAATTTATTAGATCACATTTATTACATTCCTCGTTTATAATTTACAATGTGACATAATTTTTTAATTGTGGAAGTTCATTTTTTGTATGTTTTCTTCAATAGAAATAAAATTATTCATAATAAAAGTTTTATTAATTCTAATTGCCCAAAAAAAAATTTATAATTCAAATAAATTATCTTTCGAAGTGATATGACCAAACGTGCAATGCTAGCAAATATTATGCCCTTTATAAGGTAAACCCCATGCTCTGAAACTAACTAAGGTCTCATATTTCTAATTTGACGCACAGTTTGGGAGAAAATAATTATTTATTACTTTTAAATCGGAATAATAAATTAATTAAAATTAAGGAGGGTATTATCATATGTGTGGGTTCCAAACACCTAACGAACGTCAAGGTTATACTATGCGTAGGTTAAACCATGCATTTCAGACCTAACAGTAGTCTCATATTTCTCATAAAACTCCCCATTAGAGAGTTATTTCATTTTTTTAATAAAAGAAACACATGTATGAATAAAAAAATTCAATATATTTATTCTATCAACGCTGAGAGTCTACGGGACTTGGTACCCCTGGATGACTCATTTTTTAACTCTGAAAATGTTTCAAAGAATATTCTGATGTTTTATCAAAACATTTACCCTCCATTTAATTTGTATCTATTTTAATTTTATTCCAATAAATTTAATAAATTTATTTTTAAGACAAATCATAGTGTTAACTATCCGAATAGAATTTTTTATTATACTTAGTTTTAAAATTGGCCTACCCAGTTAACGGAAAAATTTTATTTCATGTGCTTTTTCATCTGGTTAAAAACATGGAACATTACACCCTTGACCAAGCCCAAGATAAGATTCAATAATTTAAGCATGAGAATACCCATTTATTGGAGATGATGAACCTTATAGTGATCACGACCCAAACCATATTCATCAAACCACCCCATGAAAATCAACCCATTGTAAACCTTACCCTTAAAGATGTTGTCATTGTATTACATGGATGTGTATAAAGACCCTGTAAATATGAGTATGTATATTATTTTTTATAGAATAATGAATATATTTTCATCCTATTATTATTATTATTTTATAAATGTCGTTTATTTCTGTTCATTAAAAAATTAGTATTCTTGGTTACCTTTAAAATTCAATTAAGGAATATATTTTGATGAATTAATGAATTTATAAAATACATGTTTTTTAATAAAATATTAATATTAAATATTTTTAATTAAATATTAATGATATTATAATTTAATAAATTAAAATGTAATTTTTATAAGGGTTCAAAAACTATTATTGTTAAAGGAACGCAAAAATTCTTAATAAATATAAATTTTATTTTTTTAGGGAAAATTCATATTTCTGGAAAATAATTTATTAAAAATTAATTTTTTTCAGAATCAAAAGACTAAATTATCCAATAGAAATTTTTTAATAATTTTCTTAGATAGCCAAATTTTTGGGAAAAAATTTAATACATTATAAATATACTTTGTGTACTATGGCATCATAATGACACACATGTGATGTAATAAATACTATAAATCATATCCACAACCAAATAGATCTTTTTGTTTTATAATAATGTGATTTTTTATTAATTTGTTTAATTTTATAAACCCATTATAAATCCTCCAAAACCATTAATATATTTTAATGTTTTAAAATCATTTCATTAAGTGTATGATTCACCTCCACATAGAAAAGGGCATTATTTTATTAATTTCATCACTTTTACATATAAAATAATTAGATCTAATCCCATTTTCTAAAAAACATTATTAAAACCCATTCAGTGGTATTTGGTTTTTATTTTTTGGAGGTAGAGTCCAAAACTGAAATAATAATGAAATATCCCACTTTTCCTATATAAACCAACCTAACCTCCCGTTTAGCTTCACTAAAACTCCATGGATCATGTCTATACTCTTACCTCAACACTCTAAAGTCCTCCCAAGGTTCCCCATACACTCAATAAGCCCTTCCCAATTATTTGGAGTCATACAATCAAGTGGGGGATTTTCCTATTCTCATTTTTGTTCAAGCAGTTCTTTTTTATTTTATGACACTTAAATTACATTTTATTATATTGAGAAATTATATTAAATATACCAATTAATTTAAATTTAATTTATAAATTATTATATCCCCCTTTCACTCTCATTAATCCTCACTCTATCCTTTATGTACACATGTTACCTTGTCGAAATATAGTTAGGATTCTTTTTTATTCAAGTTTATTCATTAACTCATGACTTCTATTTTCAGATTATATTATTAGGATATTCTTTTCCATATCCCTATTACTTTAAATTTTATTTCTATGTCATGAGAGACACTATTACTTTAACACCCTAATATTTTATCAAATATTGTTTTCTTTTGAATTAATTTAATCTTTTCTCTATTTTTTCTTTCACACAATAATAAATAAAAAATTTGTTGTATCAGAAAAACTATTTCTTAATTGTGTTATATGGAACACCAATTCAAGGTTTATCTACATAAAAAACTTGGATTAGTTTTTGGAATACACAAGACTATTCTTAGATTATGATTTATAGAATGTCAAGTTCTTTTGGTAGTTTATGTTCTAAGAAACATTGTGTTTTACCAAACAATAGTTATTTTTGAAATGTTAGTATTTAATATAATAAGATAAAAACTATCCATTTAATACTAATAAATCTATATTATTAATATACTTATGAAAATATATAATTTATAAGATAAATTCATTAGAAATATATATATATATATATATATCTCTTTTGATTATAAAGAAAATACTTTTCTTCTCCCAAAGTCATTTTGACTCTATAAATAGAATTAATTACAACAAGTTAATGATAGTAATGAAATATATATTCTATATATTAAATTAAAACTAGTTATATTTATCTAATATTTTTTTATTGTCATAATATAAAGACCAACCCATTTTTACGCATAAAACCTTGTATTGTTCAAAATGGAAATTTTAACGTATTTTAAAGGTGAAACCATGTTAAATATAAAATTTTACATTTATATATTTTTTTATGAAAAAATATACTTCTTATTTGAAAAAATAGTTTCATAATTTTCCATGATTTTAATTTTTGTAATATTTTGATAAGATTTATTTTTTGATGCATAGTGAAAAATAAAACATTTTTTTAGAAAAATGCTTATTCATCTTACTTATATATATCATTAAAATATATTTTTATTTGGTTTAAATCTATAATAAGTTTAGTCATACATCCATAATAAAAATTTAGGTAATTGGAATCGGTTTCACATGGAAATGAGATATTAAATCATGTCAATCTTTTGATGTTTTCAATTTAAAAGCCCACTTTTTCGTTGTGTCTGCAGAATTAATTTTAAATATAATTTTAACAATTTTTTGAATTGTATTAGGTAAAATAGATTATATATTTTTTATAATAAGGCTAAAACTAGTTGTTATGGTAAGATTAATTTCAAATTATTAAAAATTTACCACGGTAAAAAAATTATTTATTGCAGTATTGGTAACAAAATGAAACCTATTAATATTTAAAGGATAAAGGCTTAAAATACCTAAAAAATCAAATTGAAAAGGTTTTTTTTTGCATTTGGATCAACCCTATAAAGCCTATAAAATATTAATTAGCATCATAATACTTTTAATTTAATTTCACCATAAAATGGTTGGCTTTTAATATAAAATATTCATTACTTAATCTTGTAAACCCACCTTTCCCCAAGTATAAATACCACACATAACCACCCCATTTTGTTCCAAAAACCCGTGTAGATCCTCAAACCTCTTTAAAAACCTCTCTTGCATCCTATTATAACATAAAATTTCTTCTTCTATCATGAAAATATAAAATCGAAGTTCCTCAATGGTCTCTCAAGGAGGTGCCATTTAAGAGGTAATTTTTCCAAAGTACCTCTCTTAATTTCTTTTATTTTTCTACATTCTCCTATCCTACTTCATCATAAAATGAATTATAACTCTAAAATAATTTATATAATGGTGTTTTTTCTATAATGAAATATCTCATATAAATTTCATTTCACATCACCTCTAATTCAAGGAAAATAAATTATTGTCCAAGTTATGTCGGTTAATCACCTACGTGAAAAAAAAATTGTTCTTTTTTTCATTAATGGCATCATGGATTACTATAAAAATATATTTTTGGTTAAATATTATTTTAATATATATATTATTATCTTTATCATATTCTTATAATTTTATATTTAAAATACATTAGTGCTTTCAATAATATGGATATACGATAACTTCATTTGTGAACATGTGGACTACCGCCTCCTCAAAACGATATTATTCGTTCACACATCACATAGAATATATAAAGGATTGTTTTATTAAAAATAAATGATATTAATGAAATATTAATGGTAATTTATGTATATTATACATAGATATATATATATTTACATATATTTCATTTACATTCATTCATTCAATATGACAAGAAAACAAAAATAGTGTTCATGAATACGTATGACCTACCGTCTAAATGAATAGTGTTTTTTATCATTAATTATTGTTATATGTACTTAAATATTAATTATGTAGTATATTTACATAATTTTTTATATTATTTAAATAATTATTTCATGAGAATCAATAATTACATGACAAAACACATACGACTAACAAAGATAATATCACCTGAAACATAACTTAAAAATGGTGTTAATAATAAAAAGGTAATATAATGCCTTATGTAAATCAAAAGGATATTGTAAATAATAATATATTTATTTTATATAAAATTAATAAATGTATACATATTATACATGAGGTTTATCCTGTTTGAAGTAATTCTTATTTGAGGTAATAGAATATCATCTCACTTTTTATTTCAGTGAAATACATGCCTTATCCACCGCTAATTTATTTTTATAATGTAAATATTGAACATCAATGTATTTAATGAATTTTATACTACAGTTAATTTTTATTTACATATCCATATTATTATATATATTTCCTTTATTTCTTACAGTTTAAAAGTTACCAAATGAGTAAGGTAGTTTTGTCTGAATGTTCTTTCATTGAGACACATGTTTTGTTATTCACCAATATTCTTTTACGAGGTGTATATACTACCATTTGATATGTTATATCAGAAATATATTTATTGTCATTTATTTCAAGATTAATTTAATATTATTATTTCATGAGGATTATGATACAAATGTTTCAAAGTGGTACGAGACACTTTTAAATGTTTAAAGATTATGTTCCTCAAGAAATGCATTTTTATCTCAATAACTCATTATCATGGAAAATGATTATAATGAAATGTTTTATTTTTATGTGCTTCTCAAATATTACATTATATTTTTTCAAATATATATACAAATAAAACGTTTTTCAAAAAAAATTCTTTTTCGGAAAGGTTTTTTTCAAAGAAAAATGTTTAATTAAACAATCTCATTACATCCAGAGACCGTTTATACTTATGTATTTAATGGGGTATATTTATCACTCATTAAAATGTTTCTAAAAAATCCATAATATGTTTTCTATACATATACAATTATTTAATTCCATTTTGACAACAATACTATTTTTATTAATCAAATTTAAAGGAATCAAATGTTGTTTTCCTAACAAGGTGCCTTTTTTCTTTTCTTGAAAAAATTACGAGAAGAATGCTATTTAACTAATATGGAATGAATGTATTTTTATGATTTAATTATTCCATATGACTTTCTGCATACCGAACAATCATAAAAGGAGAATTTAAAATAAAAAATACATTTAAAGTGTTATGGGATTTCAATAAAAGATAATTTTTTCAAAGAAGAAATAATATTTTCCTCCAAATTTATTCTCAAGTGATATCTCGAAATTATTTTCCATAAATGATTATGTTAATTTTTGTTTTTATATTTTATTGGGTTTATTATTCAATGATTCCATTATTATTATTTAAATTACATAATTATTTTTATTTGTAAAACCCATTTGTTTTATGTGGTTTTGTTGTAATTGAATGATGTTTAAGAAATCTATTTATTTTCAAGGGTAATTATATGATTAATGATTTATGTTCTTGTAGAAAACATAAGTATGATTTCAATATGATATGGGTGGAACATATATCTTTCTCTAATGCATTGGTTAAATATTTATATCTCATGAGATAGACTAATATAGTCATAGGAGTGATCCTTGAATACTAAAATGGACATAGGAGTGAACCATTATTAACAAGATGGTAAGGAGAGTGAATTAATACTACTAATATGTCCATGGTAGAGAACCATGACTACCAAAATGGTATGGGGAGTAAACCCATACTACTTTGATGACCTTGTAAATGATTCCTTCACTACTACTGAAATCATTTTATATACATATGTGCAAACCACAATTCTATAACTTATTCATTTGTTACGATTTCATGGATTATATTCTCTATTTAATTATGATTAATGTCTTATGAACTACCATTATTTATTAACTTATTAATATTTTTTGATATATATTATATGATCATATAATGTTATGATCATGTTCTCATACCCATATGCTCTTGTTCAATCCTAAATGTATCACTTGTTTTACCTTACTGATCATCTGAGCTCATCCATTATTATGTTTCATTCCCCATGTTATAAATATATGTATTATGTATTATGTGTATGATACGTGTTTTAGTCATTAAGAACATAGTGGGAGATAATGTAGCTCTCTTATGAACTAGTTTCTTATATTTCCAAGAATCCAAAGACGCTTTATTAATATGGTATTTAGAAATTTCTTTGATTAATGTTTTAATAATTATTCAAATTTTTTGTAATGTACATTTACATAATGATAGATTCATTATAGTTGGTATTAGATAAATGGTTTAGTCAACCTTTAGCAACTATAACGATAAAACATACTGAGATACCTAGTGATATTTACAAGGATGATTCTACAGAAGTATTTATGGATAAGCCTGAGGGGTCATATATTTAAATGTAAGTATCATGACTTAGACATCGAAAAAGTGATTTTGAGTATTATTTAGTTTTATATTATAGTAAAGGTTTCTCACACTATTCTTTCTTATTCTATTCAGTGTCTATAACCCAAAAGAACCATGTTTATGATAAATGAGATGGGAAATGCAATGATTATTCTACTAAGAAAGCAAATGCTTTGGGATATGGAATGAAAGATCATATTACAATTTTCATGGTGCATTCTCAAGCTATAAATAATGTTTTACTTCTAAATGAGAAAAGGTGGGGAAAAATTATATTGAGCCCTTCAAAAGGCAACATCTTTCTTTTTTCAACGGGTCCTATGATCTACATGTGGTGGAATAATGGATCATTTCCACTAAAATGTAAATTTCTATCCTTATGTTTTTTGAACATTAAAAATTTATTCTAGTAATTTTTCATTTAAAAGGTGATGGCGACAATAGGTGGAATCTAATTAATATTACTAGGAAATAAGATGAAATTAACTTTATGGATTGGGATGTCTTTAAAATATTTTTTTCTCATAATTGCATTCCCCACATTCTTCATACCAATATGGGGAATCATTTCCTTGAGTTGAAGAAAATGTTTGATAAATCATATGGTACCTATGAGTCTAATTTCATGATTCTTCTATGGTACACATCATGAATTATTCTCTACCCAGAATGCAATGATTATGGGATTTTATTAGCTTAAATCCAACTCTCAGATAGGTGTGGTCTATAAGAGATTTTAATAGCTACAAAGATATTGTTTGTTTTGAAATCAAAGTTTAAATGGAGGTTGGAGTCACATATTAATCTCATAGTTTTGAGAATAAAAGGAATATGGAGTTTAATGTAAAATATAAAAACCCTCAAGAGAAGAATATTATCTTTCCTTTATTCTCTAATTGTGGGAATTATCATGGAATAAATTTCTATAAATGGTCTAATGATGGTTTTAATTTTATAAGGTAAGGACATGAGTAATTTTATTGCCTAAGTCATGGGAAGAAGTTAGATAATAATCTGAATGGAGAAAAAGATTCTCAAATTTCACCTCCCATGATTTTATAATACAAGTGTAAGGAGAATGGAAATTATTTTAACTAGTGCCCAAACCCATGGTTTAGTGATGATGATTGAAGTTAGTAACCTCTTTAATCAACGAATAAAGGGAAATCTAATGCGATTACTATTGGTGATGTAGAGTAATTCAACATTGTGGTGGAATGATTGTGTTTTTATATAATGGATTTCATGAATAACGTTTTAGAATTAATTTTATGGTATTACATAGTAATGAGACATCGATGGATTATTCTACAGTAGTTCTTACTTGATTATTTAATGAATATGTTGACTTTAACTAGTAAACATGGAAAACTTATTTAGGTGTTAAGATGACGATTATTGGAAATATAACCATTGAAATGTTTCTTATGTTAAGATAAATATGTTTTTATAATGATTTGATGGATGTTAATAAATAAATTGGATGGTATTAATTTCTTTGGGACTGATTAAGGATTTTTTGACATGTAGTTTATGCTATCATGGATAAGTTTACAAATTTTTAGGACTTAAGGAATATATCAAATAAACATTGTAATAAGTGAAGATAAATGTTTTTAATAGGGATCTACAGTAATTAAGGTTATTAATATATTTCAAGAGAATACATGACTACTGTATTGAAATTTTTGGAATATGAAAACCAATAATATCATTAATATATATGGGAGTAAATTTTTTAGTTTATTTAGTGAACCTATTTCTAGTGTTTTGGTTTTATTCTTTGGGAAGGACTGTAATGTTATAGTTTTATGGAATTTTTATGTTAATCTTCAGATTAATTTTATTTGGTTAAAGTATTATCTCACTATCGGTGGACTTAGAAGTATTTAATAACGTTTTCTAACTATTTTTTTTAATAAAGTCATACGAAATGACCTATCAATTCTATTTATAGATCTCATGATACATTAACTCTTCACGAATGAAAATATGAAACTTATTCTATAGGAATATGACACAAAGAGGAAATTAATCAAGTACCTATAATGGGTGAGGTTGTCTTGAAACCATGTATGTTTATCATCTTAAAAAAATTATTCAAATTTAGAAAAAAGTTTTTAAAATAAAATTTTTTCATGTTTTCCTCATTATTAATGATATCAATGACCTATTTGACGGTTTATTAACTTATGGTTTTGTGATTTATAATCATTATTTGGATCACCCAATTTCGAGTTATTGGAGATCTTTATAAATCTCTAGGATTATTTATACTTTTACCCCATGCCTAAGTCCTCACCAATGTTCTTCTATATAGAAACTTAGTGATGATTTACTTTGGGTATCCGTTATTTTCTAACTTTTCCTTATTAAATGGAAATTCTATTATTTATTTTTACAATGTGGGTTTCTATGAATGAAACTATAAAGTTTTAATATTTTAATAATTGAGATTAATTTGAAGGGTGAAATACATTTTTAAGGGATTTAGAGTGTAACGCCCTAAGATTTGAGGAAATATTTTTTTATTCCAAATTAATTTAATATTTTCAATATTTTTCATTTCACAAAACATTAAATACAGATTTTACATTAAAAAAAACACTATGTATAGACTAGGTTATACACAACACCATGTCAAGGTTTCACTACACAGAACAATTATATTACCTTCTGGTATATGAAAAACTGTTCTTGGCTTGTCTTATACCCAATATCGAGTTCTTTTGATAACTAGCATTGCACACATGATTGTGTTTTACTGAATAACAATATATTATTAAAATGTTATTATTTAATATAATAATACCAAAAAAATATATAAAATTAGTATTTATTAATATTATTAACTCACTTATGAAAATATAAGTTTTATAAGATGTATTCATTAGAAATATATATATGTATATATATTCAGTTTGATTATAAATAGTATAATTTTATACTCCGAACATTATTTTAACATAATTAAATGAATTAATTATAATTATTGAATTATATTAATGAAATAGATATTTTATATATTAAATAAAATATTTTTATATTCATCCAATAGATTTTATAGTTTTAAGAAAAAGACCTACCCAATTTTATGCATAAGATATATTTTCTCAAAAGGGTAATTTTACAACATTTTAAGGGAAACCCCATATTGAATTTAAAATTTAAATAATTTAGATTTTTTATATGAAAAAGTAAAATTATTTATTGATATTGGTTTATCAAAAATTTATATGGTTAAATTTTTTGTATTCTTTATGGATGGAATATTTTTTAATGAATAGTGAAAAATATTACATTTTTTTAAAACAATTATTATTTATCTACTTTATTTATATAGTTAAATTATATTTAATATTTCTTTAAAAATATAATGAGTTAATTTATACATAAAGAAAACAAATTAATTTCATTTAAAAAAAATTCAACAATGAAATTAGATATCAAAAAACATCAAACTTTTGAGATTTACACTTTAAAACTATGTGTTTTGTTCTATCAGCAGGACTAATTGTAAATCCAATTTTCTAAATTATTTGAATTTAATTAGGTAAAATTAATTCCTTATTTTTAATTATATGTTTTAAAAAAAATTAAGGATAATTTTATTTTTAGTTATAAAAACATTACCACGGTAAAAAGTATTATTTTTCAGGGGAATAGATAAAAAAATTAAACATGTTAAAGTTAAAATGGTAAATGCTTAAAACACCTAAAAATACAACATTAAAAGTTTTTATGATGTGTGTAACAACCATATAAATCCTAAAAACATTAATGACCATAATAGTTTTTTGAATTTAATTCCACCTCAAAATGGTTTTCCTTAAATATAAAATATCCATTATTTAATTACCTAAACCCACCTCTCTTCATGTACAAATACCACCCCTTTCCACCTTATTCCAACCCAAAAAGAATTTTCAATCATAATTCATATTTCTAAACCTATCATACTCATTATAAACACATATATGTGCTTTTGGACTCACCAAAATTACAAATACAAGGTCCTAAAGTGTCTCTCGAGGAGGTAATATTCAACATGTAATTTTCCAAAAGCACCTCTCTTGATTTATTTTATTTTTCTACTTTTTCCTCACCTAATTTATCCATTAAATCTTGATAACTATATAATAATGTATATACTTTAGTTTTATGTTTCCAATTAAATATATCATATCCATTTCATTTATTATATCCTTTAATTCAATGAAATGTAATTATTGTCCATGTTATGCGGGTTAGTCGCCTCTATGAAAAATATTTCTGTTATTTTTTAATTTATTACACCTTGGAGGGTCATAAAACTATTTTATTGGTTAAATAAAACTTTAATATCTATATTATAACATGTTAAATATTCTTTAAATTTTATATTAATAATACCTTAATACTTTCCATATTGGGGATATAAGATAACTTAGTTTGTGGATGTGTAGACTATCGACTACACAATGTGATGTGATTCATTCACACTACACAAGGAATGTATTAAAGACTAATTTAGTAAAAATATATGATATTCGTGACATAATTATTCTATTTTAATGATATTATATATATAAATATTTACATATGTGTCATTTACGTTCTTTCTTTCAATATGACATGAAAACAAAAATAACGTTCATGCGTACGTACAACTTACAATATCCAATAATAGTGTTTTTAGATTAATATTAATAATTGTTATAAATAATTCTATATTTAATATATAGGATATTTATATCATGTTTTCTATTTGGGTGATAATTAAGTCGTGAGAATCAAAAATAACATGTCAAAACATGTGCAATTACCAAAGAAAATATCCACTAAAACATAATTTAAAAATGGTGTTAATAATAAATGGGTAATAAAATGTATTAACTAAATCATATATGGTATAATAAATATTAATATAGACCATTTATAAATTATTATAAAATTTATTATTATTTTATAGGTGGTTTGGACACATTTTATGGAATTCAAACGTGAGGTAATGGAATTTCATTTCACTTTTTTTCATGAGATACATTCCATATTCATCTCATATTTATTTTGGGTTGTGTACATACTTCCCAAGAAATTATTATATGAATTTTATAATTAAATATATTGGTATTTACATATAATTTTTATGATTTTTATTTCAATGGGGTTTAAGGATAAAAATTCACCAAATGAGTAGGGTAGTTATATCTCAATTTTCCTTCTTTGAGACAGAAGTTTTCTTATGCACCTATGTTCTTTTTATGAGGTGTGTATACTAAAATTTGATTCATTATATCTATAATATCCTTCAATTAATGATATTTCAAGATTCCTTTAATGTTATTATTTCATGTGGATTATGATACAAATGTTTCAATGTGGTATGGGACACATTGAAATATCTAAAAATTATTTTTCTCACGAAACATATTTCGTTATCTCCAAAGCTCATTTTCACGGTAAATGATTATAGATAAATTTACTATGTTTTAATGTATTTTTTAAATATTACCCTCTTTTATTTGAAAGCTATTTTCAATGAACAAGGTTTTGAAATTTTATTGTGTTTTGATAGGTGTTTTCAACTAAAAAGATATAATTTCACAATCTCTATATTTTGGGAGATATTTTATATGTATGTATTTATTGGGATATATTTATCATCTATTTCCATGCTTCATAAATAAATCCAGAATATTTTTTCTATTCTACTAAAATTCATTAAATTATTTTTTACCAAGGTATGAGTTTTTATTAAATGGTTTGGGAAGATTCTTTTTTCATTTTCTAAATAAGGTACTTGTTGTCATTTTCGGAATAAGTAATAGAAGAATATTTTTTAACATATATAACATGAATGGATTTTTAGGCTTTAAGGATGCATTAATGCCTTGAATCTACCATTACAATATTTACGAGGTTATTTAAAAAAAGTTATCTTTTAAAATTTTGCAGCCTTTCATCTATTGAAATTTTTTTCAATGAAAAAGGGATATTTTACTCAATAAATGTTTGCCAGTGATATATTGAAATTATTTTTCAGCTATAATTATGTTATTTGTATTCAGTTTTGTTTTGATGGGTTTATTCTTCAATTTTTACGTTTTTATTCTTTCTATGAATGAATTATGTTTATTTATGAAACCAATTTCTTTTTTTGTGGGATATATTGTGATTGACTGATGTTTAAGAACTCAATTTATTTTCATGGGTTATTATATTATGAATGATTTATATTCTTATGGAACACGTATATATGATTTCATTTGGAGATGGGTTGGAATTGTATCTCCCTACAATACCATGGGTAAATATTTATATCTCCTAAGATATAAAAATATGGTCTTGGGAGTTGATCTTGACTAATAAGATGGACATTGTAGTGAAACATTTCTAACCATATGGTGTGTTGAGTGAACTATTACTACTAAGATGGACATAGTACTGAAAAATGACTACCCAGATGGTATGGTGAGTGAACCAACACTACAAATATGACCTTGGTATTAATGCCTTCACAACTATGGAAATAATTTTATAAGCTTATGTGCCTTCCACAATTCCATGTGTTATTTCTATATTATGATTTCATTGATTATTCTCATTATTTCGTTATGATTAATTTATTATAAACTATCATGATTTATAACATTCTTTATTTTTATAATCTCTGATATGAAGGGTAAGATCTTATAATGTAATCATCATGTTCCCATACTTATATGCTCTTATTCATGCTTAGATGTCTCCCATATGTTTCCTTATTGAGCCTCTTAGCTCAACACTTTTTATGTTTACTTCACCATGTTATAAATATATGTATTATGTATGATGTTTCTAAGATGGATTCTATTCATGAAGAACCTATTATGATATAATGTATCTTTCTTATGAACTAGTCGTTTATGTTTCATGTTTCCAAAGAGACTAAACTAATACTTTTGTTAGGTGTTTTTTAAAATAACGTTTTAAGTATCATGAAAATGAAATGTAATTTCTGTTTATATAAAGATAGGATTGTTATACTTCTCTCTCATCAACATATTTTTATGAATCTTTAAGTGATGTCATTATGCTACCAAAATTTCACCATGACTTTCCATTCCAAAACTATTGTGTTCTGAATAACATACACATTTATATTAAGGATGTTCACATATATGAAAATATACATTTTTATTAGGTAATGACATATAATTATTCCATACTCCTTGATCAAGGAAAAAATTATGATGATGAAATAATCCATTTTGTATGATCCATGTGGCACACATAAGCATGATAATGAAATGAAAGTTACATGTGCACCCAAAATTATATAGTCCTCCAATGCATTGTGTAATTATTAGTCTCAAGAGACATCATGTTTGGATTCAGGGTGAACCCAATTTTTTTATGGGACATTTTCTATTATGATGTATTAGCAGTTATCCTTGACCAATGTTTAAGATATAATTTTTTAAGTTCTTACGACATTTACCATGTTATTATTATCATGTCATATCATTTCACATTTTTCATGTTTATGATTACTATAATTTATATGCCCCACCAATATAATAATTACCTAACATTTATCACCTTATTACATTTCTATACCAATATTAGTCTTTATAGATCACCCCTTTTTTAGTTTTGTCCTCGGGTTATCTTCTACTATTTTAAAATCCATGGAACTTTAAAATCATGTTGTGGAATTATTCAATAATGTTTTTGTATCCCATTTTCAAGATGTATTCTATGTAACTAATTCCTAAAAACACTATAATTATTATTATTTTGGGTTGTATAATTTGTACTTTTATGTGATAAATCATGAATTATTGTGTAATCATGTGTAAGATTGTTATATCAACCATGGTTATATCACAAATGGTTATAAGGTGAGTCGATTTATCACAACTCATTTAACATTGTTCATCTATGGTATATGAGGAAATAACACCTTGTATTCCATTTAAATTACGTACAACTTCCATTTCAGTATTTAAAGGGGGGAAAGAAAACACGAAGGATTTTGGTGATCATACATGGCCTATAGAAAGTGTGATAATGTGAAAAAAAGTTAGTGATGTACCTTATCATACATGGACACTGGAATCATTTCAACATTTCATAGAACATATTAATGGTATCTAAGTTAACTTCAAACTAATAACTATGAGTGTATCTCATCATATCCTTCCTCACTAAAAAGAAACAAAAAAACATTTCTATAAACATAATATACACTCCATATAGAAAGACCACTCAGTGGTTGTCTAATAACCCTAGAGAGAGTCTTCAATTCCATGGCACTCATCATCATTCTATTGATCCTAATGAATAAGCTTGAGAATATAATAGGACAACAAAACACTGGTCAAAAAAGACTCATTCTCTTCCTCCCGAACTACTAAATGAAAATGTACAAAGAGAGCCATAAAATTACACTCCATTAATGATTCATTCATGGATTTATTTATAAGTTTTCATCACAATTCATCATCAATGAAAATTCCATTTCGATGTGTATCAGTAATGTTGACATTAAATTACTATTGGTATTCTAACCAATGCCTTTGATGGAGATTCAAATCTTTTTTTATAGAAGATACAACACCATTTATGTGATCAGATTAGATGGTACAATTTTCTCCAAAAAGGTAATTCTACCATCCATTAAGAGCTTGCATACCAACTACATGTCTATGATTAAGGGTTGGATCATTATTCTCATGTGTCATGAAGTATTTAGATCCATATGAAACAACATGATATGTAAGAATATGAACATAGCCCAATCGTGAACATTACGCATCATATAAGACCAAAGGACCCACCCAGCCTCTGAAAGAATCTATAATGACGAAAAAGTCAAGATTCAATTCATATAAATGAAATTAATATATCACTAATATTCTAATGAAATATTCACTCCATTATGTGGGGGTGAAATCATCAGAGTATCCAACATTGATAAATCTTTGATCAACTAATGGTAATTCCACGCCAAACTGAATAATATTCCTATCTCAAATCCTTAATGTGATTTATACCATGTCATAACATCTATCACATTCATAGGATAAAATCAGATACCATGTTCTACATTATATGTCCTAATAGATTAAATTTCTGAACACTAAAATTATATTTCCATATCATGAAATAGGTTCAATGATTTCCCAACATTTCCTGATCTACTCTCATATGATGAACATATCCATCCTCTAACTAAGATTCAACCAATATATCAATCAAAAATACTAATTTTCCCCATTCAATTGGTCAAACAGGTCCTCTATATGATTCAACATATACTTTTTCTGTACTGTAACTAAGTTGAGCTTCTCTAAATCAACACATAGACAAAGTGTACCATCATATTTTGTTCAAAGAGAATAGATGTCACTCGTGGGGAAACAAACAAGAAGATAAATCATTTATCATTAAAATAGTAAAACTATGCATTCAAATGATTCAACTATTATAGTTCAATGTTATAAGATATAATACATATAGGTTGAGTAACATGTACTAAATCTATTGAAACATCAGCCTCTTTTATCAGTGTTCAGACAACAAAATCAAAAGAAAACACATTAGGAACCTCAATAAAACTGGAGGTAGATCATCAATAAATGATTATTAATACAAGTCATAATTAAATACTGATATTACACCACCAATATAGAAAATAAGTCCTATATTTACACAATATTGTGTCCCATTCTCCTTGAAAGACATAACCCATCCCATCAAGAATGGTAATAAAGAGCCCCCAAAGATAATAGTTAATCTAGGTCTCATGGGAAATCATCAAATCTATCATGGGAGTGACATATAGAGATTCTATATTGAGGAAAATAAAATTAACCATATTCTCAATCTCTAATAAATATAAAATGAAATAATGGAAATGGAGACCTTGATCTTTCATCGTTATGAGAGGGATAATGATATTCATTATATAAGATAACAGATCATTAGGAATGGTTATCTAATCAACAACATTGGTCGAAAATAATGAGTGAGATGCACCAATATAAAATAAGAAATATCTATGGATGAATATATAGTGATGGTGTCACTCACAATCACTAAACATCTATCAAATTCATCAAGAGACCCTTCCACTCTGTGAAGAAGATTTGTTTTGGATTCCTATGGTGATATCTTCTTTTATTTTAGATGCTTCTGATTACACCATAGTACTTTTTGGTTATGATGAAATTGTGACACTATGTTGAGAAAAAGATATAACATATTTTTTATAGGAACCCTTAGTAAACAAAATAAAGACATATCTTGGGTCCCTTAGTACAAACACTTATTGAATGCCCAATCCTTTCACACTAGAGGATACTCAAATGGACACAAACATGAATTAAAAGAGCTCTGCTTTAACCCTACAATCAAGGACTACCCCGAGACTCACCATGCTTCCTCTTTCATTTATATGAACTCATAGAACAACCACTATAATAAAAAATATCTACCATCAACATTGAAATTCCATCTAGGTCAAGCTCATCTAGAAAAACTATATAGAACATAAACATAATAATTCAACATTATTAAGAAAAAACTGGAGAAATATAAGTTCTAATCTACATATAAATTATTCACAAATTCAGATTTTCATTAGTAATAATCGCAAGACAAGAATGAAACAACTTAGTAAATTGGTTTTCATATTGAGTCACGGTATTTGGAAATTTCTAAAGATTAATAAAATCCATTGATATTTTTAAACACATAGAATTTTGACAGAACTAATCAGCAAAAAGAAAATTGAAGTCTTCCTACTCCAATCATTCATATTTTTTAATCATCACCATTAATTCCCACCACCACCTTCTTTGCCCCCTAATATTGAAGGCAAACCACTTCACTTTAAATGAATCATGTCTTTCCAGGAACTCAAAAATATTCACAATTCCTTTCAACCAGTCCTCATCCTATTTTGGATCACTATAGCATTGTAAATATACTATCTTTTGGTGAAAAAATTCAAGTACATGATCTCAAGAGTCATCCCCTTAACGTTCCATAACTAGAGACTAAACAAAAACATGTGTTCTTCTATAACCTAATGCTTGGAATTCAAATACCACTATATCTATGGGATTTTAGTCAAAATTCGGGTTTATCTATCATGGTTAATTTTCAACTCCCTCCATAGCTCAATTCAAACATCTTCTGGAGGCATGTTTTTTCACACTATCAATAGAAAACAAGAAAAAATATCATCAATCTCAATCATATCAACAAATGAAATAAAAGAAAAAATGTTTCAAATCCATTAAACAGAAATCAAAACATTTGACTTTTTAATAACACTCTATTAAAAAAGATAAAATCCTAGAAATATAACAAAATACTCATTACTTATTCTTTTCCCCCCACCACCCATGGTGACATAAGAATTGTTAGGAAAATAGGTATGTAGACACTCATTCATAACTACCTCCCAAATACAATCAATCCTACCTAATATCTACTTGAACAACATAGACTACATACTAAATTCATGAAAATATTCTTAACCTGTAACATTTAATAACACTTTGGAATGAACCAGCATAGATATCTTGTGAATCTTATACCTAAGGCATCTCTCACATAACACAAAGGGATTTATCAGCCTTATGGGTTAGACAATAGAACCAGGAATCAAACAACAATAAAGAGTGAATTCCTTTTCTATAAAATAGTGAAAGGTAACATGATAACATTTTGTGTATCAAAACCCCATGAGGATAAAGTATTATTATTATTTTTAAAAATAGTTCCCAAGAAGATAGATAAGCAATTCAATAAAATATCGACACAAACTACCATCATCGACTGTCAATGACTCGAAACCCTATGTAAAAAGTGGGCCTCAGCTCCATTGTCCACCATCACCACTAAAAGTAATTGAGGATTAAGAACATACACCACCATCAAGTGTATATTTCCATTTTCACAGACCTGACATAAAATAAATAAACAATTTCATGATGGAAAAGGTAGACTGTGAACTATAAATCCTAGTAGGGTCTCACCCAGTGTTCCAATATTTGTTCTGTTGTGATAAATCAACAATGATTTCAGTTTAAACAAAAAAAGGAATGGTATAAAGTATCATTTTTATATTTAAAACAAAACATGATTTCATTTCAATAGATGGAAAACATTTCAATCATGTATTGAAAATATTTTTTATTTAAAATAATTTATATAATCCAATTTGTTTGAGTAAAATAGTTCTATAAATAATGTAATATGTGTAATCAAATCATACAAAACATTCTCCATGGTGTTATAACCGTAAGTAAGTAATTTTCTATTAATTGTATCTTCATACTTTTCAAATTAGTTATCATGTATAGAAATTTTTTCACAAATCCCCCAGGCATAGGATGAATATGACTCGTCAACATCCAATTATGGACAATCATTTGGAATGATTTTTTTGTTAAAGTTTTCATTATAAATCCATTTGTAGGGGATCAAGATCCTAGTGTATCTGTCCCAAATAACCCACTAACTACCCAATCTCGCATGTGCTCAATCAATCAAAGTATAATTGGAAAATAATGTCAATTCAAATCAATAATCATTTATAATTAAATTAGCCAATTTTCATTTTTGATATTCAAATTAAATTTCAAAACTAAGTCATGAGTTTTTTATCATTTCATTCCATTTCAATAAACAAAAAATCATGGGTTTTCATCATTTTAATTTAATTAATTTTTTCAAAACAATTCATAAATCGTTTCACCAATTCCATCATTTTTTAAATTCACCCTACAATTCAAATTTCATTGTAATTGGGGTTTTTATCAAAATCCTTATCCATTCAGATTTTATGGTAAAATAATTTCAAAAAAAAATTAATACATAAATTGAAATCTATAATAAAAAAATTCATGTAATTCATGGATTCAATTACATGAAAAATATAAAATGAACCACACCCATAGAAATAAAGAAACTCAAAAGATCAATACATATAATATTACTTCCAATAGAGATTAAAGGAGAAGAATATATATGGATAATATCTGGACTCAAGATCTAAAAAAGTATTAGATCCATAAAAAGGTTATTATATATTTTAAAAAAAAAGATGATATAATACTCTATTAGGAGGAGAGGAATATTTGTCATAAAAAACTACTTGGTAGGGGATCCAGTCACCTAAATAAGATCGATCATGAACAACACCTATTGTATCCACAAAAGGAATGGGTTTGGAGGGGCAACAATTACCTATATGGATCATCTACTGATGAATAATTCTTGTTAGGGTTTAGTAGTGTGGTTATTCACATAACTATGTGGATTATTAATTTTTAGTTAATTTTTTAACTTTTTAATCTAGTGTGCATGATTAGTCTATAGGGGTGCATGATTATGGGAGTCTGTGTTCGACCCATACACCCCTACTATTTGGGGGAACACTATATCCCATGAGTGGGTGCAAGGATTGGTAAAATCATGAAACAACCATTAAACAACCATAAACCACCCAATAATCCCCTAGAAATTCCAATCATCTCTTGTAATAACCTAGAAAGAAGACCCGACTTAAAGAAGATCAAAAAGAGGTCAACAAATTCCTAAAAAATTATTGTGATGTTAAATATGAAATTATTTTTTGGTTATATCATTTTTATTGACACCCAATTGATGATATCGAGTATGAATTTAAATCTTGGAAATGTATTTATGTCTATGCAGTTGATCAAAAATCATCAAGATGAGGAAGTCAGTACTTGTTATTAATAATGATCTTATTATGTTCTTGATAATAAATGAAATTTTATATTGATCCAAATGTCTTTTTAACAATAATAACTGTTGTACCCCAAGGGTATTTACATGGATTAATAAATCTATTTTCAATATTCTCAAATATTTTATTCATAAAATATTATAACTCAATCATAGCCATTCTATATAGTGTCATAGAAATTGTTTTAGCACTATGTTTGAGTCTAGTTGAAAACTAAACATCATAATTTATTTGAATATTATAAAACTATTTTGGAATGAAATAAGTAAATTCTTTAAGAATATCTTTATCTTAAATGTTGAGTTTCTCCCCAACCATTTGAGATAATCATTCCTTTTGAAAAGAAATCATAACCCATAATATGGATATAATCTTCATCAGAAGTTAAATTATTTCATCTCACTAATAGGTGATCAAATATGTTTTTGAAATATGATACATAACTCTCATTCCAAAAAAATATATCTGTAATTTATGAAAATAATTTCAATCCATGATCAAATTAAAAATGAATTCATAAAGATAAATAATGAAAATATGTACTAGAAACACATTCCCCAAAACATCTTGTAGAGA
Organism: Viscum album; assembly: GCA_963277665.1. Classification (NCBI taxonomy): domain Eukaryota; kingdom Viridiplantae; phylum Streptophyta; class Magnoliopsida; order Santalales; family Viscaceae; genus Viscum; species Viscum album. Next base: position 92,589,244 of record OY728158.1, read on the forward strand.
ATAAAAACAGACATGGGATGTGATCATAATGACATTTAGGGTTTTCCTACTAACTCAAATTATAATTTTTTTATGTTTAGTGATACCCTTGAAAATTATTTTGATATAATAGATTCTGTATATATATAATAACATAAGTCATTACCAGTTATAGAGTTGATAGAAAGTGTAAATTTCCCACATATTCATCCAACCACTCATATGAAATGGATATCACATGATATGTACCTATTCCTCCATGCTTACAAGGTTTTTTATTTCGATCATATTCATTATCCTTTATATTTTGGCACTGGTTATCATAATTCCCATACTCCAAGGAAATATAAAACTATAGTGTGGGTGGTTAATTCTATGGTGATTTATAACTATTGTCATTTGTAGAAAACATCATCCCAAAACTTCAACATTGATATCTTAATGACTATCCATTCCAAACATAGATCATTTACTTGATACATAAAGGAAACTTCTAGAATATTTCCTTCCACACGTCAATCATAAAGAAAGGGTAATATTCATTTTTCTTTGGTTTTAAATTTTTCATTTGAATCTCATTTTCATATTATCAAAATAATGATAATGATGGGTAACTAAAATATTTAGTTACACCATAATAGATAATAAAACCATTTCATTATAGCTACTAACTTATAATAATGCTAACAACCTATGGAGACTTTATTTTTATCTAGTGAATAATTTTTCAACCTTAAATCCTGGTTGGATGATAATACCAAATGTGTACCTCAAAATCTTGTGAATGTTTCTTCATAAATACCAATAGATTCATTATCCATTGACAATATGTCAATTAATCAATTCTCAATTTTCATAAAATTGATAATAGGATTTTTCTTGCCGAAAAATAATCTTATAAAACATTCCAACCCAATATATTAAATTTCTCCTTGCTCTCTCGGGTTCATGATAAGACTCTGCCAATGATTTTCTTCACCTTCCAAATAATAAACATCCTGAATAACTTTCTCATATTTTTATCACTAAATAATGAAAATTCTCATTTCAATGGTACTGATTAATTACTCATCCACTGGTGAATTATTGGAACCACTATCAGAAATTGGATGTTACATCATTAATGACCCTATAAAATATTGTTTCGTTATATTCTCATTTTAAAGATCAGTGCAATTCACAAAATTAGATTGTTTTTGAGAATAAAATAATTTTTTTCATTTTTATATCCTTTAAAATTCAATTTCCAATGAGTTAAATAATTTAGTTATCCATCACATTCAGTATTAACATGATTAATTCATTATAAGGCCCAAACCCTAAAACACTAAATCATCACGATTATCAAAATAATTTAAATTTATTTCCCAATGAGGGTTCTTTTAGGTTTAGAGATTTAGATAATTAGGAAATATCACATAAATTAAAAAATATAATGTACAAAGTGGAAAATTATTATCAGTTTCTATTTATTTTATAATATGAAACTTTAAAAAACATGATATCATTTTCATGAAAAATGTCTTTAACTTACCACATGAATACAACATTTATATTACCCATACATAGACAATATGAAATACATTTTAAAACATGTGATGAGAAAAAAATATCAATAATGGATATAAAATATGTAATGAAATTTTTATTCCATGAATATTTTTAATTCAGGAAAACATTTTCACAGAATCATTCTTTTCCCCCATAAAACAAAAAATATATAGCCCAACTCATGAAATCATCATATCTCTATAAAAATAAATATAAATCATAAATCAAAAAGGTAACCTATGTATATATATAATTATTAAAATTTATCTTCCATGTCTATATAGGGAGTGACCACTATGTTTACATTTTTAAGACCCAATAGAGAATATTCCCAAAATATATTAGGAGAACCCATACTGTTTAACTCAGTATAATTAACCAAAAAATTTGATAGATATCACAAGCTCAACAAACCTAGTTTTATAATGTAACCACCCTAAGACATAAATAATTTCCACAAACTATAACATAATCATAATACATACAACAAGAATAAAGAAAAATTAACATTTCCACATCAAAATCAGATTTTATTTTTATAAACCCGCTCACTCATATATGAAAACACATTATTTAAAAAAACATATAAAGGAATTATCAAAACATAATATGTAAAAAATAAGGGAAAAATATATTCTGTATATCATTAAAAATACTCATTTTATCATTTGTACAAATTCTTGAAATAATAACTTTTAATTTGATTTTTAAAAGAAACTCTCATACCTTGAGTCTGACTTATCAGAAAAAAATATTAATATTAAAAAATAATAAGATTTGGTTAATTATTTACTTCCTTGGGAAACATTTTATTATTTATTATTCATATTATTTTATTTATTATCATGTTATAGAAATTAGATAATTATTTACGTTCACATCGGGCGTTTTTTCAATATTCGGTACATGAGTCCAAAATGACTTGGAATGGTATTTAATTTCTAAATGGTCATTATTCAATCATCTCCAAAATAATATTAATCACATAATACAATAATTTTTCATTAATTATACTTTTAAATCCAAACATTTAGTTATGTTTATGAAAAAATTGACAACATTAAAATCATAGAGACGGTAGGACGTACTTATGCATGAGTAATGTTTCCATTTTTCAATGATTCGCATGGAAAGGATATAATTATAATTTTGTAATTGCAGAATAATTATAATATCATTAATATAATATTAATAAATTAAATATACATATATATATCATCCATGTTATATGGTTAACAAAATGAATATAATTCCGTTCTAAAGGTGAAAGTTCACACATACACATGAACGATGTTATCATTTTTATGTGCATATAAAGGTAAAAATTTAATTGAAATTTTATTCTAATATAATTATTAATATTTCATTTATATAACATATGAACATTAATTCATCCTTATAACCCATCATGAGATATGGTTATGGAAAACATATTATATCAGTTCGTGAGGTGGTAGTCCACCGTACACATGAACAAATAATTAATTTCTCTTTTGATAGAATGGGATATGGATTTAAGTGAATATATTAACGTAATAAACTATAATTATATTTAGAATAATGGATATTTTATTTAACCATGTTTGGATAGTATATTAACGAAGTGGAATAATAAATGAAGCAAACACTTAACAAACAATGCCTTTCCTTTTGACAATTTTCTTTTTATTAACAACTTAGAACCACTAAGGAGAGTTTCATGACTAATATAAGGCATATAAAATGCCTTTATTTATTCTAGTAATATATTTGGGTCAATCTTTGAATATCTAAATAGGTTTAGATTTGTTAATTATAGTTAAGAATGGGTTCCCTTTTATAAGAGTGGGCAGCGACACTTATGGAAATTTTAAAAGTAATAAATTAATATAAACTAAATTCCTATTACAAATGGATCCAAAGGAAGATTATTTCGAATATAGGATAAAGATTTTTCTAAATAAAACCATCCAATGAAAATTAAATAAATTTATTAATATTATTTTAATTCTTATCCTATTTTTAAAAACCATAATTAACCCTTTCAAATCTTACCATGATATCATGTAACTTACAATTTTGGTCAAATATAATTACTATAATATTCCCAAAAACCATTAAATATTTAATTAATTAGATTATTGGACTTATATAAACACGTCTTATTAATCATAGATTTTAATATATTATATATCATTTAATAAAATATTTAACATTTTAAAATATAATTATTGTAAATTTGGACAATATTAAATACTACACTTTTTAAAAATATCATAAATACTTTATATCTTATAAAACATCCATTAACACATTCCTAGAATGTAATATTAATACAGATAATTATTTTATTTAATTAATTAGATCAAATTATATTTATTTTTACACTTTTAATATCATTTATTAGATTATTCCATTAAGGATGTAATTACCACATCATCATTGTTTCAAAATTTAATGGCTTTATATATTACCTAAAATTTATAAATATAGTACCTGGATTTAGGTAATAATTTTATATTTTAAAATAATATTTATAGTTGAATACAACCATTATAAAACCCCATATTAATAATACTTTACTTTTCAAAAATAAGGGACTGGCCAAATTTATCTTCTCTTTGAATATAATATTATAAATGTCATACTCACACTCAAGTTTCATAAAAGGGTATAAATTAAATAAAAGGATGGTTTCAATCTAAAAACACTCATATATGTTATTTGGACACGTTTTACGATGATTTTATATTATTTATAATATTATTGTTACCATTAATTTCCCAATTTACCCTCAATCGAGTTAAAAAAATTACAAATGTTTCTATTCTTGTTTTTCAAAAAATATTTTGATCCAATTAGATAATGAATTTCAAATTCCATACAACCTTGTATGTTTTTTTAAAAATAAAAATGTTTATGTGGCTAAAATTTATTTAAAATTCATCTTGTCGAGAGAATGATAAAAAGGGTTATTAAAGTAAAAATTAAGAAGTTTACATAATTTTTATATAAACTTTCGATATGAAATTTATTACAATAAAAAAATTAAATAAATAATAAAAACTGAATCTATTTATAAATTAAAACAAATTAAAAAAATAATATAACAATATAAATAAATTAGACGAAAAAATAGTTCTGTATTAAAATGGAGTATTTTCACTATTCATAGAAAAATTAATGATAATCGAAAAATACAAAAAATTCATCTTAACTAAATTTTGATGCCTATATTTCAAAGAATAATTTTATTGGTCAAATAAAACTTATAAATGTGTCACATGATTTATTTAAATTGGTTTTGACATTAAAAGTCTATAATAATGGTTTTTTAAAATAATCTTTTTAACCATAATACAAAATTTATCGTATACTATTCTGAAAATAGTGTCCATTTTATTTACTATGTAAAAAAGTTTTATAAAAAATACATTACAATGTAATTGATTAACATGAAAATGACTTATTCTTTCATTACCAATATTATTAAATTCTTCCCCATTTTGACATTTTGTCCTCATAATTTTTAATCACTTATAAAATAAGTGGGGATATCCTTCCCTAATAGCATTTTAAGACTCTCATGTTGCCTCTTAAACCATATAAATATTTCAAAAAATAGTAGCATTATAAATCAAATTATTCTACAACCCCTTCTCTCAAAAATTATGAATCTGGACTAGTCATTCCTCACAAGAAAGAATATCTTCTAAAAAACTGACTTCTAGACTCAAAAACTAAGATGGATCCATCATACACTTTACTAACATTGATACATGAAAAAAATTGTATACCTAAGATAAACTTAGAGTAAAATCCACTCAATATACAACTGACCCAACATTCTCCAGGATGTCATAGGGTCCAATGAATCATGGACTTGACTTCCCCATATTAGAAAAATTCATTACACATTTACCTGGATAAAATTTTAGACAAACATCATCATCTATATAGAAAGAAAGATCCTTCCTCCTATTATTCGAATAACTTTTATTCCGTCTAGGAGCAGTTATCATGTGTCGTTGAATCAAATGAACTTTCTCTAAAATTTCCTCTACTAATTCTTTCCCCATCAACTTCCTTTAACCTACTTCATCCCAAAATGATATAGTTAAATAACTATTTCCATATAATTCCACAAATGGTTCCCTATGTATACATAATTGAAAACTTTTATTTTAAGAAAATTCAACCAAAGAAATATTTTGATATCAAATTCCTTTCTAATCAACTAAACAAGAACATATCATATCCTCCAACTTTTGATTGTTTCATTTTATTTTCCAATCTGATTGAGGATGAATAGTTATACTCAAATTTATTTCGTTACCCAATAAATTTTGAAGAGGTTTCCAAAAGTAAGAAGTGAAATTGAGATCACGATCAGATACAATAGAGAGACAAACTCCCTGTAATCTGACAATCACTTTATGATGCATATAATAAAGATGATATATGGATAGAGTGTCTTGAATTGGAAGAAAATAAGAATATATATCCAATCGATCAACAATAATATAGATCACATTATGACCTTGATAATTTTTTTATAATCCTACTATGAAGTCCAGAGATATATACACTCATTTCATATCTAAAATTGATAATGGCTGAAGCATCCTTTTATATAATTGTTTATCTACATTAACTTATTGAAAAGTCAAACATCTCATGGTAAAGTCAGTGATATCTCTTTTCATTCCATCCCACCAGTAATAATATCTATGTTCTTTACACATCTTAATGATGCCAGGATGAAGTGAAAATGGGGAACTATGAGCTTTAAATAACAAATCATTCTTCAAATGTGAATAACAAGGATCATATAATTTCTTCCCATATATCAAAACATAAAATTTAGCCATTTTATATTCAGAAACATTACCCTTTCGAACAAATTATACCTTTTTCTGCAACTCATTGTCTTCCTCTTATGCTTGCTTAATTATGTTTGATAGTGATGATTGCACTAACACCTGAAAAAACATAGTAAATTTTCACACCAAAAACTTCTATGCCAAAATTCATCAAATCATAAACCAAAGTATCACGCTTCAAACATAACATGGTTAATATAGAATTACTTTTTTACTAAAAGCATTATCCCCATTATTTTATTTTCCATGATGGTAATGAATTGTGATATCATAATATATGATTAGTTCCATCCATCTTCTCTATCTCAGGTCCAATTAATTCTCAGTGAATATATACATCAAAATTTTGTGATCAGTATATATTTCAAACATTATTTAACACAAATGATTCCTCCAAATTGTTAATGTGAAAATAACAGTAGCTTATTCCAAATCATGTGTAGGGTAATTTAACTCAAGAGGTTTCAAATGACATTAATCATAATCAATTACCTAATCATTCTGCATTAGGTCACAACCAATTACATTCAAAGAAGGATCACTATATATAACAAATTCACCATTTCTGGAAGGCCGGGCTGGAACTGGAGTATTCTCTAATCTTCTTTACAATTTCTGAAATCAATCATAACATTATTTATTCGAGAAAACATAACATCTTATTTGGTAAACATAATTAGTCATCTATATAATTGTGAATGTTTTCAAAAAAAATTATGATAATAAAATGTCAATCCAAGAAAACTTTGAATCTTAGTTATATTTGTGTATCTTTTCCATTATTAAACAAATTTTTATTTATAATGGTCAATAGTTATTCCATCTTTAGAAAAAAAAATTGCATTGGAATTAATTTATTCCAACAAAATATAACACTTGATTAATTTACCATAACTATTCTTCTCATTTAATGTGTTTAAAAAACCCTTATATGTCATTATTATTCTTAATTCATTTTAGAATAAACCAAAATTTCATCAATAAACCCAACCCCAAACTCATCCAAGAACTAATGAAATATTCTATTTATAATATCCATGAATATATAAGGTGGATTAGTTAACCCAGAAGGAATAGCTACAAATTCATAACATACATATCTAGTATAAAATGCGGTCTTTAAAAAATTTTCTTCCATTAATTTCAACTGATGGTTCCCCAAACCATGATAAACCTTCAAAAAATAAAATGATCCTTATAAATGATCAATAAAATCGTCAATATCATGCAAATAATACTCTTTTTTAATAGATCAGTTATTCAAATCACTATAGTCCATGATAATTCACATAGAACTATATATATTTATAACAAACAAAATAGAAGCACCCAATGGTGAATTACAAGGTTGAATAAAAAATTTATCTAATAAATACTGAAATTTATTCTTCAATACTAAAAGTTACAAATGATCCATTCTATAAGATGGTTTAGAAATGGGCTTACCATTAGGAACTAATTCAATAGTATGTTCAACTTCCCGATCAGTAATAATACCTAGAAACTCATCAGAAACGACATCAAGATACACATTTACCACCGGTACATCATTAATCTGAACAATTTTTTTGTTTTTAAAAATATGTGCAAGATAAAATTAATTTAAATCTTCCAAATGTTTCTCAACTTCATGATATATTATCAATGGAATGGGTTCATTCTTTTACACAAACTGAACCTATTTCTAAAAATAATCTGCTTTATCTTAGGATTCTATATTTTAATGGTAAATAGAAATCCAATACCGACCCATAATAACATTATACTATACTATAGGAAAAACAAAAAATTTTGTAGGTAAATTTTTTCCACGAAAAAAATTTAAGAATATTTTTGTTATTTATTTTTTTTGTAATGCTTACCTCATGTGTTTTTACCAAATGTTATGGATTTATTTTTGTTGTGGTGGAATTTTGATCATAAAAGACAATTTCCATAAAATTAATTAATGTGTAGACCAAAAATAAAACAACAAATTGTCATTATCTAAAAAAACAATGTATCTAATACAATATCATTTGATGGACCAACATCTGCTGAAGTAGTTGTAATGGATTTTACCACACCTTTCTAGTTATAGTCTAGCATTTTCTAATTATTTGAGTTCTTCAGTGGACAATAGTTTTTATTATATCCCATGTTATTACCCATAAAACAATTATTGACAATAAATCCTATTTTTTCTTACCACTACCATTATCTTTCTCATTGCTGTTGTGAGACTTATCTCCTTTTTTACCATAATGTATGTACTTAACAAGATTCAGAAGTTATTATACAGTGTTTTTTACCAAAATTATCACATAATATGAACTTAATATTTCTAAAATCAATCTATTTTGATGAATTCTTCCCTTTCACCTGCCAAATTGAAAACTTTTTCTAATGGATTTAAAATAAAACATGATCATCTATAAACTCCAGTTCCACCTTCCCTGCACATCGAACAAGTTTTTTAAAACATTTGAATTCATGAGAATCCAACACCATTTGATATTTTCTCTTTAATAGAGAGAAAAAATTATTGAATTTACTCTTAATATGATAGATTAAATTTAAAGCGTACCTTGCAAGTCGAGGGAATTTCCAATCCTATGCATTCACTAAATCTTTATCTTGACTCATTTCTATGAATCTTTTTCAATCCTAATCCTAACAGCATTAGGAAAATATTTCTCAAGAAAAATAGTTTTGAATTCATCTCACTCATGATCATATGTATCCTCATTTTACCTAATATTCTTAACCATCAACCACTAATGATTGGATTCAACTTCAAAATGGTAAACAACAAGTATAAACTATTGATTTTCTGAACACCCCATGACATTGAAAATCATTTCTATGGATTTATTCAACCATTCAGCTAGCATATGGATAGATATTACTCTAAATGATAGAAGATGTTTCCCCTTGAATTGATCCACTACCAACATGTTCCTCTATGGTTAATCTTGATGATCTCTTCCATGGATACCACATCCAGATATAGAATGGTTAAAATAAACCATCACTTCAATGAACTATTTAATTTTGATTCCTAATATCTTAGGTTAATGATTTGGAAGGTTGCTTTCCTCTAGACGTCATCCCATTACAGCTTCCTTTTTTACTCTTTGGAAACCAATCCAAACTAAAAATTTCATAGATGAATCAACATGGTATATTAAAATACTATATCCTTTAAATGTAACCATAAATTAAAAAATCATTAATGGATATCAACACCCTTAATGTTTTCCAAACTAACCCCTGATACTAACTATAATGTCCTGACCATAAAATATTACATCGTCTTGATTAAGTTAAGAGATCTAATTTATTTCACATTGAGTAACTCTTCAGATTTAGAGTTTTAGATAATTAGGTCATATCTCATACATAACAAAACCATAAATTACAAAGTGGACACTTCTAAATATTATCCTTTTCTTTTATAATATAAATCATTTAAAATAAAACATGATTTCATTTTCATGAAAAATATTCATAACTTCCAACATTATTTCCCCACCTTTATTAACCATTCATATTCCCTATAAAAAATATTAAAACTTATTATTATAAAAAAAATATCTGTTAGGGACATAAAATAAGGAAGGAAACTTTTAGTACATTTATTTTTTAGACTCGTGAAAACATTTTCACAAAATCATAGTTTTCACCCCCAAAACATACACTCATTAGATTACCTTATAAAATCATAAAATTAATATAAAAATATATAAAAATAATAAATAATTAAGGTAAATTTTTTTATTCAAATCATTATTACATTGTATCTTTCATGACTATATAGGGAGTAACCTTAATGGTAACATTTGGAATAACAATCATGGTATATTTCAGATATCACTAAATAGAATCCCAATTTTTTAACTCCATATCATTATCCATTGCATTGGATAGCTATAAAAGTCTCACTCAAACATTTTTTTATCAAGGATCTATCCAAACCCACAAAAATCCAAATAACTATAACTTAATCAAAACACATAAAATAATCATAAAAGGAAAATTATATTTCTACTTTAAAATCACAATTCACTTCTACAAAGTCGTGCACTCATCAATGAAAAAACATTACTTGAAAAAAATAAAGATATAAAGTATGAATCAAAAGATTAATGTGAAATAAAATTGTAAAAATCCATTCATTCAATATAAGTTAAAAAAAATTTCTTTTGGAATTTTGTAAAAATATTTAAAATGGTAACTCTTAAAGTGGGTTTAAAAGAAATCCCCTTCCTTGGAGTCTGAACCATTACCAACCATATTTATCATCCTGAATAATAAATTTTTAATAATTATTTTCTTCCTTGAAATCCTCTTTAGATTTTATAATTCCTTTTAATTTGACATATTATCCTTCTATTAAAATTAATTATTTCTTTATGTTCTCAGAAGGGGTTTTTTTATATTCGGTACCTGATTCAAAAATGACTTTGAAAAGTTGTTTAATGTTAAAATTTTGATTATTAACTCACGTACAGAATAATATTCATTGTATAATATTGATTTTTTTAAATCATTTATACTTTTAAATCAGACCATTTATTTATTTTTATGAAAAATTAATAATGTTATAATCATGGATAGGTTGTGTCGTATGTAGGCATTAGTAACATTTCCATTTTTCAATGATCATTTTGGAAAGGAGGTAATTTTAATTTTATCATAAAATAATTAAAATTATTTAATTAATATAATATTAATAATTTGAAAATGCTTATATATATCATCCATGTTCTGTGGTGATGGAAAACAAATCACATCGCTTTGTGGACGTGATAGTTCACATGTAAGTACAAATGACGTTATCATTTTTATGTGCATTTAAAAGTCATAATTTAATTGATATATTATTATCTTATAATGATAAATATTAAATTAATATCACATAATTAAATTAATCCCATTATTATAACTTGTATTTAGATATGTTTATGGAAAATGACTTATATCGGTTTGCGAGGTGGTAGTCTGTCGTACACATGGATGAATAATTAATATCCAATTTTATGTAATTAGATATTTATTTAGGTTATTATATTAAAATAAAAACATATAATTATATTTATGACATTATAGTTATTATTTCGCAATGGTTTAAATTTTTTTAAAGGATTTGTTAGAAGAAATAAAACCAAAAACACCTAAAAATGGTACCTTTATTTCAGACAATCTTCTTTGATTAACACATTAACACCATTAAAAAGGGTATTATTCCAAATATAATACATATAAATTGTGGGTTGAAATTTTAGAAAGGGATTTCTGAAGATAAAAACTCATAAAATAGGTCATGAGGTGTGAATAATAGAGAAAAATTAGTGCCCTTTTATAGGAGAGAGAAGGGACCCTACAAGAAATCATCAATGTAAAAAATGAATATATATTATTTTAATTTTAAAAATGGGTACAAAGGGCTTTTTTTAGAATATATAATGGAAATGGGTTGAATGAAAATGATCCAATTAAAATTATACATGTTTTGATGATTTTTAATACTTATATTTTCATTTTAAACATTAATTAACCCTTTCAACTCTTACCATGATATCGTATAATTTACACTTTGAGGGTAACTATAATTACTAAAGAATTTAAAAAAAACAATAAATATAAAATTAAAAACATTATAAGACTTATAACAACTATTAATATGAATGTAAATTTTTTATAAATTCTATATTTCTTAACAAAGCTCTTATATTTCATAATATCATTAGTGTCAATTTTGACTATATTAAACTTTAGACTTTTTAAAAATATAATAAATACTTTATATCTTAAAAAAATCAGCATTGAGACATCCATAAAATTAAAAATCCATCCATAAAAACATTTATGACATATATATATAAAATTATGTATATTTTAACATTTTTAATATAATTTATTTCATTCTTCAGTTAATGAAGCAATTACATCATCGTCATTAATTCACTATTTAATTTAGTCACTTATTACCTAAAAATTATAAATAAATTACTATGATGTAGGTAATCATTTTATATTTTTAAATAATATTTATATTTTAAGATATTCCTAATATTACCCTGTATTAAAAATACATTACCTATTAAAAACATGCTTGTTCCAAAATTTTCTTTCTCTTTGAATATAATATTATAAATTTCTTACTCACACACAAGTGGATTCTACATGGCATAGCTTTAGACCAAGGATTATTTTCATCGAAAAACACTAACACAATAAAATTTGGAAAAGTATTAAGGTGATTTTATATTATTTATTTTATTATTTATGCCTTTAATTACTCAATTTACCCTTAACCATGTTAATAAAAATATTTACTAAAGATAGTAATCATATTTTTCAAAAATGATTTTGATCCTATTAGATCATAATTTTTAATAATGATTACAATTTTTTATTAAATATTTTCAAATTAAAAATATAAAAGTGGATAAAATTGATTTTAAAAATATTCCTATTGTTAAAATGAGAAATCGAGATTATCATGTCAATCATTCAAAAGTTCATGTAGTTTTTATATACAATTTCAATAAAAAAATTATTATAATGGCCTGAATTAGATTAAATGGTATAAAATTAATATAATTATACTTTAAAAACAACTACAATTATAATATCACTATATAAATAAATAGTATTTAAATTTAGTTTTGAATTAAAATATAGTTATTTTCTATTCATAAAAAATGAATCTTATCAAAAAATCATCCAAATAAATTTTTATACTCCAATTTCAAATAAGAATTGTATTTTTTCTTATAGAACATATAAAAGTGTCAAAAAATACTTTTAATATGGTTTCACCATCAATAGGTGATCAAAATGTTTTTTTTTAATGTTTTTAAACATAAAACTAGATTTGTCATGTAAGATTTTGGAAAAAGTGTCTATTTAATTTAAAATAAAATTAATAAAAAATAAATTAATATATAATTAATAAATATTAAAAATACTTATTTTATCATTACATAGGTTATTACATTCAGGTTTAGTCAATTGACTAAAATAAAAAATAATAGTGTGTGAAAAATTAATCATGGTGGGAAAAAATAATCATGAAAAATCATTTATAATATGTTAAAATAATGTCTCATTATATGAATCATTATTTTTAACCTAATTCATTCCTGATCATTTCCAAAACATTATGATTTTATCTTATACATGGATATATCCCTAAGGTTCTTACTAAATATTTCTCATCCTAGTTTCCAATGGTAAACAAAACCATACTTTGATACCAACTATATCAACCAATTTTCTCAAATATAGATATTACAGCTTAATAGATTAATATTCATTGCATATAATTCTGATGCTTTCATTAATCTTTGTGGACTAGTATCTTTTGAAACATGGAAACAAAATAACTGGTTCATAAAACATCTATATCAGATCCCATTTATTTCGTCATAACTATAGTCCTTACTAAAATATCATACCTAATACATTTTTTTAAAACATAAGGGAAGAAAGTATATGAAAATGGTGATCAATGATGCTAATTAAGGGGGAAAAGGATAAATAAATGATCATATAAGTGTAAAATAAGTGAAAGAGTATAATAGCATGATATTAACATTTGAAAAATATATCCTACATATCTAATATCACAATATTAATTCATTGTATAAATCATGCTATTTCATACGACATTAATCATTTTGGTAATCAAATAAAATGAACAATTAAACCTAGAAATATCCATAGAACATTGTTTTGGGGCATACACATAGTCATATAAAATGATTTACATAATAGTAAAATATCATTTAAAATGATATCATAGTGGAATGAGTTCACTAAACAAACCATAATAGTATTAAATGTTCAATCCAAATACTATCATAGTGGAAATAGTCACCTAATCAACTAGGATCACGTCATATTCTAGTCCTATTTATTTCATGAGACATCTATCTTTATCCAACAAATTTGAGGGATATATAGTTCCCACAACTAACAAAATTAAATATATAAAAATGTTCCCAAAATATTATACACCATTAATAATATCATAACCCATGAAAATAAATTTGGTTTTTAATCATTTTATCATAACCTAACCTATGAAAAAAGAGCAGGATTTGATAATCATTTTACCATTTCATCAAAGAATGACCCCTAGAAAAGAAAATGGTTTCATAAATATTGTTTCACCATATACATAAACATTTTAGAGAAAAATAATTATCATATAATTGGGGCATATCCCAAAAAATTATATGTTAAGTTAATGGATTTATTTTTTATGAATAGAAATAAAAATAAACTATCATTAAAACATTCTTCAGTAAAATATCAATTCCATTTTGATGTCATTAATTAAAAAAAATGCGTAAATATGGGGAATAATTTTTTTCTCATGTAAACATTGTAAAATTTTAATTTTAGCTTAAATTAAAAACTAACTCATGATTTATGTGAAATATTTCCATGCTACAGAAGTTAAAAAACATTTCATCCATAATTTATTTTGAAAAAGCACAAAGTAACTCTTTTGAAAAATTATAAACATATTCCCCTAAAAACATTTGGAAAAAAATATAATATATGATAAAATTTCATTAAAATTTCATATGGAAAAAGTTAAAACTATATTTGGATTTTTTAAGAAAACATGGATATGGAATAAAAATGTTTTTTGACCGACAGGAGAAATGCCGTCAATTTTCCTTAAAAAAATATTTTCAGCCTCTTGAGTACTTATCGAGAGGGTAAAGAAATAAAAACATGTTTTGTAAATCAATAACTATATAGGAATAAAATACATTACTTTCTTGAGATATAGATCATAATAATTCATTATTGGAAGCTCAGTCATAAACAATCAAGATAAATAATGAGATTGTAATATAAAACCCTTACATCGATTTTTCCTTGCTTTGAAAGCTCTCTAAAATCCTGTATAATAAATTATAATTTTTTATACATATATAAAATAGTTATTTATATTTTTATAATTTCATATATGATTCATTTATAACATTTCAATACTCCATTTTATCAATAATTGTTTACTAACATCATTATTTCAAGGTGTTCACTATTTCATTTATCGTGAGTATTTTATCTTAGTAGTTCTGGTCCTTTTATATTTATCTTGGTTCCATCATCTTATGAATATAAATAATGATAAAAATTTAATATATTTTCATTATATGTATATATATAGAGTCATATATGAAACGTAGATATAGAAAATTGATTTACATCATTCATGGAGATGATAGGTTATACTAATGTATGAATATTATTTTCATTTCTCAATGGATATAATGAATGATTGGTAAATATTAATTAACCTTTAGAGGAAAATTATTATATAATACATATAATATATATTCCTAAAATATATCTATATTACCATCTATGTATAATATTAATGAAAGATGAACCACGTCACTTCATAGAAGTTGTAGTCCTCGCGTACTCACGAGCAGCATTATCATTTCCTAAATAATTTGATGGTAAGATGATAGATGTGATTTTATAATTAAATAATTTAAATTTTTAAAAAAGTATGATATATAAATATTATAACCATCATAATACCTATCCTTAAAAATTATGTTGATGAAAAATGATTTGTATTGTTACATGGAGATGATATGTCATACGTACGCATGAATGATAATTTGACTTCTCATTTGATGAGAAAGCTGATCTATAAAAGTTTTTTCATAATAATAAAATTTTAGAGTATTTAAGAAACTGTAGTTTTTATTTAATTGTAAATATCATATTTTTAGAAGAGTTAAATAATATAAGAAAATAGGGAAACCAGCTAAGAGGTTCACCTCTTCATTGAAACGACTACTTTAGTTATCTTCTAAAGGACTCTATAGTGGGACTTTCGGGAAGTTAAAATTAAATAATATGTATCATCAGAAGTGGATAAGAAAATATGGTATAGGTTTTCAAGATATAAGGTTCAAATTGGTTTCAAAAAGTGAGGGAGGATGTTCTATTGTATAATTGTCGTCAGAGGAAAATTTGGACTTTCCAAAAAGAATAAATTTTAATAAATGTATTCCCAAGAAAAATTACTCAAAAATTTATAGGGCTTTCAATACAAGTTATGATATGGTTTTAAAACAATCAAAATTGAATTTCTACACTTTTTGGTGTTATTTTAAACCTTTCCATTTTGATTCACCATCAGTTAACCAATATTATTTTTAACTATGATGCCAAATAATTTATTAGTAAAGTGTTAAAAAAATTTACTTATATGTTGAAAATTGGCCAATAAATGGAATTGTAGTTACATTTTGGAGTATATAAAAACCACCATGTATTATTTAATTATTTTCATAATTTTTATATAATTTAATAAAATATTATTTTGATAAAATATCTTTATTGTCAAGTTTAACAATATTCAATTAATTTGACTTAAAATAAATAAAGAAAAAGATTCAATTCAAATATAATAATTTTTCAAAACAATAGTAGGTCATATATAGATAAAAAATTCATGTAACATTTTAAATTACTACAATTAGATAGCATTATATATTTTTCAAATCATTTATTTTAGTCTTCACTAATTTATTAAATACAGTTTTGGTATTTTGTAAGAATATAAAATTATTATATAATACCAAATAATTATAAATAATTTAATATGATAAATATAATTTCATTATGCGAAAATTGAATATTAAAACTCATTCATAAATGTTTTAACCTATGTGAACACATAAAGGATATTTTAAACTATGAGAGATATTTTTAGCGTCAATTGATTTTAAAAATATATAAATCATTTTCACAGAAAGTGTCTATTAAAAAAATTAATTTCAAGACTAAGAAGATAAGGGATAAATTATATTCATTTATTAATATTTAAGTTGAAAAATTAATGTTTTATAACTTATTTTTAATCTAGATTTAAAAAATTTACCATTTATCTCGAAGATAAATTTTCTCATGGTTATGATTCAAATTAACCAAAAATAAAATAGGTATAATTACTAAATTTTAATAGCCTAATTATAAATATGTAATTAATTTTAAATAAAATTTTATCTTTAAATTAAGGAAAATAATTTTCAACAATTGTGCAAGATGAAGAAAAAACTTATTTTCAAAGAAAATATATTTTTAGCATAATTATAGATTAATTATTATCTAATGCATAAGAAAATATATTTTTTGAATATTTAAAGGATTTTATAAACTAAATAATATTTTTTTTAATCATTCACCAATAGTGATTAATTTTATTTTTAGTAAAAAAATCATGCATAAATATGATTTTTCAAAAAAAAAATCAATTTTATTTTCAAATAATATTTATCTTTAATTATAATTAATTAATTACTAATGAATTCATTTTATAAATGTGTATTCAATTTATTTTTAAAATAATTTTTATTAATATTCATACACAAATATGCAATGGATATTTGATAATGAACACATATTATTTTAGTAATGTAATATGGTTTATCTAAATTTGTTATTACATGTAACGTAGGCTATTGAATAATTAAAATTATTTAAAGAAACATATTTCATAATGTATTGGTATGTCACATTCTACCCCCTTGAATAATTAATTTAACCATTGAAATTTATCACTATTATACAAATTGATTAAGACACTTATACGTCATCACATCCTTAATTTCCCACTTAGTTTCTTCTAATTGGTGGTTTCACTACAAAACATTGACCTACTGAATGGAATTATTAAATATAAGTCTCTCTCCTAGATCTAGAATCTCTATCGATTGGGATTCCTAATTTTTATTTTCTTCTTATAGTTTGAAATTTGAGTTTACTACATATAATGAATCAATAATATGCTTTCTCATGAGAGAGACAAAGAACACAACGTGAACATGAGAGTGATTTTGTGGAATATACAATCGATAGTCTTCCATCCTGATATGCTCTTGAATTTCTAAATGATAGATATTAATAGGGAATAATATTCCCTTATTTCCAAATCATATAACCATCTTCTATAGAGATATTCACTGGATTACCTTGTCACAAACATCAAAATATAGTTCGTTCTGATGAATTTTAATTCAAATTTTTGTTGAACATAAGATGTTATTATGAACTATTGAATGTCTCTGACCATCTATACCATTTGATCAGGTATATCAGGTCTCAATAAATATATTTCATTAACAGCATCCCAACACATTGGCTTTTTTCAATTCCTTGGATAGAGGTCATTATAATGTTTCATCTCAACACTATTGTAAAAGCTATTATTGTAAGAAAATGACACTAATGGAATTTGATGGCACAAACCACATTTTAAATCCATATAAAAAGTTCCTGAAACAACTTTTAGAGTTTTAATGGTCGTCTTAGACTTACCATCAGTATGAGGATGAAAAGAAGTATTGAAACAAAAATCTATATCAATATCCTTCATAAAAATTCTCCAAATCATTAATGTAACCCTTGGATAGTTTTTAGATAAAATTTACAATGATACATCATGAAATCATATTTCTTCCTTAAGGTATAACCATGTAATTTTATAAATAAATAAATCTTATCCAATGTAAATGAAGTGGGATGACTTTTTATGTTGATTGATTAAAACCCAAATAGCATTATCCCTTTTAAATGTTTTTTGGGTTATGGTTATAAAATCCAGGTGCGGTTTTTTCTATTTCCCTTACTGTATGGGTTATGGATATAACATCACCCTTAGACACATATCTATCAGTATTAACTTTATAACATAAAAATGATTGAGAAGTATACACCTGAATATATCTCTTTATACCATCCCAGAAAAAATACTCTTTAAAATCATTATACATATTTTTATTTCCAAGATAAATAAGGAATGAAGAAATATAATCCTCAACTAACAACTCCTTCAAATCATGAATGGATTGAATAGATATTTGGTTTCTAAATATTATTATTTTAACAATAAATGCTTAATTAAGTAGAATTCATCACCTACTTTTCTATCTATGTATCTTCATTCTACAGCTCTTAAATAATCACTTCAATAGATAGTTTAACACTCAATTCAGCCAAATAATATTTCTTCCCTTTATTTAGTTTATTGATCTAATTCCTTCTTAAATCTAAAAATATTTGTTTTTTTGGGATATTCAACATAGATAATATTTCATGAAGTTTTCAACTCATAGCATCTACCACCTTGTTCACTATCCTAAGTTTGTAATGTATTGAGACTTTATAATATCAATCAATCATGTAATTTTTTATTTATGGAAAATGAAAGAGTACCAGAAAAAAGGATCCACATGGAAAGTCCAGTATATGGGGGAGACTCATGGGGGCCTAAAATATTGGAGATGTAGAGAATCTCATCTAATGATATTGATACCTTCTGGTTTCAAACAGTTCAAGTCATGAAAAAATAAACACTCCTGACCAATAATGTACATCGAATCTTGGTAGTCTGTAGCTTTGTTACCTTCCCACCATGTATGAGAATATTTTATATCAACATCGTTGATTTTTTCATCTTCTAATTATATAAGATAAAGACGAAGAAATTATTCCTCTCCCATGTATTACATTATGTAAGATCAAATAATTTGTTACCGATTCAGTGATCTTAATAATCATTTTTATATTTATATTTAGCCTTTTCAGAATAGCCATTTCTTCAGCCTAGAGTGAAGTAACCTTACCCATCCTAATAGAAAATTCTAGAATGGTAAACCTGTAGCTTTCACGGATGATACCCCCTCCTAAAATCAAACCAGAAATACATGATCCATTATTGTTAATTTTCATAATCTTTGGAGGCGGTGCCAACTGACTGATTAACCCAGATAAAGGAAAACATCCTAAATAGGAATTGTGAGGGATAAAAAATAATCTCTTTAAGGAAGGCGACTACCTCTAATTTCATAATCCTTTGATGATATCAATGAGAAAATTATTATCCGTACATATAATAACCCATTTGTTTGAGACTATTCTCTCATAAATCCTCTTATTTCATTCCTGCCAAAGGCACTAGCAACCATCATGTAATATCATTATATGTTCCACTCATTCAACACCTCCAATTCCTGATATATGTTACTAACAATCAAGAAAATAGAGTTCATCAATGAATGAAGAAGAAAAAATAATGAATTCACCCAAATAATACCATACCTAATTAGCCCATTCACTTTCAAATAAGATGTTGTCTGAGATTTCTTCTTTATGTCTCTTGATGAAGAAAAATTGGATACATTACAAATCCCACACTATTTCACATTTTCACATGTAGGGGATATTGTTATTACAGATCCTCCAATACATGAAGTTATACATTATGGTAATTGACATAACCTGTTGGATATTGTTATACCAATTACATGGATCCTGTAGTGTAATGATCCTTCGGTATTCTCTCATGGTAAAGGATACCAATGAAGGAGTAAAGACATATTTATCTTTTCTTGAGGATAACATGATGAGGTTGAAAATGGTATGTTGTTCCTTGTCCAAGAATACATTAGTAATAGCAAGGTACTGGTGGGGTTACTTAATGTATATGTTCATAGAAGAACATCTCGGATACCCAATTATTTCTCCCTGCTATTTGGGGTGATAGAACAAGATATCACCCTTACCAATAATCCAATGAAAATACGGCCTAAGGGTATCAACAGTTTAACCAATATCTATCCAGAAATGATTTGCATGTCTGTCCCAAAAATCTATGTCAACAACAGAGTTACCATGCTTGGTTCTTCCTTATAATGTGAGGAATTCTGAAACCTCACATTCCAGATTTGGATGAATTCACATAAGATTCTCTTCAAGGCTATGAACATTAATACCACTTTTATTCACCAGATGAGCCATCCAACCCCATGAAACCAATTTTCTCTTTACCTAGTTCTTAGGATCCCATATGAAGTAATCTAGAATTCTATCAATGTTTTTGATAACACCCTTTGTGACTTTGACAGATGAGAGGGCACGAATAGGTTTTGTTAGGAGCACACTATTAACAAGCATTATTATTTCTCCAAATGATAGGTAGTTGTTTTCTAGTTAATAACCAGAGCCATTATCCAGCTAATAAAAGTGTCGAAGTCCCTAATCTAAAGCCTCGTAGAAGATAGGCGAGACCCTAGATAATCCATGGGAAAGGTCCCTTTCTCATTGTCAAAAATATGACCCACAGAAGATATCCGGTGTGATATACGGTTGTTGGATATATAGAAACATATTTTATTCTTGTTAATCACTTGTACACTCATATAGAAATACTCATCCAAAATCTTTTTCAAACCTCGCAATGATATACTCAAATAATTCATGAAAATAATGGTGTCATCAGCAAACCTAACATGAGATGCTGAAGGCGAGCACAACCTACACCGATATGGATTAATAACACCATTACTCCTGCTTATATTAATAATTTGACTGAGAATATCATGTACAATGATAAAATTACTTAGAGATATTGGATCCCACTACCAAATACCTCTAGTTGATTTAATGAAACCATAGGTTTTCTCCATAGAAGAAACTACCATCCATGAAGAACAATAGTAGTGAAAAATTAAATCAATGTTCCTGGAAGAAAGGCTCATACCTACCAAAAAATTATTAACAAAACTCCATTCCACAAAATCCTAATATTTATTCATGTTGATTTTAATTTCCACATTAGAAACCTGGGTTTTGATGCTAATATCCCTGAATATTTCCTAGGCCAATGATATATCCCCTAGATATAAAACCCATCACAAACATAAGTTGATCTAGAGAGATCCCCCCAGGTAGATGCATAGACAGCTAAGAAATGATAATACTAGAAAGGATCATATAAGGAACATTACACATACTTACTAGATTATAATGAATAATAGATGTGTGGTTTTTGGATTTGGGAATGAGAACCATAGTGCTGGCATAAGCAGTACAAGGGAACATCCCACCCCTAAAAAAATGATGCATCACATCAATGATATCAACCTTAATGACCTCCCACAAGGATCTATAGAAAGACGTAGGAAAAATGTTTGGGCTAGCATCACTATCTAGATTGAGTTTCATCATCGCAACAAGGATATCTTTCTACATAGGAATGGACCCCATCTAATAATTATCACCAGGTGAAGCACAGTGTGAGATTACTCAAAAAGATCTGTGGGCTCTCTCAGATATCTGTTAGGTATCTTAACATTAGTACCAACAAGATGATATCTAAGGTAGGAATTACCTGGGGTCCCAACAATTTCCCTGTCATCATTAAAAGAAACATCATCAATTATGATATTTAGTTTAATTAAGCTTTTCCTTTCCTTAATATAAGTATGAAAATATGTTTTTTATAACTCTTTTTTTATCCAGTTCAGTATGAGTGAAAATTAAATTTAGACTTTTGTGAGAATTATATATGTCACTAATTTCTAAAAATAGATCATATTTATATATATTTAATAAAAATAATAGTTTAGATAACTCCAAATCAGGTGTGGGGTAATTTTCCACAAAATCATTTAATTTTCAGAAGGCATAAGATATAGCCATGACATTCTTCATGAGGATTCAAACAAGACCCTTATTTGATGACTCACTATAGATTAAAACATCTTCTCCACATTCAGGTAGTTTGAGAACAAGTTTTCTTACTATCCTTTTCAATAATATTGTAATACATTCCCCACATTCATTTATTCTAAGGAGTTCGGATCTATTCCCAGTAATATTTCATAGTGGATTTGTTATCCATGAATAAATTTCCACATTGAATTTAAAATATCCACACAAACAAAAAATTATTGACCCTAGTAATAGTGTTTGGTCTGGTCCAATTTTCAATAATTCATATCTTTTAAGGGAATATCGATATATTATCACATGATATTAAATTAAACAATAATTAAACTTTCTGAAGTCATAAGTATCGCTTGAAAATTTTTACAAAAATATTATCCTTCTTTAGAGTCATCAACAAGATCCTCAAATTTTGTTCATGATATTTATTTTTCATTGAATATATAATAATATCTTCTATAAAGACTAAAAAACTAATCAAGGTAATGTCTTAAGACACTATTACATTAATTGATAATGAAATTAGGGGATTTAGTAAGACTAAATTGAATCACTCTGAGTTCGTATTGTTCATACCATGTATTGAAATTTGTATTCAGTATATACTCCTTCTTGGTCCTCAATTGATGATATATATAAGGAAGATCAATCGTGGTAAATTATTAATCTATATATAGTAGAACAAATAAGTCATCAGTACTGGGTAGAAGATACATTTTTTGGATAGTGATCTTTTAATGTTCTCAATAATCAATACATATTTTTATTGATCCATATTTCTTTTTAATTTGCATAAGAGGTTAGGCCTAATGGGACACAATCTACCAAATTAATCCTTTATCAGGATTCTTCTAGAGTTAATTATTATTTTTTTAATCAAACAATGCTATTTTATATAGAGTCTTGGAAATAGGTGAAGCATTGAGTATGAGTTCTATAAAAAGATCAACATAATTATTTTGTGGAAGAAGATGAAAATTTTTATGAAAAAAATAAATAAAATAATTCAAAATAGTAATATCTTGGATGTTAAGTTTCTACCCGTCCATATGATATAAATATCCTATATAAATAGGAATCATTACCCATATTATGGATGTAATTTCCATTGGATGTTCATTTTTTACCTCACACTAATTGGAAATCAGTGGCTGGTTCAGAATATCAAACATCACTTCCCTTACTCGGAATCTAAGTTGGGATTCATTGGAAGAAATGTAATTCATTCATAAAGTAACATCTAATTCAACTAGATGATGAATTTAATGATTTTCCAGAAACTCATACCCAAAAATACAACTATAGAAGTATCAAATACTTGTGATGTGATTATTGTTCCATTATGGGTTATTAGTGATAACCCAGTATCTAATTATTGAGCGGTACAATAATACCAATATAAAATTAATTACATATAAAATAGTGGGTAGATATAGAATCAAATAAGATATTAGTAGTTATAGAGTGGATGGTATGTGTACCTTTTACCATGTACTTATCATAACACTTATTAAAAATACTGATTTCATGATATTTCACTCTGTATTCTAGAATAAGAGGTTGTTTTGTATCTATCGTCATCATTAAACATAATATTTGGGTATTTGTTAACACAATTACCATAATCTGTGCATTTAAAACACTATACTATGTGTGGTGTATTCTGTGGAAATTTCTCTATATCTGTATCAAGATATAACTTTTTCCCATGAATTCTATATTTTATTTCTCGATAACCTTCATTAATATATTAGAAATATTTACCAGTTCCCTTTAAATAATTTACCCCAAGTTTCCTTCTACACTAAAATAAATAATGATGATTTTTCTTATTCTATATATGTTTTTTAGAATTGAATTTGAATTCCATTTTTTTTTCATTTCAAATCCTTGAGATTTATTTGTAAATCCAATATCATTATCCGCCTTGAGATTACATATAACATTTTCTTCATAGATACTGATGTCCCTTATTCCCAACACACATTGAATAAATTTTTTAATCCATTAAAGAATTGGTCAACCTTAAATTAAATTTGTATGGTAATACAAAATGTATACCTTTTATGTCTTGTGAATTTTTTCCTATAAAAATTAATTGATTTGTAATCCTTTATCTTTATCTTAATGTAGCCTTTCACTATTTTCATATAAAGAATATACAAACACTAATTATAAAATTATAATATATTAAACACATCCCACTCCATATATTCAATTAATTTTTATTCTACATTGTTCTGGTTAAGATTCCACAACTAATCTGATTCACTATTCAAATGATAAACAACCAAAATAAATTTCTCTTGTTCTGAAAATTTTATTCATTAAAATATCTTTTCAATATTACCAATCTTTTGATCGGTGACTATTGGATCACTGAGCTCACAAAAATTCTATGGAAATTTCCACATGAATGATTGAACATGAAAATTTTCAATCCACTGATAATTTGGAATCTCAATAAGAATCATATTTTTATAATGATGTTTTAGAATAAGAAAAATATTTTTCATTCCAACTCCTATTACATTTGGTTTCTCTAGAGGAAAATCAACACATAGTTCTTCACATTTATAATTAAAATGATTATTTCATAATACATCCATATAAAAAACAAACAAAATTATTATTTGAACACAAATAATCATTTTTGGAAACTAAGTAATCATAAAAAAACATTTATAGGATTTATAAATAGTGGTAAATTATTTTATGACTCTTTATTTTAAAACAATGTCATTCATGATCATTATAAAAACATTAAGATGTTATCCTATACATAGACATATCCCTAGGTTTATTTCTAAAGGTAACTCATCATGTTTACAAAATTCAAACTAAACCTTTACCTATTACAAAAAATAGAGATCTATATTTTTCATATATAAATATTACATATTAATAAATGAATATTCATTCCATAACACATTGATCTAATCCATAATTGTTTAGGTATGGTATATTCGGAATCATTAAACAAATAGAAATTCAGTTGAAAAAATTTCTGCATCATCTTACACATATTTCATCATAAATAGAACTCATATGAGGCATATCATAGATAATATATTTTTTTATAACTTGGGGAATGGAAACGTCAAAAATAGTGAGCTCAGATGATCAGTAAGGGGGGAAATGGATATATCAATGATCATATAATTTTAAAAAGATTGCAATAGTATGATCATAACATTTAAAAACCATGCCCTAAATATGAAATATCATAATGTTATTCCATGGAATAAATAATAGTAGTTTATAAGACATGTATCATAATGGAATCAAATAACATGAACCATGAAATCATAACACAATAATAAGACATTGAATTTTTTATACAGAAAAGCATGAAAAATCCATCCTTTCTTATCATGGATCATTTAAAAGGTTATCATTATGTATTGTGTTCCCTCCCCAAACCATCATAGTAGTCAAGGTTCACTCCCCAAATTATCATAGTGAACATAATCCCTTACTAAACAAATTTCACTATTTCTACCGTATTTATCTCATGAGATATCAATCCTTACCTAATTCATTGGAGGACGATATAGGTCCCAATTTTCACATAATTGAAATAACATATATGTGTTCAATAAGATCATAAACCATTCATCATATCAGAACCCGAGAAGATAAATGGGTTTCATAAAAATGTCATCATAACATTACCAATGGAAAAAGAATTGGTCTCTTAAACGTTTCATCATTTCATCACAATATAACCCGTGGAAATGAAATGGGTTTCATAAATTCTTTTTATCATATTCAAAAACAATCCAAAGATAAAATATGTATGTTATACCTAGATTATATCCCCAATAAATCATATGTGAAATCAATATTTTTTTATAAATAGGAATACCATTAAATGATCATTAAAACATTGAAGAGGAAAATAACCATTCCATTTTTAAGTCACCAGATAAAAAAATAATGGAAAACATTTTCTTTGAAAATAACAATACAATAATTAAAGGAATCCTCGGATAAATATTATTCACGATGGTGGTAAAATAAAATTTTTTGTATGTGTTAAAAAAATCCCTTCTATACTTCTGTTCAAAAAGTTACAAAGTGGTTTATTTGGAAAAAAATATTATTTTCAATATATTTTCTAAAAAATAAAAACTGGGTAAAAATTACATTTAAAATAATATGATAATCATAATATACATCTTGTAAACATAATTATAAATCCATGATATAAAAGAAAAATGGTTTTCAACTAAAGAGATATATGAAATTGATTTTATCTAAAACCATATTTTCAGTATCTTCAATACCTGAGGTGAGTGAAATGAAAAAAATTATATATATTTATTCAAAATAAATTTAGGAGAATAAATATCATTAATTTATTTAGATATAGATCATAATATTTCACCATTATAAACGTAATCATAAATAATCTTGAAAAATAAGGAGATTTTATCATAAAACCCTTAACTTTAGTTTTTCATAATTCAAATCCCTCAACCCACCTATATAATAAATATTAATTTATTATAATACTATACCTAAGTAATGTTTATAATTATAATATCATATATTATCCCTGTATAAATTTTTAATGCATAATTTTATCAAACATTTTCCATTAAAATCACTTTTTGGGTCTCAACAATTCTCTTTATCATGATAATTTCAATTAAATAGTTCTAATATTTGTAAATTTATCTTGGTTTCATCATATCCAGAATATTTATTATGATGTAAATATCATACATATTAATTATATACATATTTAAATCTGTATTTAAATACTATTCATACCAAAATGATTTACACAATATTTGGAGATGGTAGGTCATACGTACCCAAGAACATTGTTTTCATTTTTAAACGGATTGATCAAGATAAATTAATATATATAAAATCAAAATTCATTAATAATTATTATATCATATATATCAAATATAATTATATAATTTATCCTCTTTTCCATACAATTTAAAAACACATGAAAAAAATTATATCACATCATGGAGGTGGCGGTGCACACATAAGCTCGAGCGACGTTATCATTTCCTGAAGGATTTCATGGTAAGAAGATAGATTTGTGATTATAATTAATTAAATATAATTATGTTGAATATATCATATATAAAATTTTAACACACCAACAAACCCATCTTTAATATATGAAAAGGAAAAGAAGATCTTATCATGATATAGATTAAGTAAACCATAGTTACTCACAAGTTATATATTCACCTCATATTTAATGGGAAGAGGGTGTATAGTTTCATTCATATAATAAAAAATTTAACCATTATTAGTATAATAATAATATTTTTAAGTTAAATACAATAAATTTTGGTTTGGTACATACCAGTATAAAATAAATTCATCACTTGAGGTAATTACCAATTCATTAAAACTAATCTTCTAGATGTCATATAAATGGATCAAGGGTTGGTTTTTTGGAATGAAGAAAACCTCAATAAAATGTCTATTGAAGTTGATTATAGAAACTTCTAGGGTTTTTTGATCTATAATTCTCAATGTAGTGTGAAATAGTGAGGGAGAAGGTGCTCATTTATAATTGAGGTGAGAGGAACTTTTGGAAGTTTTCTAAATATAAATTTAATCTAAAAAACATACCACAAAATGGATATTGACTCAAAGATAAATTAGTTTATGGTTATAATACCATCAAAAAATAAAATTAATACATTTTTTCTGTATGTCCCCAGCCTTAAACCTTACATAATCTTGAGTTATTACAAGATTACACATTGATGATCTTTTCGGGTTTAGAGTTTTAGAGAATTAGATCATAAAACATGCATTACATTCCACATATAAACAAAGTGGTTACATAAAGATAGTATTCTTCTTTCCCATCAATGGAAACATATCTAAAATAAAACATGGATTCTTTCTTGACACTTCCTTGACACTATCATCATATCATGTACCTTTCCCTTGACCTGTAAAAAACATTTCAAAAAACATGGGATGAGCATAAAAAGCTCAGTAAGGGATATAAAAATATTGAAAGGAAACATGGGTACATATATACATAAGAATGAAACCATACTTTACCCATAAAACATAATCACTTTAACATACCTCATCAAATCATGAATAAATCATAGAAATCATAAGACATAAAGGTAACTTGAGGCATTCATAACATTCTTACGTAGGGAGTAACCCTCTTGGTTACGTTTGGAATACCCATCACAGTACATTCCCTAAATCTCTTCGGAGAAACCTTAACATTTCACTCCTTTGCGTTACCCAATGCATTGGAGAGCTATATCGGGCTTACCCGCCCTTAGTTTATCACGAAACCACCCGTCTTCATAACAATGCCCAAGAACCATAACATAATCGTATCACATAAAACATATATAAAGGAAACATAACATTTCCACATTTCAATCACAAGATATCAATAAAACACCTTGATATAATAAAAACATTATGAAAACCATTTTCAATACCAAAATAAAAGAAAAGTAAAATAGGGTATTTATTTTTCTTTAAAAAACGGTATGGCTTGTAGAGGAAGCCGAACCTCAAATAATGGTCACGGTGGAGGAGAAGTCGTTGTCGCCGCATATGTACGACAAAAACATTCCCTTTTTTCATTTAGTAAAACGCTTCATATAAAAAATATTACTTTTGGATAAACGTAAAAGTCAAAGGGGTTTATACACCGTATAAAATAAGGTTGTGTATAAAACAAAATATGCCTCAATGAAAGGAGATTGAGACGAAGTCCCATACCTCGAGTCCGACTTGACTCGATCATTCTTTAATGTCCGGAATAATAAAATTGAGTTAATTTCTACTTTCTTAAGAACCTTTTTCAAGTTCATTATTCTTTTTATATCACTTATTTCAATGTCAACAACACTATGTAATTATTTAAGTTAATAACGGTCGTTTTAACGATCATTGGTACTTGAATCAAAAATAAAACCTTTATAATTACAAGTTGTTCATGTATCCATTATATCCAGAATTATAATCATGATGTATATATCATATATATCAAGTATATACATGAATTTATAATATTACATAATCATTTATAGGTAAGAAATGAAATGCACCGTTCATGGAGACGGTAAGCCGTATGTACGCATGAACGCTACTTTCATTTCTATTTCATATTTTATAGAATGGAATCATAATGATATAATGGTATATTATAATTAAAGTATAATATAATATATAATATCATAGTTCCATCCTTTATACGTCCCACATATGGTATTTAATGAATCAAATCAATTTGAGGGGGCGGTAGTCTGCACTTCCTTAAATGAAGATATCTCGTTTACCCATAATGGAAACCATAAAGGTATTAACAAAATGAAAATTACAGAAGATTAAGGAAAACATAAAAATATTATATATCATATATAAATATAGTGACATCTTAATGGCCACCTTTTAAGATGTTAAAAGAATGTTGAACATTCATCGTTTCGGGATGCATAAATTCACCATCCACGGAAACAGTATGTCCTTTAACCATTAGATGTAGGTGTGTGTAATTTTACCTCAAATACTTCTTATAAAAACATCCTAGTATAATGAAGATACTGTATTTTTTGCAAAATAAATGAATAAAAAGAGTTTAGGGGGTTGGAGAAGCAAAATAAAACAAAAGGACTCAAGTGAAGACATTACCTTAAAATCGGGTAACTCCCTTTGGTTTGAGCTCAAAGGCTTCCTTGGGAAGACTTATGACCAAATTGAGGCTTCAAGGAGTAAGAGAGGGATGTGGAGAGACAAAATGGGCAGGGGTTGTCCGAGGCAAAGGCTTTGGGAGTGTGGGTAAGGAGGTAGAGTTGGGGGCCTTTTATAAGAGGAGAGGAGGGGCACTCTTGGAAAGTAATGAAATGTTGCTTTATTTTAGAATGAGTTTCGGATTTTAATGGTCCCACATTGATGTGTTTCGAGGATATGGTGATAAGGGTTCTAAATCCACCCATAAAATATGTTTTGGACATGTTTAGGTCTTAGATTTTACATTGTCTTTCCATTTTATTTAAATCCTTTATTAATGAGGTAATCGCTGCATCATCATGATGTCATAAATAATTTAATAAATTTAATGTCTAAAAATTATAAAATAAATATCATGATGTAGGAAATCATTTTATATTTCTAATGAATATTAATAGTTAAAAATATAATTTATGTACACAAAATTAAAAATATTTTACTTAGGTGATACATTCTTTGTGACATTTAACATTCTTTAAAAATAAAAAGATAAAAAAGTCACTTTCTCACAAAAGTGATTCCATGGGGCCCCCAAGTTTAGAACAAGGCATCTCATGGTCGTCCATTAGACAACCAGTAGACTTAGGAAACATTTTTTGGTCATTTTTTATTATTATGATATTATTTTATTATCTTTAACTACTCGATTACTCATTAATAAAGATAATTAAAGATAATTACCGTCATTACTATTCATAATGTCCTAAAACAAAAGAGTCTTGATTACATAATTTGGAACTTCTGATTCCAAATATTTAATCCATTTTACCAAATTCCAAACACAGAAATTGCAATAATTGATTTAAAAATAATTCCCTTTGTCAAAACAAATAGCGGGTTTTTTTGAAACAATATCTATGATAAGTTTGGCATTAGTTTATGCCCAATTCCAAAGTGAAATTAATCCTAATGACCACCATTATTAAATGGTAAAAATATATTCTAATTTAACTTTAAAACCAATTAAAAATATAATATAATCATATAAATAAAGTAGATTAAAAAGCAGTTTTGATGTAAAATGTAGTATTTTTCACTATTCATTAAAAAAATGAACATTGTCAGAAAAATACCAAAAAATCACACAAAGTAAATTTTGATGTCCCAATCATAAAGAATAAGTTTATTTTGATAAACATATCTTATAAAATTATCAAAAGATATATTTAAAAATGGTTTTCCATCAAAAGGCAGTAAAACAATCTTTTAAAAAAAATTAGTGTATTCCATGCTTAAGATTGGATTTATTTTCATTTTAAGCCTCTAAAACACTATCTAATTCATTAATAGACATAGATAAAAATATATATTATTCATTACTTACTTGGGATGTTACATCCTTCCCCCCTTTAGAAAATTGTGTCCCCGCAATTTATTTACTTATCGAATAAATGGGGGTACTTATCCCTCATTGCATTTTCAGATTCCCATGTTGCATCTTCCATCATGTGGTTTTTCCACAAAACCTTTACCTGATTAATCACCTTATTTCGTAACACTTTCTCCCTGTGGTCAAGAATCTGGACCGGTTGTTCCTCATAAGATAGGTTCTCTTCCAGCTGAACTACCTCTGGACTCAAAACATGAGATGGATCTGGCATATACTTTCTCAACAACGAAACGTGAAAAACATTGTGTACCTGAGATAAACTCGTAGGTAAAGCCACCTGGTATGCAACTGATCCAACTCTCTCCAGAATTTCATATGGTCCAATGAACCTTGGACTCATATTTCCTTTCTTACCAAATCTCATCACACTTTTCCATGGTGAGACTTTGAAAAAACATGATCACCTACCTCAAAAGTTAGATCCTTCCTCCAGTTGTCTGCATAACTCTTCTGCCTACTCTGAGCTGTTCTCATGTGTTTCTGAATCAGCTGAACTTTTTCTGCCATCTCTTCTACCAATTCTGGTCCCATAAACTTCCTTTACCCACTTCATCCTAGAAAGCTGGAGTTCGACATCGCTTCCCATATAACACCTTAAATGGTGCCATATGTATACTGGAATGAAAACTGTTATTATATGAAAATTCAACCAAAGAATGATGTTGGTCCCAACTTCCCTGATAATCCATCGAACAAGCTCGTAGCATATCCTCCAAGGTCTGAATTGTTTGTTCAGACATCCCATCTGATTGAGGATGAAATGTTGTGTAAAGACCCGTAAAATTCAAGGGGAATTTTTTCTTAATTTTCTTTAGAATTTTACAAGAGCGCGGTTTCAGACGGCACCTGATTCCGAGGCCCGGAGTGCCCGGAATTAATTTCCGAAGTTTGGCTCAGGTACGTTCAGTGAACGAATGAGCGGGAATTCCTAACTTTTGATCCGGTTCTCGGAATTGAAATCTGAGGGCAACGATGAACTTGCAGCGCCGATATTCGCTTAAAGAGACCTTTTCGGAAGTTGCGTTTGTTGCGGGTTGAAAGTTAGTTTTTGGGTTTTTAGATTAAGTTAAATAAAGTTTGTGAAATACAAAATTTATTTAAACATGTGGGTTAACTTCTCCCAAAGGAAGTTAGGTGTGGGACCCACACCCACTTAACCTCCTTTGAGAGGATTAAGTGTGGTGGGGCCCACACGAACCCTAAACTTTTCAAGTTCCCTAACTCCCCTCTCTCCCTCTTAAAGGCTTGTCAACTTAACTTCTATTTAATTATACAACTCATGTATATTAAATAAGTGAGTTTAATTTTGGAGTTATCCATTTTGAATTTCAAACCTTTGAAATTCTTTGTTATGTTTGTGATTAAATTAAGCTCTTCTCTCTTTTTGTTGGGTTAGAACTCTTTAGCCAACTTGAGAGTTTTTGAGAGCTCCTCCTTCTTCTTCTTCAACTTGACAAGGAACGCTCATGTTCCGACGAAGAACGCCGCTCCCCTCTTCTTCGTCTTCCATGTCAACGAAAGGGAACGCCACTTCTTCCTCGGACTCCCTTCGTCGACTTAAGAAGATTCGCCAACGACGTATCTCTTTGGGCGTATCTCTTCGTCATCGGATTTGACGAACGACGACCGCGACGCCCGACCCCCGCGACGTTGTCTTCCGCGGGACGTTGTCAAATCTTCGAACCTATACCCGAGGTAGGGGTTGTTGATTATTGTTTATTTTTTTTATTCTTGCTCGGGGTTCGCATGACTAGCGTAAGGATATTGAATATTTAATTTGTGTTTTAACATGAGGGGGCCGGACCGCATGAACACGACCGAACTCCCTCCTTCGTTCTTGGTGTTTTATTTTTGCGGATGAATCAAGGTGGCGTGGTGTCGTCGCACCACGCGGATATTCGTCGAATCTTTTTACGTGACGCTGTCGCGCGCGCGTCAGGGAAGAATCATCAAGAACACGACGCCGTCGCGCCGCGTTGAAGGAAATCAAGGCGCGGCGGAGGGGTACGGTGCCGTCGCACCGCGCCGGACGACGAACACAGCGGCCGGTTCCGGGCCGCGGCGGGACGAGGAGACCGGCGGCCGGGCCGCCGGCATCGGAAGCTGAAGAGGGGACCGGATTTTCCGGTCCTGTTGTAGAAAACCGGCCGGCCAGTTGGCCGGCCGAATGGTAATAAACCGAGGGAAATTAATCCCCCGGCCAGCACAAAACCCCCCTCATTTAAGAGGGGGGTGGTTTCTTTTGGGGGGGCAGGCAGCCCCCCGGTTTATTTTAGCTGGCCCCCGCAAGGGGGGGCCGTTTTTCCACAAGGCGCGGCATTATGCCATGCCGCCGCCTCCAAGAAAGCGGGGGCTTTGCCCCCCGCATGCCACCTCCGTGCGGTGCCAGGCAGCCGCGCCGCCAGGCTGCGGCGCCGCCGCCGCCTGGCCGCCACGCCGCCGGCCGGCCGGCCGGGCCGGGTTCAGCGGACCGGGTCGGTCCGACCCGGTTCGGTTCGGATCCGGGACGGGTCGACCTGGGTCGGGTTGGCCCGGTTCGGGTCAGACCAAGGGGGGGTCGGGCCGGGTCGACCCGGACCCGGACCCCCCGTTTCGAATCAGATTCGGCCTTTTGGCCATATCTTGAGCCACGGACCTCTGATTGACGAACCGTCTGCGCCAACGCGATCCTTGGATCGAGACGGTCGTTTCGGTATATCGCACTCAAGGTTTCGGATTACTTTGAGTTCGGCCGGGTTGGTTCGTTCACGAAACCAACCGGACCTTCGGAGCGGAAACGCTCATATCTTGAGCTACGGACGTCCGATTGACGTGTCGTCCGCTGTGTTGTGTTCCTCTTAGTGAGACGGATCTATTGGCATACTCCGCCCAAGGTTTGGACGTAGGTGGAGTACGGTCGGGTTGGTTTTGCCTTAAAAACCAACCGGGCCCCGGAGACGAAAATGCCAATAACTCTCAGACCGGGCGTCCGATCGACGCGCCGTCTGTTGCGTTGAGTTCCTGTTGATGATACGGAACTTTTGGATACATCAACTCTGGACTTTGTGATAGTTGATGTATCAGCCTCTCGGCTCGTGGAGCGGACCCTCCGATCGAGCTTGCTGTGTGCGGGAACCCTAGTGCTGGCTGCGACTGTTACTGTGACTACTACTGCTACTACTGCTACTGTGACTGCGACGACGACAGTACAGAGATCCTATGTGGATTCGACAACGACGACTACAACACTCAGCGATCCTACGTGGATCAGTGCTACAGGTCCTGTGTGGGCCCGATCCTGTGTGGATTCGACGACGACGACTACAGCACTCAGCGATCCTACGTGGATCAGTGCTACAGGTCATGTGTGGGCCTGATCCTGTGTGGGTCTGATCCTGTGTGGGTCCTTGCGCTCAGCGGTACTGTGTGAACCAGCGCCTACAGGTCCTGTGTGGGCCCGATCCTGTGTGGGTCTTTGCGGGGGTTAGTTACCTAACGATCCTTCGTGGGTCCGACGATTAGATGGATCAGAGATCATCTTTATCGTCCTTTGAAGAAGTATACCTGTGTGAGCTGAATCCTTTTTCTTTCCTGTGTGGATTGTGTTGTGCAATCCTGTGTGGATTACGTTTTGCTTTCCTGTGTGGAATACGTATACTTTCCTGTGTGGACTGAGTTATACTTGGGCTCGGAGGTTGGAGCGTATTTGAATTAATGACTTAGGTATATGTATGGGCATATACCTAAGCAGTGTCGGTTGTTACTTCGTGATTGTACCTTTCTTCGTGGTTTATCCTTTGTGGATTTGAGAGACCTTCCGGGGTCTCGGGGTCCCTACTGAGTAGCTTATACTCACCCCTGCACGGGCTTTGCCCGCACTACGTTGTGTTGGTTGCAGACGACGGACAGCGTTGACCTTAGCTGAGGCTTGCAGAGCGGGACGGTACCCGGAGGTGGACCACAGGGCGGGACGTGCTCGGAGCGGACGGCGGGACCCGTGGAGCAGAGGAGCTATCTGTACCCACCCTTCAGGTGGGATTTCTAGTGGACAGCTCGGTGTAGCGGCTTTTACTTTTCAGTTGCTGTTTTCCCTTTCGAGTTGTACTTTACTTTCAGTTTGGGTTTGTATACTGGCCCATTTACTTTTCCGTACATTCAGTTGTACTCTGCTTTTGCTTAGTGTTTACTTTCCGCTTGCTTACTCTGTGGTGTTTGTTTACTTTACAAAGGCAATGCCTTCCCTTTTTACCGGGATTTACGCCTTGGTGCTAGTCGCCAGCCCCTGGCCTATGGAAGGCAGGCTTGGGGTAGTCACGGCACGGACCCCGAGGGCGGGTTGTGACAAATTGGTATCAGAGGAGTTCGGTTCTACCGCGAACTCTGATCTTTTCTATGTGAAGAAATAATGTTTAGCGTATTGAGTGTGGTTATCAGTCCAGGGAGTCCAGTGTTGGTGCGACGGCCGACGTATCCGTACACCAGGACCCTGAATTCTGATTTCCGACTTAATGCGCGAAAACATTGATTGCGTGTGTGTTTCAAAGTTTTCTTTGTGATTTCCTTGTGTCATCTCACCAGGTATACTGTTGACCGTGGCGCACCTGTTCCCTTTTCAGGATGGACCCACGACGGCAGCCAGCTAGGGTTCCGAGAGTTGAGCGTGATGACAGCCCACCGAGCGACGAGGCCTCGGTGCAGGGCCCTTTGTCAGCAGTGGCACCGGTGGTGGCACTACCCGCCGAGCCCCCGATACTTCCAGCACCAGCCGCTGACGATGCACGTCGCCTCAGCGCACTGCATGAGTTTCAGCGCCAGCGACCACCCAGGTTTCGCGGGGAGACGGATCCCCAGGCAGCAGAGGACTGGCTGGAGGCTGTGGTACGAGGGTTTAGGCTAGTGAGGACACCAGCAGACCTCATGGTGATCCTCGCTACGAGCCTACTACAGGCAGCAGCAGGACGATGGTGGAGCTTGATGCTCCAGGTGCACGATGAGGCATCTCTACTTTGGACGGACTTTGAGAGCCTCTTCCGCTCGGAGTTCGTCCCAGCCACCCTTCGTGCGGTGCGTATCCAGGAGCTTCTACAACTGCGGCAGGGCAGCATGACGGTCGCTCTGTACTCGGCGAGATTTACCGATCTCTCGCGCTACTCGACCGACATGGTACGGGACCCATTCTTCCGGGCCCGGACCTTCGAGCAGGGTTTGAGACACGAGATCAGGGCATCGCTGATCTCCCTCAGCATACCGACTCAGACAGGAGTACTGGAGCGGGCCCTTCTGATCGAGAGCTTCCTTGCTGAGTCTATACCAGCACAGCGACCCACCGCAGGGCGGCACGTGGCAGAGTCATCTACAGCAGGCAGTCAGCGGATGACTCAGGGGTCCAGACAGACCAGACCTTCGGGCAGACGACCTCAGGACACTGGCTCAGCAGTGCGGGGCACACAGTGCGGAGCCAGTCTTTCGAGAGGCAGACAGTGTTACTCCTGTGGTGGGATTGGTCACATGGCTCGTGACTGTCCGACCCGCCATGCTGATGATCAGCAGTTAAGTGAAGAACCTCCCAGGCAGAGGCAGAGGTTCGACCGTGGCGGTCCGCAGGGAGGAGGCGGACGAGGCAGAGGAGCTGGACGAGCAGCCGGCGGTGGGCGACGCTTTGAGGCTCTTCCACCACCACCACCAGGAGGTCCACCCCGACCACAGGGAGTAGGTGAACATGCGAGAGCTCAACTTCAGGCAACCGAGGCCTTCGATCATGGAGCTCTGGGAGCCGATGGACAAGAGCAGAACTAGTGGATACATCCTTTGTACTTCTGGTTCCTTATTGCATTTG
Source organism: Viscum album (assembly GCA_963277665.1). NCBI lineage: Eukaryota > Viridiplantae > Streptophyta > Magnoliopsida > Santalales > Viscaceae > Viscum > Viscum album. The sequence goes on from OY728158.1 coordinate 92,627,135, forward strand.
TGTAGCGTCTTGTATTATGAGCTGCAATAATAAAAGACGCATACCTTTGTGATATTTTCGTTCCTATCCTCTTTCGTGATGTTACTAAGAGGTTCCAGTTTTAGCTGTTGACTTGACCCTCACTTGTGAGACATCTACTGGAGAAGACCCAGTTACCACACACTGATGCCAACAGTGTGACTCAACCCTTGGAGGCGAGAGTAACGGTTGAATCTCTTAGTAGTAGCGTCGAGGCCTTACGACGTCAACCATGCCATGAATTAACTAATCATGACGGAATTGACTGTATTAGGCAAGGAACGTGGTTCATCCAGGGGATGAGACCGGATTTCAATTTTCGGCAAAGGAGAAATCTTTGCAGCTAGCCTATTTGAAGATATCCTTCGTGGATAGAGATGGAGCATCCTTCCTTCAGTCAATCACAGTCACTCCTCCACTACTGCAGCGGGTCAGAGAGGCACAGCGTGAGGACGCTGACTGTGAGACATGGCGTGCACAGATATCCTCGGGACAGGCACCTGGTGGTTTCTCCCTTGGAGTAGATCACGATATCCTTTTCAGAGGACGTACCATGGTACCAGTCGCTTTGCGAGAGGAAGTGCTGAGAGAGTTTCACACTTCTCCTTTGGCGGTACATCCTGGAGTGGCGAAGATGTACCAGGATCTCAGACGATAGCACTGGTGGCCGGGCATGAAGAAGGCAGTAGCAGAGTTCGTTTCTCGATGCCTCACCTTCCAGCAGGTGAAGGCAGAGCATCAGGTACCAGCAGGCTTGGTACAGCCCTTGGAGGTTCCGGAGAGGAAGTGGGACGGCATATCTATGGACTTCGTGACTGGACTTCCACGCACTTCCAGAGGTCACGACTCCATCTGGGTGATTGTTGACCGACTCACCAAGTCGTCACACTTCTTACCCATTAGAGAGCAGGGCTCAGTAGAGATCTTGGGACGTCTCTACGTTCAGGAGATTGTGCGGCTCCACGGCGTGCCATCATCTATCGTCTCCGATCGAGATGCTCGCTTTACTTCCCGGTGTTGGAAGGGGTTACAGGAGGAGTTCGGGACGAAGCTACGTCTGAGCACAGCCTTTCACCCTCAGACGGATGGTCAGACGGAGAGGACCATTCAGACTCTCGAGGACATGCTCCGCGCATGTGTCCTCGACTTTGGTCGTAGCTGGGAGGCCCACCTACCCTTGGTGGAGTTTGCGTACAACAACAGCTATCACTCCACTGTCGGGATGGCACCGTACGAGGCATTGTACGGCCGACCTTGTAGATCACCTTTGTGCTGGACAGACCCTGGAGAGTCAGCACTGGTGGTACCGGAGATGGTCCAGGCCACGACAGAGAAGGTCCAGGTCATCCAGGAGCGGATGAGGACACCTCAGAGCCGGCAGAAGTCATATGCTGACAGGAGGCGGAGGCCACTGGAGTTCGAGGATGGTGACCACGTCTTCTTGCGGGTCTCACCTCGACGTGGCATTCAGAGATTTGGCCGAGGCGGCAAGTTATCTCCGCGCTTCATCGGACCCTTCCAGATTCTCAGCAGGATTGGTGAGGTAGCTTATCGCCTGGCTCTACCACCTCAGTTGCACCGGGTGCACGACGTCTTCCACGTGTCTCAGCTGAGGAGATACGTGCACGACCCGACGCACATCATTGATCATGGGGAGCTTGATGTTGATGATGGGGTGACTTTTACGGAGGTCCCGGTGGAGATAGAGGATCGACAGGAGCGAGTCCTGCGTGGGCGATCGATTCCTCTTGTGCGCATCAGATGGAAGCACGGGAATCTCCAGGAGAGCACATGGGAGCGGGAGGCTCAGATGCGTGCTCAGTACCCTCATTTGTTTCCCTAGTTTTTGATGTATCTTTACGGGGACGTAAAGCCCTGAGGTGGGAGTAATTTAAAGACCCGTAAAATTCAAGGGAAATTTTTTCTTAATTTTCTTTAGAATTTTACAAGAGTGCGGTTTCAGACGGCACCTGATTCCGAGGCCCGGAGTGCCCGGAATTAATATCCGAAGTTTGGCTCGGGTACGTTCAGTGAACGAACGAGCGGGAATTCCTAACTTTTGATCCGGTGCTCGGAATTGAAATCTGAGGGCACCGATGAACTTGCAGCGCCGATATTCGCTTAAAGAGACCTTTTCGGAAGTTGCGTTTGTTGCGGGTTGAAAGTTAGTTTTTGGGTTTTTAGATTAAGTTAAATAAAGTTTTTGAAATACAAAATTTAATTAAACTTGTGGGTTAACTTCTCCCAAAGGAAGTTAGGGGTGGGACCCACACCCACTTAACCTCCTTTGAGAGGATTAAGTGTGGTGGGGCCCACACGAACCCTAAACTTTTCAAGTTCCCTAACTCCCCTCTCTCCCTCTTAAAGGCTTGTCAACTTAACTTCTATTTAATTATACAACTCATGTATATTAAATAAGTGAGTTTAATTTTGGAGTTATCCATTTTGAATTTCAAACCTTTGAAATTCTTTGTTAAGTTTGTGATTAAATTAAGCTCTTCTCTCTTTTTGTTGGGTTAGAACTCTTTGTCCAACTTGAGAGTTTTTGAGAGCTCCTCCTCCTCCTTCTTCAACTTGACGAGGAACGCTCAAGTTCCGACGAAGAACGCTTCTCCCCTCTTCTTCGTCTTCCGTGTCAACGAAAGGGAACGCCACTTCTTCCTCGGACTCCCTTCGTCGACTTAAGAAGATTCGCCAACGACGTATCTCTTCGGGCGTATCTCTTCGTCATCGGATTTGACGAACGAAGACCGCGACGCCCGACCCCCGCGACGTTGTCTTCCGCAGGACGTTGTCAAATCTTCGAACCTATACCCGAGGTAGGGGTTGTTGATTATTGTTTATTTATTTTATTCTTGCTCGGGGTTCGCATGACTAACGTAAGGATATTGAATATTTAATTTTTGTTTTAACGTGAGGGGGCCGGACCGCATGAACACGGCCGAACTCCCTCCTTCGTTCTTGGTGTTTTATTTTTGCGGATGAATCAAGGTGGCGTGGTGCCGTCGCACCACGCGGATATTCGCCGAATCTTTTTACGCGATGCCGTCGCGCGCGCGCCATGGAAGAATCATCAAGAACGCGACGTCGTCGCGCCGCGTTGCAGGAAATCAAGGCGCGGCGGAGGGGCGCGGTGCCGTCGCACCGCGCCGGACGACGAACACCGCGGCCGGTTCCGGGCCGCGGCGGGACGAGGAGACTGGCAGCCGGGCCGCCGGCGTCGGAAGCCGAAGAGGGGACCGGATTTTCCGGTCCCGTTGTAGAAAACCGGCCAGCCAGCTGGCCGGCCGGATGGTAATAAACCGGGGGAAATTAATCCCCCGGCCAGCACAAAACCCCCCTCATTTAAGAGGGGGGCGGTTTCTTTTGGGGGGGCAGGTGGCCCCCCGGTTTATTTTAGATGGCCCCCGCAAGGGGGGGGGGGCGTTTTTTCCACAAGGCGCGGCATTATGCCGCGCCGCCGCCTCCAAGAAAGCGGGGGCTTTTCCCCCCGCATGCCGCCTCCGGGCGGTGCCAGGCAGCCGCGCGGCCAGGCCGCCGCGCCGCCGGCCGGCCGGCCGAGCCGGGTTCAGCGGACCGGGTCGGTCCGACCCGGTTTGGTTCGGATCCGGGTCGGGTCGACCCGGTTCGGGTCAGACCAAGGGGGGGTCGGGCCGGGTTGGCCCGGACCCGGACCCCCCCTTTCGAATCAGATTCGGTCTTTTGGCCATATCTTGAGCCACGGACCTCTGATTGACGAACCGTCTGCGCCAACGCGATCCTTGGATCGAGACGGTCGTTTCGGTATATCGCACTCAAGGTTTCAGATTACTTTGAGTTCGGCCGGGTTGGTTCGTTCACGAAACCAACCGGGCCTTCGGAGCGGAAACGCTCATATCTTGAGCTACGGACGTCCGATTGATGTGCCGTCAGCTGTGTTGTGTTCCTCTTAGTGAGACGGATCTTTTGGAATACTCCGCCCGAGGTTTGGACGCAGGTGGAGTACGGTCGGGTTGGTTTTGCCTTAAAAACCAACCGGGCCCCGGAGACGAAAATGCCAATAACTCTCAGACCGGGCGTCCGATCGACGAGCCGTCTGTTGCGTTGAGTTCCTGTTGACGATACAGAACTTTTGGATACATCAACTCTGTACTTTGTGACAGTTGATGTATCAGCCTCTCGGCTCGTGGAGCAGACCCTCCGATCGAGGTTACTGTGTGCGGGAACCCTAGTGCTGGCTGCGACTGTTACTGTGACTACTACTGCTACTACTGCTACTGTGACTGCGACGACGACAGTACAGAGATCCTGTGTGGATTCGACGACGACGACTACAGCACTCAGCGATCCTACGTGGATCAGTGCTACAGGTCCTGTGTGGGCCCGATCCTGTGTGGATTCGACGACGACGACTACAGCACTCAGCGATCCTACGTGGATCAGTGCTACAGGTCCTGTGTGGGCCCGATCCTGTGTGTGTCTGATCCTGTGTGGGTCCTTGCGCTCAGCGGTACTATGTGAATCAGCGCCTACAGGTCCTGTGTGGGCCCGATCCTATGTGGGTCTTTGCGGGGGTTAGTTACCTAACGATCCTTCGTGGGTCCGACGACTTAGATGGATCAGAGATCATCTTTATCGTCCTTTGAAGAAGTATACCTGTGTGAGCTGAATCCTTTTGCTTTCCTGTGTGGATTGTGTTGTGCAATCCTGTGTGGATTACGTTTTGCTTTCCTGTGTGGAATACGTATACTTTCCTGTGTGGACTGAGTTGTACATGGGCTCGGAGGTTGGAGCGTATTTGAATTAATGACTTAGGTATATGTATGGGCATATACCTAAGCAGTGTCGGTTGTTACTTCGTGATTGTACCTTTCTTCGTGGTTTATGCTTTGTGGATTTGAGAGACCTTCAGGGGTCTCGGGGTCCCTACTGAGTAGCTTATACTCACCCCTGCACGGGCTTTTCCCGCACTACGTTGTGTTGGTTGCAGACGACGGACAGTGTTGACCTTAGCTGAGGCTTGCAGAGCGGGACGGTTCCCGGAGGTGGACCACAGGGCGGGACGTGCTCGGAGCGGACGGCGGGACCCGTAGAGCAGAGGAGCTATCTGTACCCACCCTTCAGGTGGGATTTCCAGTGGACAGCTCGGTGTAGCGGCTTTTACTTTTCAGTTGCTGTTTTCCCTTTCGAGTTGTACTTTACTTTCAGTTTGGGTTTGTATACTGGCCCATTTACTTTTCCGCACTTTCAGTTGTACTCTGCTTTTGCTTAGTGTTTACTTTCCGCTTGCTTACTCTGTGGTGTTTGTTTACTTTACAAAGGCAATGCCTTCCCTTTTTACCGGGATTTACGCCTTGGTGCTAGTCGCCAGCCCCTGGCCTATGGAAGGCGGGCTTGGGGTAGTCACGGCACGGACCCCGAGGGCGGGTTGTGACATGTTGTACTAAAATTTAATTCAGTACCCAACGACTTCTGAAGGCCTTTCCACAAGTTAGAAGTGAAATTGGGATCAGGATCAGATACAATGGAGAGGGGAACTCCATGTAACCTGACTATGTCTTTAAGATACAAACGGGAATGTTGATATAGGGAAAAAGTATCTCGTATAGCAATTAAATGAGAAGATTTAGTCAAGCGATCAACAATAACCCAGATTGCATTATTACCTCAAGATGTATTTGGTAATCCCACAAAAAAGTCCATGGATATATTCTCCCATTTCCACTCTGGAACTGGTAAAGGCTGAAGCATCCCTTTCGGTAACTGCCGCTCTACTTTAACCTGTTGACATGTCAAACACTTCACAATAAAATCAACAATATCTCTTTTCATTCCATCCCACCAGTAATACTCCCGCAGATCTCTGTACATCTTAGTACTGCCAGGATGAACTGAAAACGGAGAACTATGAGCTTCACATATCAACTCTCTCTTCAACTGTGAATCTCAAGGCACACACAATCTCTTCCCAAATCTCAAAACGCTATCATTATCAATGTTAAATTCAGGAAACTTACCTTTCTGAACCAGCTCTACCTTTTTCTGCAACTCACTGTCTTGCTTCTGTGCTTTCTTGATTCTATCTTATAGAGATGATCTCACTGATACCTGAAATAAAACAGAATAACTTCCTTCACCAACAACTTCTATGCCAAAGTTCATCAAATCCATAACCAAAGGATCACGTTCCAAATCCAACATTGCTAATGGAGCATTACTTTTTTAGATCAAAGCATCAGCCACTTTATTTGCTTTTCCCGGATGGTAATGAATTGTACAATCATAATCCTTGATTAATTCTAGCCATCTCCTTTGTCTCATGTTTAACTCTTTCTGAGTGAATATATACTTTAAAACTTTGTTATCAGTATATATTTCACACTTTAATCCATACAAACTATGCCTCCAAATTTTTAAAGTGAAAACAACAGCAACTAATTCCAAATCATGTGTTGGGTAATTTACCTCATGAGTTTTCAACTGTCGTGAAGCATAAGCAATTACCTGATCATTCTGAATTAGGACTCAACCAAGTCCTTTCAATGAATCATCACTATATATAAAAAACTCACCATTCCTGGAAGGTATTGCCAAAACTAGAGCATTCACCAATCTTTTTTTCAATTCCTGAAAACAATCATCACGTTCTTTTGTCCAGATAAACTTAACACCCTTCCGAGTTAGCTTAGTCATTGGACTAGATAACTGTGAAAAATTTCTAACAAAAATTCGGTAATAGCCTGCCAAACCAAGGAAACTATGAATCTCTGTTACATTTGTGGGTCTTGGCCATTCTTCAACAACCTTTGTTTTTTCAGGATCAACGGTTATCCCATATTTAGAAACAATGTGACCAAGGAAAGAAATTTGTTGCAACCAAAACTCACACTTGCTGAATTTCCCATACAATTTATTTTCTTTTAAGTTTTTCAAAATAACCCTTAAATGACTTTCATGCACTTCTTTACTTTTAGAAAACACAAAAATATCATCAATAAACACAACCACCATTTTTCACCTGAATCAACTGAGCCATCACTGCAACAAACTGTTCAGTTCCAATTCCGACCATCTCAGGATGCTGATTCGGAAGGTTATTTCCTTCTGCATGCCTTCCTAGCACTGCTTCCATGTTTCCTCTGCAGAAAACCATTCTAAACAAACATGTCTTAGATGAAGCAACATGGTAATCTTCAAATACTATATCACTTCAATTTTACCATAAAAAAATATTTTTGTATAATCATTTAATAAAATTCTAACTCCTAAAGTTATCTAAACCGAACTCTGATACCAACTATAAGGCCCCAGCCTTAAACCTTACTTAATCTTGAGTTATTACAAGATTACACATTGAGGATCTTTTCGGGTTTAGAGTTTTATATAATTACATCATAAAACATGCATTACATTACACATATAAACAAAGTGGTTACATAAAGATAGTATTCTTCTTTCCCATCAATGGAAACATATTTAAAATAAAACATGGATTCTTTCTTGACACTTCCTTGACACTATCATCATATCATGTACCTTTACCTTGACCTGTGAAAAACATTTCAAAAAACTTGGGATGAGCATAAAAAGCTCAGTAAGGGATGTAAAAATATGGAAAGGAAACATGGGTACATATATACATAAGAATGAAATCATACTTTACCCATAAAACATAATCACTTTAACATACCTCATTAAATCATGAATAAATCATAGAAATCATAAGACATAACGGTAACATGAGGAATTCATAACATTCTTACGTAGGGAGTAACCCTCTTGGTTACGTTTGGAATACCCATCACGGTATATTACCTAAATCTCTTCGGAGAAACCTTAATGTTTCACTCCTTCGCGTTACCCAATGAATTGGAGAGCTATATCGGGCTCACCCGCCCTTAGTTTATCACGGAACCACCCGTCTTCATAACAATGCCCAAGAACCATAACATAATCATATCACATAAAACATATATAAAGGAAACATAACATTTCCACATTTCAATCACAAGATATCAATAAAACACCATGACATAATAAAAACATTATGAAAACCATTTTCAATACCAAAATAAAAGAAAATTAAAATAGGGTATTTATTTTTCTATAAAAAAATGGTATGTCTTGTCGTGGAAGCTAAAACTCAAATAATGGTCACGGCGGCGGAGAAGTCGTTGTCGCTGCATACGTACGACAAAAACATTCCCTTTTATTGTTTAGTAAAACGATTTATATAAAAAATATTCCTTTTGGATAAACATAAAAGTCAACGGGGTTTATACACCGTATAAAATAAGGTTGTGTATAAAACAAAATATGCCTCAATGAATGGAGATTGAGATGAAGTCCCATACCTCGGGTCCGACTTGACTCGATCATTCTTTAATGTCCTGAATAATAAACTTGAGTTAATTTCTACTTTATTAAAAACCTTTTTCAAGTTAATTATTCCTTTTATATCACTTATTTTCATGTCATTAACACTATGTAATTATTTAAGTTAATAACTGTCGTTTTAACGATCATTGGTACTTCAGTAAAAAATAAACCCTTTTTAATTACAAGTTGTTCATGTATCCATTATATCCAGAAATATAATCATGATGTATATATCATATATATCCAGTATATACATGAATTTATAATATTACATAATCATTTATAGGTAATAAATGAAATGCACCGTTCATGGAGACGGTAAGTCGTACGTACGCATGAACGATGCTTTCATTTCTATTTTGTATTTTATAGAATGAAATCATAACGATATAAAGTTATAATATAATTACAGTATAATATCATATATAATATCATAGTTTCATCCTTTATAAATCCCACATATGGTATTTAACGAATCATATCACTTTGAGGGGGCGGTAGTTCGCACTTCCTTAAATGAAGATATCGCGTTTACCCATAATGGAAACCATAAAGGTATGCCCAAAATGAAAAATACAGAAGCTTAAGGAAAACATAAAAATATTATATATCATATATAAATATATTTACATCTTAATGGCCACCATTTAAGGTGTTAAAAGAATTTTGAACAATCATCGTTTCTGGAGGCATAAATTCACTATCCACGGAAACAGTATGTCTTTTAACCATTAGATGTAGGTGTGTGTAAGTGTAGCTCTAATTATTCTTATAAAAACATCCTAGTATATTGAAGATACCGTATTTGTTACAAAATAAATGAATAAAAATAGTTTAGGGGGTTGGAGAAGCAAAATAAAACAAAAGGACTCAAGTGAATACATTACCATAAAATCGGGTAACTCCTTTTGGTTTGAGCTCAAAGGCTTCCTTGGGAAGACTTCTGCCCGAATTGAGGCTTCAAAGAGTAATAGAGGGATGTGGAGAGACAAAATGGGCAGGGGTTGGCCGAGCCAAAGTCTTTGGGAGTGTGGGTAAGGAGGTAGAGGTGGGGGCCTTTTATAAGAGGAGAGGAGGGGCAGTCTTGGAAAGTAAGAAAATGTTACTTTATTTTAGAATGAGTTTCGGATTTTAATGGTCCCACATTGATTTGTTTCGAGTATAAGGTGATAAGGGCTCGAAATCCACCCATCCAATTGGTTTTGGACATGTTTAGGTCTTAGATGTTACATTATCTTTCAATTTTATTTAAATCCTTTATTAATGAGGTAATCGCTGCATCATCATGATGTCATAAATAATTTAATAAATTTAATGTCTAAAAATTATAAAAAATATCATGATGTATGAAATATTTTTATCTTTCTAATGAATATTTATAGTCCAAAAGATAATTTATGTAGAAAAAATTAAAAATATTTTACTTAGGTGATACATTCTTTGTCACACTTTACATTCTTTAAAAATAAAAAGATAAAAAGTCACTTTCTCACAAATGTGATTCCATGGGGCCCCCACGTTTGGCACAAGGCATCCCATGGTCTGCCATGAGACAACCAGTAGGCTTAGGAAACATGTTTTGATCATTTTTTATTATTATGGTATTATTTTATTATCTTTAACTACCCGATTACTCATTAATCAAGATAATTAAAGATAATTACCGTCGTTACTATTCATAATGTCCAAAAACATAAGAGTCTTGATTACATAATTTGGACCTTCTGATTCCAAATATGTTATCCATTTTACCAAATTCCAAACACAGAAATTTCAATAATTGATTTAAAAATAATTCCCGTTGGCAAAACAAATAGCGGGTTTTTTTGAAACAATATCTATGAAAAGTTTGGCATTAGTTTATGCCCAATTCCAAAGTGAAATTAATCCTAATGACCACCATTGGATTCAATAGTAAAAATATATTCTAATTTAACTTTAAAAACAATTCAAAATATAATATAATCATATAAATAAAGTTGATTAAAAATCAGTTTTGATGTAAAATGCAGTATTTTTCACTATTCATTAAAAATTGAACATTGTCAGAAAAATACCAAAAATTCACACAAAGTAAATTTTGATGTCCCAATCATAAAGAAAAAGTTTATTTTGAAAAAAATAGTTTATAAAATTGTCAAAAGATAGATTTAAAAATGGTTTTCCATCAAAAGGCAGTAAATCAATCTTTTAAAAAATATTAGTGTATTTCATGCTTAAGATTGGATTTATTTTCATTTTAAGCCTCTAAAACACAATCTAATTCATTAATAGACATAGATAAAAATATCTATTATTAATTACTTACTTGGGATGTTACATTTTAAATTTTTATCTTATCATTTCAATTAACCCTTAGTTAACAAATTTTTTGTCCTAAATAAGGTAACAAAATTTCTTATATTATAGGGTAGTATTTTATTACTTATATGTTGAAAATTTTATACCATAAATGGATTAGTTTTTAAATTTTATACCAAATAACAACATCCTTGAAATATTCTAGGATTTTAATATTTTAAATTTGTTTTATAAAATATTATTTTGTTAAAATATCATTATTATAAATTTTGACACTATTGATTTAATTTTATTTTAAAGACAAAAAGACAGAGTTAAAAATAAAATGAAATATTCTAACCCAACACTAATATATAATATTAACATGTAAAAGTCTTGGAAAACTTTAAATTACTCAATTTATATAAATTTTAATATTTTTAAAGTCGGTTTTTTATTCTGTTAAATGAATAAATACTACTTCGTGTTCTGAAAGAATTTATGGTTATTATATAATACAGAAAAATCAGAGTAGAGTTACCATAATTAATATAATTGGATTAAAAAAATGACTCATAATTTTAATTTATATATTTTTTCCAATATGAACTCATAATGGATATTTAAAACTAAGAGAGTGACATTTTGTTACTTTATTTGCTTTAAATAATATATAAATATATTTCAACAACTGATGTCCATTAAAAGAATAAATTTATTTCTTAAGATAATATGGGTAAAAATAAATTCATCCAATGATAATTGTGATAAAAAATTATGGCATTAACACAAATTCTTAATCAAGATTAACCCGAATTACACTTTTCTAGGTTGATAATGATTTCTATGGTTACTATTCATAATTACAAAATAGGGGGATTATTTACCAAATATATACCTCATAATTCTAAATATAATTCATTTTATATAATTTTTTACCAATAATTGGTATTAATTAGTATTAATTTATTCTTTCATAATGTGATAAAAATATATAGGTATTTTAGAAAAACACATTTTTATTAATAAAACTAGATTTATTCTCATCCCTTGTAGACATTTTTTTAGAATTTCTAAAATTGTTGATCAATATATTTTTTATAAATATCATTGAAATCATTCAATATTATTGATTAATTTAATTTATAAATATACATTTTAGGCAAAAAAAAGTTTTTCTGGAAAGAACAACACATTATTTTTCAAATAATTTTTTATTTTAAAAGTAATCATTTTTTTAATAATTAACTAATTTTATAAATATTTAAACCATATATTTTTATAATTTATTTTATACTATTCATACCCACCAATCCAACAGCATTGAAATAATGGAAATTTTATATTATAATATTATTATAGGGTTCGTATAAACTCATTGTTGCATTAATACAAGTTTTCCAAGAGATATAATTATTTACAGAGAAATATTTTTTTGAAATATTTGGATGATTCCTTTTCCAATCCATGGTACTAATTTTTTTTAATAAATTTGTTTTTAAAATATTACATTATTTACACATCAAATAGAGAACTAATATCTTCTATGTCAATATATTCTTAAAAATTTTCCAATAATGTTTTTATTATTCCACAATTATTGATAAATTTCATTTTTATGTATGTTTTATATTATATAAAAAGGATTAAAATGAATCCCCTTTAAATTTAGTAATTGAATTAATTTTTACCAAATGTGTGAATGGAATCTTTGCTATCACATATACAACAAGAATGACTTTTTCTACTGTGATGACATAATTTTTCCATTTAATATATTTTATGTGATTCCAAGGTTCTTTTAGAAGAAAATTTTTCTATTAATATTTTGAAGTTACATATGATTCACTGTTTATTTAATCCAATTATACGATATTTATTATATCTCATAATTTTTTATGATTAGGATGATAAAATATTGATGGACCACGTTTTCTTTTCCATTGGTTATGTTATTCTGAAATTATAAATATTTTGATGATCATATGGAATACATATGAATGAATTTTGATTATGTGATATATGGGTCAGTTATGGACCACTAATTCATTGGATAATGATGAAATAATTAACTGGGTGAAAGTTACTCCTAAGATAATATTATAATTATTGGGGTGGGATTTTACAAAATGGGTTTACTTACACTATGTTAATATAGTCTTATCATCGATACATGAAATAAGATTTATTTTATTATGATTATTCCACAACATTATGACACTCTCTAATGTTATCTACTTATTCCAATTATATGAATTCATGTATCATGATCATAAAATCTTTTATGAATCATCTCTTATATACTACCAAATATTTATTGTATAATTGTGAATTATTATTTTTTTGGTATGATTTTTTTATTTCATGGCTACATTTGTTTAACCTTATTTCCATGTTAGGATTAAATATGATCATTGATTATAATGTCCAATGTTCTTCCTCATTGGAAATCATATATCACCCTTTTTATGATATCTTTCCAAATGTTTATAAAGACGGGTTTTATATATGATATGTCTATTAATGGATTTAGTTGTGATGTACATGGTGGGAGATGTTTTATATCATCTATGTATATGTTTCTACATATCTAATTTTCTCTAAAATCTAATCCTTTACAGTTCGGGGGAATTTATTTTGATGATATATTTACAATATTCATACGGAATGATGTAATATTTATGTAAAAAATTATTGGGTAACCTCATATGGTATAAAAGTGGGGTTTAGTTACTTTTGTAATATAGGGAGATAAAAAATTATTGGGAACCTCTAAGAGAATCCTTAATATAGGATAACGTCATATATTATAAAAATTAAATGTCTTTGGTTTTATTAGAACAAAATTCCTCTTATATATACTAGAGTGTAGATGTGGTTATGTAATGGATGAAAATAGGGGAACCAACTATAAATTGGATGGATTGGGTAATAACTCGATCATCAGTAGCTCATGATGAGTGGGCCTAAGATTCCACATCTTTCTAGACACTCCTTGCGAGTATGCTTGGGTAAAATCAAAATTTAATTATGAACTATTATAAATTATTTTAATATATAGTGGTCATGGATAACCATTTGAAACATAATGTCTCATAGATTAAAAATAATGCGCCTTTATTTAGACAACCAGTGAACGATATTTCCTGATTATCTGATTACTATCTCTAATTATTGTAGATAATATTAATTATTTTGGTTTAATTAAATGGGTGGAACAAGGAGGAATGATTTTAAAAATGGATGTAAATGACACTATGGTGGTTTTATGAATTAACAGCCAATCTAGAATGATTGTTTTGTGAAAAAACTAATGGTTTTGAATAACCATATATCTTAATTTATGATTATCAACCTGATCCTCGATGATTTTGATTCACTCCTAATTAGAGAAAAAATCTAGTTTTATAAAAAAATTTGATAAAGACCATAAAAAGGATATTCAATTTCATCTATTTCTGGGATATGTAAAACAAGGGAATAAATTTGTAAATTACTGATGAACTATATGAAAATTTTGGTTGTTTTAGGGGATGGGAATAATTTTTTCCATAAGGTATTATTGATAGTCGAATGTATAAAGTGTTGAATGTATGTTAATAATGAAAATATATGTCAAAGAGGGAAATATAATGGAATTTATTGGAATATATTTGTGGGTAATGGTTTAACATTATTTTTGAAGGGTCCACATATAAAATATGAAATGAAAGAATTATTTCAATATTATTTATTATAATAAAATTAAGAAAACTGATTTTATTTAAGATATAAAATATTATGAAATTATTATTATTTCTATTGTGGGAAAAAATAATTAAGGGAAAATATGTAAAATAAATGTAAATGTTTTAAAAGGAAAGTGTAATTATAGAAGTGTTAGTGTGTTGAGATTTAAGAATTTTGTTGTCGAAGTGCTATATCAATGATATTTTGATTATATGAATATGGAAATATCTATTTCTTTTTGTCTAATATTTTTTCTTTATGTATTTTCAATCATATGTTGATTGATAAAGATAACATAGAAACATGATTTAGTTGCATGGTGATATTTTTGGAAAACATATTTTTAGGGGAAATAAAACCCTTCGTATGTGTTTAATTTTGAGATAATAACATTTAATTTTGATAAATAGATTATTTATGTTGAAAAATTATATTTCATAGTAATGGTTTCCATGAAATTTATTATTGATATGATTAAAAATGGATTTATGTTATCTCAGATGAATTTTAGTTTTATTGGATTTTTGGAATATATTTGATTGTCTATGATTTAATTTTAGACATATGGATATAGAAAACTTTTTTTAAGTATTTATGATTTCAATGTGGTTTTATGGTAACCTAGGTTATTAAGATGTTTTGGGAAAAAATACAATCAAGGGATTCACATGTTTGGTATAATCCATTAGAAGATACTTTATGTTGTTTAGGGAATAATATAATGTAAATTTTGGATATTGTGTGACATTTTTGAATTTTTTTTTGGTTTTTACAACTACTGTATCATTCGTTGAATATTGTTTTTTAATTATGCTATTTTTAAATTAATTTATTAAATATTTGGTTATTATAATTGAAATATTTGTGATTAATCTATCAAATGATGGTTTATTTTTCTTATTTGATATTGAATGTACTATCATTTTTTGTATTCAATAACTTAATATAGATATGATAAATATAATTTCATCCTTATAAAGATCTTGTGATCTGTTTCATGTTTATGTTAGTGCTTTCATAATTTAATATTCATATTTTTTATTCAACAATGGAATATGGGATGATAAGAGGTAGAAACTAATGGAAACAGACAACCATATCCAGAAATTAAGTTTATGTATTTTTCAAATTCATGTATATATATTCAAATATTCAATGGAAATATAGTACCTCAAATTCCATAAAAATTATCCTAAAAATGAAAAAAATTGTATTTTTTCAATTATTTGTGATGATTTAATTGGTGTTTTTACCCCTTTTTGACATGTGGTTTTATGTTCATTAACATTATCTTGATCATGTTCTCTACCAATCTCCTATATTCTTTTGATATTATCATTCTCTCTAATTTCCATATTTTCACTTTTATAATATTTTATCATTATATGGGATCTCTTTTATGTGTTATTCTTTCAAACCAATATTTTTATCACTTCCCCTATTCAATAGATGTTTTATTAAACGTTTATATGATGTGGGTTTTAAAAAAAAGTATTTTAAAATATTGACCTAATTAATATGGAGATAAAAATTGAATAGAATTAATTTATTTAAAGAATAAAGAGAATGTTACACTACATGAAGTTAGTTTAGATGAATAATATGCACAATAGCTTGCTTAACACACAAAATCAATATTTAATCAAATTGTTATATACTATAAAAATATTCATATTTTAGTGTGAGCTTCATAACCATTCCATTAAATTAGAATATAAAAATATTAATGATAAAAAATTGAAAATATGTATAAGAGTTTTTATTAAATCAAATGAATTTACTATTGTGTGTTAAATGAGTAGAAATTTTCAGTAAAGTCAAATTATGATTCAGTAATATGTTCTCTTCATCAATGGATATTATTTAATTTTATAAAAAACATAATAAATATTCACAAAAAAATTAATTTTAATATTAGGTAAACAAAATAATTTTGAAAATTAGAATTTAAATATTACCTTAGTGTGATTTTTTTTGCAATTTTCTAGAAAGATTTATTTTTCACTGAATATAGAAAAAACATTATAAAAAAATCACTTCATTAATTTATATAAAGTAATTTAAATTTACCATAGTACACTAGATTTAATATTAATGTAACATAATAAAAATTTTATTAAATATAATATAAATAATATCATAGGATTCAACATTATTTTTTATTTATCGATTAAGTTCCTCTTTATTCATTAAAATGAAATTTCCAAAAAAACATTTTCATTGTGTATTACTCATTTTTATTCAAGGTTATTTCCCCATTTATTGAAATTTAATTTATAAAATTTAATTTACTTTTTGGAATTAGGATGTTCAAAAAATTTAAATATTTCCCATATATTTTTAATAATTTTGAATAATTACTATTGTAAATAGTTGTCACATGATTAAGGGTAAAACAAGTAAAACATATTGAGATATGTCTCAAATATCCCCTTAACACTATCCTTATCATATTATTGGAGTGTTGTTTGAATTAATCATTACTAGATAATAATATATGTACATAACAGTCAAATTTACATTGATTATAAAAATAAAATTATTCTATGAAAATAATAAATACAAAGTGACACTATATTTTAATTGACCTTAATTATTTTCAGTTTTATAATTATTTTCAGTTGTATAAATAGATTTTATGAATGAATATATATATTTATAATGAACTTAAATAATTTTTTTTATTATGGTAATTACTTTTTAATTTTTGGTTAGGATATAAGTACCTTTACTTCATGCACAACAAACACTCAGTGCTAGTAAATAATATAAAAAAAATATAGTAAATGATTTTAAAAACATTAAATGAAATATATTTCAGTGTAATTATAGTGTTAGATTTATTTTATTATTATTAATAATTTATAATTTATAGTAAAATGGTTTATATATTAAATCCATTATTATCTTCATGACTTAGAAGTCAAATTAAATGAATAGTCGTAAAATGACTTTAATGATTTTTAATGTTAAAACATATTTTATAAAATTATTTAAAATATAAAAAAATTCATGAAGAGAGTTGGAATTTTGAATGGTCAAAAACATTATCTATGGACCATTTGGGATTGGTTTGTATACTAACCCCAACATTTCTATACATGATTGTTACATCATTTTTAAGATAAATAACATAATAATAATACATTTGGGAAATTAAAGGTTAAATATATTTGGAAAATTTGGTTCGTAAATAACTTTTATATAATGAAAGAAAAAAATATTTAAATCCTTCCTCTTTAACCTCTTAAAATAACTATTGTTTTCCATTATACCAGTAATAACCTACAAATAAATATCATACAAAAGGGTGTACGAAATTATTAATAAGGGGGGGAATATAAGGAATTATATATGTGGATCAAATATAAATGGGTGAGGATAATCATTATAAAATTTCTATAAGAATATGATAATTATGAGAATCATGAGGTAAAAAATTGTAAAATTCACGGAATGTTACATTTTCATAATAATGATTCATCATAACATAGTTTTAAAACACCACACATAGTTGTGAACAATGATTTTATAATATTCTTATATAAAATATGTGAATAAATCATAACATTTTTTCTCTGAATAAATATATCATAATGTTTGTGGATACAGATAATTTAATGAGATATCTAACATTACCCCACACATTAGAAGGGTATATTTTTTTGGGCCCACTTATTAAATTGAAAATTGATCATAATCTATCATTCCATGTCGACAGAGAACTTATAACAATATTAGTCATGAAATAAACACATGGAATGAAATTATTTAATAATAATTTCAATTATAATACTTTATAACTATATTAATGATATGATTTGGAAAAATAAATTCTTTTTTAGAAATCATTAAAATTGGATTATAAGTCATTTGGGAAAGGTAGAATCATATTTATTTACAAAATAATAGGTAAATAATAGTTAAATTAATGTTTAAGTAAATAAATGAAATATCCATAAAAATAATAATAATTTGTTAATAAACTAAATGAGATAGAGTTTGGTTCGAGGATCCCATTACATTAACGATCATTATCTTTTTTCTCATTTGTACCTCCAATGTTAAAAAATTATATTTTATTGTACCTGAAATAAAAGTGAATTTTTCTAATTTAAATAAAGAGTGATCCATTATGATTATGGTATTATATTTTATATTACAGTTTACTAAAAGTGGTTTGTTATAATGTTTTGTTTTTATTAAATAATCCCATTTCTCTTTTATTTTTTTATTTCTGTTCAATGTTTTTTTATTAATAAAATTAATTATAAAATATTTACATATATTTAAATAAATATTTATATACTAAAAATAATTTACTCATACCATCTATGAAGGTACATATATGTAGATAGTTGGAAAGGTCCTCAAAGCCAGTTTACAAGCCATTTGTGGGATATTTTCAAAAGAGGAGGAAACATAAGTCTAGAATAAAAATATTTCAAAAGTAAAATCTTTTGAGTATATTAAAATCAATAATATATTATTCCCATAATAATTAATTATTTTTATATCGTTTTATTTTGAATATAAAATATAAAATGAAAAATGGTAGTGGGAAATGGAAGGAAACTTTGATGAAACCTTTCCCTCTTCTCAACGTTGCTTCCTTTTTAAAGCACTAAACTCCTTGAATGAATGGATTAGAGTGAAAAAAAGTCCATAAGCATGATAAGGGGCATAAGAGATGAAATTTTGGAATATTATTATATTTTTTATTGAAGTGATGTGGTTTTACAAGGGGTGAGAGACGGGGGTTTTATACTATAAGAGTGGGATATTTTAAGGATTAAATTTTAAATAAAAAATATTTTCCATTGTAGTAATTGTAATAGTTATATTATTGAAAAATTAAATCATATTTGAATAAAATAACGTGATTTTAGGACCTTTTAATCTTTCAAAAACTGAAATAAATATTTTATTAAAAGGTAATGTGGAAAATATTAACATTATTTTTCTAATGGATTACTTTTGACTTGTGAATTTAGAAAATACGTTTTAGGGTTGTAAAAACGTTTATTCTATATAAATGAATAATTTAACTAATTAAATATGTTTTTGGTTGAAAAAAAATTCTATAATTTATTATTTATTCATTAAATAGTGAATTATGTAATTTAGAACCCACCAATTTAAAAAAATATTTTTTTAGTATTCACTAGAAAATTTATGTATTTTTTTGAATTACCAAAATTCACACTTTGATAATTTGGAAGTGTTGTTTTTAAAAATAGAGTTTATTTTATAAAAATAATTTTTTTCCAAGATAATTTTATTTATTTAATATTCAAAAATTATTCATAGAAAATAAATAAAAATAGAATTTATTCAAGATGTTATTATAGATTTTTTGAGTTTTTCAATATTTATATTTATTTTATAAAATTGTAAAATTATATTTTTAAAAATTACTAAAAATTAATATTATTTATCTGAAATTTTAATATTTTGATGTCATTTTACTAATACAATTATCTGGTTACTATTCATAATAGTCATGTTACTATTCCCAATTATCATATATTCATTCCAATATTCATATTACATACTATAAATATCTCTTAATTTCTTTATTCATCCATTACATAAATTCATCTTAAGTTTATATATTACTCATTTCTAAAATTATTATTGGTTTAATAATAGTTTTTTTCTTATCCATAGAGTTATTCATGGGGGTGATAATTTTAGTATATTAGAATGATCCAGTGTTTCTCATTCTAATTTTCCAATTTACTATATGTGATCCCATTTTAATATTTGTTATTTTCATTGGACTATTTGTTGACAAATTTAATGATCTGTATTAATTATATAAAGATTTGTTGGTTTTTTATGTGGTATATGTGTTTAATGCTATATAATATAACATAAAAATAATTTAATTTTGGAAAAATATAATTTATAACGTTCGAGTCATTATATTAATTGACCTTATAAATATTTTTTCTGGGAAACATCAACTAATGTTTGTTGCTAAGTGTATATGAGGGAAAAAAATTTATTAGCTCCCCATGATCCCATATCACCTCTTCATATATATTGTTCTTCCTAAAAAACATTTACAAGGTAATTTTTCATATTTCATGTTAAATAGTATCTATTATCCATGGTCCTCTCTAAATGGTACTCATAGGTGAAGTAATTATCTAGTTCTACCATCACTAGATTATATACAAATTAAGGTTTAGGTATATAAATTTTTAAGAGAGACACGTGGAACAGATCTTGATCTTTAGTTGTGTTTAATGGATGTTCTATTTGGTAGGCCACTTATCACATGCGATCAAGGATTTAAAAGGGGTTAATGTGTAAAGACCCATAAAATACAGAGGAAATTTTTTTTCTTAATTTTGTTTGGGATTTTAAAAGAATGCGGTTTCTGACAGCACTTGATTCTGAGGCCTGGTGTGCCCGGAATTTTTATCCGAAGTTTAGCTCGGGTACGTTCAGTAAACGAATGAGTGGGTTTTTCTAACTTTTGAACCGCTGCTCGGAATCGAATTCCGAGGGTACCGATGAATTCACAGCGCCAGTATTTGCAAAGGAATACCTTTTCCGGAGTTGCGTTTTCACTGGAGAAGTTGTTAAAAATTGGGGAAGTTAAAAATAAAAATTTAGCTACATTTTTTATTTTTTTTCATTCTAAGTGGTTAAAACCTTGGAGTGGAAGTTGGGGGAAACCACCCAACTTACCATGGGAGGTTATGAGGGTGGTGGGGCCCACACTAACCCAACCCCTTCTTCTTCCCTACCCCTCCATAACCATCCATTTATTAAGACAACTTGAGTTAATTAATTGAGTGGATTAATTCAGATTTTGAATTTCAAACATAAGTCATGAAAAACAATTAAGTGAAGGACTTATTTTATTTTTGAGGTTGGACTTGTTGCGTTGAAAGTGTTTTGGGAGAAAAGATAAGGGGCTTGAAAATATTCTTCTTCATCGACGAAGAATGCGAAGAATGCCAACCTCCAACGAAGGTCAACAAGAATGCCAGATCCTCTAAGATCGACAACACGATGCTGACGAATCTTTTCTCCGCAACACGATGATTCTCCTTCCGAGACGCCTTCTTCCGCGATGGTTATTTCCGTGGAAAACCCTCGCTCAACGAATTCGATGAGGTAGGGGATTTATGTGTTACTATTCGTGAATTCTTCCGTCAACATTCCTCGTAAAATTGGACAGGTTGTTATCAGTTAATGGGAGGGGGCCGGACCGCACAAACATGGCCGACCCTCCTCCCCCTTTTCTCTTGTCTACCTTGTGGTGGAATGGAATGGGGATGGCGCGGTGCAGTCACACCGCGCAGGGTCATGCATCAAGTAATGTGCGGCGCCATTCCGCCGCGCTGTTGAATCGAACAAGATCGTGGCGCCGTAGCACCGCGCCGTAGAACCCCGAAGGAACCGCGGCCGAAGCGGGGCCACGGTGGAGAGGTCAGTGCCATCGTGCCACGCCGGGCGGACCAAGGCTGCGGCCATAGGCCGTGGCGGAGCAGGGATCGGCGGCCGGTTTCAGGCGCCAGCATCAGAGTAGGGGGACCGGCCAGCACTGGTCCCTTGTCGGCAACAGCCGGACGGCCGGAGCGGGACGGCCGGTCAGAGGAAGAGCCGGGGGTTACGGCCCCCCGGCTGGCCGGACGAGAGCGGCCCCTACATGGGGACGTGGTTACGAAACAGGGGGCATCCCCCACCCCCCGCCATCTGCTCGGCCGAAAATGCCGAGCCACCTGGCAACCGGGCCACGTCGGCACACTGGACCGGGCCGTGCCAGCACGCCGGGCCGGGCCGGGTCGGTCCGGGCCCGAAACCCCCACTTCCGGACCTCTCACGGTCTTTTTCCCATAACATTGGCTGCGGACCTCTGATCGACGCACCGTCAGCGGCGATGAGATTCTTTGATCAAGGCGGTCGTTTTGATATATTAAACTTATGGTTTAAGAGTACTTTGGGTTCGTCCGGGTTGGTTCGTACACGAAACCAACCGGGCCCTCGGAGCGGAAACACTTATAACTTGAGCTTCGAACGTCCGATTGACGTGTCGTCGACTTTGTTTGATTTATCTTAACGATACGGACCTTTTGGCTTACTCCTCTAGAGGTTTGGACGCAGTTGGAGTATGTTCGGGTTGGTTTTTGACTTAAACACCAACCGGGCCCCTAGGACGAAAAATCCAATAACTCTCAGACCGGGCGTCTGATTGACATGTCGTCTGTGACATTGAGTTCCTGTTGACGATACGGACCATTTAGATATATCAACTCCGGACTATGTGTCAGTTGATGTATCAGACCTTCGACTCATGGAGCGGACCCTCCAGAATGATCTTGCTGTGTGCGGGAACCCTAGAGCTGGTTGCGACTGCGACGATGATGACGACTGTGCAGAAATCCTCCGTGGATTCGACGTTGACGACTACAGCACTCAGCGATCCTGCATGGATCTGTGCTACCGATCATGTGTGGGTCAGATCCTGTGTGGGTCAGCACTCAACAATCATATGTGGGCCAGCGCCTACATATCCTGTGTGGGTAATTGTGGGGGTTAGTTACTTATCGATCCTTTTGGGTCATTGTCGGGGTTAGTTACCTATCGATCCTTTGTGGGTCGTTCTGGGGGTTAGTACCTATCGATCATGTGTGGGTCCGACAGCTTAGATGAATCAGTAGCTACATCTAATCATCTCTATCGTCTTACGAAGAGGTATACCTGTGTGAGCTAAATCTTGACTTTCAATCCTTATCTTCGATATGATTGACTTCATATCCTGTGTGGATTACGTTATGCTTTCCTTTGTGGACCGGGTTGTGATTTCCTGTGTGGACTGGGTTGTATTTGAGCTCGGATGTTGGAGCCGAACGAGAATTTAAGACTTAGGTATATGGATGGGCATATACCTAAGTAATGTTGGATGTTACTTTGTGATTGTATCATTCCTTTGTGGATTATCCTTTGTGGATTCTCAGAGACCTCCGGGGCTCTCGGGGTCCCTACTGAGTAGCTTATACTCACCCCTTCACGGGTTATGCCCGCACTACGTTGTGTTGGTTGTAGACAACAGACAACGCTGATCGTGGTAGAGGAACGAGGAGCAGGTCGGTACCCGGAGGTGGACCACTGGGCGGGTCCTACTCGGAGCGGACAGTTGGACTCGAGGAGCTATGGATGCTATCTGTACCCACCCTTCAGGTGGGACATCCAGTGGACGGCTCGACGCTGCGGCTTTACCTTTCAGTTGATGTACTCTTTTTTCAGTTGTACTTTACTTTCAGTTTGGGTTTGTATTCTGGCCTACATACTTTACCGCACTTTCTATTGTACCCAGTTTTTACTTAGTGTTTACTTCTGCTTTCTTGCTCTTTGGTGACTGTTTACTTTAAAAAGGCAATGCCTTCCCTTTTTACCGGTAATTACGACTTGGTGCTAGTCTCCAGCCCCTGGCCTATGGAAGGCGGGCTTGGGGTATCCCGGCACGGGCCCCGAGGACGGGTCGTGACAAATTGGTATCAAAGGAGTTCGGTTCAACAGCAGAACTATGGACTCTGATCTTTTTCTATGTGAAGCAATAATGTTAAGAGTGTTGAGTGTGGTTATCAGTCCAGGGATTCCAGTTTTGGTGCGGCGGCCGACATATCTGTACACCAAGACCCTGACTTCTGATTTCCGACTTAATACACGAAAACATTGATTGCATGTGTGTTACAAGTTTTCTTTGTGATTACATTATGTCATCTCACCAAGTATACTGTTTGACCGTGGCACACCTGTTTCTTTACAAGATGTCCCCATGATGGCAGCCATCTAGGGTTCTGAGCGTTGTATGTGATGACAACCCACCGAGCGACAAGGCCTCGGTACAGGGCCCTTTGACAACAGAGGCACCGACGGTACCTCTACCCGCCGAGCCACCGATGCTACCAGCCCCAGCCGCTGACAATGCACATCGCCTTAGTGCATTGCATGAGTTTTAGTGTCAGTGACCGCCCAGGTTCCGCGAGGAGATGGACCCTCAGGCAGTCGAGGATTGGCTGGAGGCAGTTGTACGAGTTTTCAGGTTAGTGAGGACACCAGCTGACCTCATGGTGATCCTCGCAGCGAGCCTCCTGCACACGGCAGCAGGAAGATGGTGGAGCTTGATGTTTCAGGTGCATGACGAGGCATCTCTACTCTGGACGGTCTTTGGGAGCCTCTTCCACTCGGAGTTCTCCCAATACACTCTCGGCGTGGTGTGCATCCAGGAGCTACTATAGTTGCGGCAAGGCAGCTTGACGGTCACCCAGTACTCTGCGATATTTATAGATCTATCACACTATTCGACGAACATGGTACGAGACCCATTCTTTCAGGCCCAGACCATCAAGTAGGAATTGATGAAGGAGATTAGGGAATCAATGATCTCCCTCAGCATTTCAACACACGCAGGGGTACTGGATCAAGCCCTTCTAATCGAGATCTTCCTTGCTTAGCCTACATTAATAGCGAGACCTACCACAGGGCGGTACGTAGCAGAATCTTCTACAGCAGGCAGTCGACGGATGACTCATGGATCTAGGCATAACAGAACCTCAGGCAGACGACCTCAGGACACTGGCTCAGTGGTGTGGGGAACACAGCACGAAGCCAGTCTTTCGAGAGGCAGACAGTGATACGTATTCCGCGGGCAGGGCCATATGGATCGTGACTTCCCGACCCGTCGTGAAGAGGAGCAGCAGACGGTTTAGGGACCTCCCAGGCAGAGGTAGAGGGTCGATCTTGGTGGTCCACAGGGAGCAGGCAGACAAGGAAGAGGAGATGGACGAGCAGTAGGTGGTGGGAGACACTTTGAGGCTCTACCACCACCACCACCAGGAGGTCCACCCCGACCACATTAGCTGGTGGGCAGAGACAGGAACAGCTTCAGGCAGCAGAGGCCTATGACCACGGCATGCCTAAGATGATTCTAGGTACTATCTGTATCTATTCCATCCTTTCTTCAGTTCTTATAGACACATGAGCGAGTCATTCTTTCATAGCCACTTCCCTTGTTCGGAGCTCAGAGATTCCGATAGAGCCATTGGCTCGATCCTTACGGCTAGAGACTCCTACGGAAGCAGACTCGATGATTACGAACTGGTTCCAGCAGTGTGAGCTTACTCTAGGAGGTGAGAGCTTTGGTTGGGATCTGCTTATAATGACGTCGAGGCCTTACGACATCATCTTGGGCATGGATTGGTTATCTACAGTCCATGATCAGATCGACTGTATTAGGTGCAAGGTGCGGTGTGTACGCACCGACGGGAGCAGGTTCACCTTCACCGGTGAGAAGGGAGCCCTCGCAGTACAGGATGGACTCACGTAGAGGATAGGATAGCCCATCACTCATCAGTTGGCTAGCCTCATCCTAGGAGCAGTTGATGTGCAGAGTCCTGGTTTTCCTGCAGTGGTGGATCAGTATGCGGACGTTTTCCTCGACGATGTTCCAGGACTACCACCTCGCAGAGAGGTAGACTTTTATATTGACCTATACCCCGGGACAACCCCGATATCCACTCCATCATATCAGATGGCACCCACTGAGCTTCGAGAGATACGGGTACATTTGGAGGACTTGCAGGGAAAGGGATTCATCTGACCCAGTGTTTCACCCTGGGCTTCCCCTATATTGTTCGCCAAGAAGGCGGACAGAAGCTTGCGACTTTGTGTCGAATATCGTCGCCTGAACCAGGTTACATTGAGGAACAAGTATCCGCTACCGAGGATTGACGACTTCATTGATCAGATCAAGGGAGCACGGTGGTTCTCGAAGATAGACCTCAGGTCAGGCTATCACCAGCTCAGAGTTCGGGACGAGGATGTACAGAAGACGACCATCAGGTTTCGGTATGGCCACTATGAGTTCTCGGTTTTTCCATTCAGAGTAACCAATGCTACAGCAGTGTTCATGGCCCTCATGAACATGATATTTCAGCCATAAATCGATTTATTGTTCGTGGTCTTCATCGACGACATTTTGATATACTCAACGATTGAGGGGGAGCATGCCTACCACATGCGGGTTGTACTAGACACACTCCGAGAGCTCCAGATTTATGATAAGCTCTCAAAGTGTCAGTTCTGGATACGTGAGGTCCACTTCCTAGGACATGTCATCTCTGAGGCAGGATTTGCAGTGGATCCTACGAACATCGAGACAGTGCTAGCTTGGGATCCACTTAGAAGCGTGACAGAGGTGCAGAGTTTTTTGGGACTAGCTGGATACTATCAGAGATTTGTGCCATACTTCGCCAGAGTTGCGGCACAACTCTCAGCTTTGACGAAGAAGGGGAAACCCTTTGTGTGGTCAGACAGATGTCAGTAGAGCTTCCAGGAGCTGAGACCGAGATTGACCAGCGTGCCTATCTTGAGGCTACCAGAGGAGGGAGTTGGATACGTAGTTTACTGCGATGCATCAGGGACCAGTCTTGGATGTTTCCTAATGTAATAGCGGGTCGTGATCGCCTTTGGATCACTTCAGTTGATGCAGCATGAGTAGAACTACACTACCCATGATCTGGAGTTAGCAACAGTGGTCTTCGCTCTGAAGATGCAGCGACACTATCTGATGGGAGAGCGCTTTACAGTCTATTCTGACCACCAGAGTATCAGGTAAATCTTCTTGTAGAAGGACCTGAACATGAGACAGCGACAATGGCTCGAGTTCTTCCAGGACTATGACTTTGAGATAGTCTATACTCTTGGAAAGGGGAACGTGGTAGCCGATGCTCTCAGCAGGATGATGGGAATTCAGCTACATGGGGAGGAGACAGAGCAGCTAGCCACTTTGTAGATATCCTTCATAGATAGAGATGGAGAAGCCTTTCTTCAGTCACTCACAGTCACTCCTCCACTAATGCAGCGGGTCAGAGAGGCATAGGGTGGGGACGCCAACTGTGAGATGATGCGTGCGCAGATATCCTCAGGACAGGCACCTGATGGATTCTCCGTGGGAGGAGAGCACGATTTCATTTTCGGAGGACGTACCTTGGTACCAGTTTTTTTATGAGATGAGGTGCTGAGAGAGTTTCACACTTCCCCTTTGGCGGTACATCTTGGAGTGGCGAAGATGTACCAGGATCTCAGGCGACAACACTGGTGGCTGGGCATGAAGAAGGTTGTGGCAGAGTTCGTTTCTCGATGCCTCACCTGCCAGCAGGTGAAGGCAGAGCACCAGGTACCAGCAGGCTTGGTGCATCCCTTGGAGGTCCCAGAGTGGATATGAGATGGCATATATATAGACTTCGTGACTGGACTTCCATGCACTTCCAGAGGTCACGACTCCATTTGGGTGATTGTCAACGGACTCACCAAGTCGGCTCACTACTTACCCATCAGAGAGAAGGGCTCAGTGGAGAGCTCGGGACGTCTCTATGTTCAGGAGATTGTGTGGCGTAATGGTGTGCCATCATCTATCGTCTCTGATCAAGATGCTCACTTTAATTCCCAGCTTTGTAAGGTGTTTCAGGAGGCATTTGGGATGCAACTATGTTTGAGCACCGCCTTTCACCCTCAGACAGATGGTCAGACGGAGATGACTATTCAGACTCTCGAGGACATGCTCCACGCATGTGTCCTCGACTTTGGTCGCAGATAGGAGGACCACCTACCCTTGGTGGAGTTCGCGTACAACAACAGCTATCACACCACCATCGGGATGACACCATATGAGGCATTGTACGGCCGACCTTGAAGATCACCGTTGTGCTGGACAGACCCTGGGGAGTCAGCACTTGTGGGACTTGAGATGGTCCAGGCCATGACAGAGAGGGTCCAAGTCATCCTGGAGTGGATGAGAACAGCTCAGAGCAGGCATAAGTCTTATGCTGACAGGAGGAGGAGGCCACTTGAGTTCGAGGATGGCGACCACGTCTTCTTGCGGGTATCACCTCGATGTGGATTACAGAGATTTGGTCGAGGCGGCAAGTTGTCTCCACGCATCATCGGACCATTCCTGGTCCTCAGCAAGATTGGCGAGGTGGCATATCGCCTGGCTCTACCACCTCAGTTGCACCGAGTGTACGATGTCTTCCATGTATCTCAGCTGGGGAGATACGTGCACGACCCAATGCATAACATTGACCATGGGGAGCTGGACATAGATGATGGGGCGACTTTTGCGGAGGTCCCAGTGTAGATCTAGGATCGACAAGAGTGGGTCCTATGTTGATGGTCTATTCCTCTAGTGCACATTAGATGGCAGCATGGGATCCTCCAGGAGAGCACTTGGGAGCGGGAGGCTCAGATGCGTGCACATTACCAACATTTGTTTCCCTATTTTATAATGTATCTTTATGGGGACGTAAAGCCATAAGGTGGGAGTAATGTAAAGACCTGTAAAATTCAAGGGAAATTTTTTTTCTTAATTTTCCTTGGGATTTTAAAAGAACGCGTTTTCTGACAGCACTTGATTCTGAGGCCCAGTGTGCCCGGAATTTTTATCTGAAGATTAGCTCGGGTACGTTCAGTGAACGAACGAGCGGGTTTTTCTAACTTTTGAACCGGTGCTCGGAATCGAATTCTGATGGCACCGATGAATTCGCAACACCGTTATTTGCTTAGGGACACATTTTCCAGAGTTGCGTATTCACGGGAGAAGTTGTTAAAAATTGTGGAAGTTAAAAATAAAAATTTAGCTACAATTTTTATATTTTTTCTTACTATGTGGTTAAAATCTTTGAGTGGATGTTGGGGGAAACCACCCAACTTCCCATGGGAGGTAAGGAGGGTGGTGGGGCCCATACGAACCCACCCCTTCATCTTCCCTAACCTTCCATAACCCTCCATTTATTAAGACAACTTGAGTTATTTAGTTGAGTGGATTAATTCAACTTTTGAATTTAAAACTTAAGTCATGAAAATAAAATAAGTGAAGGACTTATTTTATTTTTGAGGTTGGACTTGTTGCATTGAGAGGATTTTGGGAGAAAATATAAGGGGCTTGAGGATATTCTTCTTCATCGATGAAGAATGCGACAAACGCCGACCTCCGACGAAGATCGACAAGAACGCCGGATCCTCGGAGATCGATGACGCGACGCCGACGAATCTTTTCTCCACGATGCGACGATTCTCCTTCTGCGACGCCTTCTTCCACAATAGTTATTTCCATGACGAACCCTCGCTCAACGAATTTGACGAGGTAGGGTATTTATGTGTTTCTATTCATGAATTATTCCATCATTATTCCTCGTATAATTGGACCACTTGTTATCAGTTAATGGAAGGGGGTCGGACCGCACAAACACGGCCGACCCTCCTCCCCCTTTTCTCTTCTCTTCCTTGTGGTGGAATGGAACAGGGATGGCGTGGTGTCGTCGCACCGCGCGGGGTCATGCGGCAAGGAATGCGTGGTGTCGTCGCGCTGCGCCGTTGAATCGAACAAGATCGTGGCGCCATAGTGCCGCGCTGGAGAACCCCGAAGGCACCGCGGACGGAGCGGGGCCGCGGTGGAGGGGCGCGGAACGATCGCGCGGTGCCGGGTGGACCAAGGCCGCGGCCATAGGCCGCGGTGGAGTTGGGACCGGTGGCCGGTTCTGGGCCGCCGGCATCGGAGCAGTGGGACCGGCCAGCGCTAGTCCCGTGACGGCTGTAGCCGGCCGGCTGGAGCGGGACGACCAGTCAGAGGAAGAGCCGGGGGTTACGACTCCCCGGCTGCCCGGATGTGAGCGGACCCCAAATGGATCTGCGGTTACTAAACAGGGGGGCAGCCCCCCCCCCCCCCTCATTCGCTCGGCCGAAAACGGCCGAGCCACCTGGCGACCGGGCCGCACAAGCGCGTCGGGCCAGGCCGCACCCAGGTCGGGCCGCGCCGCGCCCAGGCCGGGCCACGCTGCGCCAGCCGGGCCACGCCGCTCCCAAGTGGGCCGGACCCGGACCCGGGTTGGGTCGACCCGATTCGGGCCGACCCATGGGGTCTCGGGCCGGGTCGGTCCGGGCTCGAAACCCCCACTTCCAGACCTCTCACGGTCTTTTTCCTATAACATGGGTTGTGGATCTATGATCGACACATCGTCAGTGGCGATGCGATTCTTGGAACGAGACGGTCGTTTCGATATATTACACTCAAGGTTTCGGAGTACTTTGGGTTCAGCCGGGTTGGTTCGTACACGAAACCAACCGAGCCCTCGGAACGGAAACACATATAACTTGAGCTCCGGACGTCCGATTGATGTGTCGTCAACTTTTTTGGATTCTTCATAGCGAGACGGACCTTTTGGCTTACTCCGCTTGAGGTTTGGACGAATTTAGAGTACGGTCGGGTTGGTTTTGACATAAAAACCAACCGGGCCCCTGGGACGAAAAGTCCAACAACTCTCAGACCGGGCGTCCGATTAACGTGCCGTCTCGTGACGTTGAGTTACTGTTGATGATACGGAACTTTTAGATACATCATCTCCGGACTATGTGTCAGTTGATGTATCATACCTTCGCCTCGTGGAGCGGACACTCCCGAATGAGCTTGCTCGGTGCGGGAACCCTAGAGCTGGATGCGACTGCGACGACGATGACGACTGTGCAGAAATCCTCTTTGGATTCGACGGCGATGACTATAGTCCCCAACGATCCTACGTGGATCAGTGCTACCGATCCTATGTGGGTCAGATCCTATGTGGGTCAGCACTCAGCGGTCCTGTGTGGGCCAGCGCCTACAGATCCTGTGTGGGTCTGATCATGTGTGGGTTATTGAAAGGGTTAGTTACCTATCGATCCTTTTTGGGTCATTGCGGGGGTTAGTTACCTATCGATCCTTTGTGGGTCATTGTGGGGGTTAGTACCTATCGATCATGTGTGGGTCTGATGGCTTAGATGAATCAGTAGCTACATCTGATCATATTTATCGTCTTACGAAGAAGTATACCTTTGTGAGATGAATATTGACTTTCAATCCTTATCTTCGATAAGATTGACTTGATATCCTATGTGGATTACGTTATGCTTTCCTATGTGGACCGAGTTGTCATTTCCTATGTGGACTGGGTTGTACTTGAGCTCGGATGTTGGAGCCGAATGAGAATTGAGGACTTAGGTATATGTATGGGAATATACCTAAGTAATGTCAGATGTTACTTCATGATTGTATCTTTCCTTTGTGGATTATCCTTTGTGGATTCTGGGAGACCATCGGGGGTATCGGGGTCCCTACTGAGTAGCTTATACTCACCCCTGCACGGGCTATACCCGCACTACGTTGTGTTGGTTGCAGATGACGGACAACGCTGATCATGGTAGAGGCACAAGGAGTAGGTCGGTACCAGGAGGTGCACCACTGGGCGGGGCATACTCAGAGTGGACGGCTGGACCCAAGGAGCTGTGGAGGCTATCTATACCCACCCATCGGGTGGGAATTCCAGTGGACGGCTCGATGCTGCGGCTTTACCTTTCAGTTGATGTACACTCTTTTCAGTTGTACATTACTATCAGTTTGGGTTTGTATTCTATCACACATACTTTACCACACTTTCTATTATACCCAGTTTTTACGTAGTGTTTACTTCTTCTTTCTTTCCTTGTGGTGTTTGTTTACTTTTCAAAGGCAATGCCTTCCCTTTTTACCGGGAATTACGCCTTGGTGCTAGTCGCCAGCCCCTCGACTATGGAAGGCGGGCTTGGTGTAGTCACGGCACGGGCCCCAAGGACGGGTCGTGACATAATGTGCCTACTGTTATTCTTTATTTTGATTATAAAGCACACCACTCTCTTCTATAGTGATATTTCAAGGAAGGAATTGTCTCTAACTTCAAACAAATATCCCTTTAGTATATTCTCAAAACATATCTTATACAAACTCTAATATTTTTTCTACGCAATTATATTCCTTGAGTATTCTCATTAATTTCTTCAACAATATGTGGTCGTTGTTGCATGTTTTTACCAAAATTATCTTAGCATGTTGGTTTTCTACATCTCATCCCATATAGAGCTTTATGTGGGGTCATTTCAGTAATTGAGTTGAATATATTATTATATTAAAACTCAACCAATGAGAGATTCTTATCTTATCCAAAATTAAATTTCCATGACAGATATCTTATCATGTCTTTGAGTCTCGGAATTTTCCTTTAAAATTATCCATCAATTTGGGGGTGAGAGGCCATACTAAAATTCAATTTACTATTCATATAGTTTTGAATACTTCCCAAAAATTTATAGGTGATCATTATGTCATTAAAAAATTGATCGTAAGTTTTTTCCCATATATCCTCACCACTATCTTTATGTATATCACGGAATGATGGTTAGGTGAAAAATCACCCCAATTAAAATTGATGTGGGAAGTATTTTTGTAACAATCCACCACAACCCATATTGTGTTTCTTTCTTTGGAATTCTTTGAGAGACATGCAAAAAATTACATTTTGATGTTCTCCAAATTCCATATGGATATGGGGAATGGATACATCATCCCATTGTAATTTTTTCACTCTGATTTAACATGTTAAAATACCAACCATTTTGAAATGTACTCAGCATGTTCCTTCTTCATGTTACTACACCCGTAGTACTTCTGAATTTCTCAGTAAAACATGGTTTTTTAAGGATGTATAGATAATGATGAGTTATAGACATTATCTAATAGTTGATTCTTTATCTCAGGTTATAAAGTAAAATTAAGTTTAGTTCCAAATAAAATGACACCATCTGAATCAACATGGTATTCATGAACTATCCCTTTATTTAACTTCATCAACTGCTTTTAAATCTCCAAAACATCACTTTATTTCTACTTGATCTTCTCTTAAAGAGATGGTTGGAAAATAAATTGTTCTATGAATGATATCCCCCTACACTGTATATTTACATATTCATCTATTTCACACCCATAGAATATTGACATACTCAATCCCCAAAATGGATAGTTCCATAGTTTTTCTACTTTAGAGAGTATCGTCTACCTTATTCTCAATTCCAATATGTTAGTGAATTAATCAATCATGTTTCTTTAAAATATCTAACAATATTTTATAGCACATATTGAGCACTTATAGTGTTATTATATACATTATACACTTATGATATGTATATATGTCACACTTCTCAATATAGAGGCAGTGCCACAAAATATTCGAAGTGAATATCACATATACTGACTCCAAAAAAACAATCATTTAGTTCTTGTCGTGTATATTAATCTTTAATGATTAATAAGATATCACTTTATCATTATTAATAAGTATATAACACAAGCCATTATTTAATGCAACACTATATATAATAAATCATTCTCTACTTTAAGGTAGTGTGTGTTCAATTAATGTGATTATACTTTCTTCATCTCCTTCAATCATTACACGAATTAATATATTCATACATAAATCACCCAATTATATTTTGACCTAGTTAGTATGACATAAAATTATGGAAAATTTCACCCAAATCATCTATATTACCTAGATAATAAAACATAAAACTATAGATTTACATGAGACTTGAGGATTTGGTCCATTAATCAATTACCTTTTTCTTTGTCTTCTCTATATAAATTCCCTCAATTGTTATCATGTTCCCCATGAATGTGACTATATATATATAAGAGTAAAATTTTATGAAATTATGATAAGGAATATACTTTCATAATGTTTCAAGCACAATCCCTATCCTCTATTCGTATTCCCCATTTCAGTTAGAGTAAATTAGAATATAATTAATAAAAAATACCATAAATTTGTCATGTTAGTTTCTAAAGACTCAATCCATAAAATGCATGATGATTGCATGGGAATTAGTAATTTTAAAGAGAGTCACTATGAACTCATAGTGTACATTACTTAGATAGAAGACTTTATTATGATTATATTACTTATTCACCATCCCTTAATGATATCAAGAATTAATATACACATTTGAGAAGTAATTATCTCCTTGAAGTTGATCAAACAAGTCATCCATCATTAGAAGGGGACACTTTTTATTGATTGGGATCCCCTGGAGTTTTTCTAATGTATTCACAACAACATAGAAATTTGGAATTTCATGAAAAATAACACCAACACACCCTAAGGTGATTCACTGTGGCCTTTGAAACCTTTTACTAAATTCTATTGAAGATTATTTTTTTTCTCCACTAGTTCAATTAGGGATATCATTTATAGAGTTTTAGATATATGTGTGGATCCAAGTATATATTTTATTGAGAACTCTACCTCATGATCTGGTGGAAGTATAAAAAACTCTTTGGGAAATGTATAAGTTTATTATTCTATAATGGGAATTTTTTCATGGGAGATACTTTCCATTGACTCAACTATTTCGGAATGATATGTTTCATTACTGGGTAAAGTCACCCATTCCATTTAAAGAATATCTATAATGATTTTTTATCTTTCATTCATTTTTATTGGAGAATGGGATTGTTAAGAATATAGACAGAGAGTTAATTTTCTAAAAAATTGATGTTTGATCAATATAATGAGTTCCAATACATTCCCAATATAGTATAAAATTCTACAAAGGGAAGGATTATGAAATTCATTACAATAATATTCCCAAAAAATCAAACAAGGGAAGTGTTCAATACTTGGGCATCCATTATCACAACACTAAATATTTTATAGACATCTCTACATTAAGTATTCAAGGATATGGATGTGATTTAATAGTTCTAGAAAACTTTTAAAATGTAAAGGAAATCATATAACTACAATCAATTAAAAAATTCCTCATTTATGAGTGAATAGTAAATATAGCTTATGAGGCATCATTTTCATTTTCCACCTCATCAGTGGCGAAGGAATAATATTCCACTTACCACATAATCATTAGTGGTTTATATTTTTGATTACCTTAAATACTTATGGGTTATTTAACTCTCTTATATAGGTTTATTTCCTTTTAATAGTTAATTATTAAACTATGTGTGCGACAGTGGGAGGTTTTTACATTTTTTCTATTACATTTTTTTAATTATTAATTTCTATTTGATATTCATGATCTTGGTGAACTTCTCTCAAAAACATAAATAATTTCATTGTCCCATTTGTGAATCATTCGTGATAATTATTCCCGCACATTTGATATACGGGGGCATAGATATTTTTTTCACTTTGTTATTTAATTCCCCTACTTGAATATCCATCATTAAATTCTTATCTCCATATCCATTGGTTAATTATCTAAAATCAATCTTAGTTATGTTATCACATAAAAATATATCTTCATTTCTCCTAAAGTCATAGATAGGTAAATCATTAAAAAAATGTTGTTTTAAACTGCTAAAGAATGTTCTTATTCATCTATTATTGTTGAAAGTAAATCTTGATCCATGCCATGTATGCGTTGGGAAATATTAATTGTTAACATTGATAGATAAACTCACCATTTTCTAATTATTTATTAATTATTTCTCCATATTTGTTTTAATATTAGAAGGGAAATTTTTTTTAAGAAATAAATTCATATTGTTTTCTAACTATATTTATTCCATTTCATATTTTGGATTTGTATTTCTTATCAATTACCTGCATATAATAGATTCTCCTTCAAAATTATAGCATGATAAAGATAATTATCCTTCTTAAAATAGTGGATTATAGAAATGATATTCTCAGCTGAGTTAACCCACTATACTATGGAAAGTGGATCATAATATATTCTAAATAATGGTGGTCCTAACAGTATAAAGGACTCAATAACTAGTCTATACTTCAAGGGTAAAGAAATATTTTCTATATAGATCAAGTTATTATTCAAATCCTAATACCCAAGGTTAAGCATCACCATATCTTTTTAAAGGCCACCTTCTATTACATTGATAGTGTCATCTAACTAATCACTGTATTTTCTATCACCCACGTTACTGATATAGTTTCTCCTGGTTTATACCATTTTATGAAATATAAATTATTCTATCATTATACAATTCAATAAAGAATAAATAATTTATTTTTCTATGAATATCAATTTTATAGTAATATCTTATGGAAAACCTATGTGTCGAGTTTCTTTATTATTAAATGATGTTTCTATAATCATGTGATTTAATATAAAAAAAATGTAAAAGAAAAATTTAGATTAGATATATATCCTTTATAATAGATTTTATAGGGTTTTTGATTAACCAAATAATATCATATAGGAATGTGAAACCATGTGTGCAATGAGGTCTATTTTTTATCAACTAGTTATAATTTATTTTAATACCCAATGATCAATTTCACTATTATTACCACTAGGTATATGTACTCCACAGCCAAATATACGCATATGTATCTAGATAGATATTTTATTTCTCACATACCACATTCTTTTATACCTTACAAAAACTTCATGATATTTCCCATCAAATTTAGACTTATCCTTGGGGTTTCATTGTTGTTTTCAATTCTTAATTTTAAAATTAACTAAACCATGATCTAATATCATTTATAGTCACAATAACTTTTCATACATGAATATTTAATTACTTTATGATAAATAATATAAGTGTAATAGATTTTATAATTGAAAATTTTTGTATCTTGGGAATATTAGGTTCAAATATCACACTATAAGAAAATCACTACATAGAAGCAGTTTTTCGGATTTGGCGGCCATTTTTCAGCAACAGTCTATTACAACTACCTCTAAAATTGGTTCTGACATTCATCATGTGGTGGTTCCTTACATTTAGTAGATTTTTTTGGAAATACTCATATAAATTTTATATATAGGTGGTTTTATGTTCTTTATTGGTGGTTTTACGACTAAAATTTAATGATATTTTAGCAGTGGTTAAAACTTTCACTATATTCTGAAGCCTTTTTTTCAAAATAATTGACCCTAAAATTGAACAAACCACTAGTAATTAAATTTTTTCCATATTCTGTGGTTTTTTCACCATACCATAAAAAATATATACCATAATATAGTGGTGGTTGAAATCACCAATAAATAATAAAAACTGTTATTTTTGGGTGGTTTAAACCACCTCTTTGTGATAAATTACAAAAAACACATATTGTAGAATATGAAACACCAAAAAACAATGAAAAAATATTATATCAAATGAATCATAGAATAATAAAAGTAAAAATAAATTAGAGTACATGAAATATACATATATGGAAGGTTTCACCATCTTATAATCAAATTACACATATGCACTTCACAGACTAGATCACTCGGCATAGTCCACTCAATTCCAAAATTGAAACGTGAAAAAACTCTCTCTACTAATCACTGGAAGATGATAATCTCTACTCATCACCCTCTTCATATTAATCTCTGCTTCCTGGTATCGAAAACTATAATACAATTATATTAAAAATTGAAATACTTTGTGAATTTATATTTAAAATTAAAATCAATAATATTTTGTGAATTTAATGGTTTTGAAGTTGTCTGATTTAATGGTTTTATTGGTCATGTTACTTCTTATAAATAGCAATTCATTAAATTATTCATAATTTACCTCAATTCTACAATAGGATCCATATTTTAATTTTTTTAATATGTCATGTTTTATAATATTTTATTTTCTTTCTATAATGTAGTTCATATGGGAGATCATTCTCACTATTATGGTTGATACTAAATATTTTATTCTAGGATTCTAGTTATCAATTTTTTTCTATTTTAATATGTTTAATTTTCAAGGGTTCAGTTGTAAACTAATGTAACAATCTCTATTAATAATATATTTTATTTTTTGTTTTTCTAGGTGTTATATGAGTATAATATTGTGCAATATAATATAAAAAAACATGTATTCCCAAAATAAATATCATATATAATTAATAGGTCACTGCTACTTGGAAATTGAGATGTAAATTTAAGACCCATAAATTCTATAAGATGTGTTACTGCAGTTATTGTTCAAATGGGTAAAAAGGGTTCAAATGAAATGATATAGTTGAAAATAACACCAAAAAATTCTAAATTTTATTGGATAATGATATATAGAAAATATAATATATTTATACAATTTAATTTTATTTTGGAAGCATTGAACATTAGATATAAAATATTTATATTTAAATATTTAAATTAATGACATGTGTGTCCTTTCATAATTTATAAATGGGAACCACCTCCCCTAACCTATTCACTATGTTTAAACCTTGTATCATTTACAATACTTTCTATAACACCTTCATCAATTCCATAAACTAATTAATGGATTCTGTTCTTACCCTAGTACCATCCTATGAAGTCCTACGATGTATTTCAATAGAGGTCTCTCAAAGATTGTGAAATCGTCTTTTCTAAATTGTTTGAGGATTATTTCTTCTTCTACATCGTAAAAAAATATTATAAACATACAAGAATAAATATTCTAATTTCAGATATATATTTATATATTATTTTGATTATACAACAATAATTTTCCACCTCTTTTTTATTAAATGATTAATGGGATTATTGATCATTCCTATGAGTGGACTACCACCTTCAGGAACCGATGTAATTCATTTTCCTTAAAACATCCCATTAATTGATATTATGATTGATTATTTAAATATATATGATATTTATTATATAATTAAAATTCTATAATGATAAAATATTTTCTAATCTTTTTAATTATTTTCATAGTAAAATGAAATCATAGTTTATGTGAACATATAGATTGTCATCTCCTTGAACGATGTGATTAATTGTTCTACCTCCACATTTTATGGGTGATTAAAAATATATATATGTTGAATATATATATTAATAAAATCATGAATAATATTCTCTAAATGATGAAACCATTATGTATATGAGTATTTTGTAAACACCAAAAAACATATAAGTGATATGGACAAGTTAACACATGAAATGACCATATTAATAGTCTTATTTTTAATAAAAGGGTGATTATATGTTATAAATAGATCAAATATAATAATTTAATAATTTACATGGTTAATTTAAAGTATTATAATAAATATAATTTCATTATATGGTTTTTTAAAGCACTTATGAATCAAATAATACAAATGTTCAAGGTTCTTTATCTCAATAGAGTTTCATTGATACATGTCTGATATTTCACACATATTTATGTTTTTGATGTTTAAATACTACCCCAATTAAATTTTATATCATTTATCCTTATCAATTAAATTTATTTAATGTCAAAATTAAAATAATTTTTTCCATGATATTTTTATTTTAATGCAACCAAAGTGATAATGTTTTATCATCTAAATTTTCTTCTTTGGGACATATGTTATACACAAATATTATTTTTAATGGTTTATCTACGACCCATTTTATATGTTTTATCTTTAATATACCTATTTTCATGGTAGATAATGTTTAATTTTAACTAATTAATTTCACGGTATTTATGAATGAAAAATTACAAAAAAAAAATAATGTGTTTTGTGACAATCACATTTTTTATAGTGAATTTTGTAATATTAAATTTAAAATGATAGAATTATAAGACCTATATTTAAAAAATATGATATATTTTTTATCCACTATTTATTTCAAATTTTATATGTTTCTATATATTTTCCCCTTATTTTCAACTAAATATTTTCAAGTAATTGTTTTAAGAAATGTTTATGTATATTTTATTTTGATTGGGAATAATTCTCTTTCATATCAATGTTTTATTTAAAATTTATTCATTATTATTTTTAATATTATCCAATGATTAATAAAATTAATGTTCACCCAAATTTAATATGTTATAAATTTTTTGATATTTAATATTATTTTTATTTTTTGAACAAGGTACTTATTACCAAAGGATTGATCATAATATTATTCTTAATTTATACTAAAGAAGTATATTTTACTACCATTAAAACAACTATTTTATTTGATGTATTTTGTATAGGTTATTTTAATTGAAAATATATTCGTAATTATTATTTAATTTGTTTATTTTAAATAGGTTATTTTAAAATGAATAGGTTATTTTCCACATGAAATATTCCAGTGATATTTTTAAGGAATATTTTTTATCTAGGTTGACATTATTTAATGTTAGTTAGGTTTCACTATAAATATAATTCAATGATTCAATGAAAATTATTTCTATATATGTTTTATAATTATGATAATAAAATATTTATGAATCCCATTTTATTTTCCATGGATAAACATATAATTAAATGATAAATGTTTTTTTATCTTGTGTCATAAATATGAATGTAATATGATTATATGATGGTTGGTTTCATTAAAAAAACTCTATTTAATTCGTTATTGATGATGAATTTAACTTGGTGGAGGTTATTCCAATGAGAAATTTCGAATTTAATGGGTTGGAATTTTTATGATGAGTTTATTAACACTGTGTGATGATAGTCTTAGAAATGAGATTTGACATATTATTTCTATGTTTAAGATTATGCCACACCTTTATGTCTCTATCTCATATATCATAATCTTATTCCTGTGATATTCCCTACTAGATCGTGGTCATAAATTATATTCTGATTAATTTTTTATTATATTCCAAAGATTTAATCCATGATAATGATATATGAATTACATGTAATATTTTTCCCCTCAACTACTAGGTTGGTTAGTTTCTAAGTTACTAATAAACTCATTAAACATTCGTTATCTAGGTTTTCACCTTATAATATTTTTTAATATACTGTTAATGAATAAGAGAATAATTATCTCACAAGGTGAGTAGAATTTTTAATCATAGTTATATTTAGATCAGTTTATTTCATTCTATTTTCTAATAACATAATGATTTTGATAAAATCTATAGAAAACAATTTATAATGTTATTATTCGATGCATGGTGATTTTTTATTGGTTTCTCATCAGTAATTTTTAGAATTTATTAATTTAGTTACCTTGTTTTTTTAGGAATCATAGAATATTATTTTTTTCAATTATTTATTTTAATTTTTGATCATGAAATAGTTTATAATATCAAAGATTAAGGAAGGCGGAAAATGAAAATAATATCCATGAATAAAATATTTTTATATTAAATTACTTATATTTTTATATTCCATGCATTATAATTAAAAAATTAACTTTTGGTGTAACAAATTACATTAGACATAAAGATTAATAGAATATTTGTTATCTATAATATAAAAAAATGTATTTCTATTATATGTTTTATAATGAATCAATTTTTGTGGGGTTTAATTTTTAAATTATGGGATAATGACTAAGGAGGATCATATAAATATTGAATTAAATTTTCACACCTTGGGTAACTATATTAATTTTATTATATGAATTTTTTCAAAATATAGGTATAAATGTATTTACCGTTTTAAAATTTACTATAAATATTTTTTATGGATTACATATTTAAAAGTAATTTTTTTCGAAATTTTTGTTAATTAATGAGAAAATATAATAATTGTAAAAAACAATACAAATATGGTATCAAAATTAATATGATTACATAATATTTACCAATACTAATAAAACCTTACTGCATATAATTATATCCAATATAATTTCATTAAAGAGGAGGATAATGGAAAGGATATAGTTTCTAGGGTTAATTTAATTCAAATGGTAAATTTGGAGACATTAATAATCATTCACAAAAAACCAATTAATTTTTTCTAACTATTACAGCTACAATTATGAAGTGATCGAAGACAGGAATATTCATTCATATGAGAGTTCTTTTATGTACTAATTCCACTATGAAAAAGAGTAAAAAAATAAAACAATTAATGATACATGAGATTTTTTGAAATATTTTTACAGAAAATTAAATTTGATCGATGCCGAAGAAATTAATTTTATATCCAAAATTATAAATAAGATATGTGAACTTTTTGAGGGAATGTAAAATATATAGATGATTTTTTTCTGGAAATTTTTTGATTCAATAACATGTTTCTATATTATTAATGAAATATTTTTTTGTTGGCACTTTTTTATTTCAATGTTCATGAGGGTTAATGAATTATTATAGTATATTTTCATTACAATGATTTAAATATCAATTTATGAGGTTAAGAAATATTATATGTGTGGGGGTGGTGGTCTGATAAGTATAAAATATTGTGAAAATTTAGGGATATACTTTAATATAATTTATGTTATTTTATTCATTTTATGTCCAACTATTAAAGATATATAATGAATATAGTATTATTATTATTATAAATATATTCAAGTGTTAATATGTTAACTTTTGTTGTTTTTAGTGCACTATGTGTAACGATGACACATTAAAAAATTTAATAATATATTTTTTTTAATTCAAAACCCTTGATGGGATGGGCCTGAAACACGTTAGGATTCATTATAAAAGAGTTAAATTATGAAACTTAG
Organism: Viscum album; assembly: GCA_963277665.1. NCBI lineage: Eukaryota > Viridiplantae > Streptophyta > Magnoliopsida > Santalales > Viscaceae > Viscum > Viscum album. The sequence continues at coordinate 92,669,735 of OY728158.1, forward strand.
GGATAAAACATGACATCACGGTATAAGATAAAAAATAAAAGTTAAGAAATTATATAAGTAAAATGGGACAAAGTTACATCATGGATGGGAAAAGAAGGTTGGAATGAATGATTTTTTGAATCATACTAAAGGGTTATTTCATGATATATTTATAATAAAAATCATTATTTTATTTTATTATAATAATGTGTAGGTACAAGATTAAATAAGGATGCAATTGAGGATTGTGGAAAATTATGGCGGTGTGAAATTATGAAGTCTGAGGGGATCCACATTCACTAGGTTCACCCACATAGGGTGTTAAAGATCATATGATAGAGATGTAAGTAATCAACACTTACATATTATTCCAATACATTAAAAAGTTTACAGTTCTACTCAGTATCCATTTTTCACAAAATTTTACTTCTTAAATGAAATATATTTTATTTTCATAAAAAATTATCAATGTTTTCAACATAACATCATAATAATTTCTACTAATTATTAAACCCTTTTAAAAAATGTATAATGTGGGATGAGAAAAAACATATAAATTAACATATAAGAAGATAAAAATGAAACTCATTAGTCTATTTTAAAACAATGAGATCATAAAAAAGAGTTTTTATTTATCAAAATAATCATTGAGATAATATAATCATTTAGTCATCAATTAATATTTATTTAAAACCCACCATTTTTTTAAATACCAATATAAGAAAATATAAATGAAAAAATAATAATCATGGGTTTCTAAAAATATATTAGAACCCTGAAGACATTTACTTAAAAAGTAACATTTTAAATTTAAAGCGGATAATAATTCTTTTGAATAAAATCAAATTATACAACCCTATAGAATCAAAATATTTCCATGATAATTAATTGTAAATAATATCAAAATTTTATATGTTCCATGGGACAACATCTACATAAAACACTTATATAAACCCTAATATTAAAAATATTCTACTTGATTAATTTTTGAATAATTATCTGAATAGCATAATCATTACCAAATGAATTGTATAACTATATCTTGATCTCCCATAATTATAAAAAATTTATAAAGACTATAAATACGTAATATATATTTATTCATGAATTTATATAACAAAACTCATATAAATTTAGTTTTGAACCAATTTGAAAATAATTTTCTAATATTGATATTCCTATTTCCTTTAAAACCTAGTTATCAAAACCAAAATACACAGAACAAAGGGAAGGATATTATTTATTTGATGAAAATAAAAACGTTTTTAAATTATTCCAAAAATAGAATAAAAATTATGGTGGTGGGAAAAGACATCAATGTCATATATGTTAAAATAGAAAATCCCAATTTTTACTTTTTTTAATAAATTTAAAATACCTTGTATAAAATACATGCAATTTTTTTTTAAAAAACCATAGAATGGAATTAGGAAGTAACATAGTAAATCCATTAATTTATTTATAAATACATACATAAAATGAATTTTATAATAAGGACACAGAGAAAATTATTTATAAATTGTATCTTTTAGATATTTTAATTTTTTTTAAGATAATGTATCCCATGGGTTGAGTTCTACAAGTCATTTATGTTACATATCTTCATTTATAATCAACTTATGTTAATTATTTACTTTCGAATCCGTATTTTTTATGTTTATTATTAAATTTATTTTAATTATATCCATATTGTAATTAATTAATTATTATATTATGTTTCTATAAAATTTTTACAGAATAATTGACTTATATGTCTGAAATTACTTTGGTAGGTAGACTATGGTCAAATGGGTCGTAACACGCCATGATTGTTTGATATATTTCGCTTCAAATAAATTTAATTTTTTTATAGCTTGCGAAACATTCAACCCCAAGTCTAGATGAAACATAATATAGTATCACATTTTTATATTTACATTAAATTTTTTCAATGACCTTGAAGAATATCATATATGAAATTATAATTTTTTAAATAAAAGAAATATATTTTCATAAAAGTCATTACATCCTTTAAAATTACTTTTTCAATCAAAAATTGTTTTATTTTTTTTAATAAGTAATATAATTAATTTTATCAAAATTTAGAGAATTTAATTGAAAAAATTTACATTCATTTTAAAATAGTCATATCCTATTTATGTTATAGTTATTTTTTTAGAATTTTCTATAAGGATTGATTTTTTTATGAGTATTGGAAAAAAAATTAAAGAAAACTGTCACTTAATTTAAAAAATTTATAAAGAAACATTTTCTTTTAAATTATTTTAAATTAGAAATTTTTTGATTTATATTATAAAAAATATAATTTATATCATTGTAATTGATTTTATATATGATTTTTGTGTTCAAAATTTCATACTCGAGAAAATATTTCTTTTCAAAAATAGATTTTCATGTTATAATGTGGGTTTAATTTCATGATATATTATTTAAATTATGTGAATTTATTTTTGAAACATATATTATATATTTAATATAAGGGTGATCTCATTTTCTAAATAGAACTATTTTGTTTTTCTTCATTATGAATAATAACATTTATAAATATTTTTCTCCTCTGTAACGGTAAAATCGGTAAAATAGTGTGAATACTTTGCGATAAGGCTTTAAAATTCATCTAACATGGGCCTATATACTATTATATGATTATAATTCATCCATTTTCATCAATGTGTCAAATATATATCCACTTGGTGACCATTTTCATTGATTTTGACCTTTATATTTTTAATAAGAAAATAATAAATACAAAATATCACTCTCGTGACTTTAATATATATAAAATTTTTACATAAAGATATTAGGTAGAAAAGTTTGTTTATAAGTGTTTATTATATATATAAATTAATTTCATATTATTTTATTATATTTTAATATTTTAGTGATTGGATAATTACTTTAAATAAATAATTATAAAATTAAAATATATATATATATATATATTCAAAAAGGAATATATATACTATACTTATATATATTTATTTATTAAGTATATAATAATATTTATAATTTGTTTCTTTATATTTATAATTTTTAATCCTTTATTAGTGATTAAATAATAAACAATGATAAAATCATCTGTATCAGGTATTTATTCACGCTAATAAGGTTAAGGATAAAGATTTTTAGTGCTAACCAACACGCTGATAAAATTAACATTTACTTGTTCTAATGTTTTAGACTTAATAATGACTGTTTTATCCCCATGTTTTTAGTTATGATAAATACATACCTTTCTCAGTGAATAGAAAGAACCACAAAAATATTCATTTTATCATCGCTTAAGTAATAAGTGCTAGGAAAAGATATCATTATCAACGCTTATTTGTAAGCACTGATAAAAGTGTCCTAATGTATTTTAAAATCCTTATCCATTTCCGAACACGTTACCATATAAAGATATTTTCATGGAAGGCACCCACCACTAGCGATCCTCCTCAGTTGATCGATGCTCGAATCACACCACTCGACTCTTTTCAGTGATACAATTACACAAATATCTCATGTGAAATCTGGGTTTCGATTCCAGTTGTGATGCAGATGGAGTTTCACATCACTTTCCCAAAATTTCTATATCAATGGTAGGTGGATCCATGCCTAATCAATTTTGGATTATTTAATTTTCTTGCATTTCTAATTTTCACACTCTCTATAGATTATTTTGGGGGTTCAGAACATGTTTTGGAAAATATTTGACATGCATTAGTGTTAAAAAAATATCTAAAGAAAAATTATTATGTTTCTATATAGGAATTGTTGTGAAAAATCAGTATAAGTGGTCAATTAATTGTTTCATTAGTGTGAACTGTGTTTTTGTGGGTGCTTAAGTTGTGTGTCTGTTGAAAAATAATTTTTAATGGGAAATAGATCATTTTGGGATTCTTATCTTTGTTTTGTGCTATTGATTATGAATTGTGAAGTGTTTAAATAATGATGAATTCATTTTAGCAATGAAATTTGGGGTGTGGAAATGGTTTATTAAATGGTGTGAGTGATGTGAAATGTGTTTTTGAAGGTTTTTTATATATTTTATGTTGGCATTGGGTTTTATAACATAAAATGGCTTTGTTGTGTGTGTGTGTTTAGTGTTTTTCACCATTGATGGGTATTATGGGTTTTTTGAAAGGTGCAAATCATGTTTTTAAAGGCATATAAATGTGAATAAATTTATAATTATGTTCTTAATGGAAATAGACATAATTTTCCATGTCAAACATGTTGTACCTTTTTTTAAATGTGAATTGTAATATTTATTAAAGGATGAAATTCTTATTTTAAAAATGGATTCAGGTTGTGTACAAATGTGTATAAAAGGTACTTTCAATGTAAATGGTTGCGAATTGGTGTAAAGTATTGTTTTGTTAATTTTAAGTGTTCTATAAATTACTAAATTGATTTATTAAATTATGTAAGTGTTAAAAATTATGTTTTATGTGGTTATGTAGTGCTTTTGATTTTAAAGGTATCATTTCCATTTGAACATGGGAGTGTTTTTTATGTAAATCCTTACGGTGCCTCCTAGGGTTATTTTAGAAAACATTTTAAATGAATTATTAACATACATAATGGGGTTAAGGCATGTTGGTTAAATGATTTTGTGTGCATATGTTTTCAAATGGGATTTGGGTGTGAAAGTAGTGGAACACTATGTGTACTTAGATTTCCCTGACTTGTGTGTCTAAATGTGTTGTGTTTGTGACATTTGAATGTGAAACTTTATTGATAACAAATCAAATGTAATCTTGGGTAACTGGGTAACTATATTGTGTTGAGTTACTGAATATTTATGATTTCATAGTAAAATAATTTTCCATAGAATTGATGTATGGTTTCATATTTATGTTTAATTTATTTATTTTTACTATTACTCACATTGACATTTTTTTATTATATAGGTGGATACATTTTTTCGAGTTGGGGTGCACTGCTAAACATTCATGCTTCTTCTCCATTAAAATAATTTCACCCATGTGGTGGTTAATTTATCACTTTTATTCAAGTTACCTCCACTTCCTTTACATGAAGAGGAACAATGCTACTTTTTCTCAATCACTAATGTAATCTTGATGTTTTCATTGAAAAATAAGTGTCTATAGAGTTAATTTATTTTGACATATTTATGTTTAATTCATATATTTTTAGTATTAATCACAAAATAATTATTTTCTTATACACATGGATTATTTTGATCGATTTGGGCTGATCTTTCTAACTTTCAGGATTCTTATCCCTTGACATATTTTCACCCATGTAGTGGTGCATTTTTCACATTCATTCAAGTTACATAGACTACCTTCTCACAAAGAGAAACAACACTACCTCTACTCAATCATAGAGGTAACCTTGATTTTTACATAGTAAAATCATTTTCCACAGAATTAATTTTTTGTTTCATATTTCTGTTTAATTTATTTCTTTTCATTATTACCAACATAATAATTATTTTATTATATAGGTGGATTCCTTTGTTCGAGATGGGGTGATCTATCTATATTTCTTGATTCTTCTCCCATAAAAACATTTCACCCCTGCATTGGATCATTTATCACTTTCATTCAAATTACCTCCACTACCTTTGTTGAAATAGTAACAACATTGTATCTACTCAATCATAGACATTATATTTATGTTTTGTGAAGTGAATTTTCTATACATATAATTAATTTATTGTTCTGTATATATGAATAATTTTTTTCTTCTTAGTAGTACTCACATTATAATTGTTTTATCATACAGGAGGATTCTTTTGTTCGAGTTCACATTGTTTGTTCAATGCTTCTCATGATGTGTTGGTAGTTCAAAAATTAAAGTCAATAGAAATTGTGGTAAAATTGAATGTTAGGATTGTTTTTTATATATTTAATGATTTTTGTTTTTATAATTGTATAAAGAAATATTTTAAATGTCTATAATATAGTGTTATTCTGTTATTCATGTGGTAAATTTAATTTCATTTAAATCCTATATTTGGAGTTTTTTTTGTTGATATATCTACTGTGTTTATGGTTCTTTTGGTTTTGTGGTTTTCTATAATAGCACACCACAGTTGTAATGTAGTGATCTATTAAAACATACTGTGGTAAGGCCCTTTATTAGAAAATCAAAAATTGGTGAAAAATGACTACTTTATCAGCACTTCTACAACACTGATAAAGGATTAATTTAGTAGCACATTAAGAGGTACTGATAAATGTGTTCTTTATCTATGCTTTCTAAAGTGATGATAAAGGTCACATTTATTAGATTATTTATTATAGTTAATAAATGTCCCCTTTATCGCCACTTTTTCAGTACTTATAAAATTCATTGTCATTTAACAGAGCTGATGTTTGTTTGTGATTATATAGTGCTGATAAATTCAATTTTTAGCATTTTTAAGGGACTTCTTTATAGTAGTGTACCTTATGTCCCCATCCTAGTTGAGGGAATTAATGGTATGGATGTATGAATTGGAATATAAATGATTCATTCGCCATACTATCCCAACCATGGCTTCCCCAGTTCTATTTTATAAAATGGATGGCGGATCTTTATGTTTGTATATTGATCGGAAAAATATTACAAGTGTAACAAAAAAGAACTAGTATTCTTTTTTCAGAATTCATGAACATTTCAATAATCTTAAGGATTCATGGATATTTTAAAATATTGATTGGTCTTTTGGGTATCATCAAGTCAATGTTAAAGAGGAAAATACTCTAAAATAGACTTTTGAAGTAGGTACGACCACTTTGTGTATTAGGACATTCCCTTCAGGTTGAAAAATTATTCAATAGTATTTACGGATCTCATGTACATAGTGTTCCATCAGTATCTCAGCTCATTTGTCGTGGTTTTTGTGGATGAAATCGTGGTCTATTTTGGTATAGAGGATGAGCATGAGTGTTATTTTATAATTTTTCTAGGATCCCTTAAAGATCATCATTATTATGATAATATTTCTATGTGAACATTCTAGATCAAGGAAGTTGAGTTTCTAGGTCATGTTATCCTCGAACAAGGGGTTTCGATGGAACTCTATACGATCAGTGTAGTGATTTCATTGGAACATCTGAACAATGTGTTTGAAATCAGGAGTTTTTTTAGGACCATTTGAATATTATTGGTGAATTATTCAGGATTTCACTCAACTTGCTTCATCCAGGAAGACACTCACTCTGTTGGGAGTGAATTTTGAATAGATCCTACCACGCCAGCTGTCATTTACAAAGCTCAGAAATAAGTTTAGCAAAACTCCTATTTTGATCTTACTGGAATCTAGAATGGGATATTTGGTCAATTAAGATGCATCATGTATGGTTATTGGGTGTGTTATGATGCAATATGACCATGTGGTGGTGTAGGGTTGTTGTAAACTTTGACCACATGAAAATAATTACCCAACCCTTTCCCTATAATTAGTTGTAGTGATAAATTCCCTAAGTATGTGGTGCCATTATATTTTTGGGGATATGTTTGTAGTATATTTGGATCATATTATCATAGCCTTGATTTTATGTCAAATATATCATAATTTGAGATAGTTTCATTAGTTTGAGTACATTTAGGGTATTGATTTTGATATAGTCTATAACCCATGAATAGTAAATATAGTGGAAGAGGCTTTGAGAAGGAAAGTTCCAGTACAAGAATTTAAAAAGTCCAGTAATTAGTGGAAATTGATGAGTCACTTCACTCATATGCATCTCAAGACGAAGGAATATAGTGGAAGTGTGTTATTGTCAAGAATGTAGCTGAAACCTTCCTTTTTATAATTTATTCAGTAGGATAATCCATTTGAAGAGATGTTCTTACATTCTATGAAGTTTTTAAATTGTGGGGAGTTTTTTTGGAAGTTTTCTTCTCCTAAAAGAGATTTTTGATTCAAGGGTATCTTTTTTGGGGTATTATTTTTCGGGAAGGTGGTGTTGTAGGATATCCACTAGTCTCAATGGGATATTCATCCTGGTGATACTAATATGTAAAATAATGTGAATCAACAATCCTGGTGTCCAGAAATGAGGTGATATGTAGATAACTTCATATCGTGGTTTTATACATGTTATATGGTTAAATAAGAAAACCGAAGTCTCTATAGTTTTATATATCCTCTACCTATTACTACCAAGAAGTGGGACAATATCTCCATGGATTTTATTTCCTTCTTATCCTGTACACCTTAAGATAGGATTTCCATTAGTGAAGTGATTGACCAATTGAACAAATAATTCCATTTCATTCCAAAAAGGGATTCATCCAAAGTGTATTGGTTGGGTTAGTTGTATGTTCAGGTAGTTATGATGCTTTATTGTATGTATTTGGAATTTTTTTCTTTCACAGACCCCCATATTACCTCATGGTTTTTGGACAAGAATTATAATGAGATGGGTTTATTGGTTAAGTTGAGCACAACAGACCATTCTCAAATGGATGGTCAGAAGGAGCGGTCAAATTAGATTTTGGTAGAAATTCTCCAAGAATGTGAATTAGATTTCATAGGTTTGTGGGATATCCAATTGGTATTGGATTATTTTTCATATAATATTAGTTACCAGTAATATATTTTAATGCTTCCTCGCCTTTGTGTTGGTATAATATGGGCAAGACCTCATTTTTAGGACTGAGCGTTGTGCACTAAACATCTGAAAAATTTATGTTTTTCAGGTAGTAGTTTTTTATAGTGAAAAGTTTTCAGAAGTCATTTTCCAATATGAGGTTCCGATCATTGGATTTTTATATTTGTTCCTGGGTGTTCTTAGAAGTGGCACCTCTCTTGGTTCACGGTCATTTGGGTAACTAAGAGAAGATAATGCCAAGGTATTTCATACTATTTGATATAATTGAGAGACATGGAATGGGGTAATATATGTTATATTTTACATCTTAGTTGACATCAATTCTAGACGATTTCCATGTCTCTCAAATGAAAAATTATATTCCATTTTTTTCTCATGTGTTGAATTGGAAAGATTTGGAATAAGAGGATAATTTGATGTATTTGAACAACAGGTATGGATTGTGTATTCTCAGGAGAAAGTATATCATTGTAAGTATATTATATTAGATTGACTTATTTTTAAGAGTGACTATTATGTGTGTGAGACATAGGATTGGATTCTTGGGTTTGAGAGGGTATCTATTTTTTCTCTGATATGATCTTGGAATCAATTTCTAGGGGTGGAATGTTTTCATGGTGGGGAGGATTATCACATCTCTGATTTTATTTCGAGGTATTTATTTGATTATATTTGGTATGGTATTTATCCGTTGGGTTACCCATGAGTTTTCGGTGAAAAATAACGATTTTGGGATTAAAATTATGTGGCACATGGTTCATACAAGTTTAGGGGAAACCGTATGCCCTCATACAGAAAACCATGTGGAAAATGTTCATTTTTGATAGTGGTGACCACATGGTTAGAGTACGATTTGGAAAATCATGCGGGCCAACAGTGTGGCTTGTCTATTTCACTAGAAAGTGGAAAATTATCTTTATAACCTCTTTTATTTTAATCCTAAATCACCTCCCATCTTACCCATTCTATATTTTCATGAATGTGAGCTTCCCTTAATCGTTTTTTGGGTCCATTGAACATTAACCTTTAAGTGGGTTTAGTTTGGTAACATCAATGAATCATCATGTATGTCCTTTTCCTATTAATTTATTTATATTTAATGGATTAAATTCCCTTATTAATTTCTTTTGTTTTACTGGTTAGTTACCCTAAATAGAATTGGATATTATGTTATTGCCGAAAATATTCATATTTTTCATTTTATCACTACTTGATATAATATTCTAGTGGTGAGGTTGTGGTTTTATATTGGATTACTAATTATTCCAAGTGTGAGGTTGGTGGTTACATGATTTTACAATATTATATTAGTTTTTATTTCTTTTTGGAGTGTCTAAATTTCTTCAATGGATTTTTGTGGGAGAAACAAGTTTTTAAAAATGTTTGAGATGTATTTGTGATGAAAATGGATTTTATAAAGGAAAGTGGTCTTGTTTTGTGTGTTATTAATTATTTTAAATTGTGAATATGTATTATTACTTATGTGAAATGTGAAAATAGTATTTTAAAGTTATTTAAAGGTGAAAATGTGATAACTGTTGATTTTCCAAGGGAACTAGGTTTTTTTGTTTGTTTTCTTCATTGTTGAGCACTTTAAATGTGTCTATGTGTTATGAATCATGTTACAAACTAATTTTTATGAGAATATTATTTCGAAATGGTATTTTCGCATGGAAATGGTTAGATTCCGAATGTTTTATTATTTTTCTTTTTCAAAATTAATTTCATATATTGTGAAAGTGGTGTGAAAAGTATTTCGAAATTTTTTTGGTGTGCGTGTGAAATGGAAGGTGGTTTTTTTTATCAAAATTGCTAATTTCCAAGTGTTCTTATGATTCTTGGAATCTTCATGTGAAAGTGATGATCTATGTGATATTTGAGATACAATTTGAACATAAAGGGAGTCCCAGGTATCTAGGTGGGTGAACAAGAACTAGTACGCTAGTTGATTCAAAAGTGGCTAAGGCCTGGATTCATCTAATAGGTTATACAATTTCAACACAAACTATACATGTGATCTGACAAAAGACCACAAGAATTTTGTGATGTGATCCCATATAGGTTAATGTGTATGAGAATGATGTTGGTATTAACTTATGATTTAGAGACCGCTAGGTCTTGCAGATGGGATACCTTCTAGTGGATTGTTCAAAAGAACACTATTAGTAGTTTAGATGGAGGATTTTGATCATTGATGTATGAGTTTTATGGGGTCCTACTTGTTATAGTGACCAATTGGGATTAACCCATGGTAGTATCTTGTGACATGATGCTTATGTGATGTGTAGTCATCAGTATATGGTAGACCTTTCATACATTTTTATTTCAGGAAAGCTTATTTATAAAAAGGGTTTCGTTATAAAATTATTTCTTGATAAATTTTTTCTTATAATTTTCCCTTTATATGTTTCAAATATTCTTATAGAAATGTTCATATAGATTTGGATTATAATGTTATCGCACATAATGTTTATTTTGTGTGGCTTCCAACTGGGATCTGGATCACACCCTACATACTCATTTGGGTGTATGTATAATTTATTATGCATGACCCATATAAAGTAAAGATGTGTCATGGTGGTGATGGTGGACTTTTTCCCTAGTTTTTCACTTAGTTTAGGTGTTGATAGTGGTGTCTTGATGGTGATTCCCTTCATGTTTCATGGAGGCTTTTGGGACACTTTTAATGTTCTTCATTCCATTGTAGTAATTTGGTTTTTTTTCAAGATTTAAACGTTAAATATAAAACTTTTGTACCTAATTTGATTATGATTATTAATTTTTTGATTTTTTTATCTATTTGGTTGTTTAGGATTTTTAATGGGTGAAATCATCCAAAAGGTGACTTGTTGATACCCATGCACTAGTTTCCAACCTACGGGGATTGGGAACGGCCTTTGTGTATTGTCTCGGGATTGGTTAGTTGTTTGGATGGATAGCCCTCAGACTTGGTTTGTGATATTATTACAATCCATGCAAAGAAGAAATGAAAAAAAATCACATCCCATCAAGAAGGATGTATTTCACGCTTACGCCTGAGCGACGTTATCATTTTTCGAATGGATTGGAAGGTATGGTATATATGATATTAAAATTTAATAAGAATATATATGTCTTTAATTTTATATAATTTCATTAGTTTTTTATTTATAAACATCCTCGTATTGTACTGATTAGAAATTAATACAATCCTATGTAGAGTAGGTAATTATTTCGTACGCTTGAGAAATGTTTTTGATTCTCATATGATTGAAAAGTGATCTAAAACTATTGTACTAAATTCGTAATAAGATATCATTATATTTATTATACTCCATTTATTATTGTAGGATGAGTACAACACATTAAGAGAAAGTGGAAGAAGAAATAAACATGACAGAGTTGGTAAATAAAATTACTTGTTCTTCATTGACTTCATTTAGATATCCTCTTAAGGGACCATGGTTTGGTTATTTGGAAGGGAGAAAACTCTATAATTTGTATAAGGATTTTTGGAATGGAATTTTTCATTTTTTTGGTTGATCTAGGATTATCAAAGAGGTGTGAATAAAATAGATAAGGTGTATCCATTTATAAGGGATGTTGGGTATTATTGGGATTTCATGATGTATTAAATTAATATAAATAATTTTTTGTGTATAAATGTATAAAAATTGATATTATTAAAATATAAGATGAATATGAGTCAAAATATTAGCATCTACAAATATTTTTATAGGTTTTTGTTAAATTTTCACACTTATCATTTAGTTTTAACACCCCGCCCTTTTCACTATTACTGCAATATTTATGTTTCTACATGTTAAGGGTCAAGAATATTTCTATAAAAGAAAAAAATACCCATAAATGGACTTTTTTATGATTTAAACCACATAAAATTAATTTTACAGAACCGAATATTTTTAAAGATTTTAAATAAATTAATAAAACAATATTTACTATAATATATTATTCATATAATTTTTGAAGACATTCATTTAATATGAAACTCTATACATTAATAAAAATATGGAATTCGAATATAATCATACCAAACACGCATAACATATTATACTGATCTAGAAAATTCATGTGGCACATTTAATCATTTAAATTATATGACAATTAATATTATTAAAATCAATTATTTTTTTATTTGAATTAGTATTGTATTTGTGTTATGTAATACCTTATGGAAAATAATTCAAAATTAAAAATTAGAAGTAAATTACACTAATAAAAAATCATATATCTTTAAATTAATTATTTATTACCAAACATTATTTCTATTCATCCTTATGTTAAAAATTAAAATATAATAATATAAATAGAATCCCATTTTTGACATTTCTTTAAATAAAAAAAAATATCATAAAAAATCTCATCCAAATGGAAAAAAAGATAATATATTTCAATATTGGATGAGTATGTATGGAATAGGTTCACTTAATAAATTATGAAAAATCATATTATCATTTTCAGGTCCAAATCATTTTATTTTTTATCCTAAATTACATGATTTACCCTTACTACGGTCACAATTGTTTACTGTGGGTTTTATTCATAATGACCAAAAACTGTTGGAACATTTTCCAAATTTGGAACTAATGATTCAAAATATGTAACTTATTTTTCAAGAATAAATTTATATAATTTCTAGTAATTAAATTCAAATCCAAACACAAAATGTCACGAAATATGTTTTTTTAATGCCCTTTAGGTATGAAAATGATTCTATATCAAATTCAATTACAAAATTTATTATGATGAGTTTAATTGAGTTATTCAAAATATAAGAAAATTTATTCTAGATTTATATCTTTTTTATAATAAAATGTAAACATCTAAATGATTGAAAAAAATATTATGTTTCCAATGAAAATAGGTATTATTCACAATTCACTGAAAAATAAATATTTTCTAAAAAATGAAAACTTCACAAAAAGTTAATTTTGATATTATTATGAAAAAATTGATATTATATTTATTATAAAAAATTTAATTTCTAGAAATTAATTATAAAATTTTTTCACACAAAAATTGTTTTTGAAGAAAACGTATTTTTCATGTATAAAATTACTTTACTAAAAATTGAGTACTTATTTCTTAAGAATTAATCAATAAACTTTTATTTAATAATACCATTATATTAATTGGTTGAATACTATTCATTCCATCTAATTAAAAATCTAGGTAATAATGGTTCTATCTAAATAATAATATTTCATAGTTCGTTTAAACATGGTGTCTTGTTTTGTATGACATATCGAATGTAGCCTTCATTTAATATATAAATGTGTCATAGACCTATCGGTATCACTGATTACTAGTTGTTTCCCTTGCCTTTTATAGATAGATAATTCTATATAATAGGATACATAATAATCAATTGAGTTGTTTTCTCCATATAAGACATTGATATGACCTTTAACCATATATTTCAAGCATTGATTATATGATTAGGGAACCACATTATGAATTTGAATTCATGGTAATCCTAGTGGAACATTCAATTTGTTATACTTATGAATGACCATTAACATAGAGTTTTCGATAATTTACCCAAATTTGGATTTCAACTTGATCTTCCCAAGCATATTTTTTCACTCTTATCATACCCATGGAAAGTTAATCAAGAAAGTGAAATCTTTTTCATTTAATCCTATGCATCGTAGGGATCATACCGAGATAAGGTTGATTATAGAACCTTTTTTCATGAGATATCAATGAACATAAATATTACTAATCTATAATTCCACGTATAGGGTTATTAGGTGACATGCATTGTACATTCTATATCTTGTTCTCTGAATCAGATGATCGTGTGGAATTCATCCCTGATACACCTCTGTTATGAAAACCTCCTCTTTGAATTAATGTTGAATAGAGAGGGTCTTTTTCAATGATTCATAATGGGATTTTTAGAGTCATATGATATTCACGATAAAAATATTGCTTGGTAATATGGCCAACTACTTCAGGATATAATATTTCTGACCCAATGGTCATCGTTTCTTAGTGGGGGCTACTCTTTGAGTTTAGTCCCAACGTTTGATGACTATAGTGATAATGAGTTATAGAAAATATTAATATTTGTAACCATTAATGGGATATATTAGTCCAAATTCACTATGTTTTGATTATGGTGACTGGTTGGAAGTGTATCAACCAATTGGTCTTTTAACACAACAATAAGTGACCAAACTTCATATTACCTAGGAGATGATTTATACTCATATTTTGTAACAACCTAATATTTTTTGAATTATTTTTTTCAAATAAATCTATTATCTTTTATATTTTATGTTACATAAAACACTATGTTTAGATTTTTTTACACACAATACTATGTTATTATTCTCATATCCACAATTTTGAGTTTGTTTTTCATTATACACAACACTAATTTTAAACCAAACATGAGATATTATTTAAATATAATTTTCTAATATGATAGTTAATAAATAGGAATTGTGGATGAGGGTATGAATATGATTTAAAAAAATATGAAAACATGGTTTAAAATTTCTTATATAATTACTTTTTAACCAATAATTATAAATTAAAATAAAACTCGTTTGAAGATTTAAGGAAGTTATTTTTTGAAACTAATTTTTTGAAAACAAGTTTATTTTATATCAATAAATCAAAAAAATAACTTTTGGTTAATTATTTTATCTAAATATATATATTATATATAAAATAAAATTTTTAACATTCATATTAAATATTTCTAGACAAGGGATATGATTGAATTCATTTTTTCACTAAAACTATTTTTTAAAAAAAAATAGTTTTATCACATTTTTGTGGAGAACTTATTTTTCAAAAAAAAAATTGATATTTCATAAAATTAATGTTAAAAAATAAACACAATTTTTTAAATTAGAATATCAATATTATCTTAGGTGAACATTTTGTGATTTTTTTGAAAATATACATTTTTTATGAATAGGGAAAATATTGTGTTTAAGTGAAAAACAACCTTTTCATTTTATTTATTTATAAAGTAAAATTATATTTTTGTAATTAATTAAGAGTGAAATTTGTGAAAAAACTTTTATCCATTAATCCAATTTAGGTCACTGGAGTCCATTTCTTAGTTAATTTGGATATAAAAACATTTCAAACCATGGACATTTTCTCTTTAAATACCCGCTTTCTCATCTCATCTGTGGGGTAATTTTCAAATTATTTTTTAACACATAACAAAATTTAATTTATAAAAATGGATTAAATATTTGTAATCATCATAAAATATTTTTTCAGATAATTTTGACTTATGCTTTAACCAAAATGAATAGTGAAAGCATTAAATAATAATTATCATAGTTAAATTAAAGAATGGGTTTACCCAACAATTAAATGAGAATGAAAAGAGTGAAAATGAACAAAAAATATCTAAATTTCATTGAATTCATTTATTTTGGTCATTTTCATAAAATTATATGAGATATGGAAATTTATCCCTATATTATTTTGAATATTAAAAATATAATAATTTATGTAAATAAAATGAAATTAATACAATTTTCTTACTTTTAATATATATAAATATTTAGGATAGGGAAAAAGAAAACATAATATTAGTAATGAGTATTTTTTTGAATATAAATGAGTTGGTTTTATCATAATAATTTCTTTTAATCTTTTTGAATTGAAAAATTACATTAATTCTTAAGAAACGCAAACATAATAATTTTTTAGATTATAAAGAAATTTAATGATACTAAAAATATTCAGAGAGAAGTTAATTTAATAGATTATTGTGTTCCATTATTTAAATAAATTATTATATAATTTTACACATTTTATAAGATAATATATTAAAAATCCATCGTTGTATTGATGTTTTGAATTTAATTTAAATTAATAATATCCAAATCAAAATTAATGTTGGTTCATAATAAATGATATTTTATTAAATTATTTAAAATTACTAAAAATAATAACTTATTACAATGGGATTTTAAATATTAAAAAATTTCAACTATGTTCCCTTCATTTACCAATTATTCTATTAAAATAACGATATGTACCCTATAATAGTAGAAAGTGAGTTAGCACTACTAATGTTAACCTGTTTTTATGTGGCCTTACATGTGCTTATGTCAAAAATAATTTGCAAAAAACAAAGGACTTTTATTTGATAAATTTTATTTAATATTTATATTCGGTTGGTAAAAATTATAAAATTAGACACTTTATAATTATTCTTAGAGGATAAATTATATAGTTTAAAAAGACTAGTTACCATACTAAAAAAGAGATTGTTAACATAGGGATACTTAGATGTTAAGGAATTAAATGGTTGAAAAAATTGTTTAATTATGTGGTGGGGGTTTTGGTAGACCATATCATCCCTAAAAACATTAATTATCATTTTTTCCACATGAGGTAATATTGACCACCCAATAGTGAATAATTCGGAGTATTTTCCAGAATGTCGGTCATCCTAAATTATAAAAGGGAACTCACTCTCCCCATTTATTCTAACCTGTTAATCGATTTAGATCAACAAATTTCTATCCAAATAAAATCTCTAATCCCCCCCCCACCAACGATATCATATAAGCCTTATTTTTTAAATAAATTCATCAATGAAAGGACTTCATGAAAACCTAATAATGATACCCAAAGGAGATACAATTTTCATCAATAATCATTTTCATTTTATTTCATCCTCCTACCCGTTAAATTATTATTATAACATGATTATATAATAACATAATTATATTAAATATATTGAGATAATTTTATATTATTTTTATGAGTTAAATTGTACACACTTCCATCAAATGGATTTTGAAATCATCACTCTTGTGTACGGTGGGCTACCACATCAAAAATTGATGTTGTTCATTCTTCCATTACCACCTTTCAAGGTCTAGAATAATGATGGATGCGTAGTTTATATATGATATAGCTTATATTTATTATTTTTATTATTATTATTGAATTATTATTTCATACATACCATTATTCTTTATATTTTGTGGCAATGCGATAATGTCGTTCGCGTGTATGACAGACTACCTCCTTGCGAAGCGAGGTGATTCATTCACATTTTATATGGATGTATTATGTATTATTTTAATAAAATATTTTGTTTCATATGAAATAAATATGATTATACAATTATAATATATATCATTTTATTTTATTTTTTTTCAACCCTATATGAAATTGAACATCAACATTCATGTGTACGTATGGCCTATCATATCCATGAATAATGTTTTTCATTTCAGATCACTGATTTATTTGGGTTATTATAAGTATATATATACTGAATATATATTATATTAATAAAAATTTTATGACTATTTATATTTTGGAATAATTATCAAAATAATAGGACCAAAAATTTAATTATTCAAAACTCATATGAAAAACAGAGCGGTTGTTACCTGAAACATGATCGTAACATGAAATTGATAACAAACAAAAAATAAATGGTCATAGAAAATAATATATCGTATGATATATATTAATATGGTTCTATAACATATTAAAAATAAACATATATTTATTAAACTATATTTTTAAATGTGTACAATGGAATTCAAGACTTATGATGAGAGGTTTTCTAGTTTGATTTTTATTTTCAGAGAGACATATGCCATATTCAACACATATTTCTTTTATGTGGGGTATATACTGACCAATAAAATTATATGTCATGAATATACATAGTATAATGATAATTAATGTTTCCATTGATTTTATTCCTTCATAGGGATTATGATTCATAAGTTACTCAAGCAGTAAGGGATTTTTGTCTCACTTTTTACTTATTCACATGTTATATTCACCACCAATATCATTTAGGGGATTTATATAATTGAAATGAATGTATATTATGATTATTTTGATTATTGTTTTTTACATATCAATTTTAGGATCGCACTTTTATGGGGTTTAAAATTCAAAATTTTACAAATTGGTAATGGATTTGTTTTCTCAATTCACCTTCTTTGAGACACAACTTATGTTGTGAACCTATATTTTTTCATGGGGATTATATATAAACCCTTTAATATTAAATATAATTCATTTATTTATCCTTTTTAAATTTTATGTTTAATTTTATGTCATTTCATTCATGGAGATTAGGATTCAAAATTACCAAAGTTGTAAGGATTTTATGTTTCAATATCATCATTTATCATGATTATTTACGATTAAGTATTTATTGTTGAAACCTCATGATATACCTCTCAATAGTTCCCATGAATTTTATATCCTCTATTTATTCAACATATCCCCATGTAATGGTATAATTTCTCAGCACTTTATTACTTAATATAGTTATTATAATGTTTTTAATGAAATATGACATTATTTTTCTCTTCACTCAAATATTTTCATTATTCTAAAACCATGCTTTCAAAAAAACCAAAATATTTTTAAATGATATTCTAAGATAAATTTCAATGAAAATGTTTTTCAAATGTTTTTTTATTTTTAAAATTGTTATAATTTATTTTTAAATATTTCCCTAAAAGTTTCTATGCTCATTTTCAAACAAAAGGATTTTGAAAATGTTTTAGGATTAAAAAGTTTTTTAAATTATTTTAAAAGTATCATTTATATGTTTTGAAGGATATTTTCCTTGAAAAAGTTTTGAAAATGGATTATTTTTTAAAATAGTTATTCAAATTGGAAAATATATTTTCATCAATAAATGTTCTAAATGATCGATCAAAATAATTTTCCATGTAATATTTCATCTTTTTATGTTGCATATGACTTACTTGGGAAACAATCCAAGGATACCATTATTATTATTTTTATTGATTCTTTTTTTGATGGATTGTTATTTTTGATACCCATTTCTATTCCATAGGTTATAACATGAGGGAATATTTATGAAACTCAGTTTTTTTCACTAGTTTTTCTATAGTGAAATGATTATGAAACCAATCACTTTTCTACTAGTTATGATTTGATGATGATATTATAATGACCATTTCATTTCAAGGGTTATGAATTTTTTATTTGTGTGATATTGTAAAAAAACATAAATATGGATTTCTTTATGTGATGAGAGGGACCTATATCTCCCCCTAATTCATTAGGTAAATATTTATATATCATTAAATAGAAAAGACTCAAATGATGAGTGAACTCGGTTCCGTAAACAAATGTTTACACCACGATGGTCTCAAGAGTGAACCTATAATACAATGATAGTTTGGGGAGTGAACACATTACAATATGATAGGCTTGGTAGTAATCCTTGACTAATATGAAAATGATTTTCTATAAATATGAGTATGACACAAAGCTATGTCTTATGCCAATTCCATGATCTAGTGGCTCATATTCTCTAATTAACTTATTATTCATGTCATATAAACGTCTAATATTTTTTAAATGACTCATATTTAAGATCATTGATATGAAGGTTAGGTTTTTAATATTTTATAATCATGTTCTCAAACTCTTTTTTAATTTCATGTTTACATATCTCACTTATTTACCCTTACTGATCATATGAGGTCACCATTTCTTATGTTTCCATTACCTAGGTTATGAATAAAAGATTTATGTATGTTATGTCAATAAAGAGTACTAAATAAAATGATATTTATGGGAAAATTTAAAGATCATTAACAGTATTAAAATATTGTGTTCCATGTTTCAAATGGAACTGAACTATTATGATACTCAAGAATTTGATTGCATTATATAATGAATATTCATAAAAAAAGATGTAATAAACGCATTTGTTACGCCCAGGTCTATATAGTTGGTATCAAAGGAAATTTGAAGATAACCTTTAGAGACAAGAATGCTAAAACATTATTTATTTCCATAGGTATATTTCTAAGCATATATCTAGGGATATATCGAATGATTAGTCTATGGTTGAGTTAAAGTATATAAAAATTTCCTAGAATTTTGAAAAATGATAGAGTGAGTGGATTATAAGATATTACATCATGGTCTATATAGTAATTGTGGATGTGGATCTCGAATATATGTACCTATGGGAAACAACCTAGAAAACACCTTATTGGGTTTCACTAGATCAAGAAATATGGCATAACAATGGGCCTTGCTGCAAGCCAAGATTGAAACACCCTGTGGATATTATTTGTAAATTCACTAACGATTTATAGACCATAATAAAGTATTTAAATTTATGATTACAATAAATGACCAATGATATAATATATTAAATAATGGGTAATGATTTATACTTCATGTATGTTTTTCTTCTTTATTATGTGGTTCCCACCAATTATTACTATTTCCCACACTATGATTTCAGTTTTCATTGATGCATTCCACCTGAATGAACTATTTTAATGTTTAGTGTGATGAATAATTTTCAAATAAGAAGATAAGTGGTTGATGTATAGAGTAAATGACGTTGTGGTTATTCCTAATTAGTTTTCATATAACATTATTAATAATTTTGACCTTAAAAAACACTTAGACTCACTAAAGAAGACAATAATGGAGTAATATAAGAGTTTATGTAATGGAGACTATAGAAAATTTAAGTTTTACTTTCTTATATGTTGATAATGTGGGATGAAGAACTCAATATAATGTCTCAGAGTTATGTGAAGATGTTTTGAGTTTGGAAAATAATGACACAAAGCAAGTAATTACAAAGGAAAAAATGAGAATTCCATTCAATGAAATTTATGAAAATAATGGTCTTCCAATGTTATCATCAATTATGGAATGTTTTAAATGATGAAGTAATTATAATTATAAAAATTAATTTCTTAATGTGAAAGCACGTGAAGTGAATAAGAAAGGATGTACATGTAATGGTTTTTCTGTTGATGGGGAAGATATTATGATTAACTTATGAAAGGAAATAGATATTATGGAATAAAATGATGAATCATAGTTACTAGTTTGAGAAGGAAGTTGTATGATTTAAGTATTATTTTATTTTAATTCATGTCCTATGAGATATATATGTATTTTTTGTTAAAATTTCTTCATTTACGATTTCATAAAATATGTTGAATGATATTGATTACCAAGAAAATTGATTTAATGGAAATGTTATATATTATTTAAATCATATGATTAAGGGTAGGTAACCCTTAATATCTCTGTGATGTTAAGAAAATAGTGTTTAGTTTGGATAAAGAGATATTGGATAAGAATAATGTAAATTATTTAGTACGTATTACCATCGAACATATTAATGATTTTTTGAAAAATTAGTTTATGTTCTAATGGATGAAGTTTATATATTTTTTTTATTTAAGAAATATACCCAATAATATATGTTCTATATCAGGAATGAAAAATATTGCACTATTTCAATAATTTTTTGTGGTAATTCATGTTATCTAAATGTTTTAAGAGAAAACATGAGCATTTTATTCCCATGTTCGGTATGTGAAAAACAATAGCCACATTATGATATATAGGGGATCATTGTTATACTTATTTAGAGAAATATAGTGACCTATTTTCTAAATTTATGGATTTTTATCTTTTAAAATCATCATTAGGTAAACCATTTATTAAATTTTTTATGTTGAACTTGAATGGGGTTTTAGATATTAATTTATTATTTCACCATATAAATATTTATTAATACTGGATAAATTGTTCTAAGTATTCTATTGTGATGATAACTAAAGATGGATGGAATGAATTGTCATTTAATTTATGGATCTCATGATCTAGTAGATCTTTAGGCACAAAACATTCACCTATATGTATAATAGTATTTGATAAAGTGTGAATTAATCAAGGGACAAACTAAGGGTGATATTGTGCATATGATATGGAATGAAATAATAAGCCTATATCTTATTATGAAAATTAATCAACTTTAGGGAATGGATTTTATAATGAAATATTGTCTAGTTATATTAATTTTTATATTGTCTAGTTATATTAATTTTTATGATATCAATGACATTTTCATACAAATTTGGGTTATGGTTTTTTATGGTAAACATTCTCTATATCACGCACTTTCTTATTAATAGCGATCTTTATCACTCTCTATAATTAATTATGTTTTCCTTCTATGTACAAATCATCACGTCCCAACTATGTTCTCCAATGTGGAAACATAATTATGATTTAGTTTGGGTAACCATTATGTCTCCATATTTCCATTTTTAAGGGATATTTTATTATTCATTTGTACGATGTGGGTTTCTATGAGATAATTTTCAAATTCTAAACCATTGATTACTGAGAATAATTTCAGGGGAAAAAAATATTTTAATGGGTGAGGAATGTAACATAGAGAGATTTTGATAAATATATTTTCCGATATATATAATTTTTATATATGTTATGTTACATAAAACTCTAATTTTATATTTCATTATATATAATATTAATTTTTTCTTCTCTTACAAAAAATTCAATGTTTATATTGAGTTATATTAAACACTATGTATAAATCAAACATGACATATAATTTAAATATTATTATTTAATAAAATATTGATAAACAAGACAATTGAATGGTGGGTATGTATAAGATTAAATAAATTACAAAAATATGGTTCACAAATATTTATTTAATTATTTAGTGGAAAATTAATTATAAATTAAAATAAATCCCTTTTGAAAATAAAAGGAAATATTTTTCCCAAAAAATAATTATACGCACAAGTGTGTTTTATATCAATAAATTATCCAAATAAATTTTGTTTTCTTAATTTCATGAAATTTATATATTATATATTTTTTGAAATATTTAACGTTCATTATATATTTTTTCTAGACAGGAGACAAGAAACAATCGAATTTTATGGTCAAAAACTATATTTTTTTAAAAAAAAAGTTAGTTTCTCATTTATATGGAGAAAATATTTTCAAAAAAATACCCCAATCTTATAAAATTAATTCTATAAAAATTAACATAAGTTTATAAATCATAATATCAAATTTAACATAGCGTGAATTTTCAGGGTTTTTCTGAAAATATTCTTTTTGAAGAATAGTAAAAAAATATAGAATTTTAATTGAAAACTACATTTTAATTTCGTTTATTTATAAAATTAAATTATATTTTAAATAGTTTTAAATTAAAATTTGTTAAATCTGATATAAAATAATCTAATTTAGTACATTTTAATCAATTTCATGTCAAAATTGGATATAAAATCATTTCAGTATTTTAAACATTTTCTCTTTAAAAACCAACTTTCTCACCGCGTCTATATAATTAAATTAAAATTAATTTTTTTCCATTTTGTAAATTTAATTTTAGAAAACACATTGAATACTTTTAATTATCATAATTTATAATTTCTAATAAAATAAACATAACTTTTCAACTAAATTTAAAGTGAATGCATTAAAAATTATTTTTCATGGTTAAAGTAAAAAATGGGATTACGTGGAAGTTAATCTAGAATGATAATAGTGGAAATGACATAAAATATTATATTAATTTTATTTAATGAATTCTTATATATTATTGAAATCATAGCCCCTGAAAATTTTCAATATATTACATATTTCCTTTCAATATGACAATTATAATAAGTTTTGTATGGAAAATGAAAAAAATATACTTTCCCAACTTTTATTATCTATACAACATTGGGATAGGTAAAAAAGATAATATATGTTCAGTTATGAGTGTTATATTGGAATATAAATGGGTTGGTTTTATTATAATAATTTTTTTTTAATTTTTTTGAGATGTAAGGATTACCTCAATTCATAAGAAACACCAACATAATAATTATTTAGTTAACAACTAAATAAAATAAATAATACTAAAAATATTAAAAGTGGATTTAATGAAACAAATTATTACGTTATATTGTTTTCTAGATGAATATATAATGTTAAATAGTAAAAAATTAAATTATATGAATTCTATCATGTTCTGGATATTTGAATTTCAATTTAAATGAATAATATCAAAATTTAAATTAATGTTATTTAATATCAAATGATATTTTATTAAATGATTTAAAATTAAAAATTCTTATATTATAAAAATTGGATTTTATATATTATTATATATCAAATATGGTCCATTAATGGACCAATTATACTATAATAATGACTATATTGGTTGTTAAATAGTAAAAACTAACTTATCATCTTTAAGGTTAAACAAGTGTTTTATTAGGTTACATGTAATTAAGTTAAAATTAATATCTAAAATATATAAGATTTTAATTTGATAAAATATTTATAATATTTATAATTATTTTTCCCAAATTATCTGATATGGATCATTTTAATGTAGACATAATAGATAAATTATCATGGTTAAAAAGACTAGTTACTATAGTGAAAACCAAAATGGTAAAAATAGGGATACATAGAATTTAATGAACGAAATGTTTAAAAATGTGTTTAATTAGGCAGAAAAGGTGTATATAGATTATATCATACACCTTGTTCCTTTAATTATTATATGTAGATCTAAATGAGGTAATATTGACCTCCTAAGAGTAAATACTTTAGAGTATTTATTGGAATGTCGCTCATTCTCCACTGTAAAAGGACACTCACTCTCCCCTCTTCTTCACACCAATAAATCCATTAAACTATAAATATATATTCCCAAGTCACATAAAAAATTACCTCCCTTCATCCTAGATTCATTATTTTGTATATAAATTCAACAAAAAAGTTTTAATTGAAATGAAAATGAGGATACCTGCAGGAGATGTAATGTTCATCAACGAGCATTTTTTTTTTATTAATTTGTCCAAGACATTAGATTATTATTATAACATGATTAAATAATTAACATAGTATATTACACATACTAAGATGTTTTTATGTTAATTTTATTATATAGAACCACACACACTTCTATCAAATGGGTTACAAAATCCTTATTCATTTATACCACGGAAAACCGCCTCGCAAACTGATGTCGTTTTGTCTTCCATTACCACCTTTCATGTAAGTAAATAATGATAGATTTATTGATTATATGTGATAAATAAGATACATATAATTTTATTGTGTTATTTTATTTATTATATCACACATAACATCCTGATTACCATTTTATGGGAATGTGATAACATCGTTCGTGCATACGATAAACTATTGCCTTGCGAAGTGATGTCATTAATTTACAATTTACATAGAATGTATTTAGGATGGGTTTAATAAAAAATTATAAATATAACATAAAATTATTTCAATAAATATAGTATATATCAATTAATATTCTTTCTTTCGACATAATAATAAAATTAAAAACAATATTCACGCATACATACGACTTACCGTCTCCATTAATCGCATATTTTATTTCCTATGACTGAATTATATTGGATTCTATAAATAAATATATATAGAATATAGATTATATGTTAATCATTGTTATCATTTAATGCATGATTCAACATTCATCGAATGTAAAGACCCAGAAATTTCCATGTGATATTTTTTTACAATAAATGTAAAATTTACGAGTTCGTGAAAATTGATGGCGCATGATTCCGAGCCCTGGAGTGCCCGAAATTAATTTCTAAACTTTTTTTTGGGTACGTTTAGTAAATGCACGAGCGGTTTTTTTCATACTTTTAAACCAGTTCTCTGAATTAAAATCTCAGGGTACTGTTGAACTCACAACACCGGTATTTTCTTAAGAAACTTTTCACCTCGACAGCAGTAGGCAATGGTAAAAGTTGATTTTTGGGTTTTTCTTGAAAATAATAAAATAAAATAATTTTTTTAAAAATTTATTTTTATTTGAAACACACATGTGTATGTTGGAGGTGGGTACCACTAGAACTAAACCACCCCATTGAAATTTAAGAGGTACAATCCACTAAAACTAAACCTCCCTTGTGTGGTTATGGTGGTGGGGACCACCCGAGCCTAAACCCCCAATTTGAATTTTAGAGGCGGGGACCACCCAACCCCTCTTAATGGAGAGAAACCTCCCAACTCCCCAATATTCAACCCCTCCCATTAAATTGGGCCATTAAATTGGACCAATTAATTGAGCTAATTAATTGTGCTAGCGCGGTACTTTAATTACGCCATCTTGGTTCTGCCAGCGTAATTAATCCATTAAGTTAACCATATTGGCACCTCTTTCATTTTTGGGTGGGACTGTTAGAGGAGAACCCCTGGATGATTACACTTCTCCAGCTAAGAATGCATTCTTCCACGAAAAATGCTCCACTAATGAAGAATGCCGACTTCAAATTCTACCTCGGGACACCCTCTAGTGAGGAAGGTCTTCGACTACGACGAACCAATGCACGAGCATGGGATTGGAGTTTTGTGGCAGATGAGATGAACATCGAAAACTTAAACTTCTTCTCACACCAACATCAGTGAACAATCCAAGGTTGGGGTTATTATTGAATTCTGGAATTCTCTCAACTAATTTCCTCATTCATGGAAAGCATGATGAACATGGATCAACCAAAACATGTTGATCCATGATTCATATCAAATTGTATAGTTTTCTGTTCCTGACACCTGATTTTTTTTTGTTGAGCGGCTTGCTACTTCTCTAATGTGGAGAGAGTGGGCCAAACTAACATGTCTCATCCTCTTAATAATTATTGTGATGAATTGTGGTGTTCTTTGCGATGGAGGAGGACGGAGACAAACAATAAAGGCGAACGATAAGGGCGGTCAAACCACCGCCGACGGCGATGAAGGAGATGGCACAATGGTGTCGCTCTGTGACCACCGCTGTCGCTGATCTACTACGTTGTGCTGGCAAAACTATCATGGTGGCCTCGCTACGCCGCCCGGACCGTACTGACGTCCCAACTTCACCACGCCGCCCCAGCCAAACCGCCACTGGAGCTGCCGCCGTCGTGCCGAGCCGAGCCACCACCCGAGCCACGGTTTTCATCCAAGTTGTGGCCTCCGTCTCAGTCGACCCTCCACTGACCTTCTAGCCGAACCCCCTCACCGAGCCGCCCTGCGGCCTCATACCTTCCACAGCCTCGCGGCTACCCACGACCCTCCATGGCCCCTCGCATCCTGTCTAGCCACCCAGTGGACCGGGCCGAACAAAACAGGTCGGACCCAGCATGTCCGGTTGGGTCAACCTGAACTGGGTCATCCCGGGCCGGGTCGGGCCGGGTCGGTCCGACCCGGGCAGACCAGACCCTAGCCCACTACGACCCATTTATGCTCTTTTTTCCATAACATGGCACTGGATGTCTGTTAGACGAACCATCAGTGGTGCTGGAAATCTTAGAGAGAGATGGTCCCTTTGAGTATACCCCACTAGAGTTTTGGGTAAATTTGAGGTATGATCAGGATGGATTGAGCACGAATCCATCCGGGCCCCCATGACTAAAAGCTAATAACTCGCAGATCGGGCGTCTGATTTATGTTCCATCTATTGGATTGAGACACCTATGATGTGGTGAACCTTTTAGATACATATTCATGGGACATCATAGCAGTTGTATAATTGACCAGTGGCTTGGGGAGAACACTCTCCTGGAGATGAGTAAGCCTAGTGCGGAAACCCAGTAGCTGGATGTGACTAGAAGAGTGCTCCTAGATATCATATGCGGGTCAGATCCTAGCCATCTAGTGTGGGTCAACTCTTACAGATCCTATGTGGGTCAGCTTCTAGTGATCATGTGTGGATCAGCTCTAGCGGTCATGTGTGGGTCATTTCCTAGTGATCTTATGTGGTGCATCTTCTAGAGATCTTGTGTGGGTTAGCTCTAGATATAATATGTGAGTCAGCTCCTAGTGATCATGTGTGGGTCAGCTCCTAGCGATCCTCTGTGGGTCAGCTCTCATGATCCTGTGTGGGTTACCTCCTTGCGATTCTATGTAGGTTAGCAGTAGATCCTCTTAACAGAGTAAAATGATTTTGTAGTTACACCTAATCATCTCTACTACTGTACCTAAATATATAACTTGTGTGAGTTGAGTCAGTACGTCTATGTTTCTTCAAAATTGAGATGGATTACTTGATAGCATAGTTATATGTATGGGCATATACCTAAGTATAGTTATCTATTGATTTCGTACTTTGTGGTTAATCCTTGGTGGATTTTGAGAGACCTTGAGGGTCTTGGGGTCCCCACTAATTATCGTTATAATCACCCATGCACGGGTTATGCCCGCACCTTGTTGTGTTGCATGAAGATGGCGGACAGCGCTGACTGAGGATGACGGTACCAAGACAGGACGGTGCTCGGAGGTAGACCGTACGTCCTGTCGGTACGCAGAGGAGATGGGTGGATGTAGAGTGATGAGGTGGTGGTCTGTACCTACCCTTCAGGTAGTAACCTAAGAGGACGATCCAATAGATGCCTTTCTCTTTCTTCAGTTGTATTAAATTTCTATTGTACTTGTACTTTCCAGTTGGGCTTGTATTCTGGCCCCTTTTTACTTACTGTACACACTTGTTTACTATACAGGTGACTTGTGTTCGTATCTTGGTGTGTGTTTGGTTGCGTGTGTTTACAGGTAAAAAAGGAAACGCCTTCCTAGTTTTAGGGAAAATGCCTTTGGTTCTAGTCACCAGCCCCTATCCTATTGAAGGCAGGCTTGGGGTAGTCATGGCACGAGCCCCGGAGGATGGGTCGTGACATCGAATTATAGGTACCAAAAATATAACAAATAAAAACTTAAATAAAAACGAAGTGGTTATTACCCAAAACAGGGATTTAACATGTAATCTTTAATAAATGGGAAATAAAAGGTTATAAGAAAACAATATATTGTATGATATACGTGAAAATGTTTCTTTAATGTATATATAATAAACTTATATTTATTATAAAGGAGTTTTCAACGTGTACATTAGAATCTAGAACGTAATGTAAGGGGACGTCTAGTCTTACTTCAATTTATAAAAGACTTATTCCATATTCACCACTCATTTATTTTGTGTAGAGTATATAATACACTCTAACATTAATGATAATTAATTTTTCCCTTTACGTTATTCATTCAAGTGGATTATGATTCAAAAGTTACTCAAGAAATAATGTATTTGGGTCTCACTTTTTACTTTTGTGAGACACATGACATATTCAACACCTATTTCATTTTCGTGGTGTACATACTAGCCATTAATGTATATTGTGTTTATTATAAAAACACATTTTGGGTTTACATTTCCATTTTATATTCTCTCATTCATGGGTTTTATGGTTTAAAAGTTAACAAATTGGTATGGGATTTTTGACTCAATTTGCCTTTATTGAGACATATGTTATGTTATACACCAATATTTTTTTATGAGGTGTATATACAGACCCTTTGAAAAATAATATTATGAAATTATTTAGACGCATTATATTTTATCTTTTTTTGTATTTTATTTATTTCATGGGGATTATTATTCATGGTTACCAAAGTGGTAAGGGTTTTTTGTTACAATCTCATCATTTATCATGATTTATTATGATTATGTATACATTGTGGAACCATCATGATATAAATCTCATAAATTCCAATTAATTTACTTATCCAATGTTTATTTATAATATCTATTAATGTTATATATTCCATACCATGGATAAAATCCAAGGATATAATTCTTATTATTTATTGAAATGGTTTATTATTTAATGTCATGTTGTTTTTTGGAACCTACATATCTTTTACAGGTTATTCCATGTGAAAATAATTATTAAACCCGCTTCTTTTAATGGGTTATTCTATAATGAAATGATTATGAAACTTGTATCTTTTTCATAGGTTATGATATGATGAAATTTTAATAATTCCCATTATATTTCATGGGTTATTATATGATTATTGGTTTGATCTTTTGTCATGCATAAATATGGTTTTCATTATGTGATGAGTGGGACCTATTTCTTCCTGCAATTCATTAGGTAATGATTTATATATCATGTGACAGATAGGACTTGAATTATGAGTGGACTTAATTCTGTAAGGTTTTGTCCACTCTTGGGAGTAAACCATGACTACTATGATGGTTTTGGAAGTGAATTCCTTCCATTATAATATGATTGATTATGATCCTTAATAATATGGAAATTATTTTATATGCTTATGTGTATTCCCAAAATCCATGTTTTATGCCAATTTTATCCTCTCATATGTCATGTTATTTGATTATATTATCATTCTTTTCTTTTTAACTACCAATATTTATTCAATTACTTGTGTTTATGATCATTGATATTCTTGGTATGTTTTTCATATTTTATTCTCATGTTCTCATACCCTTATGTTCTTTTTATTCCTATGTATCTCAGTTTTATTACCTTAATAAGCATATGAGTTCACACATTCATTGGTTTACTTTATATAGGTTCTAAAAAATCTTTTATATAGTTTATGTCTATTAAGAGTACTAAATTGGAAGATCTTTGTGGGAAATATTTAAGATCCTCAACCAGATTAGAAGTTTTTTCCAATTTTCCAATGTATCTAGACTATTATGGTCCTCCAGTGTCTGTTTGTGTAATATAATTAATACTGATCTAAATGGATATAATATCCATGTATGTTAAGCTTGGGTCACTATCCATTGAGCACGTTTGAATGATTTTATGTCTGTTTAGCCTGTATATATATCCTCCAAGATGATTTTACAAATATTATTTGATATTTAATCTTATTTTACTTTATAAAATCATAGTAATTTTTATATTTAGCTACCTAATATATTATTTTAAAGGAATTAAGTTTCATATTCATATTCAATTTATTCATTCTAAAATGGATCATCCATACCAATTATGTTGACTAAGTCATTAAATGATTCTTCTTTCGATGGGTTCTCTATTTGGTGGGGCAGCACCACTCCAACTTATGTTAGGGGAAGGATATATTATTGTGTGTAAACTATCATAGGGATAGATTGATTATATTCTTATTCTTATTCAGCCTTATTTTTTATTACTTGGGTATTATTTCTTTTATATGTACAAGACACTGAAATAAGTGGTTCAGTTATTATTGATGGAATTTGGGGCAACATTTCCAGAATCAATTTTACCCTAGGTATTTTACGTGCTCAATCAACAATTTTATGGGCTATAAAATCATTGATATTATATGATGGATTTCATGTGACCTGTTCCCATGCCTATTCATCTTCTAATGGAGTCACAAAGATATAAGCCACGTGTTCTTGAGATTTTCCCTATTTTACTTACTTAGATAAAACTATCTTCTTGACGGTGTCATTAAATAAAAATAAATATTTTGTATAGTGTATCAAAATAAAATGACTGAGATAATAATATAAGTTGTCATTAATATTGACCACATTCACCTTCATGATTTCTTAAAAATTGAGTATGTTATTCTCCAGGGTTGTAAAAAAATTCCCAGTAAACTATTCTCTCCAACAATAATAGTTATAATTATTTATATCATTAAATAAATAATATACTTTAACCCTTATCTATTAATTCTATGGATGTTGTTTTTATTGTGGTCCTTAATTTATAGGTGTCACGTGATATTGAGTGATATTTACGGCTACAACTGTTACTAGAACATGATTTAGTGTGAAATTAACTTCTTTTTCCCTATCCATTTACTTTTCTAGATTACATGATATAAGCTGATCTTTGGAAATAGTTTTTTAGAAATTATCCTCGAGTAAATGGGCTATAGTTACTAATTCATTGAACCTTTAGAGAAATTTACGTGGGATAAGTTTTTTTTAAAGATCATCGTGGATGTTTTGTACACATAATTCTATTAAATACTCCAATTAAATATTTATGTCTAAGGAATATTTGAGGTCCTTCCATATAAAAATGAAATCTTTGACTCAATAATATTAATAATATTTGAAATTTGAGGGTTTGTTGATTTTTTTGTTCCTCAATGTGAAGTTGAATTGATAGATAAATTGGAAGATAAAATCATCAAAATCTTATATGAACTAGAAAGGAGAATATTTTACAAGACAAAAGTTGGGAATTCTATTGTCTATATAAATCATTTGATCTTAGTCTCCTCCTATTGCTTAATAATTCCCTTCATTGATCCATAATAGCATACAAAATGTGTTATATGTTTCATCAGATCACCGGAGTCATCAAAGCCCAGGGAAGTAAGACATTTAAAGAGCGATGAAGGTGGGGTTGTGTCCATCCATTTAGTGTATGTTTTTCTCTATGGCCTATATCTGATTGATTAGGTATTGGTTAGAGTTCAATTAATTTGGAAGTACTAATGGATGTGGGAAATCATGATTATTTATAGTGAGTGAGATATGATACAACCTATTTTCTTGGGATTACTATGGGAAACTAGTATTATTGGGTTTAGTATAATTCAGATGATGTGATGATGAATGAGGCCCCAATAGAGGTAAATCCTAATATTCTATGGGTTGTGTGTCAAATAAACAGGTGGATTAGGTATAAAACCAATAGAATAACCAAAACCATCCCCAGATGATGGGGTGGATCTTTTTTTGTGGAACTCCCATTGATGGGGATACATAATCCCCACTGTAGTATTGGGTTCAGTAAGAATATTTTCCCAATGAATTTTATTATTGACACATTTTAATTCTTCTATCTCAATCTCAAATAATTTCAATATCTCTACAATGGAAATTCTATATATTTATTTGAAAACTTCCTAATATGGAACAACTCATTTAACCTTATCTCAACCTAATATACATTTTAGGGGTTGTAGTTAAATACCTGGGGGGTATCATGTTTTGATTTTATCTCCAATTTCAAATAACGAAACCCTACTAAAGTAATTCAGTGAGTAATTGATGTCGGACTGACAACTCTTCATCATATTTATTTGGATAAATATTTTCATTTGAAAAAAACATATTTATTACATTAACCAAATCATAATAGGTGTATAGAATAGCATCATCACCCTCATCAAAACTATATATTACTATACATTCCACTAGATATTTTTCAAGTTATATTTTGAATTCATCTCTTTCCTTGTTTTTTTGGAAGGTTTTTTCTCGATATGGCCCCTTCATGGTTTAAAATTTACTCTAACTTATTTCCTAAGATGTTCCTTATAGATATTAACGCATAATTAGATCCCAATGATTCTTTCTGAGCATGTCCCTATTGGGAAAGATATATCACGTGTTGGGAAAATAGTATAGATAATTCCTATGAAAATCCTTTTACCATGGGGATGACATAATCCTTTATTAGGGAAAGTGTTAAGGATATAAATTTCCCAAAACTAGTGGGATAGGTTTATCAAGCTATTGTGGCATCTATATCTCTATATAATTGGGGTTTTGATTATTCTAATTGTGGTGGAAGTAATGGTAATGACATAAATTCCACTATTACAGCCGGATTCAAATAAATTATAACTACCAAAAGTATATACTAAATTCATTGGAACATTAAAGATCCCATATGTAGTGGTGAATGTATATATGATTAAACTTTCACAGGACCTATAGATATATATTTTTCATTGATTTTTCTAAATTTACTATTTTGGTGGCCTTTTGGATTTATGTTTATTTTATAAGGGTATTGGTTTGATAAATAATTTATTGTGAGTTCGAGATACATTCTTCTAGAGCTTCACCTAGGCTTGAAGAACATTTTTTTCTAGATAGGGAGGCCTTTTCACCTTTATTAGAGGGTTGATGTGGAAACCTACTAATAAATTATTCTAAATGGATGTCCTCTTTCTAGAATTGATAAACTATAAAAATGAACTGAGAAAACCAGTAACTATATGTTCGTTATGGTCCCATGACATGGATCAGGGTAATAACACTAAAAAATGTCAGCCTTAAATGGATATACTATATTGGGAGGGGAGTAAAATTTTGTGATCTACATTCACCCCAGCATCAGATGAGAAAAATGGGTTAAGCATCTTCAATTATATATTAGAGTTTTTCTAAGAAATTATATAAAAAATAAGAAATAATTTAATATTTCTTTTCATGCATTGAGGATCATGAAATAAAAAAAAATTGTCAAGTCAACTTGGTGCAAGATATCACCTATCTCTTTAAGGTGATTTGTGTATCCCTCATTTAGCATATGTTTTTTCCTTGAGGTGTCAATGAGTTTTTCCAAGGATGAGATAAAAAGTTTTTATACATTCTTATTTTATTTCCTAGGGAACCTCAAAATGGGGTTTTAAAAAAAATTAACCCCAACCAAAACTCTTCAAATATCTATTCTATTTTACACATTTTCATAAGAATATTACTCTATGTGATCGAACAAAAAAATAACTTTTACAATGATGATAACATGTGATCTATGGAAGGTAGAGATAATGTTTTCTTCCCCAAACTATCCTTTGATCATGGTTGATGATTTTTAACTACAGATGATGAAATTTATATTCTTGAATCAAAAATTTAATGTACAACTCCAAAGGAATGTTTATATAACCTAGTGAGGATATCCTTATATAGGTGAGATATATCTATGTAGATTATTTACATAGTATATGATAGGGTAATATTCCCTTTTTTCAATCTCTATGATACTATAGGGAACAAAAATAAGTTCAATATCACCTCCCCTTTTTGATATGGATTATACTGATCCTCGAGATTTTTTTAATAGGAATTGTATGGCCTCAAGGACATATTCATTAATTAGGGTGATAATGTCATCCTGTAAATTATATTTATGTTATTTATGATGGTGTTTTTCATTAGATTATCCAAATTGAGATACGAGGACCGTGTAAAGTAGGTTAGAACCATTACATGTTGGAACCCTCTTAGATGTGCCCTAGATTAGTATTAAATTATGAAGATGAATCTTATTGAAATTTCTTAGAGTATACTCTCATTGTTGGGTAACTACTTAAATATACTGTGATATTTTTTAATATTTTTTCTATATATAAGGTTACTCTAATGTGACTTTTTGAATAATAGGATGAACTTTTTTTGGACTGGGAATATTCTTCTAATTCTATTTTTTATTCTTTAGAAAAATAATATAACAGTCCTTCAAAATGAGAGAGAAAATATGGGACACCTCATATATCTCTTATTTAGTTTTCTAATGTGATTATCCATTGGAATGTTTATGAAAATTTGTCTTAACCCTACTTTACACTATAATATTTCATAAATCATTTGAAATTTTGGAAGGGATGTGATCTTTCACTGAGGTGACTGTTCGAATATTCCAATGAACCTTAGTTGAAATGGGTATATAAACATGATCCTAGTTTTAATTATTTAATTTAATATGATAATGATTGTCAAAAATGGATGTGTGAGTATACACCCTCTAGTACATCACTTATCAGGTTTTCTGATGTTCACTTTAATTTTCATGATATTAAATATGGGCCTTACTCCTATTTCTAATCAAAATATGCCGAAACGATTATGAAAAATGGGCATGGATATGAGCCAACATGAGGATTAATAATGGGACTTGTTGATATACCTTCATTTGAATACATATATATTTATAATCTCAGTTTTTATTCATCACTAGAATATAATGATTATCCTCCGAAATGGGAGAAAAAAATATAATATTCCTCTCATATCACTTCAGAGGTGTAATAATGATCTCATTCATTAGAAGAAGTAGGAATATGAGAATAAATATTCATATTATGGATATGATATTTAATAAAATTAATAGTTAAACTATTCTGAAGAACTGCAGATGTAATAGGGATATACATCCATTCCTAGTTTTCTTTAAGAATATGAAATGGTATCACTAATATATCTACGACAAGGATATTCACTTTTCCTAAAGTAACTACCATGATATGATGATAAATAGTAGTTGGAACTAGTATATGAGACTGATCATATTCTTTATCATTCAGCATAATATGACAATGATCCTATAAATTATGAGAAAATATGTTTTTTCTCATAAGTATCTATCTGAATATGTTCATGAACTACTTCAGTGATGGGATAATGAATAATCACCTATCCCTTTCTAATTGTTGAAATATACTGAAATATACCCATAATGGATATTAGAATGTATAATTAGTTCTCATGAGTTTTAAATGGGGTGTGGGTTGAACCTTTTAATTTTTAAATGATATTTTTGTAGATGTATTCAATCTAAGTGGGGGATACAATCCCATTTATTCAATCCTTATACTATTAGTCTATGACTACATTCTTGATATGGTGGTACAAGAATATATACTTGAATGTAATTTTATACTTTATATGTTTGATTTAATTCAATTGTAACTAGAATACAATCAAACTCATGTGGTTCCACCATGATATATCAGTGGTCTACATTTCTATAAACCATGATATGTTTTGTTTCCATGCTAATAGCTAGAATAAATTAGTTTGATTTCTCAAGGGGGACAAAGTTAGGGACCCGTCACTTGTTTGTTTAGTCCCACTAACCATGATAATACCATTAGTTCTCTCTATATTGATTAATTGTTCTAAAGTTATGGTGAACAAACTCCTCATTAGGCTACTAATGAGTATGATTTGTGTCATGTTGATTACATAGGATGGTAGGTTGGGTCCTTCTTTTCACCTCTTGAGTAGTGGTGTCACTAGAGGGTTCTTTTAATCAGATAAGTTAGTAGTGACTATTTCCCATTATTATTATTTTTACCACGTTACAACACATGTAATAATTGAATAATCCAAAAATCATTAAATTAAAATAAAATTAAATTATTAAAGACATCCTTTATAACTGTTAAAATAGAAGGAATAGATAATACTGACTACATTTTCAATTCCTATATTTATAATGAATTAATAATATCAATTTTAAACAATTAAATTCAATTTTGTATTTATCATTGAAATATTGACTTAATTAATTTATTTGATTTTCCTAAATAATTAAATTTTGGTAAATAGTGAAAATTTCTGATTTTACTAATACTGTTTCATTTATAACAATATTTTACAATAATTCCATAAAATTTTCTAAAAAAATAGTTTAAAATATATATTTTAAAAAGATAAATTATTTATTTTAAAATATTATGTTTTTATTAAAACCCATACACAAAAATTTAGAAACTTTATGTAATGTTTCATTGAAAACAAGTTTTTATCTTATTTTCATAATATGATTATAACATTATAGAATTAGGTGTTTGGAAACTTTTAAATATAATTATATATTATTTTAGTATTAATAACCTTTCTAATATAAATGTTATAACAACAATTTTTAATTTTATACTAATATTAAAACTTATGTTTAAAAATACACTTTTTATAAAAAATGGGTTTTCTGGTAATCAATGATAACATAAAAATTAATTTTTATTTCACAAAGAAATTGTATTTGATAAAAATTATTTAATATTTATAATAAGTGTTTTCAAATCATATAATAAGGACCATATTTTTTAATCATTAAAGAAAATTACTTAAGTAAAAATAAATTCTTAGGTAGAAGACAAAAATATTTAAATTAAAAATATAAGAGAAAATGACATAAGAACATTTATAAAACATATGTAGAAAATTGTAGGTGTGTTTTTCTAGACCATAAACCTTCAAAAAATATTTTATTATCCATCTAAACACCATAATTTGTGTGAAACATGTGATATCTTTATATTAATGAGTTTTATGTGAAAAAAATGTCATTATCTATAACTATAAAAAGAACAACCATCCCTAAACCCCACCATTCTTCAAAATCCCCTTAGTATTGACCTAAAATCTACCCTACTGTATCATAAACCATCTAAAAAATTTTTAAATACTTTTCTATTTCCAAAATACCAGGTTATGGCTCTTTAAGTTTCGGACAAACAGAGAACCTCCATTCAAAAAGTAATATTTTTCACTGCACCTTCTTAATTATTTTATAATTTAACCATAATAGGAAATGTTTATACATGATCATATGATAAAAGTAGTATAATTATTATTCTACTATGATATTATACGAATGGAACAAACATTCTATACTTTCCTCTAATCCATTCAGAAAATGAAAATGGAACTCATTGTACATGCGAACTACCTCATCCACGTGATGATGTTTCTATCCCATTTTACATACTATCTAAAATAGGAGGAATATATAAAAATATTTTATTTCTAAAATGGTTTTAATGAACCATTAAAATTATGAAATAATAATTTAAAAATTTCCATATGAGATATTAATAATAAATTATTATAGTAAATTTAATCGCTAAAAAGGAAACATCAATGTACCTTTCTTAATTTGAGTCTATTCATGGAAAAAATGGTTACCTATATAAAATATGACATAATGGAATAATAAAAGATATAATTTTACAAAATTTTATATATTATGAAATTATTTTATAATATATTGAATTTTCTCTACATTCCATGAATGTCTCTATGAAATTGATTGAATAGCTTCAAGTGACCGACAAAAGTGGAAGTGATGTAATAAATTGGTGAGAAATTATGATAAATATATCTTATAAGAAGAAATATAAATGGATATAGTTCATATTTAATTTTTCAATAATCATAATTTGATTACTATGGAAGTTACGTTCATGTTTACATATATTTTGGGCATGAGGTATATGATCTTTCATACCTCCACAATTACTTTCAGGTAACACATTATATATATTTTCTCCCTTTTATACAATATTATTATCTTCTTCCACTTATATTTTTTAATATATTTCTCATCCATATGTACCTAGTTAAATATAATTTTCATTTCTTAGTTATACAAGATTTTAGTTCCCTTTAAAATTACCATTTTATGTAAAAACGGTTAAAGGGAACTCCCCTATTTTTTGGATCACCTCAAGCATCACTGAAAACAAACATTTTTTACCCTGAAAAGGGTTATAAATATATCATTATTTTTTGGAGAACCCACTTTTTTAGTTCTTGTTTTATGGAATAAGATTAGTTCTTTCCAACTTTAAAAATATAATTTACTTATTTCATAAATCATCACCCAAGTGGTATGTTTTAACTCACTCTTTTCTAAGATACTTCTCATGAAATATCAATGATTGAACTAAATGATGAAGAAATATATTGGGTTTTCAAATATGAACATACAAATAATTTAATTAATTCTCTTAGGAATATTTATTATTTAACCTCTAATTATTTCTTAAATCATACTTATAAAACCCACTTCCTTCTGATTGGTTTGATCATGCTTACAATTTATGTATGGTTAATTTTACTCTTGTGAAACACATATGTATGGTTGTAATTTATGTGGTGGGACTGGTAGAAATTATATATCGTTAAAATGTAATTGGTAATGATTTATTTCTCTTTATATTTTATGTAATGGATTAGGAAGTCAACCAGATCCACCATGGGACATTGTACACTTTATTATGATATTATTTTTAGTGACCCATGACTTATGTTTATCGTATCATGTTTTTTTCCACATGTTTATGATCTTATGACATCATTTCCTTATAGAATTTCTTCATTCTTAAAATCACTTTATTTTTTATATCAGGTAATTCCTCTTGACTCTCATATTCAGATTTATTTCAATGTTTATTCCCTTAATAGGGTTTCTAGCTCACAGTTTTCCTTATATATTTCCCTAGTATATCCTATAAATTTTTAGATAATCCATGGGAGTTAAGATATATATGCGGAGTTTTAAATAATTATCATGGTTTTATGTTTAATAAGAGGTATTTTAGGTCTACTATTACAAAGACACTATACCTTGAAATCCTCGACTTGTATTTTTTAGAAACATAAGTTAAGAATTATGAAATAGTTCGTTTTAAGGATTGGGTATATATAGTTAGTATCAGTAGTATATCTAGTGATTTTTGATGATTAAGATTATATAACCTTTGAAAACCCCCTAGGTAGAATACTAAGGGATAATCCAAAATATAGGATAACATAATAAAATTTTGGTAATGTTTAGATTGTGTGGTTTTCTTACAGTTACATCCTTGTTTGGATAATTTTAAGTGGGTAAAGTCTCCAGTGTAGTTTTAACAAGGAGTAAAAACCCCAAAGTTGGTGTCTTGGTTATTAACTCAACTATAACCTGGTGTATGAAAATGACTATTAAATCCACACCTGTCTAGAAACTCTCACGGGATATTATTTAGTTAATTCACATTCTCATTACAAATGATTTTGAATTATTTCAACATATATATTTTTATGGAACGTAATTTGGTTAGAAAATATAATAGGAAAATGATGATGGATAATGTATATTTAAACATAGTGATTCATAGGTTTGGTTCTATACAATTTATATGAGTTACTTCCTCTAATTTTATGTTTTACCTTTTCTATATTTAATAATTAGATTATTCTTATCATTAACGATCCTTGGATTTCGAAAATGGTTGGATGCCAGAGTAATATTGATAATGAAATGGGAAATGGGAAATATAATTAATTAAATAAATAAACTCATATCATGGTTGGATCAGGATATAATGACCTAATGGTAGTTTTGGCATGACTTACTCAAACTGTCAATAATAACTTTTATCTCAAAGAGAACACAATAAGTGATTAATTTTTAGCTAAACCCTTTATGAGTCAATTACCTCTATATTTTAGGGGATCATTAAGTCCCATAATCATTGAACAATTGATTTTATCAATTGAGAATACATTATTTATCCTTCAATGCTCTGAGTAAGAGAATATCATAGTAGCTATTTACATCCTTGAGGGAGAAGCTAATCAGTTGCTGAAATTGATCAATAATACAAACCATTGGAACGCATAAAATCTATGGTTTGTGTTGAATCCAAGAGGTTATTTATCATTAAATATTTCCCTCACACTCTCCATTATGAAATAGATAGGGAGTTCCTTTTACTCAAGAAAAATTAATATGAATATATTGGATCATATGAGGTGACCTTCACAAGGAATACACGATAAGACTATGGTTTTATGATTAACATGAAATTAAAATTACTACAACTTTTATGGGATAAATATGAGTCTATCAAGATATATGGATATTCAAGACATTAAAATCCATGAATAAATTTTTTTCACACTCCCTCAAATTTGAATTTGAAATGGGTGATTCCATGTGGTCTCGTAGAACTAGAGATTTTAAGAATATAATTAATTTAAACTCTATGATGTCACATGATAAGACTCATTATGTTAAGATAATATAACATATTTTATTTCAAAACTGTGGATATAAATATCTAGAAACAATCACAAGGGATCCAAGAAATGTTTCAAGTGTATAAATGTGGGGCATAAAAATAATGAATATAGAAGTGAGATAAATAATCACACTAATGTTATCAAAAAACATGTACAAAAATCCTTATCATGTTTTTTAATGATTTAACCATAAAAAACTTAAACACTATGTAAAAAAATGCACTGATTGAAGGGATTTAAAAGATAAACATTGACAACAAACCCTAAGTAAAATAGAGAAAGGGTGGGCTTATATATGTACTACTACAATGGTGGATCAAGTAAACAATATGGTGGTAGGTATGATATTTATTAAGTAAACAATATATAATTTAATATTTTATTATTATTCTATACACTCTTTTATATCATACAAGTTTTGTAGAACTATTCAAACACTACTGAAAAAAAGAGGTCATGTTAATAGTGAAAAATACTAATGGAGTGATTATTGAATCTCATGTACATAACTCTTCCCTAGTTGATATCTAAGGTATGAATATCCTTTTAAACCTTGTTATAATTCCTTCAATGTAATTTGATTCTACTTTTAGAATAAAATGGTTATATATATATTGATCCCAAATCAACAGTCAAGAGAAGTAATGAACTGTCATATCCTAAATTTTCATCTGATTATATACTAGTGTAAGGAGGTGTATGAATCTATTTTGGAATACTCATTAGAAACATAGATTTTATTAGCTTAGTAGTAGGAATATATTTCTCAAATGATTTAATAGAATGACTGAACAATGCTTTATCTAATACCCACTGTAATATAGAATACTTATGTATTCCCTAATGAAATTATTTGTCATCATCTTAAATAAGAGGTTGAGTCCTCAGTTGAACATATTTCTATATCTCTACTGATATAAAAGACTCTATATATAATATAAACCATTTAACTGGATGAGCATCATAAAAAATTAAGAGAACATTGAACACCAGTTTAATATTATAGAGTGTTTCTCAACAGGGTGAATCAGTCGACTTTATTAAGAATAAGAAGGGGTATATAAATATATTTATTGATTATAAAAAACATAAACTTATCATGATAAATAAAATATATCCTCTAAGATGGATTTATGGATTTATCTATTAGTTACACTAGTTTAAATACTTCTCGAAAGCGGGCCTTTAGTTGGGATATCATCAATTAATGGTAAAGAAAGAGGGCATTCTTAATACTTCCTTTCATATAAGGTATAGGCCCTACAAGTTCATAGTCATGAAATTTGGACTCAAGAATTCTCTAGAAATTTTCATTGAATAAATGAATTGTCTCTTTACATATTCCCTTGATAAATTTTGCAAACTATTTGAAATGATATGTTATAAGTAAATAATTGTATATATATATGTTTTTAATGGAGGGGGTATCATTCCTGGTGAATCTTATCATAAGTGAGGGAATTTCTATGGACCCTTAATAGAATTAAGGGATTGAGTATTATCCTAGACCATAATATATGATAGATATCCATAGTTTCCTTAAATTAGTTGGGTACTATTGGTGATTTTTGAGAAAATATACTATATTTCCTAACCTTCAAACTAACATTACTCATAAAGGAGTGAAGGATATCATGGTTGATATGTAATAAGATAACTTCAATGGGATAAAATGAGGAAATCCATAGTATATGTACTCACCATACCAACATGTGGGGTAGGATTTGTGATCTAAATTGATGATTAAAAAATAATTATTTGGATGTGTAATCACATAGAATGCTAAAGTGATAATTTATACCTTAATACAATTGATGTTTCATGAATGAAACAATCCAACACAAGAAATTTTATTCTTCACAAAAATCTTCATATTGAAAATATTGACATTTATTTTTATAATTATAGGTTATATATTGTTTTCAACAATTTTTTCGGGGCGTGCGCGTCTGTCTTCTTGGGTACGACAGATGTAGCTTTTGTTTCCCCTCATTCCCTCTTTCCAAAGGCGTGTGGAATTCGCCCCTTGTTCTCAGAAATTTTCTCTTTGATCTAAACGGCATGATGGGATGTTGGTTCATCCTTCTGTGGATTACTAATCAGAACTTGTCACCTAGTCTGGGTCTCCCTCATAGATTAACATGTAGTTCATGAAACTCTTCCCAGTGTCATGTTTCCATAAACTCAGGTTAATTACAC
Source organism: Viscum album (assembly GCA_963277665.1). NCBI lineage: Eukaryota > Viridiplantae > Streptophyta > Magnoliopsida > Santalales > Viscaceae > Viscum > Viscum album. The sequence goes on from OY728158.1 coordinate 92,713,427, forward strand.
CGCTTATCTCAGGACATTTCAAGGGGTCCAGTCAGGGCAGCAACCATCAGTTGGGGGATTAGTCACGTTGAGGCATCATTGACGTATCTGGAAGTTGAGGAATTTTCATGTCTGTCTTTTTACTCTTATTATAGGGCTTCTCAAGGATGAAGAAGCCCAAGGAATCCCACATCGAGTGCGGGGAATCATATTCCATGGGCATGTATATGTGGTTTTCCTCATATTCCCATGTTTAACACAGGGTATGCCACAAGTTTAACGTCCAATGGATATGGATCAGACTGATCAGAACACTAGCTGGAGTGGATCAGATTGGTGTGACCTCTTGAAGGAACACTGATGTCAGGTCTAACGAATGGTTTGTTGCCCTACCACTACCTAGAGCAGTGGGGAAGTGAATTGGCATGATCCTACTTGGATGTGGCGGCCCGGGTAAGGATCAGGATGAATTATGGAAAGTTGAATGGAGTTAAAGATGGAGGTGGTGTGAAACCGACGTAGGGACGACGAAGATGTTGGGCTTGAGATTTGAAAAGGCTTCCTACATATCCACATGGTAGGGAATCAAAGCCTGTGTAGTTTGAAATGATACCAATGAACTGATGTGAAGATGGACCTTTGTCCAATGGGTGTTGGGCTTGGACCTTGTAAGGCTTCCTACGTATCCTCGTGATAGGGAATCAATGACCTTATAGTTCATAGAAGGGGAATAATGTTTAAAATCATGTAGGACTGGGGTATTTGGGGCTTACACTCTGTGTTGGCCCATGATGATGGGACTTGATGCCCTAACATGAGGACATTTGGGACCAATGGATGGTGATGATGTGTGGGGGCTTACACTCTGGGCTGGTTGAATGTTGGTGAACTGACGTGAATGAGGTCGGAATGACTGGGTGGTGGGATTGAACCTTGTGGAGGATTCCTACGTACCATGCCTTGACCTGGATCAAAGTCCACATTGTTCAGGATGGGTTTTCTCAGCGAACCGACGTGAAGGTGAACCTAGGGGGTCCAATGGGTGTGGGCATGAACCTTGTGGAGGCTTCCGATGTACCATTCCATGACATGGATCAAATTACTCATAGTTCAGGTGTACAGTTTAATGTCATGAGGGACGGGGCGTTTGGGGTGTATGATCTAAGGTGGCCTGAAGTGTGTCATGGTCGGTGCTCATTTTAAGCTCACGGGGGTCATGCTCAGTGTGAGAAACCAGAGGTTGCAGGGACCTGACAATCACGTCACGAAAAGTGCATCCGTGAGACGCGATGAGGGGCTTACACTTTGAGCGGTCCATAGTGTCGGGACTTACTCTAGGATGGAGGCCCGAGGGAGACAAAGTTCCTAGGGAGAGGGATTTGGAACCCAAGAAAGGAGGGGCCTCATTTTCTATCACGTCCTCCACTAACCTTGGGGACCGAAGATGAATGGAGGGAGCAGGGGGCTCTGCCTCCTGCAAGAACGGCTAGGGGCTTACACCAAGATGGTTTCCCTTCCCCGCGGACAAACGACACACCGATAAATCACCCCTGTGGTGGATGACCTCACCATCCTTGTGGAGACGAGCGGGCTTGGATAATATCCGAGGCGGGGGACCCTGCGTGTAAGGCATGGGGCCAGGTCATAGTTTAACGTCATGTGATGAGGAAGATGTGCTTGGATGTTTAATGTCCTGCAGCCCGGATGAGGTGTGTTTTCTTCAAACCCCCTAGGACTTACATAACAGGTACCCTCTACTCTTTATGGGAGGTAATTCATCAGTAATTCCGTGACTGGGGGGTTTTATGGAGTGATCCGTTGAGGAGCCCACGTTAGAGTGGCTATGCAAAGAAGAAATAGAAGTTATCATGCCTATGCGAAAAAGTATTAGGTGAAGCAATGATACGGGCAGTATCATACATGGGACATTAAATTCACATCATGCAAACCTAGAGGGTCACACTGGAAAATGAATTACCAAGCAGATGAGTTCATAGGCAGGGGCCTTGTGGAGATTGGTTGCTCTGCGTGGTGAAGGGCACTTGTGAAGGGGTGTGCTTCGCGAAGTGGGGTGCCTTAGCTGTAGTATGGGGAAAAGGTGCAAATGGAAGGTACTTCGTGAAGTGGAAAGGCATTCACAGAGAACTGCCTCGCAGAGCACAGGCTCTTCGCGAAGTAGAGTGTCTTGAAGCAATGTGCTTCGCAAAGTACAGTGACCCTTCCTTGGTATGAGGATCATGTGTACATGAGGGGTGTTTTGCGAAGCATAAACACTCTATGACGACCCGGGTCCTATGGAGGATCCCCTTCCTTCGATAAATCACTTAGGCTTTGAAAACGGCATACCTCTCAGAATAGGGGATCAAAATGGGACAATGTGAAGGCACCTCATGAAGAAAAAATACCTCGCGTAGCTCATGACTCGCAGAGCAAAGGGGGCTTTGAGATATTGGAGCTCGGAAGTTGAAAAGTCAGATTGTCTATCCATTGGGATCAGGGAGAGTCCTGTATTTATAGGCAAGAGGCACCGCAAAGTAGAGCTTACACAGTGCGAAGGGGGGCTTCGATGCTTTGTGGTGGGTCACGAACGTCACGGGCGTTCATGGAGCGGTCTGTCTCCTTGCTTTATCGCGACGTTGCAAACATCAACAGCGTTCGTGGAGGGTTCTGCCTTCTTTACTTCACAGTGGTCGTGGTTCATGGGTGTTCTGTGATGTGGCTTCACGAGGCGGCTCACGGGGCCTCTTCTCTTTCCTTCTTCTTTCCAACATTTTGGCACCAAAAAATTCCCCACACAGACTTAGAGCCATAGAGAAATCAAGGGTCGAAGTCTGATGGTCCATCGCCAAAATCTTCAGCCATTCGCAAAGATGGATCGCAAAGAAGTCTTGCGAGGAGAACATCTAACGCACAGGCCGCGCGCACCGCGAAGCATGACATGATCCATACGCGCCACGAAGATCCGAAATCTGCCGCCTATAAATAGGGGGGATGACCTCTCTTTTTCCCTTTCCTTTCTCTGAGATTTTTTCATCTTGCGCTCTCGATTCACGAAGCTCCGCGTACTCCACGATTTCTCTTCACGAATCGGGCTTCACGACGTACCGCGAGTCCTTGACTCCGCGACAACACCATGTGAATGCACGCTCTCAGGCCACGACCAGGCCCCGTGAATCGATTTCTCAAACGAGCTCCACGAATCAGTTTCGCAAATGAGCTCCTCGATTCGGTTTCATGAACGATCTCTGCGAAAAGGCTTCACAACCCGACCTGAAATTTTTCCGAGTTCGGAAACCCAATGTCCCATAAAAAAGGTGCCCTGGGGGTGCTTGCAGACACCACCCAGAGGGATGAGATGGCAAATTTTCAGGGTCCGGGGGAGCTAGTCTGGTGCCACTCGGACCATAATTCTTTGATGGAGATGCTATCAGAGATCCAAAAGAACTACCCTTTGTGCAAGAGGCTGCCCTTGTATGGATTTAGGCTGAGGGATGAAATTTTCATTCCTGAGGTGAGTAGGGATGAAGCAGCTTACTGGTTCAGTAGCACGTCGTGCCAGCGCCAGTGGTTCAGGGCGGCTGATGGTCATGCGCGGGAGGACTTCACACAAGTCACCACCAAATGCCTATAAAGTCATATGAAAAATGTTGATGGGAAACCATTGCAGCTGGAGACGTCCCCTCCCATGTACTGCACAATACTGAAGGCAGTTTGGAGGTATTCGAAGAAGGGGCGGTCCGATGAGTAGGACCTGCTCAAGGGCAGTAACTTCAAAAACGATTGGGCATGGGCCTACTGGGTAGGTGCCTCATGAAAGGATTTTGGAGATGAGATGAGGAGAGTGGGTTTGCCTGAGGTGGCATGGGCCTCCCAATTCCACATATATCAACTGAAACAGTTGATTCCAGAGCTGGTGAGCAGATGGTCGTCAAGGACTAACACTTTTCACCTGCACCATGGGGAGGTTGGCATCAGTCTGTGGGATGTCCATCAGATTTCTGGGGTCCCAATATTGGGGGCTATGTATGATGAGTTCCTCCCTATCATGAGCGTGTGGGAGGATTCAGAGCAGATTTCGTGGATGGCGCTGGCACTAATGGGGCTAGTTCCTAGAGAAGACAAAGAAGCGGTGAGGGATGTCCACTTCAAGAAGTAGTTTAAGCAGTTCCTAAACTTCTCAAAGGATTGAAAGTTTCTCGTGAGGCCTCGAACCTACCCAAAGGCGTCTGAAGGGGGCAAGGAGAATTCGTATTGGCAGCTTTTTGAGGACAACCAATGGAATAATGGGGTTTCATTGTCAATACCAAACAACAGCCGATATTCAGAGTGGCAGCGTTTATCGCAGACCTTATCTGTGGATGGATCCTACCAGTGAGGGATACCAAAATGGGGGTGTGGCCCAGCTCATTTATCATGGCATCCGTGTTGGAAATAGGAGTGCGGGTCAATATGGGGATTCCAATGCTCGCCAGATTGTACAAGATGCCTGGCATGTCAGCGAGGGCCAGAGGCCGCCGACGATATGTGGGCCCTTCCATATTTTGTATGGGTGGATCGTGGCGCAAATCAGGGGGGTTTAAGAATATATGAACCTCATCTCTCCTGTAGGTTCAAACTTCTTTCCACCCATCTTGAATGCTTCCAGAAGCTTTCCATCCAAATTGACCGTACCCTTGGTGCTAAACCGGGTATGGAAGGTGGATGAGTTTAATTTTAACCCATTTTCATGGCCGACGAGGGAATTAACCGATGATTTTCCGGGGATGGAAGAGCACCGGGCCTATCTCCTAGCCTTTATAGGTGGAGTCTTAGTGGAATGAGTGTACCACGAGCCTCTCTACGAGCCGTACTCCCTATACAGGTTTGCAAGGAAATTCTGGTGCCTGTAGTGGCTGACCCCGCAGGTCTACTGGGAGGTGCGCCACAAGGAGCATCCATGTGTGATGAGAATTTTATGGATCATGTTCACATGGGAAGACTGGAAAATGTAGAATGTATTTCCCCCACCTACTGCCTCCTTTGGACAGGTGAAGGAATATTCCATAAGCTGGGAGGCAGATTATCCGGGGGAAATGATGAAGAAGCCAACTGTTTGAGCTGGTGATGGTGGGCCTTCCCCATCCCAGGGTCGGGGTCGGAGGGCAGCAAGGGCCTCTTGCAGTGGCAGGGATGGCGGCAAGACCCACATCAGCTGTGGATGAGGCAGCGGTGGCAAATCCAACGGTGGCAGTGGATCCGATGGTTCCAGGATAGCAGAGCCATCTAGAGGGGCAGCCACCGAGGGGATTCCACAGGATATCCACTCAGGCTCCGAGGAAATGGTTGTGCCATTTCTACATGCCAGAGAATGCTGTTTTCCTAGAGGCATAGGACATCTGGGATGCCAACAAGTAATTCCTCAGCCCGCTCGAGATGTGGCAACACCTATACCATCTCGGGATGGACCTACCGGGTATAGGCCATGTTCGATCCGGTTTTGCAGTATCCCCGGCAAAGGCGGGGCAATATTTGGTTAATCTATAGGAAATTGTACATTCTAGGGGTGCCAAATGTCCAATGACTGACTAAGTGAGGGTACTGCAAAATCGGACGGTTCCCCCATAGCTATCGGCAGCTGAGCTGAGAGAGAGATTCCCCCTATCGAAAGTATCAGACGAATCCTATAGGGGGGATGAGGCCAGTGGAGGGGCCCCATTGGAAGAAGGTGAAGTCAGCGACGAGGACTCGGGTCTCGATGATTTTGTGGAGGCTCTCGAGGTAACATTCCAAGTTTCTTTACTTAGGGTCTGCTCTCAGTTCATTATGGACTTCTTAGCAATATCTGAACCGCGCAGGAGGACCTTGTACATGGACCTCGTTATCGCCCCTCAGTGGGTACTGATGCAGGACCCTCGGATCCTGCACCTGTGGCCGCGACTAGCTCTGGGTCTAGAGGGGATAGGGCACCCGAGGTGGCTCCTTCAGAATCTCTGGAACTTATGATAGTATAAGGAGGGTCGCGCTTCAGGGTTCCGTCAATATCAACTCCGGAGTGGACCTAGGATTTTTATCTCTGTAAGTCCTCTCTACCGAGCTCATTACTTCCACACGTTGATCTCCCCAACTGATGTATGTTCCCTTCCCTGTTACGTACAGTTCTTCGACTGTCATGGGCCGCTGCGGTGAGGCTGGTCGGGATTTTCAGTGGCGCCCCACCCAGGGGTGTACCAGTAATCATTGAGATAATTACCTAGACCACCCGAGCTACAGCTCCCCCCCATCATTGGCGGGATCGCCGGTGGGGTCGTGCATGAGGTTATTGAGGTGGGATCTGATGATGAGGATCGTCCCGTTAACCCAAGTCCCACCACGCCTGATCCAACACCAGATGTCGCACCTGATCCAACACCAGATGAAGATCCCGCTGAATATTTCCAAGGGGTGTACCCCACATACGAGTCTGCCAACCGCGCAGACTGGGACGAGACGACCTCTGACAAGGAGTACAATGAGAAATTCATTCGTCGTTCATGGGATTTGATCATGCTCTTTATCGAAAGGACCCCCATGCATTATGGCTAGACGAGATTGATAGACTTAACTCCTGGCTGCACGATCTGTGGGATGGAGGAGTGGATGCCCAGCGTTTCCACCTACTCAGCTAAGATCATAGGGCGGAGAAGCTTTGGGAGTATGATCGCGGCCTAAGCGTTGTCTGGCAGTGAAAAAAGGTGATGAACATCAAGAAGATCCAAGAGGATGAAAATGAGATCCAACGACTACAGATCCGGGCGAATGAGAACTCATCCTCTCAAAATAAAAAATCAGAGCTGATCATGAAATTGAAGTCCCAGCTGGTAGAGGCGGAAGAGCATCTGAGGCAAGATTCTGAAGAAATGGTCGTCATTCAGGATGACATAGAGCGGGACCAAACTGAGGCTTATGAATTGTGCCCCATCGCTGTTGAGGAGGAGTGGGAGTTGAGCCGGCGGCAGCAACTCCTAGACACCACAAGTTAGAGGGTGGCATAACTGCAGCATTCTTTTGAATGGGTCAACCCGTCCATGAGAGAGATAGACCCCAAAGTGCTTTAAGGATTACAAACTCTCAAACTTACTTTCATGTTTTAATTCATTTGATGCCATAGGATACATGAGTTTCTTTATCGAGGATGGCTTTATATGCATCTATTGTATTCGTGAAATGTCTAGTGGTCAGTCCCTAAGCTCACGCGGGTCGAGCAAAATGGGAGAAACAAGGGGTGATCACCTTATTATTCCATATGAACCTAATGCGTTGACCAATATTCGAGCATCTGGGGTTTAGGTAACCACTTTAGGTCTTCTTAAAAGACATGGGAGAGGTCGGGTCGGAGGATAAGGACCTTAGAACAATTGACGAGCTGTTAGGTGTGCTCTAGTGCATGAGCGGGGTAACACCATGGGCATTGAGATTAATCCGATCATTTGGAAGTGGAAGGTGTGAGTCACTATACCCAAAAATCTATAACACAGTGGGGGTAGCGTGACAATGAAGTAAAATTGTTGACCATGTTCGAAACATAGTATCCTTATTGCATTAGCCTAAAACGGGGATAACAAACGAGGGCCGACCGTTGACCAAGTTCGAAACAAGGGGCCTGACTCGAAATTCCATCCATTCATCTTCCAGAATGTCGACCCAGGACAATAGGTGAGCCATAGGCCGAGCATCCATTCAATTAGGGGTTTTCGTTAGAAATAAAAAAGGACGAGGTTTAGAATAAAGGGAACTCAAAGCACGAATAGTGGAGTGATGGTTTGTTCAAATAGAATCCAACACTATTGAAATTATGCCACCATGGTAGAAGCACACTGGATGGACGCATCAGATTGGTCATAGATCATTCCTTTCAGACAGGGCCTCTCTGGTGAGGGGGGTCTGTCGCTCCCCAATGCCACTGTGGGGCATTCTAAACTTGTTCGGGGAAACATTGCAGTTGTACGTTTCCTCACAAGGGGTCTGGCCAACGGGCCAGAAATGAGGAAGAACAATATTTATGAGCCCTAGGGATGGACCCTGGGCAAAATACTAGGGTGTCTCTATGTATCCCATAAGTATGGGAATCAATCCATACATAGTTCTAGAAGCACAGTTTAACGTCTTGAGAGACTATGAGAGGTATGGCCACGCCAGTGTACATCCTACCAAAAATAATAAGTCCACGTTAGTCATGCTCGATGTGGGAAACAAGTAGTGTTGGAACATTCCTGTCACAGAAAAGGACATGTTAGGGGGAAGGGACACTTGGTAAATACCGGCCTAATGATGCCAATATGTCTATGTAGCACACCTAGATACACGAAGAGATAAATCCATATATGTTAGAATTCCACTTGGACATGAATAAGTGGAAATGTGTGAATTATGATGCTTGAAATCTAGACCACATTGATGGAGGTGTGACGACAGAGGATAACTGTTGACCGTGGCGGAAACGCAGCATCGACATCGCATTAGCTTGGAATGGTGATAGACAAATGAGGTTCGATTGATGACCATGTTCGAAACATGGGGCATTTCGCAAATGTCGCCTTCGATCCTTAGGGATGTTGGCCCGAAATGGTAGTATAGACCTTAAGCCTAGCATTCATGCCATCTGGGGGTCCTTTTGGATGTGGGAGAGGGTGAGGATCCAAATAGAGAGCTCACAAAGCTTTGACATGGAATGAGGGGAATGTCCCCATGAAAATTCCACACCTCGCTCTCTTTTTCAAATGCATCTAAATATGACAACAAGATGTATTATATAGAGGGATTCGAGACCCTTCCCATAGGGGGAGCTTAGATTAGGGTCATAGGATTCGGACCATGGATGGTAGGAAACATAGGTGACACATGGTGGGGTCACTATAAACACCTGACATAAATGGAAACTAGGGGTTCTAACCACCACATGTTCCTCGGAGAGGCTTTAGGTCGAAGGACCGAAAACGAGAGTCGAGCTGGGCCAGAGGCAAAGTGTACAGGCATTCCTACGTATCCCCTGAGGATAGGGATCATGTTTGACGTAGTTCTTCAAAGTGTCTTAGTTTAAGGTCGTAGAACTTGGACCATTGATGGGTAAAGAGAGTTAGAGACACACGGTATGGTGGTTACAAAACCCAACGTAAATGAGGACATAAGACCTACTTAGCATGTGTTATCTAGGGAATTTCTCGAGTTGAGGGACAAAACACAAAAGTTAGGATGGGCCCGTGGAGAGGTGCTCGGTCGCTTCTCTGTATCTCATGAGGAGGAGATTCAAGCCATACGTAGTTCTTGGGAGGGTGGCATGGCACGGTAAGGTACCAGTGAAAAGGATAAAATGGGCGTGGGGTTCTATCCCTCACACCAAGATAAGCGGTATTTGATAATTCTTGTTTTTCCTTTAAGGTGAGTGGGTTTTTTTGTGTGATGCGACAGGCCTAAGGTAGTAGGCCCTATTGTCACCACAAGAATCAAGCCATGTAAAGGCCTTGACAAATGGTATGGTAAATGACCAATACCCAATGTGATTTCCTCCACAATGAGGCCATCACAATGCATTGTCATTTTTTGTCGTGCGGCCAGGATGATGATATCACAGTTTAGGGTCATGTTATTGGATCAAGAATGCATTTTAACATCTTTCAGCGCAGTCGTGGTAGAGATGATGCTAGGTGGGGAATGTGTACGGTGCAATAAAACATTCCCGACGTGAATGGGGACATGATCCCATATCACACCATACTCAATTCCAAGTGGGGAACCGCGGGCCAAGGGGCCCAGATAGGTGTGACAGTGAAAGGGGCAGGAGAGGCTAGCCCCCAGCTGAGCTGGACCTAAAGACAGGACGTCTGGGTGGTCCTACGTATCCCATAAGGATGGGAATCAAGCCACATGTAGTTCTTGAAGGCTTCCTTTTAATGTCGTGTGGGACAACATATAGTTTAATTTTGTGCGGGATAGGAAACAGGAGGACAAATTCTTAGAACGGGGCATGTGGTGCAGCTATTGCAAACCCGACATGAATGAGGAGGTAATCCTATAACACGCCATGCGGTCCCGTAGTCAAAGTGCAGATGGCGGGATGGAAAAGACAAATTAGCAGAACTCAAGCTGGAACCAAAGTAAGAGGTCTGGGCGTTCCTACGTATCCCATGAGGATGGGAATCAAGCAAAATGTAGTTATGAGGAGATCTTAGTTTACAATCTTAGAGCTCGGACCAAGGAGGGATGCAAACCTTCCACGTAAGAGAAGACCTTGACCCGATCCCTAAGCCCACGTGAGTAAAGCTCGGTGTGGGAAACAAAGAAGGAAGATCGTTATTGAAATACCTGGAACGCTCATTAGAGGGGAGTCGGTACGGAGCTCCGAATGATGCCCTTACCACGGCTTTGTTCTCCTAACGCGCAGATGCGCAGTAAGGGATAGTGTTAAGAGTGTTGGAGGTTTAATTTGACATGATGAGGTTGAGAAGGATGTGAATCATGCAACCGATATTTTGGGCCTAATGGGGTTGTTGTGACGATTGAGAATAACTGTTGACCATGGCGGAAACGCAGTATCCCTATCGTGTTACCTGAAATGGGAATAATAAACAAGCATCAACCACAGACCATATTCACAACACGATACTTATTTCAGTTTATTGTTAGAATCCCTTAGGGGCATTGTCCTGCGATGGTAGGAGGGCCCCTATGCCGATCATCCATGCCATCTGGGGGTCCCTTTGGATGTGGAAGGTGATGGAAGCCCTATTAAAGGGGAACACAAATCTTGGGAAATGGGTGGAAGCATGTCTGAGTAGAACCCAACATTCTAGGTACTAAACTAGAGTACCCTTCAAACACATTGGTTGATCACCAAAGAGGGTTGAGGAGGTTTCTCAACATGAGAGTAACTGATTTAGAGTGGTAAGTATAGAGTAAAGAGATGGAGAACTCTTTGGAGAAAGATGGGAGTAAATGGCATGGTTGTTACAACACCCGATGTGAGTGAGAACATAATCCCATTCCACACTGTGTACTCCTCTCCCTGGAAAAGGGTAGTCCAAGGGTCCATGTTGAAAGGAAGATCTGTGGGAGATGGGGCTGGATCCAAATTCTACACATTCGAGCGGTCCTATGTTTTCCACAAGGATGGGTATCAAGACATACACAGTTCTTGAAGGGGCGTGAGGGGTAAGATACCTTAACGAGGGGGGTGTACGATATGGAGAATAACCTGAAGTGAATGAGGACACAATCCCACACCACACCATACAACCCTAAATAGGAACATAGGTTCGGGCCCGGGAAGGCCCAGGGGCCTGAGGCAGGGCCTCGGTCAGGGAGGCCTGACCAGTCTGTAGTTTAACATCGTGTAGTGAGGACAAGGTTCGGGGGCCCATGTAGGCCAAGGGACCTGAGGCAAGGTCTCGATCTGGGAGGCCTGACCAGTCTGTAGTTTAATGTCTTGCAGTGAGGATGAGGGTCGGGGCCCAAGAAGGCCAAGGGGCCTGAGGCATGGCCTCGGTCAGGGAGGCCTGACCAGTCTGTAGTTTAGCGTCTTACAGTGAGGAAGAGGGGAGGATAAGGTGTCTCATTTGGGGATGTGTATGACACGGTGATCAACTCGACATGAATGGGGACGTAATCCCATACCACAGTGCACAATCTCATAAGAGACAACCTACGCCAGGGGCCCAAAAACACCAAGGGGCCTAACAGTTGGCATCCCCTAGAGGGAGTTCGTAGCTTGGAGATAAAATGGGGCATAATGACCCACTACACTTGATGTTTGGGACATCTTGGGGTGGTCCTAATGATCCAGGACAGATGTTGACCATGTTCGAAGCACAACGTCCCTATAGTGACTTGAAATGGGAGCATCAAATTAGCATCGACCACTGACCGTATTCACAACGTGGGACTTGTATAAATTTGTTGCTCGACATCCTAGAGTGTGTTGGCCCGAAGTGGTAAGAGGGAGCCCTTAGGCCTAGAATCCATACTATTCAGGGGCCCTTCTGGATGAGGATGGTGATGGAATCTCAGTCATCGAGTGGGTGAAGCATAGTTGTACCCATCTATGAATGAGGAAAAAATCACCAGGGAGCAGGATGTATGGCCAGATTGAGGCTATCTTGACATGAATCGGGGAAAAGGTATACACCCCGCCGCATGTCTTGACCCGATGGGAATATTCTAGCGTTTGGGTTGGGCTAACAGAAGAAATTTCTAGGTGTTCCTACATATCCCTTGTGGATGGAAATCAAGCCATACGTAGTTCTCGAATTCCATTCAGTTTAACGTCTTGTGGTGAAGACGTGGGAGTATAGAAGAATGGGAGCGGGCACATGGTGTGACCATTATAATCCTCGTATGAGTGGGGCTCAGGGAGCCTACTCCATATCATGCAACAATCCTCCCAGGAAGCTATACCCATGGGGGATAGTCAAAGAGAAAATCTCGGGGATGGGCTCAAGATGAGGCATGTGAGTGTTCTTAAATATCCCATGAGTAGGGGAATTAAGCCACACGTAGTTCTGAAGGTGCAGTTTAATGTCATGCATGACGATGCGTAGTTTAATGTCAGGTAGGACCGGACGGTTTAAGTTCATGTGGGACCATCGTGCAGTTTAAGTTCATGCGGGACCAACGTGCAGTTTAGGGCCATGCATGACCATCGTGTAGTTTAGGGTCATGCTGGAACAGCCAGTTTGAGGTTGTGTAGGACCATCGTGCAGTTTAGGGTCATGCGGGACCATCCAGTTTAAGGTCGTGCAGGACCGTCGTGCAGTTTAGGGTCATGCAGGACCGTCCAGTTTAAGGTTGTGTAGGATTGTCATGCAGTTTAGGGTCGTGCAAGACTGTCATGCAGTTTAGGGTCCTATAGGACCATCATGAAGTTTAGGGTCGTGCAGGACCAGACAGTTTATGGTCGTGCAGGACCGGCCAGTATAAGGTCGTGCAGGACATGCTAGTATAAGGTCATGCAGGACCGGCTGGTTTAAGGTCGTGCAAGACTGAGAGGCTCAGGCAAATTATTTCTTGAGGAACATGGCATTGGTGAGAGGGGTTATACAATCACCATTTATGGTAACCATGGAGTACGCTACATTGGGATAAACCCTGTGGACTATTTAAGGTCTTTCCCACTTGGGCTCCATCATGGGTGGTTTCCTACCAGGGATCCCTGGCACTTGGAGGGCCAATACCAGATCGCCTTGCAGAAAATAACAAAGACAAACCTTCTTGTTGAAGGATCTAGCTATCTTATTCTGATGCCTTTCTAGATTTTGTAGGGCATGGAGCCTATTCTTGTCAATTGTATCCATTTCAGCTAGATGAATTTTAGCCACCTCATCTAGCGCATGCTGGTCAAAGACCATAGTACGTAATGATGGCAGCTAGATATCGATGGCCAGGATGGCCTCGGCCCCATACACCAGGGAATATGGAGTCACCAGGGTATAATTGCAAGTCGTCTTCCAATAAGCCCAGAGGTCGTTGGGGATCTTTTCCGGACAACTTTTCTTATTTTGTCAAACCATTTTCTGCAAAATGTTAGAGAGGGTTTTATAGAATGCCTCGATCTACCCATTTTCTTATTCCTGATAGCGGGACGTATGGTTGGAGCGAATGTTTTACTTGGATTACGATTTCATCAACTCAGCTACTCGGAAGTTCATTTCGTTGTCGGTGAGCATGGCGTGAGGGACTCCAAATCGGAAGATGTTGTTGGATATCACAAAGCCGACAATAGATCGAGCCTTGAATTCTTGGAGTGGAATAGACTATTCCCACTTGAAGGAGAAATCCTTTGAGGTCAGGATGATCCTACACTGGAAAGTTCTCGCTTGTGGATACGGTCATACGACATCAAGTCCCCACACCACAATGGGCCAAGAATACTTGGTGGAGTGGAGAGGTTCTGACTGCCGGTGCATGAAATTATCATGAACCTAGAACGCGTGATATCTATTGGCGAACTCGACACAATCATAGATCATAGAGGGCCAGAAGTACCCAAGTATACGGATCTAATGGGACAACTTTGGCCCAGCCTGGTGGGCTTCGCAGGAATCCACATGAACCTCTTTCATGACCTGAGAAATCATGACTCCTTAAATGCAACAGAGGATAACACCATCAAAACCATGATTGTATAGGATCCACTCAATACTAAGACTCTCCTGGAGGGAGAACTATAACTTGTAGTGTCCAATTAGCTCGTGCTCGTCCTGATCAGCCAGAAGGCAACCATTTTTGAGATACTCAACAAAAGGGTCTCTCTAGTAAAGAGTCATTTAGACCACTACATCTGAGGAACCTAGGGATCCTGATGTGGAGGATTTGGCAGTAACATGCCTTACCAACAGGCCATCGTCATCATATGGGGTGACGGGGGCAATGACTCTTTTTTGTTCCACATTTATAATCATATCATCATGCTTGGGTTCTGCAAGTGATGCAGCTAAGCCGGCCAAAGCGTCCGCTCAACCATTCTATGATAGAGGGACATGGGTAACATCTGGTCTAGAAGGGAACTGGGCCATTAGATAGAGGGTGCACTCAAACAATGGCATGAGCTCCAGATTTTTGACAATATATTCATCTTTTACATGTTTGATGACTATTTCGAAATCCCATTTCATGTGGAAATGGGGCACATCGATCTCAAGGGCCAACTCGAGGCCAGTGATGAGAGCCTGATACTCTGCCTCGTTGTTGGTGCATCTTTCTCCAAACAAGAATGAGTACGACAGAAAAGATTGCGCCAGGGTGATGAATACGATACCCAGACCCACTCTATTGAGTCTAGGGTCGTTGAGCCTCCTACCAGTGGGACTCCAGGAGGCATTGTCAAAGTGCATCTGCCAACATGGGACAACTTTATTCACTGAGAGGATTACCTCATTAGAAAAATCCATGTACAGGGACCGGTCCATGGGTGTTTGATGGGCAGCTGAAAATTCTTCAAATGCATTCCATTTGATAGCCTTATGATGCATGGACCTGATGTCACACTTCTGTACAATTACCACCCACCACGCTAGTCAGTCAGTCAACATGTGGCGGTTCAGAATGTACTTCAGTGGGTCTACCTGAGAGACCACATGTACCTCATGGTGCTACATGTAATGTCACAACTTCTGTATGGAAAACACGAGCACAAGGTAGCTCTTTTAGATGGGGGAGTATCAAGACTCTCTATCAAGGAGCAGGCAGTTGAGGTAGTAGAGGTTGTTCTCTACCCCCTCATTGTTCTTCTGGGCGCGCAGGGCACTGAGAGATTGTTCGAGGGTGGTCACATAAAGGACCAGCGGCCTTCTGGCGACGGGTGGCATCAAGACCGGAGGCTCTAGAAGGTATTTCTTAACTTACTTGAATGTGGTCTCGCACTCTTTGTCCCATTCATAGGAGATTCCCTTCTTCATGAGCTGAGAAAATGTCTTACACTTGTCGGTCGGGTTCGTGATAAATTGGCATATGTAAGCTATGTGGAATTGAAATCCACGAAGCTCTTGTATATTTCTCTGGGGGGACATTCGAATGATGTCTTTGATCATATATGGGTCGATATCAATGCCCCGGTGTCTGACGATGAAGCTGAGAAACTTACCGGCGGTGACCCTGAAGGTACATTTTAGCGGGTTCATCTTTAGGTGGAAGGAACGGAGTAAACCAAACACTCTCTCAATATCCTGGAGATGGTCCTAGAACTGGTGATATTTTACCACAATATCATCCACATAACATTGCACCAATGTCACGAGGATTGGCTTGAATATAAGATACATGGCCCGTTGATAGGTGGCACCTGCATTCTTTAGGCCGAAGGGCATAACCTGGGAATAGAAAGTACCTTGGGGAGACCTGAAAGCAGTAGACTCCTCGTCATCGGGGTCTATCCGGATCTGGTTGTACCCAGAATATCCGTACATGAAAAATTGGGCATGGAACCCGGTCGTTGCGTCAATCAATAGTTCTGTCACTTGAAGGGGAAAATCATCCTTCAGACAGTGGCAGTTGAGATCATGGAAGTCGATACAGACTCTGATCTTCCTGTTCATCTTCCTGACTGGCATGATGTTGGCCAACCATTTGGGGTACTGGAATTCCTTAACAAAATTGGCCCAGATGATCTTTTCAACCTCGGCCTCGACCATGGAGCCGTGAGAAGGGTGCATCTATCTAGGAGGCTGCTAGAACCCGCGATGATTTACCAGGAGACCGAGGCAGTGTACGGCCACATGGGGATCTAGTCCTGGCATCTCGCAGCAACTCAAGAAAACACGTCACGGTGTTGTTTTAGAAATTCCATGTCCCACTGCTGCTCCACGAGGGACATAGCGGCACTGATCAACGAGGGACTTGGATCTTCCTCACTACCAAGGTTCATCTATACCAGTTCATCGACCATGGTAGAGACACCTTCTTCAAAGGTGGGGGAAGAATCCTCTATATCCTCTACTTTACTTGTGGAGGGATCTTCTTTGGGGGGAGTTTTCTCCGAGACACTAGACTTATATAAGAGGCTGGTGTTGGCTTGAGAAACAGTGGTCAACATATCGTGAGATTGACGTGCTGCTGAGACCATGGAGATGAAGGTAGTTGATCTGAACCCATCTGGTCTTTGGCCCATGGGGAAACGCTTGATAACATCAAAGAAGTAGTGGAGGGTCTCGTTGAGCCGGTCAATTCCAGCTCGGCGAAACAAACACATGTGACGTACCGCTGTTCCCATGATCCGGACATCTCGATACTGTACAGGGGTAGGGGGATCCCGGATCACTTGAGTCTGGTTTGTGTAGGAGTACAAGGTGATTTTCTACCGTCACTTGGACTTGGGAATATGCCTTCCTTTTGTACTAGAGACAAAAAATCATTGCCCCATGTCGGGGGTCGTGACCTCCAATAGATGGATTGGGAAGACATAGGCGTCATCCATATCTGCCCAGGGGTCACTTGTGACCGTGGTGGGATCAATCTCACATGCCAAAATATGCTTATCCTTGCTCTTGTAATAATCAGCGTCCAGATAACGGGCTTCAAAAGAGGAAAAAAGAGACGCAACTCCTTGGAGCACACATACTCGACGATTGAGGGATTATTTAATGCATTGGTGATATGATGAAGGGACTAATTCATGTAGGTGGAGCCATGTCCTTCCCATCAATGCATTGTACGAGGTGTCCTGGGAGACAACCATGAATTTGGTACTAGAAACTAGGCCCCTGAATTGGGTCTTCAAGTGGATCTTGCTGACCGGGGTTTTCTCAGTCCTGTCATACCCCTGGATTATTAGGTCGGAGGGAGTTAAATCATCCTTAGATAACCCCAGCTTCCGCATTGTCCGAGTCAGGATTAGGTTAATCCCGGAGCCTGTGTCGACAAGACAGCGACAGACTTCCACGCCATTGAACTGGCCAATGATGTACAATGGATGAATGTTCCCCTTTATGGGAGGGTCTTCATCTTCACCATAGAACGAGATAGATGCTTGGCATTCGGCGTTCTCAATTGCCTTATCATGGAAGGCTTCTCCAGCTGCTACTTCCATCTCAAACTGGAGGGGGCTCTTTAAAGCCTCGGTAAGTGCCTCACACATGTCTGATGATAGGCGAAGATCCTAGAGGATATATTGCCTTGCTGGAATACCAGTGAGATGTTTGAGGACATCGTACTTCCATGCCATGCACAAAATTTTGCTCACAGAAGGTCACTCTACGATTGGAGGCACAACGGGCCCTATCAGCTGGACCGGCGGCTGGCTAGTTCAAGGTGTGTCCCATTGTTCACTAGTCGAAGATGGAAGAGTAGAATCCGGATGAGGACTGGAAAACTGAGATTGGCTTGTAGTAGGGTGAGACAGGTCATGGTACAGATGAGGTATCTCTTCCTGATCCAGTATCACAAACGACGGTGGAGGTAGATCTGAGGGCACCAGATAAAGAGGTTGCACGTGTTGATCTCTGCGCTGAGCCTATTTCATGGTCTCAGTGGTGTGCACAGCTTGGCTAAAAGTTCCAAATAACATGCCTCGATGACCCATATGGTCGCGGTTCCGCCAACGTTGGCATCATCTGGGGACGTTAGGGAGGTTTTCCTGGTGTTCTCCCTCGTCGTGAGTCATATAGGGATTTACCAACTCCACAGTGTTAACTGATATATACCCCTGACTATCACCTAAAGATTCATCCATCACTAGGTGGATTTTGGGAGGGATCCCCATCTCAGGGGGCATGAAGTCATCGAGAGTGTGGGACGAAGATGGCATCGATAGGGCGCATTGCATTTTCTTAAGTTGTTGATGCTTGCTCTTCGGGGAAGTGGCCGGCTGGGATGATGATGCAGAGGTTGAAGTTGTAGATTCTGAAGTACATGGATTATTTAGGTGTGCCTGGATGATACCATGGGAATGCGACACTGATTTACGAGCCATCCAGTCATCTTACTTCTGGGTTCCGTGACTTGGAACCTGTTGTCACTCGCCTTCGTTGTCACTACCGCTCTCTAACCCCATAAATACACACACCACTTGGGCTAGGGCTAGGCCCAGCCTGACATTGTTTTTGTCGACCTAGTATTGAATCCAGTATTTGAACACATATCATTTTTTGAGGGTGTGCTCCAAGATTCAATGATAAGGGCAGTAGTTGGGGTGATCAGTGAGATTCGCCTCTTCTGGCCTTTTTCACTCAGCCAGTCACACAATCCCTTACTCCAAGGGGCTACATAAATAACCAGGGACCTGAGCCTCATTGAACGAGTATGTCCAATTCCATCTTTCTGGTAAGGGTGCTCTGGGAGCCTGTCCCTGATGAGGGGCCATAGGAGCTTTCCAAGGATGCGGATCTTGATTATCCCGCATAGGCGGTAGTGGCGTGTTGGGTTGGGGAATCGGCTGATTCTAAGGCGGTCTCTGCTGGGCAGGAGGCTGTGCCTATGGCAGTGGGCCTCTGTGAGGTTATGGAGCCGGTGCTACTGGTAGAAATTATAGATACCTAGGGGCATCTATTTGGGCCACCGCGGTGGGCACAACTCTGGAATCCCTCCTTGCTGGGATCAGAGGGGGCAGTAGACTCGCCTGACTAGCCTATCGTAGAGCTTCCTCGAGGCATTGGGCCTTATCTGAGAAGTATCGGAACCCTCTAGGGTAGTTCTGAGTGATTAGGGAAGGAACTAGTTCTATTTTGACATTCCCTATGCACATCATCAGTAATTGATTTTGATTCTGTGGCATATCGAGGGAGTACGTGAGCCCCTTCCAATGGGCGATGAAGTCCACGACTCGCTCATCGGGCATTTTCTTGCACCTGAAGAGGTCTGCGATGCTGGACTTTTGCGTGGTGTAGATGAACTGGTATAGTAATTGCTGGCGGAGATCCTCCTAGCCAGTCACTGATCCAATGGGGAGCTGGCTATACTAGACAAACGAAGTACCTTTCAATATATGCACAAATCATCAGAGCATGGTAGATTCCTGCTATGATGGAGTCCCCAATATGGGGCCACACCTTGAGGGAAAGTGGAACAGGTGCTGCGGTGGGTCCCCTGTCATGTTAAAGGGTGAGAAAGTGGGATTTTCAAAACCTGGGGGTAGGGCATATCATCCACCCACGCTGGGTATGGCTTACCATCTGGTGGGACAGCCACCTTTCGCGTTTCCAATGCCTCAAGGCGGGTGATGAGTTCCACCATTGGATCATCCGAGTGGGGGTCCATATCTTGATGGGGATCCCTAACCATGAGTGCGTTACTGGGCTCTTCAACATGGTAGACAGGACCAACAACTCGTGGAGCGATGGGCAGAGCAGCCTGAGGGGTAGCTAGGTGATCTTGGGATAGATTCCTCGGATTGCTGCCTCGTTCGGGAGGGTTTGGTGAGACGTATCACACCCTCATTTCATGAGTTCTAGCTTCAACCCTATCCGTAGGAGCGGTATGATCAGGGTTTCTTGGAGGCATCTCTCCGGGGGGGAAATTGTTCCTACCCCTGCTGCCCCAGCTTAAGATCACCATAGCCAGGTCATCGCTCTATACAGTGTTCGGCCAGGAGTTCGTCGACCAACCTCTTCTGCTCAGCATGTTTCTGGCACAATGTTGCCTTCTCGGTTTCTTCCTCCATCTTTTGCACTATGTAGGACGGTTAGGAGTGTTTGACAGATCCGATATGCTCTTTTCCCCTACCGGAATTCTGACTGAGTATTAACGACTTGGTGGGCGTAGGGAGACCTAGGAGGTTCCTCTATTGGCACGTAACCCTTCCTTATGGGTCCAATAGTGGTGGCACACCCTCAAGGGGTAAATCTCCATTAAGAAATTCCATCTATTCCTCCTTGTCTATGACGTCAACCATTTGGACTGGGACCCTTCCCGAGGTCATGTCATCAATGTCGCGTAGTGAATCGGGATGTCGTCAAATAGGGATGAAGAGGAGGGCAGCGTACTTCCCTCAACCAAGGACATTCACAAGGGGGTTAGCCTCTCTGATGATTTTGAAGAGTACCCTAAAACTATGAATTCATATTTGTTGGAGGGTCCTCTGGCGACCTGATGACTCAGTGCGCTGGGCCATGGAGAGTGCGGCAAAATCGACCAGACGGCATTGCTCACCTATTTCCTCAAAGTGAACTTCACTCCTGGGGTACACTACCCAATGATAACGAATACAGAAGTGCATTGACCATAGGGTCTGATAGAAGCACTCGACTTCCTCTAGGGTGAGGGATTCCGGTGCAAAAAAGTTTGACACCAACGCCGGCTAGAACTTCTCCAGAAAGTGATCCGCTGTAAGAATGTTCCATAAGTTCTTGGGATTGAATTCAGGTTCTGGCCCCGTATTTCCCCACTCATCAACTGGAGGTGTCTGAGGAACCGGCATTGGTACTGAAGCGGACCTCTGAGATAGTATATTGGGTGGCGAGGAGTATGGACAATGAGCCGAATGGCCGCTGAATTCCGGGCCATCCTCTGAGGCATGTGGTGACTTGCCAGAATGTGCCGATACGATGGGCTGACAACCATAGTTTCTCATTTAGGGACTGCGGTTATCGACGATGGGTCATACTGTTACTCAACTTCCATCCATCCCCAAAATAGCTCTCTGTGGTCTCTAGTGAGGTAGAGGCCACTTCTGGTGATGATGGTGATGACTGCACGGTCGAGACCTATGGGATTCCCAAAACTTCCTCCTCCTGGATGTACTTGTGAAGAGAGGTGGGAATCCGGTGTACTTAACACTTTGGAATGATGAGGCCGGTATGCCTTGTTCCTGCCCCGGCCTTTGACATAGAGGACTGAGGGGAAGGTTCCATTGGTGAGTCTCACTCTGCTTCAGAATCCGAGAAACAGACCGGTTTGATCTCAGTTTGAATCTTTTCTGAGTTCTTCTTGCGGCAGCGAAGACCTTCCATCCTGCCCCTGGATGGCTCTTCGGGGAAGGGAAAATTCCCTGCATGATAAGTTCCTTCGGCTGTACCAGTGTTGGGGAGGGGAGTACTTCTGCCTAAGTGGTCCAGGGTGAGAGGATCACCGGAGAAGATGTCAAAGGGGACAGGGGGAGGACCTCTGTGCTGGGTGCTGGTACGAGTGGGACCCCTGCTGGAACTGACGCGAGCATGGGAAGGACCTCTATGCCTGGTTCCCTATGTAATTTCAGTGTGACGCAGGTCCCTGTACTGATCAGACCAAACATAGGAGGACCTCTATGGTGGGTGTTGGTGAAGTGAAGTTGATCTCCACAACTCAGTTTTCTACGATGAGCAGTACCTCCTTCGGCTGTAACGAGAATGTGAGGAAGGTCCTCACATTGGAGAGTGACTGGATGTGCAACATTCCCACCCTAGTAGTCTGCGACAGAAGGGACGGTTTCGTATCCAGTGTAATAAGCGCTGGAGAGGCTCCCATGTGGAGTGTTGTTACCATGGAGGAGGCTTTAATTCAGTTCGAAGGTGGTGCGGGGAAAACCTCTGAGGAGGGCCTGGGAGCAGGAAAGGCCCGCGTCCTCCATGGTGGTTGCACAAGGAGGGCCCCCGTAGGGGGTGGCATTGCTGCGGGTTAGACTGTGGTGACCACTACCTATGTTTGCGACAAGGAGAGTCGACCTAGCTTGCTTGTGGGGTGGTTAGGGCCTCAATCCGAGTCAGGTATATAGCTATCCATGCTCTATGTATGCAGGGGGTTGATGATGCACGTCAGCGGTGGCTTGAACCATTGTAGTCGCTGACGTTGAAACCCCTTGACGGGCGCCCTACTAGGATTGTGCCCGACGTTGGTGTCTGGTCATCCAGGCTGGTGCCGGTGGTGTAGGTAGGAATTTTACCTTCTCTTCATCTCAGGGAACTGTGTGGCAGTTATAGAACGGCCTGGGGGGGGGGGGCCTCACCAGGAGTCCTTGAAGCGGGACTCCAATTGGGTCAGCCTGGACATCCCCTACCTCATCGTTGTAGGTCCTGGAGGCATCAAGGAATTCTGGGAGAGGCTCCTGAAATGATTGAAGGTTAGAGTGGGGAACATCGGCTCCCTGCACGGCCCTCGGGGTGGCGTTGATGACGAGGCGCAGATGCCTCTAAATCCAAGTGGGCCATGTCCCTCATAGGGATGACCCCTTCCTACTCATACCTACGTTCAAGGTCATTGATTACCCTTCATTGGATAATATCTGATGGGGTGAGATGGTGTGGGATCCTAGTAGCTACGGAAGTCAAGGTCATCATAGAAAAGGAAGAATCGTGGGGTGTAGCCGTGTTGAAATTTCCCCTCCCCCTATATTGGTGGGCAGGAGATGATCAGTTTTCAGATGCAGAAACTGGCTTCTTGAAGGCAGGGGGATTATCTCATTAGTACTGGTATAAAAAGAAATCAACACCATGTTCCACAACACCATTCCATCTTCCATGACTAGTAAGAGGGATCCATGCTGACAACATCACAGACCGAGATGCCCAACATTTTTACTACCCCAACTTCTGGTGAGTTTCACGCCTGGCCTGCTATTTTCATGGAGGGACCCGGTTTCAGATATCTGGATATAGTGACACGTCACACTACTGACGTCTCGAGCACTACCAATCTCCACATTTATGAGAGTATTTTCAAGTCAGGTTCACAAATTCTGTTTCCGATGCTTTCGTCCAAGCACACACGTCCATCTCATTAGGCACGACAGGCGCGACTTTTTTTGCCCCACATTCCCTCTTTTCAAAGGTGGGGGGAATTTGTCCCTTGATCAGGGATGTTTACTCCTTGATCGAAATGGGATGATGGGATGTCGGTTCTTCCTTCTGTGGATTCCTCCTCAGAACTTGTAACCTAGTCTAGGTCTCCCTCATAGATTAAGACTTAGTTCGTGAAACTCTTCCCAGTGCCATGTTTCCATGAATTTAAGTTAATTATGCTACTTCTGTGAGGACATTCCAAGTGGTCCGGTCCGGGTAGCAACCTTCAGTTGGGGAAGTAGTCACGTTGAGGCATCAATGACATGTCTGGATGGTGAGAAATTGGCGTGTCTGTCTTTTGTCCCTTATTATAGGTCTTCTCGAGGGTGCAAAAGCCCAAGGTATCCCATATCTAGTGCGGGGAATCATATTCCATAGGCATGTATCTGAGGTTTTCCTCAGCTTGCCATGTTTATCATAGGGTATTCCACAAATTTAATGTCCAGTGGAGACGGATCAAACTGATCAGAACACTAGCTGGAGTGGATCATATTGGTGTGACCTCATGAAGGAACACCGATGTCGGGTCTAACGAATGCTTCGTTTCCCGACCACTGCCTAGAGAATTGGGGAAGTGAATTGGCATGATCCTGTCGGGATGTGGTGGCACGAGTAAGGATCTGGATGAATGATGGAATGTTGAACAGAGTGAAGGGGGGAGGTGGTGTGGAACCGACTTATGGAAGACGTTGATATTGGGCTCGATCCTTGAAAATGCATCCTATGTATCCATGTGGCAGGGAAACAAAGTCCACGTAGTTTGAAAGGATGTCGATGAACCAACGTGAAGATGGACCATGGTCCAATAGGTGTTGGGCTTGGACCTTGTAAAGCTTCCTACGTATCCTCGTGGCATGGAATCAAAGACCTCGTAGTTCATAGAAGGGGAATACAGTTTAACATCACGCGGTACGGGGGTATTTGGGGCTTACTCTCTAAGGCGGCCCATGATGATGGGACTTGGATCACCGACGTGAATATAGTCGAGACCAATGGATGGTGGCGATTTGTGGGCGATTAAACTTTGGGCTACCCGGATGTTGGTGAACCGATGTGAAGGAGGTCGGAACGACCGGGTGGTGGTCTTGAACCTTGTGGAGTCTTCCTACGTACCATGCCATGACATGGATCAATGTCCACATAGTCCAGGATAGGTTTCTTCAGCGAACCAATGTGGAGGTGAACTCGGGGGGTCCAATGGTTGTGGGATTGAACCTCATGGAGGCTTCCTAGGTAAAATTCCTTGACATGGATAAAATTCCTCGTAGTTCAGGTGTAAAGTTTAACGTCATGCGGGACGGGGCGTTTGGGGCTTACTCTCTATGGCGGCCCGAAGTGTGTCATGATCATTACTTTCTCTGAGCTCACGAGAGTCATGCTCAGTGTGAGAAACAAGAGGTTGTAGGGACCTGATGATCACGTTGTGAAAGGTGCGTCCTTGGGACGCGAAGAAGGGCTTACGCGTTGAGCGGCCCATAGTGACAGGACTTACTCCAGGATGGAGGCCCGAGGGTGAAAAAGCGTAGAGGGAGAGGGATTTGGTACCCAAGAAAGTAGGGGCTTCGTTCTCTATCACGTCCTCCACTAGCCTTGGGGACCGAAGCTGAAAGGAGGGAGTAGGGGGCTCTACCTCCTGTAAGAATGGCTAGGGGATTACACCAAGGTGGTTGACCATCCCCATGGACAAACGTCACTCTGATAAATCCCCCCTGGGGGGAATGACCTCACCATCCTAGAGGAGACGAGCGGGCGTGGAGAATATCTGAGGTGGGGGGACCCTACGTGCGAGGCACGGGGCCAGGTAACAGTTTAACATCATGTGCTGAGGACGAGGTTCTTGGAAGTTTAACGTCCTGCAGCCCAGACGAGGTGGGTTTTCTCCACACCCCCTAGGACTTACATAACCGGGACCCTCTTCTCCTTGTGGGAGGGAAGGCATCGGTAATGCCATGACTGGGGGGGTTTATGGAGAGATCCGTTGAGGGGTCCATGTTAGCATGGCTATGTGAAGAAGCAATAGCTGTTAGCGTGCCTATTCGAAGAAGAATTAGGTGAATCAATGCTATAGTTAGTATCACCTAGGATAATTTTAAGTCACATCGTGAGAACCTGGAGGTTCACACGGGAAAAGGAATTACCAAGAAGAGGAGTTCATAGGCGGGGTCCTTGTGGAGCTCAGTTGCTCTGCGTGGTGGATGGTACTTTTGAAGGGGTGTGCTTCGGGAAGTGGGGTGCCTTACCCTTAGCATGGGGTGGAGGTGAAAATGGTAGGTTCTTCGTGAAGTGGAAAGCCATTTTCATAGCGCTTCCTTGCGAAGCACAGGCGCTTCGTGAAGAAGAGTGTCGTGAAGCAATGTGTTTCGCAAAGTAAAGTGACCCTGCCTTGGCATGTGGATCACGTGTACATGAGGGGTGTTTCAAAAATCATAAACACTACACGATGACACGAGTCCCCTTGAGTATCCCATTCCTTCATGAAAGCCCTTAGGTTTTGCGAAAGGCATCTCTCTCAGAAGAGTGGATCGAAACGAGACAATGTGAAGGAACCTCATGAAGCAAAAATACCTCACATAGCTCATGACTTGCAAAGAAAAGGGGACTTCACTATATGGGATCTCGAAAGTTGAAATGCCGTATTGTAAATCCGTTGTTCTCGGGGGAGTCTGGTATTTATAATCAAGAGACGCCGCAAATCAGAGCTTATGCGGCACGAAGATGTGCTTCGGTGCTTCTCGGCGGGTCGTGAACGTCAGGGGCATTCGCCGAGCGGTCTCCCTCTTTGATTCGCGGCAGCATCATGAACGTCAACGGCATTCGCGGAGGGGTCCGCCTTTTTTTCATCACGGCGGAGTCTCAAATGTCAACAACGTTCAGGGAGGGGTCTGCCTCCTTTTCTTCACAACAGCCGCGGTGCCTGGGTGCTCCGCGAAGTGGCTTCGCGAGGCGGCTCATGGGGCCTCTTCTATTTCTTTATTCTTTCCAACATTTTGGAACCAACATATATATATATATATATATATATATATAAACCACCATATACTATAATATATATATTCACACAAAAGGATATAAAAAATAACTAACAAATATGGTTAGAGTTAATCATGGATTATGTTTTCTAGATACAAAACCACCTAGATAAGGAAAATAAATAGAAATAGTATCAAAGTATAAAATTTACTACTAGCATATCTATTATGAGTATTGAAAATGTTCTGATCTTATTAGACATACAGATGATGGATATCGGAATCATGATGAAAGAAATATCATCCAACTCTTATCAAATGATTTCTTATCCATCACTTATTACAAAGATTACAAAATATCAATGGGGTGATATGGAGATATAAAATAAGGTTGAAAACATGAGGAATGGAAAAAAATTCTGAGTTCAGTGTTGATGATGGGGGAGTTGGGTTATTAGGGAAATGAAATTTATTTCCATCAAATCCTAAGATAAAGAAAGAGTTACTAAGAGATTCTCACAGCCATGTGTTCTCCATCCACCTAAGAAACATGAATATATATATTGATCTTCGAGAACACTATTGGTGGGACAATATAAAGAATGATATTTTTGAATTTACATCAATGTTCATGTTGTCTCGGAAGGTGACAGTTTATAGGAAAGAGTATAAAGGGATGATATAACTATTTACCAAACCAATATAAAATCAAAAAACATCAAAATGTATTTTATCATGGGTATTCTAGATACATCAAAAAGTAATGATACTATATGGGTTGTGGTGGACCATTATAAAAATAATCCTCAAATTATTTCCATTAAATATGAAATCTTAATCGATCATCCAAAAATATATACATTAGATATGTGGTGAAGCTTCATAGAACACCATTTTCAATTGTATCTCTTTGTGATTTGAGGTTCACTTAAAATTTATAGAGGATATTTATACGTTTCTTAAAAAAAGAGTTGTACTTTAGTATGTACCTATCATCCCAACACTGATGGAAAATTTGAAAATACATTCTAGGATCTTTAGAATATGTTGACGGATTTATGTATGGATTTTATTTGAGTTTGGGACTAATATCTTTCTCTAGCCATGTTCCCTTACCATAAAAGTTTCAACTCAAGTATCCAAATGGCCCCATATGAATATTTTTTTGGGAATAGATGTAGGACACATAATGATGGGATAAATTAAATTAAGTAATGTTTTTAAAACATGAGATGTTTGATGAAATGGTAGAAAATGTAAATACAATTCAATAGCACATAAAAGTGGTGTAGAGTCGACAGAGGAGTTGTGATCACAACCTTTGACGACACCTAGAATTTGAGGATAGTGATGAAGTGGTCCACTATATATCTCTACCAATGAGAGACATGGGATTTAATAAGGGTAAGCTATATATGATATATATTAGACCCTTTGAGATTTCTAATGGTATCAAAGCTATGAAATATCAATTATAACTCAAACCCAACCTATATAATATACATGATGTGTTCCACATATCCCTCTTGATAAATTATAGACCAGGTCCCTCACATATACTAAATTCAGAGGTGGTACAATTGGAGAATGATATCTCTTATGATAAGAAACTGGTGAAGATCATGGACCACATAGATAGAGTTTTATTCATTATAAAAAAATAAAATTTCCAATAAACTTTATAGAAACCATATGTTTGAAGAGAAATCATAGCAACCTGAAGAGACCATGAAGCAGAAGTATGCTCATTTATTTTCTCCTTAATATATGAAATGAAATATTAAAGGGGAAATTTAATAAGGGGGAGAATTTAATGAAAAAATATACTAGAGATTATTTCCCCTTGATAATTATTGTGTTGATTATTTTCTATTACATTCAATAATAGAAAAAACCAAATGGTGTAAAAATTTACATAAATTAAATTATTTAAGATGACCATTAGAGACGTTAACTCGCATAATGTAATAGTACTAATTATATTTTTAATTTAAATCTTTATAACATATTTAGAATTTTAATTTGGAAAATATTATCTATTTTTTAGATATGTCATGAAAATATTAACTGAATACTAGTATTTGGAATCTTTTGAAAATAATTGATTTTTTATTGAATAGTGTAAAATACTAATTTTAATATTACTATCACTTTTATGAAAATGTTATAAAATAATTTCATGAATATTTTTTAAACCAAATTTATAATAAAAATTTTATTTTATATAATTAAATTAAGTATTTTAAAATAACATATTGATATATAAAACTCATTATTAACATTTATTAAAATTTCAGTAGATTTTTAACAAAAACTATTTTTCATTTGTCTCCATTAATAACATCTTCACATGGTGGAATTAGGTTTTAAAAAAAAATTAATTTTAATTATATATTATTTCATTAATAATAAAATATTTCATGTTAACATTTTAAATAAAATTTATCATTTTTTCAAAAATGTAAAACTTATGCTTAAAAATACACTTACTATATAAATGGGTTTGGGCATTACATGAGCTAATATTAAAATTAGTTTTCCTTAATTATAGAAATTTTATTTGATAAATTTTATTTTTCTTTTAGATTCAGTATATTCAAATTATTTAATAAGTATCATTTTATATTAATGCATTAAAAATAAATTACTTTTGTTGAAATTATGTATGTCGGTAGAACCCAAAAATGGTAAAAGTAAAAATACTTTAGTAAATAATATATAAAATGGATGAAAATGGGTTTAAAAGTGTGTTTGATGATTTCATGATCCTAAACCATCAAACAATCTATTTTTACAAACTTTTATTAGCCTTACATGTGAAACATGTGAACTCCTTATATTAAATATTTACATCTTCCAAAAATTCCCTTCCCTTCAATCATTAAGAGAACCCCACACTTCTACCTCTCCAATCGTCCATATCCTATTAGGATTGACCTAAAATATACACTATCCTCTCATTAAAAGTTTCCCCATGACCTGGATTGTTTTATCATTCGAAAATCTCAACCTAAGGTGCCTTAATTTGGTGACCAAATGAGAATATTCAAAGTGAGAAGTAATATTTTCCACTACACATTATAAATTATTTTCAACTTCTACCACCTAAAAATCATTTATCCTTAACAGTATGTAAATAATACTATTATCAAAATTATTTTATGTTTTTATACTTACATAACTTCCATTTTATAAATTTCTACAAATATTTTTTAAAAACAAAGTTGGTGTCTTCTGTACGTGAATATTATGAGGTTTCCCTTTCATTTTCTGCACCGATTAACTTGGTTGGAATAAAAAATTCATGTAATGCATAAAAATATTATTTACTAAACCTTTATCATTATAAAATGATAATATTATAAATTCCAAAATTGATATTAATAATAAATGATTATAACATACTTAACCGTTAAAAAGAACATATCAAAGTGCATTTTTTAATTTGGATCCTTTCAATGGAAAACTATTTACCTATATAACTTATGTAATAGTTGAATTATAAACCATATAATAATATATATGTATGTAGATTATGAAAATATTTTACAACACTTTGATCATGGTCTATATACCATGGAGTATTTTGAAAACTTGACTGAAGAACATCAAGTAACAAACATAACATGGAATGATGTAACAAATTGGTGACACAAAATTATAAATAATACATATAAAAAGAAATATATATAGATAATGTTATTTCACAAAAAATATTTAAGTAAATTTTATTATTTATTATATTATGTACAGGTCCACTGTGCATTCAAACACAAGGCAAGGGATGTTTCTTTCCTCCTTCATGACTTTTCAGTTACATATTATCTTTATTATTCACTATATTATGAAATATTATTATCATTTACATAATATATTTAAATATATATTTTTCCTAAATATATACCTATTTAAATATAATTTCCATTAATGGTAATGTAAAAGTATCTAGTTTCAATCGAAATCCCCACTTTAAGTAGACGTGGATTAAGGGAACTTTCAAATTTCTTATATCACATCGGGCATCACCCCCATAAAAAGTTTCAAATACAAAAATTTATTATAAAATACATTATTATATTATAAAGAAAACATTAATTTCAATTGTAGTTTTATAAAAAATTATACAGCCTTTCCGGCTTAAAAAAACATTTATTTTTTCTTAATGCTTCACCCAAGTGGTACTTTTTATTATTTCTTCTCCGAGATCCTTTTCATGTAATATATATAATGGAACTCAATGATCAAAACCTATATTTCATTTTCAAAAATAATCATCCAAATGATTTAATTCATTTATATCTAGGGAATTCTTATGATTTAGACTTCAGTTATTCCTTGAATCAGAATTACAAATCCCACTTGCATCTCAAGGGTTTGATCATGCATATGATTTTTGTAAAGTTTATTTTATAAATGTGGCACTCATATATATGATTTTAATTTATGTGATGGGTAGTAAAATAATTATATGGATTTACAATGTTATTTAAAATTATTTATATCTCATGGGACTTTATGTAAGGTATTGGGTAGTGTCTCTAATCAATTATGGGACTCGGTCCACTTTATAATGATGGTCATCAAAGTGACCCTTGACTTGTTTTTATAATGTCATGTTCTATTTTTTGATAAGTTTTTATTAACATAGAAATAATTTAATTTTAACATGTCTCCATTATTATGATCATACTATTCATAATATCATGTTATGCATCTTCACTCTCATGTTATTCTATATTTTTATATTAATTCCCTTAATAAAGTTTTCACTCTTGTTTTTCCTTATATATTTTCTTTAAGATATCTTATTTAGTTTGATAAGATCATGGGGACTTTGGATCACTATGTGTATTGTTAAATAATTTTTTTTTCTATGTTGATGATGAATTACTAGTTTGTATAATATTCTAATAATGCTATACCTATAGATAATTGGCTTGTTTTTCTCGAAATAAATTTTTTAAGAATTTTTTTTTATTGTTTGGGTCACTATAGTTCTTCTATATTCCTTTGATATAGGACTTATAAATTATCATGCTCTAGATAAATACTCCAAAAATGGTTATATGGGATAATGGGAACATATTGAATCATGAAGAATTTCATTTGATCTCCACCCAGTCAGTTACCTCACCAAGTTCTCTATCCCATTCTATGTCTCTTCCCCTCCCTATGATTATGTGGATCCCTATGATGATTTGAAGATATAATTCCCTATTTTTTGGGATCCTAAACCTTTTTTGATCCTTGATTCATGGATTCTGTGACTTTCGTTCATTGTTGAGAAATCCTGATCTGGGTTTGGTAAATCGAGATATCATGATCCGAAGGTAGGTGGTTCTATCATGATGCCCAATTTTTATTAACCATATTTATTTAATATCAATTTTTGAATTAAATGCAATTTATTGATGAAAATTAAATTTCTTTCAATTGTTTTTTTGTAAAAACCCATTTCAATTGAATAGGGGTTCTAAAAATGTGATTTTGGTATGGAAATCGAAAATCCCCCAAATTCCATTGAATTTGGGTGTGTTTTTGGAAATTGGTAAAAATTAAATTGATTAATATAAATTATGGAATGGGTTTGATATAAAAATTCTAAAAAACTATAATTCCATTGAATTGGGGGTTTTTTGGTGAAATTTATGGAAATTGTTCCAAATTAAATTGTTGAATTTAATTATGAATGTGAATTGTGAATTCATTTAAAATTTATTTCTGTGATAAAATGTCATAAAATGGTTATGATAAAAATCATTAGATTTTACCATGGAAAAGTCATGTTTTTTATTAAAAATTATTTTTGGTTTTTAAATGGAAATTGGAATTTTTAAAATTGGGAAATTAGATTAAATTGAATATTATGTTTGTATAAAATAAATTTTCTATCATTGAATTATACTAGAGCACATGAAAGTCTATTTAGTTAGGGAGTTATTTAGAAAAATATGATATGATATAGTTTCCCAAGAAACATATTGGCACATTACAACACTAACAAAACATTCGTTAGAATATCTTATTTCCCTAGTGGGTCATGGATGCGTCCTCTCTTACTATTTCCTAGGGATGTGTGTATATATTTCGATTTATCAATTGAGTGTGTGAGGATCCCATAACCTAGAACTATCATACCTCTCTAAAGATGACCATGTAACTCCCTTGTTTATATATAAGATATAAATGTATGTTAATATTAGAAACCAATTTTCATGTTTCTTAAATTTATTTATAATATTTTATATAAAAAAATTAATTAATCCATTTGTGTAAAGAAATATTGTTTAATGTATTTCTATCATTTGAAATGTATTACATCCTATGAAATATAAAGCATGATTTTTTAAAATATGATTTTAATATTCAAAACCTATTTATTTGAGTATTCAAATCGTATTATTTGGGTAATTAAATGTTAGAATATTATTAGTGAATACATGGTGATACTTTATTGGGGTTTTATCTCACACCCTACATGTTCCATCAGGTGTTTGTACATTATCTCCTTCATTATTCGAATATGGAAAAACAAACACATGTAGGTGGTTCTAGCTATTGATATGTAGACTTAGAGAGTTGCATCCATTAGGTCATGGGTTGTTTACCATCCTGTTTTTCTCGTATTTTTTAAGTACTTTGGGTTTTTTATACATGTTTTAATTCTGGTACACTTCTCCTTGGGGTGTTTCTTTTGTATATGTATTGATTTTTTATCATTATTCTTTTATATTTTTGGAAAATACATTCCCAATTTCATTTTGAATGGTGTCATGTTCTAGTAATCAACCCATGGGGATTGGGAACACCCTTCAGGCCTTGTCAGTGCATGATCGGTTATTGAGTTACTAGGGTAACAATAATGGATAACAAAAATAGGTATCAAAGTTCAAGGTTGATATTATCATCATGAAATTAGTATTCTTTATATAATCATGATGGGAATTAAGAGGTAGTTATGGTTTAGTGTCTAGAAATATCTCACCACAATGAAGCTTAAGTCACTAGGGGTAGTTTTTCAATGACATATTGAGGATTAGTTCTAGTATTTTCCCCAATTTCGATTTTGATAAGATTGAAATAAAAATCTATTATGTCTATCTATTTTGATTAATTTCTATTGTTGTTCTATTTTTGTGTTAATATGATTCCTTCCTTATTGTTAGTTGATGTGGGGTAGCATCATGTCTATGAGAAGACACATGAATCGGATTTAGCATGAATTTGTGGTCAAAAATAATTGAAAAATCCTCTTGGGGATCTAAACTGTGTTGAGGTGATTGTATATAATGTACAAACTTTATGATAGGCACAACCACGAGTTCCCATTTAGTCTTTAGTTGTGGAACATCAAAGAGATGTTCTCGAAGAAAATTCTCAATAAATCTTTTTCCAGAATCCAAAATTGTTCAAACTCTCAAATGATCCTCAATAGGATAAGGAATGGTTAAGTAGGATTCATAATTTTTTTTGGTTCATGGTGATTCATGAATAAATAAAGGTGATGTGTTCCCACTTAAGGCTGGAAGGACCGATCAGGAGATGGTGGGACATGATGGTGATGGAAATGAAGCATGCAGTATTAAAGTGTAAAGTATTGAAAGTTAATTTCATAGAATTGTTCTATCCAGATTATATGTTTTTAACCAAAGATACATAGTTTATTAAACCTGAGAAGGTTTATAGGACCGTGATAGGGTATGATAACTGTTTTACTGAGGTTGTGAATTTTTCACCTGAGATAGTATAAAATGGAAGGATTAATTCTAGAAGGTTAGAGTTGGTACATCTGTAGGATAATCATTCTCAAGGGTCTATAATGAGGCTCCATTATTATGATGATGTGATGGATAGAGTACAGATGGTCGAAATAGAACTAGCAGGGACGTCATGGTTATCTGGTGATTCATTCTCTCTAAGTGGCAGCATGAGTTCCTTTAAAGTAATGTAGAAGTGTGATGATTATCATAGTGGTTTTCAAAATTTGGGTTATCATAGAACTCATGTAGAACCTCGAAAAGACCTGTTGATTTTCTACTTGCATGGTAATCTTGGGAACTCAAGGAGTATTTTCACTGAGGCACCCAAGATATGTGGTTCTTATGGATTCTCAAGTCACATTAATAAATTTTGTAATGTTTATTTCACTCTGCGTAGTGGTATGGGATCATCATGTCCTCCTAAAACTATAGCGAAATCATATACTTCATGTATAAAAGGGTTCTAGCCACAAGAATCCAAAACAAAGCTTCTTCATGAAGAGGAAAAGTCTCAAGAGGAAGCAGATACATGTCCAGTGACTATGAGAGGTACCATTACTATAGATTTTTCATTAGTCACCACTATATTTCATACGGTTTGATTTCACTCATTTATTTTAACCCCTAATCTAAATCTTTTAAATCATCATATAGATATTTTGTCTTATGTAATGGATATTTCTAAATTCCTTTTAAGAAGAGAGATAAGAGTATTTGTAACCCTACTTGTGTCTTCTCTCTATCAAATTTCAAGATTTCATGAATTTTTCATATTGTAAACATGAAATAGTTTGATATAATATTCAGGATGGATTTTTTCATTTCTGATAAATCTCAAATGGATTTCTATGTTAAGTAGGTATTATTTACTACACCTAATGGTGTGTGTCGTGTCTTTCAAGAGGAATGGTACCCAATGTCGATAATGTTTGAACCTTATTATCCAGAGTTGGGTAGAGTAATATCAGTATTTTCTTTTGATTTGGAGTGATAATTCTTGAGTGGTGATATCTCTATACTTGTTATTGAGTTTCCAGATTTGTTTCCTTCTAAATTCTCTAGTTTTCCACCAGTAAGGGAAGCAGAGTTTTTAGTTGACTTATTTTTAGGTACTCAATGTTTTTCTATTATTTCTTACCATATGGAAATAGCTGAAATGAAAGTGTTAATGAATCAATTGGTTGATCATCTAGGGAAATACTTTATCCTCTCTAGTGTGTCAACATGGGCGGAGAAAGTTCTCTTTTCTAAGAAATTTGATGGTTTAGTTTTCCTTTGTGTGGATTACCTAAAACTCAATCGAGTAATGGTAAATAAAAATTCTATATTTTCATGGAATTATTGTATATTGATCAGTTGAATTGGAAAATTGGTTCAATGATCGATATTTTTTATGGTTACCTTAACTTGAGGATAAAAGAATCTGATCATTATAAAACTACCTTTCAGATCAGTTGTGATCATTTTCAATACATTTTTATAACCTTTGTTATATCCAATGATCTTGTAGACTATATGGATTTAACCAAAAGGATTTTCCATGAATATATAGACACTTTCATGGTAGGATTTATGGATTAAATCCATGTTTACTCTATGTATGGGGAAAATCATGTGCGTCATATAATAGAAATTTTGGAATTGTTGAGAAATCAAGAACTTTATACCAAGAAATCACAATGCCATTTGTGGATCTGGGAAGGGACACTGATGGGATAAATGTTGTCTAAAAAAGGTATATTATTTTGTATAGAGAAGGTAAAAATTGTTACAACCTTGAAACAACATCAAAATGTCTTCAATATTCAGAGCTTCTTTGGATTATCTGGTTATTATCAAGAATTTGTAAAGGAAATACCAAAGTTATATTCTCTGTTGACTTCCCTAACATGTTATGAAGTAATGTTTTCTTTGGATGAAAAATGGGATAATTTTTTTTAGCTAAAATCCCTTTTGACTACTACATTGGTGTTAACTCTTACTAAGGAGGGGAAAAGATATGTGGATTTCTCTGATGCATCGGGTTCAGGCTTGGGATGCTTTCTTATGCAATTTGATCATGTTTTTCCAATGGATCTCATCAACATAGGCCACATGAGATGAATTACCAGACCCATGACAATGAACATGCATCTATGATACATGAAATTAAGAGTTGGTAGTAATACCTTAATGGAGAAATTTCTACCATGTTTTTAAACCATAAGATATTAAGTTTTATCTTCTCAAAAAAAATATTTGAATCTCCCCTAGAAGAATTACGTAGAATACCTATAGTATTTTGAATTTTACATCACCTATACCATGGGGAAAGAGAATTTAATCACAGATTCTATGATCAGAAAACTTCTAACCCAGACCATTAACAAATATTTGGAAGAGTGGAACTTGATGGAACTATTTGTACAGTTCTATATTTGAGTCCAGAAATCAGGGGATGATTTTTCTTTGGCCAACATTCAATTAAAATCCACTCTTCTTGAAATGATTCTTTAGGAAAATCAACTTGATAATGACTTCTATAACACAATAGGATCTCTTTATGGGGGAAGACTATTTTTTAGTGTTAATTCTACAAGGATGGAATCTTGTGCTTTCAGAAAAGTTTTTTCGTTCTGTTTTCATCATTGAATGATTTTGTGGAGGGTTTTGATTACTTTTAGTGGGTTGTTCACCTAGGAACCATGAATATTTTCTATGACATGTGGCATCAATTCTGGGTGCTAGGTATGTGATGATGCATTGCTGATTTTGTATCCCACTATTATATGTTCCAACAGGTCAAGGTCGGGCACTAAAAACCTATGGGATTGTTTTAGCCACATCCAGTGCCTACTTTCATGTGGGATAATATTTATATGGACTTTTTGGATAGGTTTAAAAAGACTCAAATAATGAAGAATTAAATTTGTGTTGTGATCGATATGTTGACCAAGTTGGATGACTTTATACCCATTCATGATAAAAACAATGATGAGGTGTTTGGAAATATCTATATGAATGTGATTTTTTAATTTCATGGAGTTCAATCTGCAATTGTATCTGATAGGGATCCGCAGTTCACTTCTTTCTTTTGGAAAATCCATTAAGAGGCATTGGGATCTTACGTCCATTTGAGTACGACATAATATCCATAGTTGGATGGCCAGATAGAAAGGGATATAAATATTATGGAGGATATGTTCTACGCTTGTGTTCTCAATTTGGTGGGTATTGGGATAATCATTTGGGGATGCTTAAGATTTCTTATAAAAATATTTACCAATCCCTCATTGAAATGGATACTTTTGTGGCCTTGTATGATTGTCCTTATTGATCTCTATTAGGTTGGGAGGAGATTGGTGAATTTTCTATGGTTTGACATAGCATGGTTTAAGATTATATTAAACATTCAGTTGATTTTTCAGATAATTTTTATGGTATAAAGGTGATATAAGTATTATTTTGATCATCATCATAGACCATTGGAGTTTTCAGTTTGTGACCTTGTGTTCTTCAAAGTTTCACCCTGGTTGGGTCAAAAGTTTCTTGGGAGGCAAGGGAAACCTACTGCTCACTTTTTGCGCCCTTTTTAGGTTGTTGAGCTGGTGGTGAAAGTTTCTTTTCCTTTAGAACATACACAAAATCTAATGTTGATACATAATATCTTCCTTGTATCTAAACTAAAAAAGTGTCTATCTAATACATCTCCTGTTTTGACCTAGCATAATCTTGAAGTTGAACATGATGTATCTATTACTCAAATACCATTCATTGAAAATTATTCCGAATCCAATGTACTTTGGGGGAGGATGATACCTTTTCTTCACAAGATATGGAATCACGGTAATGAAAATCATAATATGTGAGAGAGAGATAGTTACTGATGAGAGAGAATTGGCTTCATCTTTTTGGCATGGAAGCTTCTTGAGTAGGCTTTTTGGGACAGAATATTACTATATTAGGGAGGTTGCAACATCCAATTACTATTTTCAGGTATTTCAAAATCCCTATTTTAATCCATATTTTGTTGGGTTTCATTTGGGGTTCTTTCAGATTGAAATTTTAAAAGTTTTGATAATTATGGGCTAGTGTATAGTTGGTGCATGGTTTTCCCAAATCATGGTCCCTCTAAATCAAAACAATGAAAACCCAAGTAGTGGGGTTTTAACGATTGGTGAAAAAAATCACACTCTTCACCCTCCTAGGAGAAGCTGTGTGGCTCATTTAAAGGGGTACATGACAAAGTGGAATCGATGGAAAACCCCCAAATTCCATTGAATTGGGGTCTATTTATTTATATTTGTGAAATTTAAATTTTTTAATTTAAATTTATGAATGGTCTTGATGGAACAACTGTGAAAAACATTTATTCTATTGAATTGGGGGTTTTTTTGTGAAATTAATGGAAATTGGTGGATATTGAATTATTGAATTTAATTGTCAAATTGAATTCTGAAATTGAATTGTGAATTGATTTCAAATTCTTAACTATAAAAAAATAGATTAAATGGATTTGATAGAAACCTTAGGGTTTTATCTTATAAAATACAAGTTTTTAATTAAAAATATATTTATAGTTTTAAAATGAAATTGAAATTTTTGAAATAGGGGAATGAGAATTAATTGTATTTTAACATTTCTTAAAATAAATCTCACATAATTGAATTTTAAAAGAGAACATGCAAGCCTAGTTAGTTAGTGAGTTATTGGGACAAACACACTAGTTTGGAATTTTCCTTGAAATATATTTATGCATTAAAACATTAACAAAACAATATTTAGAACATCTTATTTCCATAGTGGGACAAGCGTGATTCCTCTCACACCAGTATTGAGGGATGTGTGTACACATTGTGATTTATCACATGAGTGTGTGAAGATCCGATATCTTGGAACTATCATACCTATTGGAATACTACCATGTTTATTACTTGTTTATATTTTATTTATAAAGGTATTCCATTATTATAAAATATTTTACATTCTTTTTTAATTTAAATGAATAGTTTTATATAAGAGTTTTTAATTAAACCATTTGTGGAATGCACCGTTTTTTGAAGTATTTATACTATTTTAAATGTATTATATCATTTTAAATGTAAATCATTATTTTATTTGATATTGTTTTGAAATGAAAAACCCATTTATCAAAAAATATGTAAGCATGTTATTTGGTTAATTAAATGTTGTAATATTATTATGGAATCTTTGGGGAGATCCTATTGGGATTCTAGTTCACACACTACATGTGCCTTTGGGTGTCTTTCGATTATCTCTTTCTAGGTTCGAGCTAGGGTAAAGGGCCACTTGGAGTTGGTTCTATATTTTCATCCATAGACGTGGAGACTTATGTCAGTTGGGACTTGGGATGTTTACCTTCATGTTTTTATAATACTTTACAATTGTACATTGGTAAGTGTATACATATTTTAATTCTTTAACACCTATCCCATTAGATTTTATTTTGAATTAAAACATATTTGTGATCTTACTTCTGTAATGTTTATGGAAAATTAATTCCCACATTCATTTGGTATGATTCCAGGTGCATTTGCTAACCCTTAAGGATCGGGAACACCCTTCTGGCCAAATTGGTGTTGTCTTAATTAATGGGTTACCAGGGTACCCAGGCTATTACATGATATAGAGACTCTCCCAAGAGGCCTCAATGGTTAGTATGGTACCATTACAGTGTCACTCCTTAACCAAAATATTAAAAAACTATCATTGTAGATCTTGAGTGGTTGATATCACTTCATCAATAGATGGTGTTATGCTTTTTTTCCAATAGCCATGGTATATGAACAATATTTCGATGTTGATGTCTAAAAGACTTACCACATCAACAAAAAATAATAAATAGAAATACCCATCAGTAATGAATCATAAATGAATATTTATGAATCAATACGATCGAAATATAATTCTAGTTACTTACATTCATCTATTTTCATGGTTAAAATATTCACATCGGTATCATCATTTTTTGTTTATACTGCTTTGAAGGGTGAAGTTGATAGTGGTGAGTTTATTTCTTTACCAACCACTTCATTATTTTATGATTCACATAGGGTTCACCATTTTTTATTTTTTATTCATAATTCTTTAATGATTGAAGGAAACACCTAATACTAATAGTGTTAATTATTGATGGAGTTTAATCGATCACTAAACCATCATAATTTTAACATTCACATCAGGTTCACCATATTTTGTGAATATTTCCTCGATGGGTGAATTCAATGATCAATGCCACCACTGTTATTATTATTAGAAGTCCGGAACTGACTACCAACCCTTCATGATTTTAAGATTCATTTTTGGTTCACCCACTCCTGTAAATAAGATCTATACCAATGGTTTTGGGAAACCCATTGGTATAGTTCACTCATTTGGACCTATACCAACAGCTTGGCCCAAACCGTTGGTATTGGGCACTTATATGGACCAATACCAATGGTTTGGCCAAACCATTAGTATAGCCCCCCTATACCAACGGCTTGTCCAAAACCATTGGTACAGGTCCCAAAATCAAAAAACCTATACCAATAGTTCTCAAAACCGTAGGTATAGGTATATACCAACAATTTTGTCAACAATTGGTATACGTACATGTACTTTTAATGGAATCATCTTATATATGAAATTAAATAAATCAAAATTTAAAATAATTATGGTAATAAATATATATATTTATGAAATTATGTTGAAAAATGTATGTTGGGTTAGTGGTTAGGTCATTCAATCACAAGGGATAGGTGATGGGATCAAAACCAATAGAATGATTTTTTTTTGAATTATATATACCAACGGTTTTACGGAACAATTGGTATAGATTTTCATATTACTTATACCAACGGTTTTCAAAACCATTGTTATAGGTCTTTACAAACGGTTTTCCAAAAACCGTTTTTATAGACCCATCCCCACAGTTTACATGGAAATGGTTCTCCAAACCATTGGTATAGGATATACCAATGGTTTGGAGGCCTTTACCATCGGTTCAAAACCATTGGTATATGGTATTTTTGCAGTAGTGACAATTTTCTATTTTCAAAGTGAATTTAATTAAAGGGTGAAGTCAATTGTGGGGATGTTACTTTGACACTAACCA
Organism: Viscum album; assembly: GCA_963277665.1. NCBI lineage: Eukaryota > Viridiplantae > Streptophyta > Magnoliopsida > Santalales > Viscaceae > Viscum > Viscum album. Next base: position 92,754,420 of record OY728158.1, read on the forward strand.
CTACTAGATTATAAGATTCACATTGGATTCACAATTTTTTCATGCATACTGGGTTGATGTTTAATGATTACACCTGATACCACCCTCATGTTTATTATTACAAAATTGGAATCAACCACCCAGCCTTCAGGATTATTAGATTTAAATTGAGTTCACCATTTTTTCTTTAATTCATATTTTATCAATATGGTGTATTTCCACTTTATAATCCTACTTCTCAAAGAAGGTGGTCACTAAGACATACTAGATACTCCATGAATTCATATAGAACCAAGAGTATGGGAAACCAACATTATAAAAACCTTTTAGTGGAATTAATTTTTATATGGGACTCTCTTATAAATTTAATAACTGTTCATTTATATTACATATTAATGTTAACAACGTTATAGGTTACTCTCATAAAAAATGGTCAATTATTCATTGGTATGAGTGAGTGATAAAAAAATTTATGTATTAGAAATTAAATATAGACTCCCTTTGTGGATTAAATGATTTTATTTTAGTTTAAATACATTTTATGGGGAACTAAAAAAATTTAATATCATCCATGGATATAATTAGTATTTTGGTATTGGGATCAAGACTTTTAAGTAGGCTTCCAATTTACCCTTGTATAAGGAATCAGAACCACCATAGTTCAGTTTTATTTAAAAAGACACATCATTTATTTTATGTTATGTTACAAGATATAAATTAAAGTATATTATTGTCATATAGAATGAACTTTTGAAGTGAATAGTGCGAAAATATGATCAATCAGGACTTACGCATGTGTGGATATTTCTATTTGGCCTCAAAGGTAACAAGACCTAATGAGGACTAGTTTCTCTCGCAATAGGTTGGGCCCTATTATGTATGGGGATATTTTGGATAGTATGAATATAGAACACTAAGTAGAATGTGCCATCACCATAAAGATTACCTAATAAAGAGAATCTAGCAATACCCAAAAGGCACATGGCCCTCCAGGTGGGGGTATGATACCATTGAGGATATATCCCATTGAGGAAATATGGTAATACATGGAATATAGGCCAGTGAGGTAACTTAGAAAACATTTCAGATATGAGGAAATTGGGGTTTTTCCTTGACGATGCATCCGAGATATCCTTTAAGAGACAGGAATCAGAGCCCACGTATTTTAAATTTCACAGTTTAAATTAAAGTGATATGAACATACTATGTTGTTAATGTCCTATGGTATGATTATAGTGTCATGAAGGATATGAAAATAGGTAATTAGGTAGTTTTATTTATATGGATATGAAACTAATATTCTTTATTTGGAATATATCCTTTTTGATTGGAATATGACCCTTTTAGAATGAGAATATATTATAGGGGATTATACTTAAGGTGGTAGCCCATGGTGATTTTATAATTATACCAATGGTATAAAAAATAAGATCTATAATCCCACCTAGGTTGTTCTAGGTTATAGAATCAATATATAATATATGTTTAATAAAATTGTGCAATAAAATTTGAATGTTGATTATACGTAAATGGGAAACTTATTGGGATATGTTGGGGAATACACCTAAGGAGGCCCATAGTGAAGAGCCTACTCCCAATCCACTAGAAAAAATGGGAGAGGATAAGGAAGTTAAGAGGGATATATAATACTACAAGAAAGGATAGGATATTACACTAATAGGGATTCCCCATTCATACTAGTATAATGAGGAGAGCATAAATCTTTAATCACTCCAAGAGACACCACTCTAGTATTTTCATAATAAGGACATGGGCTATCAATATAATCCCATATAAAGATTCCACCTAGGGTCCACCAATCTTTGAGGATAATTATTGATATTCCTTTTATCTATTTAATACAAGATGAAGGTGGTGTGTTCTTGTGACTTGCCATGATCAGGAATTTCTGATCGCTTTGGAGGAGGTCTCAAGTTATCATTTTCAAGGTTTTAATCTTGTTGAAATGATTCCATATAGGTCTTCTGGGTTAAAATTCCTAGATTATATTTATTAAGAGAGAACATGTCTTTAACCACAATAAAATATTATAATTGAAATTTATTGATGTATCAGTATGGGAGTAGATACAATATTTGGAAAAAAATGTTATTTTTGGAAGGATTTATCATACATATCATAGACTGTATAATGCAATTAATCACATAATTCAGGACCTCATAGCTAAATAAAATCCTATAATATGAAACCATATGATAAAAGGAAGAATATTTGATTCAATATATTTTCATATGAACATATAAGGTGGTTCACATAAGGATTCACAAAAAATGGTCCACGTAAGGATACTATGTATGGAAAACACAACACCACATAAGATATCCACCTTACAACTGAAAAAAAAACACTGATATCATGTAACCAATATAATGAGCATACATGTAAGGATATAATAGACACTAATTACGTGGATTTATAATGTGGTAATATTTATTTTTTTAGAATAATTATTTTAAAGCTCAATTTTTACTTCTGGGATTTGTTGATGTTTCTTAATGTGGAAGATAAGCTCACAGTTCTCCATTTTTAATCTTCCCTCGATACCCTAGTTTCTCCCTCTCCCTCCCCCACACATACCAAAATTGAAAATATGTTATTTATATGAAATCCAGGTGAGGATCTATATTCACTTGATAGGTAACCACCATAGGCTATGTGTCCCACATGTGAGTTCTGTGATAGAGGGTTGCATCATGTAGTGCAGGGACATGTGACAACACAATTATTCCATTAATGAGTCGCATAAGACCCAACGTCTCACATGATGTAGGATAATAAGACCACATGATCAAACCACCTACAAAATTGGAAAAAAAATATTATCACTTGGTCTATATTGAAATTATGTGGTATTTCTCAATTTTCCATGAAACAAGACTCTTCTCTATGGATGATTATTTCATTTGATCAAAAAGTCTATGAATAATTAAAGGACATGTTCTGAGCTACCATAACTATTATTTTTTTGGATTATACATGATAAATAGGGAATCAAATTTACTCTACAAATAACTACTTCAATATCCACACCGATATAGCTTCTCATTTTTAATAAACTATTAAATAGATCACTATACACAACTTTAGCACCTTCCATTTACATGAGGATCGCCTCTCTAATCATTTAATGTATAGGATTCGTGATAAGTATTAATTACTTTTCCAACATGAGATACAATATCCCATTACATGTTAAATTACAACTCCAACATATATTGTAATTTTATTGCACTAGACTATTGGACACATATTGATAATAAATAAAAGTTCACCTCCATTGTCCATTTAGGTACTTCGACCTCTCCCTTTTCGTTTTTTTCAATAAAAATTTATCACATAAAGGAAATCATTATATTCTTTCCTTTGTTGATAATAAATTAAAACAAGTAATGTTTTTCTCCCTATCATTGACATTATAGGTGTAACATCCCCAAATGATAAAAGGTTAAATGACTAAATGATATGACTCATGTCAACAAGGTGCACCTTCTTTTTCAGGAGCCTGTCTCATTAGAACTCCATAGTTAAGCGTGTTTGGCCTGGAGTAGTGATAAGGATGGGTGACCTCCTGGGAAGTTCCCCAGGGTGTGTGTGAGTGAGGACAAAGCACACTGGAAGGGACATGTGTTGGCCTGTGGAGACTATCATTAGTCAGATGACCTGTTCGGGCACGTGGGTTGACCCTGGGGTGGGCCCCACGTGTCTGCGGGGCAACTTGTGGTACCAGGTGGGCCAGGACCCAACGGCCTTGTTAAGGAGGGGTGTCTGTGCTGTCACCGGGACCCGGTTGTCACATTTGGTATCAGAGGAAGAACCCAGCCTTAAGTGCGGTGCACTGCCTGGGTTGAGATGTAGGGCCCACAACGAGGGCGTTGTGCTCTAAAGGGGGGTAATTGTAACATCCCCAAATGATAAAGGGTTAAATGACTAAATGATATGACTCATGTCAACAAGGTGCACCTTCCTTTTCGGTAGCCTGTCTGATTAGAACTCCACAGTTAAGCGTGCTTGGCCTGGAGTAGTGATAAGGATGGATGACCTCTTGGGAAGTTCCCCAGGGTGTGTGTGAGTGAGGACAAAGCACACTGGAAAGGATATGTGTTGGCTTGTGGGAACTATCATTAGTCAGATGACCCGTTCGGGCATATGGGTTGACCCTGGGGTGGGCCCCACGTGTCTGCGGGGCAACTGGTGGTACCAGGTGGGCCAGGACCCGACGACCTTGTTAAGGCAGGGTGTCTGTGCTGTCACCGGGACCCAGTTGTCACAATAGGTAGGGTTATTTAAAGGGAAACCTTTTCTTCCTTTATCTATTCTGAAATTTAAAAAAACATATTCCCTAATTTTATTCTTAAATTTTCTTTGTTCTCCAACTTTATTTGGTGATTCGGTGATTTTTATTTGATAGAAGGCTATAATCAAATTATTATATGTAATGTGTCATCAAAAAAACCAAACCTATGCCATTATGGTCTAACTAAGTATAGAAGGAATTAGTGAATAATATATATTATAAATTTATCCATTAAACACACACAGTGTGATGCCAACTCTTTAGAATATTCCAAGAGGCTTTATAAACTGAAATTTCAAAAAATATCAAGAGCCCACGCTCAACTCAATTTAGAGATCAAGAAAATTCAAGTAAATATTCATTTTATTCTCTTAGAATCCTAATATTCACGCATCTTATTGATCATATCTATTATAAAAATTAATATACATGGGAAAGTGATCATCTTATCATAAGAATTAGATTTATCTAATGTTAAATATGTTTCTATGTTTTATATAAAAGTATAATTCTTTTTCCACTTCACACCTTTGTCTTCTACCCCTTGAGGGATTCTCTATATAATACCCCATGATATGATCTTATTTAAAAAAAATTATGGAGACATTTTTAATCTCCATGATGTTTATTTGTTATATATATAAATATATAAATATATCATAATTCATTATTTTTCATTTTTCATGATAAAACCTCTATCATGATACACAACCACCAAAATATGGAGAAAAGGTAGCTCTTCCATTAGCTATTTCTTCTAATAAACAAGGATGTGACTTGTTTTTTAACCATAAAACTCATTTATTTGATGATGTAATGTACTTAAAGATCTTTTTTATCTCTTTATCTTTAGAATTATATATCTAAACATTTTTAATTAGAATGCATTTCTCATTATTTTTAGCTATTCCCTAAGCTATAATAGGCTTCTTGACTTTAGAAAGTTGATATATTTCATTATTCGTAGTTTTATGTAATTTCTTCGTGTCTTCCAATAGATATGTTTATGTGGGTATAACAATTGAGTAAATTTTTAGTATTATTTTTCTATGTATACTCTTTATTCACTGTAATACTTTTTTATTGGGATTTATGGGTGATTTATAGTTTTATTTACACATGTTCTATTCATTAGTCATCAATGTAATATAATTGATAATAAAATCCCCATAATTATTGATCATTTCACATATTTTTTCTATAGGTTTTAGGTTATACTGATTGAAAAACCACTCAATAATTTTCTCATGAGTGTTAACCACAATACCAATACTGTAGTTTCATTCCTAAATTAATTATTTACTTGTTGATTATGTATTTTCCCTTTAATCCTTGATGTTCATGGATAGTTTTTTAATGGTCATTAGTGTGGTCTCTCTTACTATTATAAAAAATATATATATTGAAGGGATAACATCCATCTCAGCTTTCTTCATTGACTTCATAGGAGTATATTTCTTATCATTCCTCTTTTCTTCAACACCTTTCTTCAACTTTTTAATTCCCAAGAAATATTTGGCCTATTTATTCATCATTATTCATTATTATTATGTTAATTGTATAAAAATTGTTTCAAATTTAAAATTTCTCTTTTAGATCCAACTTTACATCCCCATCATTAAGTCCTTCAATAATCATGATAGGATTACATATTATGCTATTATTTAGTGAACCTCATTCAAAACCTCCAATAACCCTAATAGTGTCCTACAAACCTCTTCTTTTATCTTATACATGTTGTATAGCTAGAATTTTTTGATTAATTTTTTAGATATAATCGCACTTATTTTTGTCCCCTCATTTGGGGGGATTAAAGTTTTGTAAATTTTTACCTCCACCCATGATGGCATGGTGGTTTCTACTTAGTTTTACTTATACATATTTTTCATTATTTTTACTTGATTATTCCACATCTAGATGAAACTAAATTAAGAAAAATAAAGTTTTTCAGAAGGTGGGTTATCATTATCCATGATCTTGTTTTAAATGTTTCATTACTATATACAAATATCTTTTTTCCACCATTTGAAATAATCATTAAATAAATACATATTTATAATGTCTGTGTGGAAGCACTTCTTTTCTCATCAGTTTGATAAGTTCCTAGTTTAACTTCTTTGAGAGTTTCCAATTTTATTTACAACCCAAGGAACATTAGGAATTTCTTATTATTCTAATATTTAGATAAATTTATTCTTCCCCCAAATTTCTTATTTATATTTTTAATTTTATCCTCTTTTATTTTATTTTCCTTTAGAAATATGTTGCAATGATATTTCACCCTCATTTCCTTCATTTAAAAAAGATTCTTTAAAATTCACTAAAACGTTATGTACTTTCTCCAATGAATTATCAAATTATTTTACAACTTTATTGAACAACTATTTATTATAAATAACTCTATTCATTATTAATAAAAAAATGAAACTCTATCATTGAAATTATATATATAGTTTCATCAATGATTCTAACCAATTTTATATGAGTGTGGTAACATCTTACCTTTATAGATAATGTATTTTGCATATAGTTTTATTTTGACTCTAGATATGAGTTTTCCTCATGAATTCCCTTGATATTGAAAAATATATATATGAAAAATTCAATAAGATCATTATTTAAATGACTCAGGATTTCAGAATAAAAAACATTGAAGGATTCATTAAACTGATATTCATTATATATTGTTATTTGTTTATCATGGAAGTAATCATCAATAGATTTATCAATATACAGAATAATCTAATTTACTTTATGTTGTGCTAATTACTCTTCCAATTTTTAATTCTTTCTCAACATAGTTTCTACTCTCTTCCGGTTTCTCAAGGTCATTACTAAAACCTCCATTTCATAGAATCGGTAGTATAATATTAATTATACATCTAAGGATATTCTAAATTATATTCAAATATAATATTTTTATAATACAATAAAAAAAATTTGGAATGAAAAAAATATACAATTAGAGGGAACCATTGATTTTATTCCACATGAAATGCCTGTTGAGCAATGTATTGTTTTCAAACAATTCAATATAATGTTTTTTAAAGGGGGAGATTATTTCAAATAATACTCTATCTCTTTATGATGATTTTGATGCTCACAAATACCCTTAATTATTTACTAATTATTTCGTTGAGTATTTTGCAGGAATTTATTTTATTTATTTATTTCATACAACGATATTTCATACTTCATTTATTCCAAGATCAATTTTAGCGTGTTCTGGAATCACTGTAGCGCAGGATCAATTTTAGCGTGTTCTGGAATCACTGTAGCGCGAGATCAATTTTAGCGCGTACTGGAATCACTGTTCATACCCTACGTTGATGAACGTAATGTATGGATGAAAATTTTACTTTTTATGTTAAAAGAAAAGTATGGTTAAGGAACCCTACGTTATTTTGAAACGTGTGGTTAATGAATCTTACGTTGTTGAAAAGTATGGAAGAAGAACATTACGTTTGGAAGGAACCTTACGTTTTCGTTGTTGGACAAGTATGGAAGAGAAACCGTACGTTAGTTTTCAGTGTTTAGTTTGTTTCTCAAAAGTATGGATCATCAACCTTACTTTTATAATCAACCGTACGTTCTTTGGAGAGTTGAAGCGAGACAAAGTATGGATGATCAACCCTACGTTTGAATGCTGAAGAGAAAGTATGTACGTTCTGAACCTTACGTTTGTGAACCTTATGTTTGTGAACCCTACGTTTGGAGCCACGTCATCAACCCTACGTTTGGCGTCGGGATATTTTTGACAGACGATATTTCCTTTTGCATTGGTCAAACAAGCGGATTATTAAGCGGATTTCGAGCCGATTCTTAAGTACGACTTTGACTGAATCAAAGACGATTTTCAACGGATTACTGATTGATTTAAACGGAGATTTTTATGCCGATTCTTCAGGGGAGTTACAACGGCTCTGTTATTTCATTTAATATCGCAAATCTAAAGGAGATTTTCATGGATCTATTTATGTGGAAGATTTTCTCAGATTTGAATATATATGTTCTATCTTGGAAACTTCGGATATATATATATACACAGGAAAGTGTGTGAAATATATAGATTGATCTTTTAACGAGCAAGAAACAGAGATTGTGAAAAGGCGTTCTTTTCTGGTGATCGAGAAGAAGTGTAAAACCTTTATTGCCGAAGGAAGATCTTGATAGCAGATTCACGTGTTCTACATCGACTATCTGTTGTGGATCTATTGCTGCTGAAGTTGTGAAGTTTATGGTAATATCTATTGCAACTGGATCGACTCAGAACTGTTTTGATTACAGATCTTTATTTTCTGAAGACAACGATCTATCTACTGTCAATTGCATTCTGTTGCAATTGTGAAGAACAACTGGAAAAGTGTTTTCTTTATCGAAACCCTTTTTTATTTTTGAGTGATCAGCTTCTCGTTCTAAGCTGTGTGGGTTCGTGTTTGAACCAGGAAGGCTGTGTTTGCCTGAATCTTGTAAAGGTGTCAACTGCCTGTACTCAGTTGTGAACAGGTCTGTGGAAACGAGGACCAGATAGTGAAAATCGACAAGCTCGTGGATTTGAGCGTTGGTGGAGTGGACTAGGGGCCTTCTGTTCCCCGAACCACTATACATCCGTGTGTTCATGCTTTTACTTTTTCCTCTGCATATTTAATCGTGCAAAAGCATAGTGGACAGAATTTGTCTAAATTGAAGAAATTGTAATAATTTTGAAAAGACACAATTCACCCCCCCCCCCCTCTTGTGTGTAATCCGTAGATTCAGATCCAACAATTGGTATCAGAGGAGGAGCTTCTTATTTTTAAAGTCTTATCAAGCTAGAAGTATTTAAAGATTATACATAGTGTATCATGGATGATATGAGAGAGGGAATGTCAATGGTCAGAGCACCTTACTTTAATGGAGATAATTATGGCTGCTGGAAATCACGTATGATTATTTATCTGAAAAATCTTGGTTACAAAGTCTATTCAAAGATTCTGACTCCCTATGAAATTCCTGAAAATCCCGATACATGGAGTGCTGCTACAGAGGCTGAGTATGACATAAATTCAAAAGCTATGAATGCAATCATCTGTGGTCTAGGACTAGATGAATTTAACAGAGTATCTCAATGCCCGACTGCATATGAAATGTGGCAAACAATAGTTGTTGCTTATGAAGGAACAGATAATGTAAGACAGATGAGATATGAAACTGCTAAGTTAAAATTCGATACTTTCAGAATGATTGAAGGAGAAAGAATCACTCAGATGAATGGAAGATTGACAGAAATTGTCAATAATATAACAGCTCTAGGAGAACCAATCAAGCAGGCTGATCCAGCGTTGAAGGTACTGAGAGTACTTCCTACTCGATGGAATGGAATCTCTGCAGCAATCAGACAATCAACTTCTGTTAAAGATCTAACTATGAGAGAACTGATTGGTACATTGATGATGTACGAAGCTGAAATGCAAGATGAGGTAAATGAGCATAAAGTCTACATAAAAAGGGAAAATACTGCTTTGAAAGTGACTTCTCAACAAAAGGGTAGAAAGATGAAGAACAGAGAAGTAAGTGCTAAATCAAAAAGCTCTGATTCTTCAAATTCGGATGAAGAACTGGCTCAGCTAGCCAGAAAATTCAGAAAGTTCTACAGTAAGAAGAAAGACTTCAAGAAATCCTTCAAAAAGGATAGCAAGGAAGTGAGATGTTATGAATGCAAAAAGATGGGACATATCAGACCGGATTGCCCAAAATTGAAAGATGCAAAGAAGAAGAAATTCTTCAAAAGAGATGATTATGAGCAGAAAGACAAGAAAACTATGAAAGCTACTTGGAGTGTTTCTGAAGACTCAAGTAATTCTTCTGAATCAAGCTCAGAGAAGGAGGAAGCCAATTTAAAAGCAAATATGTGTTTCATGGCTGAAACTGATGAGGTACACTCATACTACTCCTCTGACTCAAATAATGAGTCAAACTCTGAAACAAGCTTCTCAAATAAAAAACTTGCAGCTTACTGCAATATGCTTGAAGAAAGGTATGACTCATTATTTAAAAAATATAAATCTATAAAGAACTTGCACAAAGCTATTTCAGATTAGAGAAATACTTTGCTAAAACAACATAAGGAATTAATTGACAAATACAACTCTGCTGACTCAAATAAAATTAATTTTGAATCAAAAATAAAAACTCTACAGGATGAAGTAGAATCTTATAAAAAGGCTGCATTAGTTTTTACAAAAGGAGAAAACACCGTAAATGAGATACTTGGAAAAACTGTAATTAAAAAGAAAAGGTTTGGAATTGGAAGTAAAGGAGAAAAACCTAAGTTATACAAAAATTATTTTGTTCCTAGCACTAAACAGGTTATTTGTAACTTCTGTGGAACAAAAGGTCATATAGCTAAAAACTGTTTTCTAAGACAACCTCAAATATGTGGAATTAAGAAAGCTTATATTTCCAACGATCTATATGATTCAATCAATTTTAAGGAAACAAAGAAAATCTGGATACCCAGATCACTGCTTGCTAACACTCCTGGACCCAACAAAATATGGGTACCAAAGCAATTTGTTTGAATGTCTTTGTAGGTAGCAGGTCACCAAAGAAAGAAATAAATATGGTATATGGACAGTGGCTGCTCAAGACACATGAGTGGAACTTCAGCTAATTTCTCTTCTCTTACTCGAAATGAAGGAGGACTTGTCACCTTTGGTGACAATGCCAAAGGAATGATTATTGGTATTGGAACAGTTGGAGATCCAGAGACAGTCTCAATCAACAAAGTACTTTATGTACAAGGGTTAAAACACAATCTGATAAGTATCTCTCAACTCTGTGATGATGGATACACTGTTGATTTTACTAACAATAGTTGTACTGTTTCTAAAGATAAACTGTTTAAGTTTAGAGCACCCAGAACTGATAATGTTTATACTTTGGATTTGTATTCCTTGTGTAAACAACAAGTAAACTGCTTAACTGCTAATATAAGTGAATCCTGGATCTGGCATAGAAGACTTGGTCATTGCAATATATATGCTTTACATAAATCATCTAAGAAACATCTAGTTTCTGATTTGCCTAGTCTCAAATTTGAAAATGACAGATTCTGTGATGCATGTCAGCTTGGCAAGCAACACAAATCATCATTCAAATCTGTTAATAAAGTTGCTACAACTAAACCTCTAGAACTTATCCATATGGATTTGTTTGGACCTTCAAGAGTAGAAAGTCTAGCTGGTAAATTATATGTTTATGTATTAGTTGATGATTATTCTATATTTACTTGGATTTTCTTTTTGAAATTTAAAAGTGAATCTTTTAGTTTATTTGAAGGTTTTTGTAAATCTATTCAAAATGAAAAAGGTTTTAATATAATCTCATTGAGAAGTGATCATGGTGGAGAATTTGAGAACCAGGAATTTAATTCCTTTTGCTCAAACATGGGTATTAAACACACCTTCTCTGCTCCAAGAACACCTCAACAGAATGGGATTGTAGAAAGAAGAAATAGAACTATTCATGAAATGGCTAGAACTATGTTAAATGAATATAGCCTACCTATATATTTCTGGGCAGAAGCTGTTAATACAGCTTGTTATATAATGAATAGAATTTTAATAAGACCTATTTTGAAAAAGACACCCTATGAACTATGGAATAAGAGAAAACCTAAAGTAAATTACTTTAAAGTTTTTGGATGTAAGGTTTACATCTTGAATACCAAAGATAATCTTGGTAAATTTGATCCAAAATCTGATAAAGGTATTTTCTTAGGATATTCTGCAACCTCCAAAGCTTATAGAGTCTATAATAAAAAGTCAAGGATTGTTGAAGAATCAGTTCATGTGAAATTTGATGAATCTGATCCTTTTGAGAAAAGGATAGAACAAATAGATGAACCTGATTCTAATGAAAACATGAGACTTGAGAATTTAAAGAATGATTTTGAAAATGATATAAAAGACTAGTATTCAAACTAGAAGAAACTTTGGAAACATAGTTGAATTCTCTGCTTTCCTATCCCAACAAGAACCTAAGACCATAGAAGAAGCCTTAGATGATGAGAGCTGGGTAATAGCAATGCAGGATGAATTGAACCAGTTCAAGAGAAATAAGGTTTGGGAATTAGTTGAAAGACCACATGATTATCCAGTAATAGGAACTAAATGGGTCTTTAGGAATAAACAGGATGATCAAGGGATAATAACTAGAAATAAAGCAAGATTAGTAGCTAAAGGATATAATCAAGAAGAAGGAATAGATTATGATGAGACCTTTGCACCTGTAGCCAGGTTAGAAGCCATTAGAATCCTTTTAGCCTATGCATCTTATATGAATTTTAAATTATTTCAGGTGGATGTTAAATCTGCCTTTTTAAATGGTTATTTAATGGAGGAAGTTTATGTTGAGCAACCTCCTGGTTTTGAAAATTCTCAAAAACCAGATTCTGTTTTCAAACTTACTAAAGCTCTTTATGGCCTTAAACAAGCACCTAGAGCTTGGTATGAAAGACTAAGTTCTTTTCTTTTGAAAAATGATTTTACTGTTGGACTAGCAGATCCAACACTCTTTAAGAAAACTGTGAAAAATAATGTTTTTTTGGTTCACATTTATGTTGATGATGTAATTTTTGGATCAACCAATAAAATTCTTTGTCATGAATTTTCAGAATTAATGCAAAAAGAATTTGAAATGAGTATGATGGGAGAATTAAATTTCTTTTTGGGTCTTCAAATATTTCAAAAAGATTTTGGAAATGTTTTAAATCAATGCAAATACATTACTGATTTACTTAAGAAATTTGGACTTGAAACAGCAAGACATTTACAACTCCTATGTGTACTAATATAAAACTTGATTTGGATGAAACTGGAAAATCAGTGGACAACAAGTTATATAGAGGTATGATTGGTAGTTTGTTATATCTTACTGCTAGTAGACCAGATATAATGTATTCAGTATGTCTTTGTGCTCGATTTCAATCAAATCCCAAAGAATCCCACTTAACTGCTGTTAAAAGAATTTTTAGATATTTAAAAGGTACTATTTATCAATCTCTGCTTTATCCAAAAACCTCTGATTTTAATTTAATTTCATATTCAGATGCTGACTTTGGAAGCTGTAGATTAGATAGGAAGAGTACTTCAGGAACATGTCACTTTTTAGGAAAGTCTTTAGTATCATGGTCTAGTAAGAAACAACACTCAGTTGCCCTGTCAATAGCCGAGGCAGAATATGTGTCTGCAGGTAGTTGCTGTGCACAGGTGTTGTGGATGAAAAACACTCTTATGGACTTTGGATTAAATTTCAATAATACACCTATTTTATGTGATAATACTAGTGCAATTAATATTTCAAAAAATCCTATTAGTCATTCTAGAACTAAGCACATTGATATAAGACATCACTTTTTAAGAGGTCATGTGTTTAAAAAGGATATATTTTTAGAATTTGTAAATACAGAAAATCAATTAGCAGATATTTTTACTAAACCACTTCCCACGGCAAGGTTTGAATTTATTAAGGGGGAGTTAGGTTTATATAATTTTAAATAGTTTTTTTTAAATCTTATTCTGTTTTTGAATTCTGCTTAATTTCTGTTTCCCGCTATAAGTAATTTTATTTTGTTTTAAATAAAAGTAATGATTAGTGATTACACGGGAATCAAGGCTGTCAGAACCGTTTCACCTTCTAAACTGTTTCACCTTTTTCGGAAACCCTTTCGAAAACCTAAAACCGCACATCTGCTCCAAAACCCTTTTCTGAATCTTCAAACCCTAAACTTACGAACCTTCAGAAATCGTTGTTGGAATGGCAAAGACTAAGCGTCCAGATGAAGCTGAGAGCAGTGCTGCAAAGAAACCTAAAGTAGTTGGTCGGAAAATACTGCAAGGTAAAGTCATAGATTTAAAATGGCTGTTTGAAACTAACTTACTGTTGAAGCAAGCGTTGTCGTTTCAAAGCCTTGAGCAAGCTTTTAATAGTGCAAATTCTGAGTTTCTATATGAGGCAGAAATGAGACATTTCTTTAGAACTGTTCAGTTTAGCCTTGGAGATACGGAGGATAGTTTATTGGCTCAAATAGAGGATAAGGACTTTTCCATATCATCTGTAGAGATAAGTCAAATTCTTAACTGCCCTCATGAAGGAGTTTTTCATTTCGATTTACGGAATATTGGAGATTCTGTACATAAGTCTGAAGACATTATGTCTTTTCTGTTTGGAACCAGAGTGATAAAGAAAATGTTTATTAATGATTTGGAGCCCGATCAGAAAATCTTGGTGAAATTTGTTCAGACTGGTTTAGCACCAAGGATGGCTGAGATGGAGAAAATCCTATACCCTGACATGTACATAATGTATCTTCTGATGTGTGATATTAAGTTTAATTTTCCTCGGTTTATGATAAGATATCTGAGATACTGCTGTCAGAGTGAAGCAAGAATGACCTTTTTCCCTTATGGAAGGTTCATTTCTTTGTTTTTGTTTAAAAGAGGAATGATCAGATTGGTAGATGCTGGGGTGAAATGTCACCACAGTAATGTTTTTAATGCTGGAACTTTGAGGAAAGTAGGATACTTCTGGAGCACAATTAAAGGAAAACTCTTACCTGTTGGAGCTGAGGAAGACTCGGAGAGTGCTCAGGCTCAACCGGCTAAGTCCAAGGAGGGACAAGCAGAATCAAGAGTTAGTACAGTGGCAAGGAGAATTCGCTTTGAGATGGAGGAAGTTGAGGAAGAGAGAAGTCAAGAAGGACTTCAATCTAGAAGGAAGAGGTCAATTGATGAAGAAATTATCTCTCCTGCCTTGAAATCCTCTGAATCGGTAATTTCTTATTCATTTGTGAGAGAAGCTGTTGTGGAGCAGACTGCACCGATAGAGGAACCAGCAGCTCAACCGGAAATCCAAAAAGAACCTCAATCTGCTGCTGTGGCTGTTGAAAAAGTAATTCCACAAGAACAACTTATGGATGCAGTGCCTGGTGAAGAAGTGGCCCGACCTCAAGATTTACATGAAAATATTGTTCTTGACCATTCAGTAGAAGTTAGAGAGACTACTGTTCGTGATGAACATACTTCTGAAGCTAATACAGAGGTACTTCAGGAATATTTTTCAGTGGAAGAGTTTCAGGCTTCAAAAGCTAGTTCAGTGGATCAACCTTGTCAGGACAAGGACAAAGAACAGTCAGATGCAGATTCTTTACCACTTTCCCTGCCTCATCAACCTATTTCTAGACATGAGAATAGAGCACAGGGTGCCCCTGATTCGAGAAAAGAAGAAGTTGTTGAGTTGTACAAGCGTATCTCTCAATTAGAATCTGAGAATGTTAGTCTCAGAAATTCTCTGAACTTAGAGAAGTTGAAGTTTCAGAAGCTGAAAGAATCTACTATTTCAAGACAGGAAGTAGATTTGTTTAAGACTGATATGCTGCATGTTGTTGATCAGTTAAAATCAGAGATGGTAAAGAAAGATGATTTGTCTGAGATGAAGATTTACATGGAGAATAAATTTGAGTCTGTTGCAAACAATGCTGTAAGAGGATCAGGCTCTTCACCTGATTTGATTCGGAGATTTTAAGCAATTACTGCAGCAATGCGTAATATGAGTGACAGATTACACGATCTTCAGTGTAATAGTGCCCCTTTGTCAGTTTTACTAGATAATCAAAAATTTTTAGTGGATCAGTTGACATCTGGAGAGAAACCGATTAGGATTCTTTTGAATCAGTTATCAGAGAAACTGGCTCTTTTTGTTGAAAAAGAAGAAAGAATGCATGAGTTTTTCAGAGTTAATTTGATTGAAGATATTCATATGACTCAAGAGAACAGAGATCTTATCATCAAGTTAGGAGATGGGATGATGAAGAGGCTCAGAGAACAGTTTACAGAGATCAAGACCGCGATTCAAAGGAGATAGACACCCTTTTTTTCCCTGTCTTATCTATGAACCTTGATTCCTCTGTATATCACAATCGTTTATATATAACAGCTTGTGAATGAAAATTCTTTTCTTATTTTTGTTTTGTTTTTTTGTTTATTGATTTATGATTAAGTTAGCCAGTATAACAAATTCACTTATTCATACACAGTTATTTATAGCATTTACTTATAGTTCAGTGCAATATTGAATGTGTTCAAATCCGTAATTTTTCATTCTTTTTGATATCACAAAAAGGGGGAGAATTTGGATAAACACAACATTTAAATTCATTTGTTTCCTATGAAGAAATTTGGATATATGGGAGAAGACATTTATCTTTTATTTATTTTTTAGCTGAAATTTTATTTTTATGGGGGAGAAATTTTATTATAGTTAAATATTGTTTTAATCCTTTCAGAATTCTAAAATTTTATAAAACTATTTATTTTTTCAATAAAGATTGCAATTAAATTAGTTCTATTATTTTATGGGTTTTGTGATCATCAAAAAGGGGGAGATTGTTGAGCAATGTATTGTTTTCAAACAATTCAAAATAATGTTTTTTAAAGGGGGAGATTATTTCAAATAATACTCTGTCTCTTTATGATGATTTTGATGCTCACAAATACCCTTAATTATTTACTAATTATTTCATTGAGTATTTTGCAGGAATTTATTTTATTTATTTATTTCATACAACGAGATTTCATACTTCATTTATTCCAAGATCAATTTTAGCGTGTTCTGGAATCACTGTAGCGCAGGATCAATTTTAGCGTGTTCTGGAATCACTGTAGCGCGAGATCAATTTTAGCGCGTACTGGAATCACTGTTCATACCCTACGTTGATGAACGTAACGTATGGATGAAAAGTTTACTTTTTATGTTAAAAGAAACGTATGGTTAAGGAACCTTACGTTATTTTGAAACGTATGGTTAATGAATCTTACGTTGTTGAAAAGTATGGAAGAAGAACATTACGTTTGGAAGGAACCTTACGTTTTCGCTGTTGGACAAGTATGGAAGAGAAACCGTACGTTAGTTTTCAGTGTTGAGTTTGTTTCTCAAAAGTATGGATCATCAACCTTACTTTTATAATCAACCGTACGTTCTTTGGAGAGTTGAAGCGAGACAAAGTATGGATGATCAACCCTACGTTTGAATGCTGAAGAGAAAGTATGTACGTTCTGAACCTTACGTTTGTGAACCTTACGTTTGTGAACCCTACGTTTGGAGCCACGTCATCAACCCTACGTTTGGCGTCGGGATATTTTTGACAGACGATATTTCCTTTTTCATTGGTCAAACAAGCGGATTATTAAGCGGATTTCGAGCCGATTCTTAAGTACGACTTTGACTGAATCAAAGACGATTTTCAACGGATTACTGATTGATTTAAACGGAGCTTTTTATGCCGATTCTTCAGGGGAGTTACAACGGCTCTGTTATTTCATTTAACATCGCAAATCTAAAGGAGATTTTAATGGATCTATTTATGCGGAAGATTTTCTCAGATTTGAATATATATGTTCTATCATGGAAACTTCGGATATATATATATACACAGGAAAGTGTGTGAAATATATAGATTGATCTTTTAACGAGCAAGAAACAGAGATTGTGAAAAGGCGTTCTTTTCTGGTGATCGAGTAGAAGTGTAAAACCTTTATTGCCGAAGGAAGATCTTGATAGCAGATTCACGTGTTCTACATCGACTATCTGTTGTGGATCTATTGCTGCTGAAGTTGTGAAGTTTCTGGTAATATCTATTGCAACTGGATCGACTCAGAACTGTTTTGATTACAGATCTTTATTTTCTGAAGACAACGATCTATCTACTGTCAATTGCATTCTGTTGCAATTGTGAAGAAAAACTGGAAAAGTGTTTTCTTTATCGAAACCCTTTTTTATTTTTGAGTGATCAGCTTCTCGTTCTAAGCTGTGTGGGTTCGTGTTTGAACCAGGAAGGTTGTGTTTGCCTGAATCTTGTAAAGGTGTCAACTACCTGTACTCAGTTGTGAACAGGTCTGTGGAAACGAGGACCAGATAGTGAAAATCGCCAAGCTCGTGGATTTGAGCGTTGGTGGAGTGGACTAGGGGCCTTCTGTTCCCCGAACCACTATACATCCGTGTGTTCATGCTTTTACTTTTTCCGCTGCATATTTAATCGTGCAAAAGCATAGTGGACAGAATTTGTCTAAATTGAAGAAATTGTAATAATTTTGAAAAGACACAATTCACCCCCCCTCTTGTGTGTAATCCGTAGATTCAGATCCAACAATGCCCACAAGATTTCTACCTACACACATGAGGGGAGGGGGTGAATTAGGTGTCGCTAATTTTTTTCCAAATATTAAGTTAATCTTATAGAATTTTTACCCCATTTTTTATTTGAACATATTGTTCCAATTAGGTTTTAAATTGACATATTAATATTTACCATATAATATACACCACAATACAATAAAAAATTAATGTAATGTGTAGCACGTGGTATTTTAAAAATGATGAACCCTAATGAGGGAAACTTATAACTTGTTGTGATCATGATGTCTATGTTCAATATTTTCCATTATAAACTTAGTATCAATTACAATTTTAATGGAAAGTGATTATATTTTACCCAATTGTTTAACCCATACTTCAAATGTGGTCATATATAATCCAAATCCTTTTGTTTATAAATAATCCCACTATGTTTTTCTTTTCCAGCATCCTAACGGACATTCTTCACCTGAATAGAATCTCAACATTCTTTAGGCTTTTGAATTTTTTTCATAGATAAATATTTTACTTTATCAAAATAATTATATTACATCCTTCTCAAAATAGATTATTTGAATTAATTTTCATCTTTAAGAACAATAGGATGACACATTATCTCTCCTTACAGCATGGATTCCCATATCATACTCAAAATCTCTTCACATGATTTACTCACACTTGAGAACCTATAATCTTAAAATACCCAGCATCTCCTCATTAATATTTAATTGATTCAACACAAAAATTTTGAACAATCACAGTGATGAGGACCTTTTTCATTGAAACTTCTTATTTATTTTTTCTAACTATATCAATAATTCTATGTACCAGAAGAAGTTATTCTTATTATCTTTTCATTTTACTTGGTTTTAGTAGTAGAACTAGGTTGGATTCCTCTTTTTATTCTTATTCAATACTCAAAATCCTATTTTTAAATAGAAATTATAAGCTTCTTCCCCCTCTTCAGTATTTCTTATTATTATCTTTTAGAACTCACACTCTAAGTATCTTCTCTACTCCATACATTTATTTCTATAATTTTGTATTTATATATAATATAAATGCCTTTTAAATATTATAAATAGCTAAATGTTTCCTAAATATTCAATCTCATGATTTAAATATACATTATACTTGATATAATATACATTGGTCTCTTATGATCTCCATTTAATTCCTCATTATTATATATTCTAGTGTGTCTCCATATTCATGGTTATTATTTTTTCATGAATATTTTTTCCCCAATGAATTATTGAAAATTATATTTATAATTTATTTCTAAAAAATAACTTTATAAATATCAACTGATAATAAATTAATATTATGTTTTTAGAATCATATAGAAAATCATATTTTCCATGGATATTTCATTGTATCATGTGACTGACTAACTGACTAAAAACTAACATTTTATTTTTAAAAGAACTTTTATGGAAAAAGTATAAAACCACTTATGTTAGGAAAATAAAATCAACATTCATCCTAAGATATCACTAAATCCTTGAAAATGAGTTTAATACTTTTAGAATCATTCTCCCAATATAAAATCCATTGAAAACAGTGGACCTAATGTTCAGACCATCCCTGATGTGGTCATCAAAATGGTAGACCATCTTATCCAAAATCATGATATACTCCTCCAAATTGAATGTCTATTAATTGAATCCTCGTTTCAAAATATAGTTTAGATTATTGATCCAAACACACCATTCATTATTGGAATCAACTTAAATCTCCCTCCCAGTCATCATATTAACCTCCACTTAATTATCATTGATCTAGAATCCCCCTATAACATTTCAACATTATAATGAATAAATATATCCCATGATTCCTCTTTTTCCCATACTCCTTACCTACTACCCTAAACTTACTATTAGTAACCACTACTCATCCCTGATATTGAATTGAAACTTCCATCATTCCACCAGCCAACTCTTGTTCTTTGGAATCGCCACACTGTGAAATTATATCTTTGTATTCGGGGTTCTAACTCTTATTTCCTTCCTATTTAGGAACCATAGTTTTTCATTATATCACCTTGGTTCTTTTCGAATACATTTTTTTAATCATTATAGGTAACTATAAGTAATCCATAATCCCTTTATACTTATTTCCATTTACCATAATGACGCTCCCTAAATCCATTTTTCTTTTCCTCCCCTTCTTCCTCATTGGGATATATAATCCTCTTCCATCAGAATTATCTACAGTGTCAGCTGATTCGAATGTTATATCATCCTCCAAATCATCCTTAAAGAAGCCTTAGAAATTTGAAAACATTATTCTATGGTATTTGGGTTCGGATTCCCATTCCAGTGTCTATTTAATCCCCATACTTCTGAACCGAACCTTAAACCTCTATATCTTCAAAAAAAGCTATGATTAATATTTGAGACAACCCTTCTGAGGATCCTCCTTATATTTGTAATCACATATCCACAATTTATAGATGATGTTACAAAAATTTAATTTCAATGTGTTATGAATATGGTTTCACCTTCCTCACCTGCCACTTATAACACCACCTTACTTGTATCTCCATTGCCATTTTTCACTACCTCCTCATATAAACCAGCCTTAAATACAATTATACTCGGTTCCAAAGGCTCTGTTTTACATTCTACCTCAATCCCCTATAACCTGGAAGGGGCCTTCACTATATAATTTTACTCATAAAATAATAATCTCAATATTCCATAAATATCCAATACCTTCAGATCATGATTTAAGGAACATGCCTCTTTCTTGATGGGGTCATCATATTCAATTTCATTCGCACCCAAATGTTCAGCTCTATTACTAGTAGAAGGATATATCTAGGACACCTCCCATAACTCATTTGACATCGAAGTGGCCGATAGATAACATACATAGTACATGTGGACAGAAGGACCATTCTCACTAGATTCCTTTATAAAAAAACCTGCTATGTAGGATCATGACTAGAATTCATAACCTATAAATAAAACAATGGATTTGGGTTATTAATTCTTTGGTATGAATAATCGCTAATTTAAAATTTTCCTGTCAAACCTGCACAAGAAATAGACACCAATCCCATACCACCAAGACATATTTTTCTTTCTTTCATCATCGGGTGGTAGATCATGAGCCTCTACCTACAGACTGCCATCGAGTGACCCATTCTCTTTCAAAAAGAATAGAAGTCAACCAACATCTCAAAAACAACTGGTTTCTTATAACATAACTCTTCCCCGACTACATTCTATATATTTATCATATTCTCTACAAATTAATGTTGAGATTTTTCAATTATTTGTCTTGAATCAAATGGTAATTTTGGTATTATTTATTTTCTGAATAATAGTGATCAACATAAGAATCACATGATTTAAATATCAGCATTTGATAAAAAAATTAATTTCCAAATATTATTTTTAGAAAATAATAACATAATAAAATAGTGATACTCTCATTATATTGTAACTCAATATCCCTAAAATCACATCTTGAATCATAGCATTTCAATTCATCAAGATATTTTTCTCTTGAAGTAACATCTTAAGTATCATCCCATATTTTCCATCTTAAGATTTAAATTATTGAAAAATCATATTTGGATAACTATTGAGCATAGGGTTAACCTTATGAAATTCTATACCTTTTGTGATGAGGTTATCCTTATAAGATTATATTAAACATCTGATATGCACATCCTTCATAGATTTATTAACTTTCTAAAAACGTTAACCTTTCATGTTCAGAAATTACCTTCTACACATATATAATTTTGAAACCATTATCAAAAAATAAACCTCATAATGTTTTCCCTAATTTTTTTCAGAAAGGATAGAACCTTGTAGGGTTCTCTATAGTAAAAATTATGAATTTTAACCTTATGAAAATTATCCTTACATAGTCTCTTACGAACCTAAAAATGTCAATAATGTACCTTATAACATATAAGAATAACCTGGTGAAGATCTATATCTACCTTAAAAATTTCACAAATTTTATATTCTTAGCACTTTTATTCAAATGAAAACTTATGAAGATATTTCTAACCTTAAGAATCGATTCAACAACTTTATAAACAAAAATATATTATGGACTTTTTCTTTTACTATTTTTCTCTCTTCTAAATGAACCATATGAAGTAATACTAAACCATATAATGGATTTGGGACTTATCCAATTTCTCTGTCTCAAAATAGACATTCCATAATTATATATATTATTTTAGTCATACATAAAATCAACTCAAGGCCTTATTTATCACATTAAATCACCTAAAAATATCTTCAAATAATCTTTAGAAAATTTTTAAATAATTTAAAACTCGTTTAACTATTTTTCAATGTACATTATAGCATTAAAATTAACCATTGTTTAATTTAAATTAACCTCACACCTTAATTGATTTCATTATTCAAATTAACATTAATAAAGTTATACTTGAGTTTATTTTCTCACTAATTCTATCATACTTTATACCATGTATTCCATGGATGGTTTTTTAGAAAAACATCAACTTTTACTTCCATAAATAATCACATTAATATCTCTATTTAACTAGATTCTCAACCTTCATAAAAATTTTGTATATAGAATTGTAAAAAACGTCAATTCATTCCTCTGGCATGAGGATCATCTCTCCAATCATCTAATGTATAAGATTATCACCAAGAATCAATTTCATTTCCAACATGAGGCACTTCATTGCATTGATTGTTGAATGGAATCTTCAACATACATTTAAATTCCTTTTCAATACTCTATTGACTACCAACTGACAAAAAAATAACTCTAATACCTTAATCATTTTTAGGTACTTTTAAATAAACCAAAAAAACATCAAAAATTATAAATTGGTTGCGGACGATAAATTATTAACATAATTATCTTAATATTTCATATCTAAAAGAATATGAAATTTTTATATTTTTTATATAATCATATATTTTAACATGAATGAGTTTATATTAATTCCATATAAATAAAAAAATGTAAAGATTTTATTATTTTTTATATAAAGGTAAAAGTGTTTATATTTATATGTTATAGAGTATCTATAAAATAATGTGTAAATTATAAAATATTTTATTTTCTTTATTTATTAAATGTTATTAAATAGATGTCTCATGTATAAAAATAATAATTTTTTATTTATTTATTCATTCTCTAATTGTTAATTATTGATGAATATATAATAATAGTATTATAAATTAATGTATATTTTTTAGAAGTGTTTAAACTATATTATATAAATATATATCATTTCTATAAAGAGATACATTCCTAATATGACATAATATTTTATTATATTCAATAAATATTATGACTTTTTTAGTTAATGTACTCAATGGTAATAACTTATTATTTTTTATAATTTTATGTATTAGGGTTTTTTGAATTTATTCATACATTAAGTATTAATCTATGTAATGTGGATAATAGGGTTGCACATCTCATCATTCTAGGATCTTAGGATTAATCTAAATATGTGGGTGAAAGTTATCTGTTGCATTAAACTTTTTCCAATGGAGATATTATTTTGTGTGATTTTAAACATTTAAATGAAAGATTTTTAAATAAATTATTCATGATATAATTACAAACCCACCCCTACTAGGTACCCTTTCAGGGGAAATAATGAAGAAGGGATTAACCCTTGAATATTTCCTCCAATAGAACACAAGTTTTTGGCTAGTACTGAGGATATAAAACATACTAGTGGGATGATTTAACCTCATTGACCCGAAAAAAATAAGGATAAAAATAGATTTAATAATAAAATGGGATAAAACTACCTATAATTCATATAATGTCCTATAGAAACATGTATCAAAAAATCATATAACATAATGAAACTCCTATGAATACCCCAATCACCAGATATACAAATGCTCGGATTGGTCACTAAATCCCTCTTTGAAACCAAAAGATAGATTCTTATATAGGAGAGAGATAAAATGTTTACATAGTATTCAACCCCTTAATACGTATTATTTAAAATAGGTTGTTAAGTATGATTAAGGTCCTTACATCAGATAATATAGGTCAATAATCACATATTTCCTAATCAGACTCCCTTGTTATATTGTAATTGGTTCAGAAAACATTACCTACTACACCCATGAAATATTCACCAATGAATAACTCCAAATTGTAACCTAACTATAATATATTGATCTCATATATCTTTTTCACAACCCAACCTCAATGATAACCCCCTATGGGGTTAGTAAGGAACACATGAATCACCCCTAGAGATCTCTTATAATAGGTCCTAGTTTGGTGACTAGAACTAAGGGTACAAAACCTAAATGTGGGAGTAATTACACAAATAATTCAAGGAACATATAATTAATACCACCAATAAACTATGTAAAATAAAATAGAATCCAATATCCCATAATTTATTTAATTTCATAAAAAATATTAAAAATGAATTAAAAAAACTCTTGTCGTGTAAACTATAATAGAATCTCATATCCTGAATCTATTTATTTCTATTTTAATCACTTAATTCCTAAAATAAACCCACAAAACTTATTTTTATATAGGTTGATCATACATTCACACTCAATATGATCCACCTAAATACCTATATTGTAAATGTGGAAGAAGTATACTAATTCCTTAGTGAATAAACAGTGGATCAAACATAAATCTAAGCCAGGTTGACTACTACCCAAACCCACCATGGCTCACTTGCCTAATATCACATCTGAATATAATAACAGAGTATCAAAATAATATATAAATAATTTTCCCTACATCCACTTCCGGACTAGCTTTTTCCCTCAAATATAATTAAAAAATACATAGAACTTACATCCATTACATATCCACAAAACCACATATCCATATGTTATATCATAAACATAGCAATATCATAGTTATCACCGCATACTACATACCACATCATACCATATCATAAATTCTCATAAAATCTTTATCACAGTAGGTTATCATGAACATGAATAACATCAACCTCATGCACTCCACCTACCATGAATGTCCCCAATCATGAATAAGATCCCCAATCACATCATCAACCCTTCATTGTTACATAACAAAATTTATACTCTTACCTATGTCCATAACAACGTTTTCTTCATAACATTGTGTCATTAAAGCTTATATTATGCCCAGAATATTAAGAAGTGAAGTGGTAGTAATCATCCATCCATTATCGTTCTAACCTAGATATTAGAGGAACCAATAAAAACCCAAAACCATATGGGTGTTGGTAAGGTTATCCAACTTAAGTGTTCATGCATATAGAATAATTGGAATATAATCATTGAGTACACTATAAAAAACCTATCCTAAGAAAAACAACACCTAGTCACAAACTTCTGCACTCTCCATCTTAAGAATTCATTTAACCAAAACCTTGAACATCATCAACTACTACCCAAACTAAATAATATCCACAAGACCAGATAAAGAAACATAACACTACACTAAAATCCCATTTAATCTTTTCAGTTAACAATTCATATATTTTCCATTTCATAAGATTTATTCCATTCATTTATTAATTCACTCAACTATAGTTAATGTCAAACCATTAATTGTACATCACCCATGTTTATCTCAATCAACATATATTCATTTCCATCAATAATAGTTCATTACCATCATAGTGTTCATTAACAATCAAAAAATTTATCAGTATCATATTCATTATTACAAAATATAATATCTCACACAAAACTACGATAACAAATCCCCCCAAATACTGAACTCAACACCACAATAAAATCAAATGAAATAAAATACCGATTTCCACCATGAAATCCCAAACTCACAACCACAACACCCATTCATCCCTTTCCAAATCAATCATATAAAGTCATATCACACAAAAATACTACATAATCAAACCAGTATACACAATTCCAACCTCACCATATCAACACCTTAATTCTAACTACAAAAATTCACTACCAATACCATACTAATAACACAAATAATAATAAAAAAAACTAGTAGTAAAAACCCAATTTAAACAAAAAACACTTTAATAAATTCCCTTTTCAAAACATGCATTCATTTTAATTCAACATCTCTTACATGAGAATCATAACCTAATTTTTAGATTTAATATAAATGATACATTATCATCTTAAGTTGATTAACCTTTTATGAAAATTGATCCAATTACACCAACATCATTAAAAATTTATATACTATTCAAACATTAGTAATAATCATTAATATATACAAAAAACATTAATTAACAAAAATATCATGTGATCCACCATTTTCCCTTAAATTTTATTATACCAATTATTATATTTGTCAGATTAATTCACAACATACACCCATTAAGAAATATAATCATTATAAATCCATAATTTCCCATAGATAATATTGGGATGTCTTGAATCCCCTACCTCCATAGAAGCTCTAATAGTCACTGCATCTGAAAAAAGTGAGGGATACAATCAAAAAATCAAGATCATTTCAGGAGAAACTCAATAAAAATGTATAGAAACATCTATCATACTGATAATCCAATGTCTGAAAAACTGTAGTTGAACTAATTTTATAGCCTCTAAAAAAATTAGGAGGGATGTAACCTAATGTAATTTAAGATAAACTCACTGTGGATTATAAAAAGATTAAATTCATGAATATGATGCCCAGAGCTAATCAAAGGGAACATGAGGACTCTATATATAAACCTTTGATTTTAGGGAGTTTAGGAAAAAATGATCAAACCTATATGAATTTAAAAACGTTTATTATTTTATACTGAAAGTAGAAAAATAAATAATAAATATATGTTTGGTAATGTTCATATAATGATGAATATAAGTCAAGAACACCCCTAAAAATATTATTGTTTTATCTCTTATCTTTCCCTAAATTATCATGGTAAATACTATCATACCATCATTCATCAAAATAATAATAATACACGACCCTTGTTTTCACTCTATGGTGCATCACACTCTAAAAAACATGGTGTATCCTCAACCATGGATGGGGTTGAACAAGAGAACCATGGGACAACGATACCTAGAAATGTAAAACCATTAAATCATCCACCCAATGCCTCATATTGTGGTAATTATGACCGTTCCATGATGTTTAATCATATAAAATTAATCCAAGACCCTAAAATATTTCACATTATAACCAATTAACCTCATTCCATTAGAGGATCATACATAAAGGTAAATGAAAACCTAAAATCACATATTTATCATATCTTAACACTTATATAAGAACAATAAGGGCCGTTTCACACTGTGACCAATACCCCTGATTCCATGACCAATCATCCTCCTAGATATAGTGTGGAATTAACCTCTCATGGCCTACAACTGAATCAGTGACATAACATCAGGCCATTAAATAACTTCACAATTGACTAATAATGGTGAAATACATATTTCATTGAGAATATGCACCTATTCATGTTAAAATATTCATTCCATTAACTCTTCCCTTGCTTAAAACTTCTATTAAAATCTCCAAAACCATAGAGAAGAAATGTAATATTAAAACATGGGTCAAGATATTAAAATATATATTTGACCACTATTATAAATATTTAATATTTATTTTTAGATAATTAATAAAAATCATTAGTTGTGTAAAGTATTATACACTAACAAGCATGTTATTTATTAATTTTTATGAAGGTATAGAATAAAAAACTAAATTATTATAAGTATTTATACATGAAGGGAATATATATGATAATATGGAAATATTTTAAATAACCACTCAATATATTAGGTGTAATATATCTTTTGAAAAAAACACTTATATAGACATCAATCATTCATTACTAGTGACCTTAAATATTCGGGGCTTATGTGTTATATTCTATAAATAAATCAAATTATAGGTTATAGAAAACATTAGGTTCATATATCCATTATTTGATTTATTTTTCACTTTTTTAACAAACATTAACTATTAGTATACCAAATATGTAGAGTTGAGAAAATATATATAATTAATCTGATAAAATAGTTTTAAAATCAACTATCCAAGAGTCATATGTGATTTGATTGACTTGATTATATTACGAAATGATTTAAATTTTGAAAAAAACTTAAAAAAATAATTGTTTAGTAAAATATAGATCACATAAAACTAATGTATATTATGTAAATAACAATATTCCATCATTTTAGTGGGAACATATTAAATAATAGTTCATATTAAGTGATAGTAAAAATAGATACACATCTGATGAAAGCATTAATTTTAGATAAAATAGAATTAATATCAATGTTATATTTGAGATAAATCATTTTTATTTATAATATTAATGAATTATAATTATTCTATTAATACAAAAATTTATGATTTTTTCTTAAGAGTGTATAAAGTTTTATATTTTAAAGTAACCACTTCTTGATAAGCAACCTACTGAATTTATTTAACTAGGGGATCTAAATAAATACTTGAATCATAAGAAGGATAACATTGATCAAACAAGTATAATGATATTATCTAGAGAACCTATATTGTAAAATTGATATTAAAAAATATATGCATTCAAAATTGCATATAACATGAAAAGGCTCTACTAAGAACTAGTAAGGCTTATGAGATATGAGGTTTAAAAGGAAATTTATAGATGAAAAATAATTAAAGCAACATTAATATCTTATAATTTTATAAAATATAATGGTACGTTGATTACTTACATATATTTGGGCCCCATTTAAAGGTCCATATAGATATTTAAATCATTATGAAATTTTTTCTAAAATGTTTTTGGAAATTTATTTTAAATTGTAATATGAATCAATTTAATAAAAAAACCTTATCTTCTTAATATGTTATTGATAGGTGAAAATTGATATGTAGGTATATGATATGGTATTTTGATCATGTTTTATGAGGATAAAATTTCAATCCATAAGAATATAAAAAATTAATAGAGGTTTTAATAGTTATCATGGGTTATTGAATTCTAATGGAGGTATTAGGAGTAAAATACAATGTTTCAATTGTGGTTAACTAAGGAATGGAAGAGAGAATTTCCCAAATTCCTAAATTAGTGTTTAAATTTCAATGGAGAGTCCACATATAGAATTAATGTTATATAATTCAATTATTTTATTTTTAAGGGTATATATTTCAAAATGTATTTTAAATATTTTCAAATAATATATAAGTGTTCAAAATTCTGAATGGATTTACATTTCTTGAATTATTCATCCAAATAATTGGGCATGAATTTCTACGTTATACATATCTAATGAATAACAATACATCAATATTAGTAGTTATTAAAATAATAAAAGTATATATATTTTTCATATCATCTTATTTTATATGATAATAAATTTGTATTTTAAAAAAATGATTATTATTAAAAATGTGATAATTTATTTGTTACATAATATTTATAATTTGACCTATTTTATGAGTTTATTTCAGAAGAAAAACAAATTATTTTTATCCTAGAAAAATTATTTGGGAAAGACTTCTCAATTCCCTTCAAATGAATATTCGGATAAATAGATATTTTCTTTTAAATTATAACTCCTTAAGCACAAAAATCTAAATTTTTGATGTGATAGTTATAGTATTTTTAATAAATTATCTAAATAAATAATATATTTTTTATTTTCATTACACAAACTGTCCATGTTTTAGGGAATTATGTTTTTAGAAAATATAATCAATAACTGGTAAGTATGTGTTTGTGTGATCTTTATGAAATAATAATTATAACAAATAAACGATTATATGTGTCTAAATTAATTTAAAAGAAACTTTACTTCCTATAATAGTTTATAATATATTTTTCACGAATGATATTAATGTAATGAAATAAAATTATATATATTACCAAAAAATCTCAATAAAACCTTTTAATTTATAAAAATTGAACTATGATGATGATCATATAAATATATGAATATTTCTATGTATTTAAACCTACTAGAATTATTAAAATCATAACATTAAATTTCTTAATGAAAAGGGTTAAAGTTAAATTTCATAATATTGAGCATAAGTATTTTGAATCATAATCCCTATCTTATTCAAATATTTTTTATATATATTATATGTCTAAAAGTGTTAATTGAGATGATTTTAACATATTGACACATAGTGATATAACATGTGTCACATTGAATTGTGACATGTTTTACATGACCAATAAAATTAAAAATATAGGATATTTTTGGTACATTCATATTCACAATGGTAAAAATTTAAACAAATGTACCTTTTTTATTATTTATAAATGATTTTTAAAATATGAAAAATGTATTAGGTTATACAAAATTCATATTTGGTTTTTCATTCATTAATTTGGGGTAAATATTTCAAATAATGAAATGATAATAAAACCCTTAGTTTTTTATATTATGTTTTCCTTGTATAATGGTTGTAGTATAGATTTTTGGGTTTTTATGGCATGTGAAGTTTACAATGTTTCAGAGAACAAGTAGTGATTTTTATTTTTACCCTTAATGTGGAAAATAATTTATCTTCCATGACGGACCAGAAAACATACTATATATAGTGGAATAAATTTTTCTATTTATTTATAATGGGTATAGGTTTTATAATAATCCTAGTTCCCTTAGGGTAATATATAATTTCACATATAAATGATTATATATAAAAACATTAATTACACAGATAATGAATCTGATCTAATCACATGGTGGTTGGGTATGCTTTTTATGATGTGGTTGTTTTGTTAATCAAAATGGGATTATTACTTCTATTGGTTTGGAATAAAATAAAGGCACATAATTGGAAAATATTGAGTATGTTAATGTCTATAAAAATATAAATAACATGTGTGTTTCTTATTTATTCATTTTATTGACAAGTGATATACTCCTCTTATTGGATAAATAATATGAGATGTGTTCATCTACCTTGAGTTTTCATTACTGTCATAATTGAAAATTTATGAAATGTATAATGAAACATACTTTGAATACATAAATATTACTTCAAAATGAATAATGTTCATTGAATAACCTAACAAAACCACACAAGTAATATATAGGTTTAGTGCTTTTAGAAACCAGGAAACATAAACAACTGGATCATAAGACTTCTATATTGTTTCATGATTATTCCTTCATAACTAGACCCCATTTTTACAAATCAGAGTTAATACGGTTCTTCATAACCTAGGGAAAAGAAACATAAGAAAGTATGGTCTCATATTCTTAGTAATGGAAATAAAGGTAGATATCAATCAAATCATAATAAAAATACATAGAAACATAACATTTTAAAATCTTATCTTTCACATGAATGATTATGATATCATGTCAGGGGATAAATCATGAAATTTAATAAAATAAATAAATAACCATATTTAAAAGTCATAACATAAGACATAGAATTTGTTTCATAAAAATAATCATAGAAGAAAATTCATATTAGTCCAGGCCCATTGTCAAGAAAATCGTAGCGGACAAAGTCTATTACTGAACTGAGTTCTCTCCTCCTTATAGATCTTTATTACTAAATCGAGATCATTTCTAATTCTAGGAATGTATATATCATGATATATAAATATATTCCCATTTAATTGTACACATATATGGTTCCCACTAATATCATAATTAAATCATTCTTACACGTGACACAAAAACATAAATAATTCAGCATAGAAAAATCTAAGGAATAAAATGGGTTTCTTAAACATCATTCCATTATATCATAATCCATGTTAAATAAATGGATTCCATAAATATAATTCCATCATAAAAACAATAAAACTCTATGAATAAAAGTGATTGTATAATTGAAACATAAAAAAATTAAATATTTCTATCTTATATAAAAAATTAGTTTTATAGAACACTTGAAATTACTTC
Source organism: Viscum album (assembly GCA_963277665.1). Taxonomy (NCBI): domain Eukaryota; kingdom Viridiplantae; phylum Streptophyta; class Magnoliopsida; order Santalales; family Viscaceae; genus Viscum; species Viscum album. The sequence goes on from OY728158.1 coordinate 92,786,697, forward strand.
TTGGGGAAAATAAATTTTCTTCTTCAGAAACATTTTATTTTCTCCAAATGACACACAATTTTAAAAGAAAATAATTCATTTTTAAATAACCTTGATATATTGTAAATGGATGTTCATGGAAATTAGGTGTTATTAAAACATAAAAATCCATTCATTTCGTTTAAGTTTAAAGAAAACACTCTCCTTTTATTTTTTTAAATAAATCAAAAAGTACCTCATATCGAGAAGGACAAAAGACACATTTTATAACATTTAATAAAAACTCACCGATGGGTAAAATTTACAATAGAAAATTGTATAAAAATATAAAGAATATTTTGCAATATATATTTATTAAACATGTACATGGATGATAAATATACCCCAAAAAATACTTACATATAAAAAATCTTGGATAATAATGAGACTGCGAAATTGACCCATACATTAAGTCATATATCCTTTATATATATGTAAGCCACTTTTATAATGATTTAAATAATGTTATTTAATTATACCAAAATCATATTCCATTTTATTATATCATATATGATCATATTATCATCTTTTTGTTAATAACATTTCATTATTACTCGTTATTTAGGAACTAACTACTTCATATTCTTATGCATGTTCTGTTGAATAAGTTCTTGTTCTCCATATTAGGTCATATTTATATCATTGAAAAATTATATTATCATTATATATATAATATTTATTAATTCTATACATTTATATAGTCATTATTTAATGGATATAATTTATAATGAATCACATCACATCATAGAGACGATAGGTCGTACGTTTGCACGAACGAAGATATCATTCCCATAATTGTGAAATGGAATGAAAATGGATGGTATTTATTTTGTTCAAGAATAAATATTAGGATATAATAATCCCATAAACTTATTATTTCTATCATTATACCCATACATCTATCGTGGTGGTGAAAAAAAATATTACACCATAACCTGGAGATGGTAGGTCATACGTACGCTCATGTGGTGATTATGTTTTCCATATGATGGATATAAGGTGGAATATAGTTTTAAAATAATCATAATAACATATTATTATATAATTGATATTATATTTATTTCTTTAAAATTGAAACAACTCATGAATAGTAATTGGAAGATGAAATTTTATTGAATGAATCAGTAGAGGAGATTACCTTTTCTTTAATGAGCTTCCTCAAGACCTATTCTTAAAGGCACTAGAGTTATTATTTTGAGAAGAAAATCACCTCTATAATGTTACTAGGGAATTTAATATGGTAAATTTCTAGAGTATATACGATCTTGAAGGCTCAATGTGAAGTTAATAGTCGAGGGATGAGGTGCTCATTTATAATAGATGTGGGGGAATTTTGAAATCACCAAAAATAATAATTTATACTAAAATCAAACCCCATCATAAATCTTAAAAAACTATTAATATAAAATATTACTATATATAGGGTTGTAATTTCTTTAAACAAATTAGACATGTTTTTCTATCAATTTAAACCTTATCATTTTAATTAACACTTGGTTATTCTATTTATTTTTTTTGATGGTAACAAATATTTCAATATTAAAAAGGATAAATATTTACTTATTTGATATAAATTAAACAATAAATTAATAATTTATAACTTTTATGACCATATCATAATTATTAAATAGTTTTATAAATGTTATATGATTTTTAAGAAATTTAATAATACATTGTTTTATTAAACAAACAATAGTGTCAATTTTGAAACTATTCAATTAATTGATAATTACAAATATAAGGATAACTAGTGAGATTGGGAAAAAATATTTTATTATATTCTTAAGAGTTAAAGTTCATCTAGAAAATTTATTTTATATATTTATTATTTAAAATAATATTTATTTTAAAAAAATTATTAACATTTATTTGTTATCTCCATTAATAAAATAATTCCAACATCGGTTTTGTGTAAATCCTTAATATAATTATTTTTGGAATAAAAAATTATAAAAATACAATAAAGAAGAAAAATATACTATATATTATAATAATACTTCTATTCGAATATATATTTTCAAAAATAATACATTAAAAATGTTATATGTATTAAAACATGAATGTGATAACTCTAACATCACTTTAAATAAACTATTTTATGTGTCATAATATTTTTCATATGGCTCAAAGTGGTCAATAACTCGAGTGTTAGATGATTTTGGTCGAGATATACATGAATAATAATATATTTTCAAGTTTTTTTATTTTAATTGTTATGATCATTTTAATAAAAATTATTTTATTTCTTTTTAATCAATTAAATAATTTTTTGTATCATCAATGTATAAGAATTTATGGTCATTATATAGTTCTAAAAAAATACATATAATGTATCATGTTAAAGATAAAAAATTTATATTTTAAATGAGTATTAATAATTTAGTTTATATTCTATATAACCATATATTAAAATTTATATAGTAATGAAAATTTGAGAAAGACATATTTAACGTTTCTTATATAACATAAATTAAATGTCCTTATCTCGTCCAAGTGGATTCCAATGGATACTGTAACACCCCGAGATTTTATGAAAAATATTCTTTATAATCTCATTAATGTCTTGTACGCTACACCAAAAGGTGCTTGCACAACACACATCCCTGACTTGCCTTGCATTATACGTAATCACGACCTTCCTCGACAGCGTGTGTAGTACGCAATACCGAGTTTCACTAAACAACGATATGCTATAAAAATATTATTCAAACTAGCAGTTATGAATAGTAATAACCACTTTTTAAAATTTTGGAAAATTTTTCTCTCAAAATGGACTTCATTTTTGGATTCGGAGTATCGAATTTAGCCTAAGGTGAAATTTTGGTACTTTTCATATAAATTTCATATTCTGATGAATAGTGAAAATTTATAAATTTTAATTAAAAACAACTTTTTTTAAACGAAATAATTAATAGTGATAAATTATTAATTTGAGTGGTTTTAATGTATATTTAGATTATATTTTTACAATTTAATACAATTTTGGTCATTGGATGTAATTCTACATTTAAACCAGACATAAACAAGTGTCAATCTTTTGATAGTTATTATCTGTTAAGAACACGCTATTTGTTTTGACGACGGGAATTATTTTTTAAAATTAATTAATGCAACTGATATGTTTTGAATTTGGTAAAATATAAATCATTTTTGAGTTCGTAATATCAAATATAGCTTAGGCCTAATTTTTGGTATTTTTCTGGAAACTTTCATTTTTTGATGAATAGTAAAACCACTAAGTGGTAGTTAAAAAAAATGAATTTTTCATAAAACTTAATTTTACCACTTTTGTGAGTGAAATTTTTAAAAAATCTGAGAGACACGGTTGGTGTTAGTAAGTAAAATGTGGTTCAATGAGATGAAAATAATTTTTGGTGAATAGTTACTTTTTATTTTTTTTACCACGGTTAAAAGTAAATAGGGTAATTAAGGGTAAAAATGATATTATTATTACCCTAACACATGTCCTAATTCTATTGGACAAGTGTAATTCGACCAAAAACAACCTTAGGAATAAAATATGACCATTTAGGCCCACTTAGATTAGATTAGGATATTTATTATTAATTTATTTAAAGAAGGGTTAAAATAGTTAAAATCAAAGTTTAATAAGTAAATAATTTTCAATATGGGGTTATACCTAAGATAAATTCGACTATAAATATCCATTAGAAAGTTAAAAATATTTCCTACATAATGGTATTTTATTTGTAATTTTTAGACATTAAATAATTTAATATTGACATAATTGATGTTATAAATGCCCAAATAAATGTAATTTGAGACTTTTAATGACTTACATTAATTTTCTAGGTTAATATGACATGTTATTTTTGATATAAGTAACTTGGTTCGAACTTATCATTCTGTTATGAATTTCATAAAAATCATGTACCAAATAGTGTCAAAATTGACATAAAATAGTTTTTAAAACAAATATTATATTATTAATTGTTATTTAATTCCTAAAAATCTGAGGTTTGGCCAAATGACTTAGATAAGGATAGATATATTAATAATAAACAACTTGGGGTTCTTTTGGCTTGTTATGGTAAGTTTATTAACCATATAGTGTAAGAAAACAAAAAGACACGGTAAAAGTTAAATTATTTAACTTAGAGTTAAATCTAATTGATAAGGTTAAAATAATAACATAAACTTGTCTAAATCCTATTGGATGAGAGGATTTCTACCCATCCCCTCCTTAGCTTCGAAATAAATCAATTTGGAGCTATTTAAAACCGAATTTGACTTTATAATAAAATAATAGTTTTAGTTATTCCAAAGGTACCCCTCTCCGCCCTTATAAAAGGGAACCTCCTCCCCCTCGTCCTCACACCACTTTGAGCCTTCAAGCTCGGCCAACCCCTGCCAAATTATCTTCTCCACTTCCATAGCAACATCCTAGAGGTTCTGGTCTTCCTCAAAGACCAATTTTAGTGCCCTAAAAGGAGATCTCAAAGAGGTGCTTCAAAGAAAAGGTAATGTCCGTTACCGATTCTTTCAACTTTATTTCTTCTTCCACTTCTTCTTATTAGGTTGCTTAATTATGAAGTAATAAAATCAGTATCAATAATATACTGATATTTTATTATAAGTATGAGACAACCCTATTTCACCATCTATCCATCCTACGGAAAACGAAATCACCGCGCGTGCGTACGTACGGAATACCGTCTCCACGCCGTGGTGTAATCTATTTTCCGCTTCCACATTAATTGGATGGGTATAATGGTGTAATGAGTAACTATATATGATTATTATAAAGAGATATTGATACTTAAATAGTATACATACACTTCAACATAATTCCACGACCATGGGAACGATGTCATCGCTCGTGCGTACGTACGAACTACCGTCTCCATGACGCGATGAGATTCATTATCCATGTTAATCATTCCAGAATGATTATAAAGTATATATAATGAATAATAATGAAATATATGACATGGTAAATCTAATAGATTTATGTATATATATATTTCATCTACTTTCTTCCATTCAAGACAATAAGGAAAGGAAAACAGGGTTCATGCGTACGTACGGACTACCGTCTCCATGAACGGTGTGTTTCATTTCATTTATATATCTATTATATATATATATATACTGAATATATATGATATATAAATCATATTTTATATTCTGGAAGTAAGTAAATCATGATATAAGTAATAATAATGTCAAGAACAACAAGTCCAAACACCTACGATAAATGAAACGATTTTACCCAAACGCTTCTTTAACATGGAATTTACAAAAGAAAGGGTAATATAAAGTCATAAGTGAACCATATATGATATCATAATAATGAATATGATTCTGTAATAAGTTAATGACATTATTTAAATCATTATACAGGAGGTTCGGATACGTACAAAGCATATCAGATATAAGGTAAGGGAAAATCTCGCAATCTCAATTTTTATCGGAGATTGTTTATACTTCAAAATTTACTGGGGTGAATTTTATCATCCACATCCATGTTCTATCAATATTTAATATTGTTTCCATCCACCTACAATTGTTTAAATCCAATTTTACCCTTTGGTGAGTTTTTAGTAAAAGATATGAAAGGAATCTTTTGTCGTTTTTCGTACGAGGTACTTTTTGACTTTTCCGACAAAAGTACGAAGAATGTTTTTTATAACTTATACGGCATGAATGGATTTTTAAAACATTATTTCCAAGAAGCTTCCTTTACAAGTTTTCAAGTTTATTTTTAATCAACTTCTTTTAGTTTATAATTTTATGACATGTTAAGAAAGGAAAAGTGTTTTTGAAACAGAAAGGATATTTTTTTCAAGAATGGAGTTCAAGTGTTTTATCAAAATTATATTCCATATAAGATAATAAAGGGTTTTGTGTCTATCCCTATTATTACATTGATTTGATTATGTTGTGATGGAATTATATTTATGAATTCCTTTATCTTATATGAATTGTTTTATGATGTCACGTTGTTTAAGATTTCCATTTTTATTACAAGGGTTATGCTATGATGTATGGTTTATGATTTTGTGGCACATATAAGAATGGTATCATTATGAGATGGGTGGGACCTATATCTCCATCCAATGAATTGGGTAAAGAGTTTATATCTCATGAGATATACATGGCTGGAATGCTAGGTTATACCGGTTCAGTGAAACAGGACTGAAATGAGGGTGACTCGGTTCAGAAATGGACTTTGTCCACTAAGATAGTCTTGGAAATGAGTCTTGACTAATAAGATATGATTCTCTATGATTATGTGTGTATGCCAAAAAGTTTCATGTTTTATGTTATGATTATTGGGATTCCATTTCACTACTATGATTTATCCCATGTTATGAAATTATGCTCTCTTTTGCAGGTTAAGATTTCCAAAAGTTATGTTCTTATGAATATGATGTGATTGATTTTTCTTTTGTTTACCCTTACTGAGAATTTGAGCTCACCCTTTTATGATTTCTTTTCCCCAGGATATAAAGAAAGGTTTTAGGTAAGATAAAAAAAGGGAAGATCTTTATGGGAGATGTTGAAGATCTTTCACCACGATTAAAAGATTATATTCCGAGTTTCCAAAGACACTAAACTATTACGATCCTTGTGTTTGTGTTTTTGATATGTACTGAGTATTCTTCAAAAGTAATTTAATGTCTATGTACATCAAGCTTCGGGTCTTTATAGTTGGTATCAGAGGAAAGGTTTAGTCAACCTTTGGAAACTAGGATGCGAAAACGTTAGTGAGATCCCTAGAGATATTTCTAAGGTATGTCTAGGGATGTCCCTAAGGATATGTATACGTATAGGATATAGTCCTAGAACTATGGTAATGATATTAGATTAAACCAAAGATGTTAGATATTGAAGTTACTCTTCCATTATTATGATTTTTCCCTCTCACACTATTCCTTTTGGGTTTTAGAAAATGGCTGGAAACAAGATGATTCACGATAATGGAGGATATGATGGACAATGGAATGATATTCTTCATGAGCAACCAAATGAAATGGGATTTGAAAGTCCAAACATCATTATTATGCCGAATTATAAATCTCATAATATGATCAATAAAGTAAAATTTGGTAAGTTTCCTGACACGGCTAATAAGAGAAAGATGGAGTTTAATGATGATCATAGAGGAAAGAAAGTTCAATTTCCCCTATGTAAATCATGTGGGAAGAGGCATCAAGGAGAATGTTTCAAAGGAACTGGAAGATGCTTTAGGTGTGGAAAAGAAGGACACAAACCCAGTAAATGAAAATTAAAAGGTTCAGTTAACACCATGGACAAGGATAATGGTATTGCTACGACATCAACAATGATTAGATGTTTTAAATGTGGAATGTACGGGAATTATGCAAACCAATGCCCTAAGGGAAAGTCTCATGAAGAGAATCAGTATGGTCATATGGGTAGTATTTATGTTGATGATGATGAAGATACTACAAATGATATGTGAGATGAAAGAATTGTTGAAGCTCAGTCAATGGTTTAAGAATGTAGTGGAATTATTACATGTTTATCAAGTGTAATGTTGTATAAGTAATCTCATGGTACTATGGAATAAAGAGACATCTAAGGATTGTTACACTATTTTATTTCCTTGAGTTTTGAAAGTGTATGATTAATGGTACCAATATCCATTAAAGGTTATTCAGATATTTTTGGAATATAGATGATATGCGCATAATGAAGGGATAATGAGAAAATTAAATGTTTGATAGTATTCATGAGCTCATGAATGATATAAGGAGAAGGTTATGTCATGGTTTGAGTATATATAATTTTCGGATTTTGGTATGTGGAAAGAGTTAACTTTTGATAGCATTCATGTTTTCACTAAGGTTTAATGGGTATTCATTTTTCAAGAGAATACATGATTAATGTATTCACATTATTGGAATGGGACCAACAAGATATATGGGGGACAAATGATGGTATTCACATGCTTGGTTGATGACATTTCAAGTAATCATTTTCTTTATACTATGAGCTTGGACCGAAGTATTTTAGATAATCCTAAAGATTAGAATAGATTATGTTGGACATAAGTTAGGATATAACTTTTTTCGATATTATTGATGGGATGTTATAGTAATATAGTTTTAGAAAAAGGACAACCTACAGGACGGGCGACAGCCCATCGCGTCGGACAAGGTCGTAGGAATCGAACCCACAACCAAAGTGCGACTGGGCTTTATCGCCTACAACTGGCCTACAAGAAGTCCCTGTCTAGTAGAAACTAGTATTATTATATTAAGCAGTATGATATATGAAGTATAAGTCCATTTTAGGAACCATATATGATTAATCTCACTATAGATGGACTTATGTATTTTTTGATAACTTTTCTAACCTTTTGTTTGAGACAGATGGAATGACCCATCATTCTATCACTTGAACTGCTAACACATCACGAATGAAAAATTCAACTTCATTTCTTTAAGAGATGAAGTGGAAATTGTCCAAAGAATGAAAAACGGTGAGACTCTACCAAAATCACGAAAGTGTTTCTTCTAATTCCAATTTCATCAACTTTAGGGAAATGATCTTAAAAAGCAAAAATGTTTTCCTAGTGCTCTTATATCTGATGAATCAGATGGTACCTTAGATCATCACAAATTATGGCTTTGTGATTGCTGGCTTTTCCATAGCCATGTTCTCTACCACTCTCCATCAGAACATGATGGTTAGATTTCTCTTCCATATCCATATTTTCACCTATGTGGAAACCCAGTGATTAGTTTATTTGGGTAACCGTTACGTTTCATACTTTTGTTTTTAAAGATTGGTTTTGGTATTATTTTTTTTTACGATGTGGGTTTCTATCAAAGAAACTTTCGAATAGTAAACCATTTATAACTGTAACACCCCAGGTAAATAAAGAATATGACATTTCATATTTATCCATATTTGTGAATAAAATATTTAAATGACTTTAAAGGGGACGCTATGCTCGATGGCGTACCCAACACGCAACAACGAGTTTCTTGGGAATCTTATGTTGCACTCTAATAATAAAATAATATTATTTTAAATGGTAGTTAACATGTAGCCGTTGTAATGGCGGGAATGGATAGAAATAACTAAAATATGTTTATATATGTTTTTAAATGTTTTTACATTTATCCAATAGAGGATAGAGGCTTAAAATACGGAAAGAATTCAATTTTAGGCGTATATGCCCTAGTTTTCACTAAAGGTTCACTTATCGCCTTTTGATGGTGAACCATAATTAAATATAGTTTTGTTCACTCTTATACATTCTACTGGACCAAATAAAACTCTTCTTAAGAATCGGGACATCAAAATTTACTTTGTGTAAATTTTTGGTATCTTTCCAATAAAGTTCATTTTTTTATGAATAGTGTAAAATGTTGTGTTTTAATTCAAAACCTCTTTTTAATATAATTTATTTATATGATTAGATAATATTTTTAATTGGTTTTAAAGTGAAATTAGAAAGAATTTTACCATTAAATCCAATAGTGGTCGTTGGAATTAATTTCACTTTGAAATCAGACTTAAACTAGTGTCAATCTTTTGATATTTATTGTTTTATAAAAACACGCTATTTGCTCTGACAGCGGGAATTAATTATTAAATTAATTAATGTGATTAATATGTTTTGAATTTTTTAAAACGGACTTCATTTTTGAATTCGGAATATCAAATATAGCTTATGGTGAATTTCTGGGATTTTTCTGAAAAACTTCAATTTTTGATGAATAGTGAAACCACTAAGTGGTACTTATAAAAACTGATTTTCCGTTTAAATGAAATTTTGCCATATTTGTGTTTTGAATTTCAAAAATCCGACATACATGGTTGTCATTAATAAGTAAAATTTGGTTCAATGAGATTAAAATATTTTTTTGGTGAATAGTAACTTATTAAGTTTTAATCGCGATTAGTGGTAATTAGTGTAGTTTAAGGTAAAAATAATGCTTTAATATAATTATATGAGCTTGAAACATGTCCTACCCTTATTGGTTGTGTCATGGCCGACCAAGAAAAGCCATGTGTCAACTTGGGGACCCCATGGATCCACATTGGTTGGGAAATGACATAAATAACTTTTTATTTAATGTAAAAGTAAAAATGACACAAACATGATATGTTTTACTAAAACAATTTTTAAGTGGGGTTATACAAGTCATATTTTTGATTATAAATAGTCATTGGAAAGATAAAAAGATTTCCTACATCATAGTATTTTTTTATAATTTTTAGACATTAAATAAATTAAATTATTTATGACATAATAATGATGCAGCGATGACATCATTATTTGACGATTTAAATAAAATAGAAAGATAATGTAAAATCTATGAACTACACATGTCCAAAACTTATTGGATAAGTGTATTTCGAAGACGTATCACCTTATCCACGAATTATATCAATGTTGGACCTTTTTATACCGAAAAAAATTTCCAAATAAAGTAATATTTCTTTACTTTCCAAAAGTGCCCCTCCTCTCCTCTTATAAAAGGCCCCCACCTCTACCACATTTAACACACTCCTCAAGCCTTTGGATCGTCAAACCCCTGCCCAGTTACTCTCTCCACATCCCTCTCCTCACCCTAGAGGATTCCCTTTGGGAAGAATCCTTTCAAAGGAATCCTTTAGGCTCAAATCAAAAGGAGTTACACTTTTAAAGGTAATTCATTCTCTCATGTTCATTTTTTTTATTTTGCTTCTCCAACCCCCTAAACTCTTTTTATTTACTTCTTTTGTAACAACACCAGTATCTTCAATATAATAGGATGTTTTTATAAGATTTATTCGAGCTACACTCTCACACAACTACATCAAATGGTTAAAGAACATACAGTTTCCGTGGATGGTGAAATTCTGCCTCCCGAAACGATGATTGTTCAATACTCATTTAACACCTTCAAAGGTGGCCATTATGATGTCAATATTTTTATATATGATATATAATATGTTTATGTTTTATTTATGCTTCTGTATTTTTCATTTTTGTCTTACCTTTATGGCTTCCATTATGGGTATACGCGATATCTTCATTTAAGGAAGTGCTGACTACCGCCCCCTCAAAGTGATTTTATTCGTTAAATACCATATGTGGGATGTATAAAGGATGGAAATATGATATTATATTTGATATTATACTGGAATTATAATATACCCTTATATAATTATTATTCCATTCTATAAAATACGAAATAGAAATGAAAGTAGCGTTCATGCGTACGTACAGCTTACCGTCTCTATGAACGGTGCATTTCATTTCTTACCTCTAAATGATTATGTAATGTTATAAATTCATGCATTTACTGGATATATATGACATATATGATATCTACATCATGAATAAAATTCTGTATATAATAAACATTTGGCCACACGAACAACATGTAATTGTAAGAAGTCCACCTTCGACTTAAGAACCAAATATCGACAAAATAATCATTATTAACTTAATGATTACCTAATGTTTATGACATGGTAATAAGTGATATAAAATGAATAATGAACTTGAAAAAGGTTCCTAAGGAATTATAAATTAACTCAAGTTTATTATTTAGGAGATTAAAGAACAATCGAGTCAAGTCGGACCCGAGGTAAGGGATCTTATTCTCTATTTCTTTTTAAGTACACTCTTTTATGTCATTCCTTTTAAGCTCATATTTCTTATGATTGGGATGTTATTTTATATTAAACTTACTGTAATTTTTATGTTCATGTGATGAGAGACCATATTCTCTCTCATCAATCCATTTTGGAAGTTTTGAGTGGCGCCGTTAGGCTGTCGAACTTTCGTAAGAGATCTAACCTCTCTCTTTCTTTTTAAGTACTCTCCTTTATGTCACTTCTTTTAAGCTCCTCTTTGTAATGTTGGGGGATGTTCTTTTATATTCCTCTTTCTGTACATTATATTGTAATGTGATGAGATACCCTCTTTGATCTCATCAATCCATATTCGGAAGTTTTATGTGGCGCCGTTAGGCTGCCGAGTTTTCGTAAGGGATTTTTCATCTCACTTTTATTCCCGTGAGATTTATGCTACATTTTCCAGAAATTGCATTGAGTGGTGTATGTACTTACCATTATTCTACTCTTTGTGTAATATACATTCGTTTATGATTATTTACATCAATGACCTATTGTCTTTATTTCATGGGATGTATGTTTTGAAAGATACCCAAGTCGGTAAGGGAACCTTTCACCCTCCTCTTTTTTAAAAGACTTCTTTTATTGGGTCTTTTAATTTACATATTTTTATGTTGGGATATGTTCTCATACATCCTTATTGATGTAAATTTTATGTCCAAGTGATGAGATACACTTTTTACCTCTCATCAACTCATTTTGATGTGATGCCGTTAGGCTGTCAAGGGAACTTTTTAACCGAATTTCAATTTCTTTGGGTTCAACTTGTAGTCATTGAATATGTCATCCATTGAATATGTGTGAATGACCTTATATTGTTTTACACTTAATATCCACTTATATTGGGTGTATATATATTTGTCAGACATATTTTTGAGATTTATTTGTCCTTAATTTAAGGATACCTTCTTTATAAAGGATTTCATCACATTTGACATTTCTATTGAGGGTTCATTGTTGTTATGCACCAATTCACTCTTATATGGTGTATATACTATCCTTTGTAGTATTATATCATGAATCCTTTTATTCTCATGATATTATAAAGTTCTGACTAAATGTTATTCCTCGATTATTGTATTCAAGTGTCTCTAATTTTGGTAAAACCCCTTTAACCAAAATATCGTTTTAAATGTTTTAATTATTTGTTCTTATTAATATCCATGTTTTCAAAATGGTTTTAAGGATTTATTTATATGGATATTAATGGTTTAAAATGTTAAAAGCTTCAAGGTGTTATGGGACTCTTTGATTCAAAAATCTCTTTATTAAATGTTTTAAATGGTTTTGGAAATGGTTTCTTTTTGAATGGATTCATTATTTCAATATCCTAAAATGTTATATTGTGATTGAAATGTGGAAATGTTATGTTTCCTTTATTCATGTTTATGTGATACGATTATGTTATGGTTCGTGGGCATTGTTATGAATAATGGGTGGTTCCGTGATAAACTAAGGGCGGGTGAGCCCGATATAGCTCTCCAATGCGTTGGGTAACGCGAAGGAGTGAAACGTTAAGGTTTCTCCGAAGAGATTTAGGGAATATACTGTGATGGGTATTCCAAATGTAACCAAGAGGGTTACTCCCTACGTAAGAATGTTATGAATGCCTCAAGTTACCTTTATGTCTTATGTTTTCTATGATTTATTCATGATTTGATATGCCTATGTTTTATGGGTAAAGTATGATTTCATTCTTATGTATATATGAACTCATGTTTCCTTTCCATATTTTTATAACCCTTACTGAGCTTTTTATGCTCATCCCAAGTTTTTGAAATGTTTTTCACAGGACAAGGGAAGGGTACATGATGTGATGATAGTGTCAAGGATGAGTCAAGAGAGAATCCATGTTTTATTTTAAATATGTTTCCGTTGATGGGAAGAATGAATACTGTCTTTTATGTAACCACTTTGTTTAAATGTGGAATGTAATGCAAGTTTCATGATCTAATTCTCTAAAACTCTAAACCTGAAAAGATCCTCAATGTGAATTATTCATTTAATTCAATTTTATGTAAGGTTTAAGGCTGGGGCCTTATAATAACCCCGAAGAATTTCGAGGGCGAAATTCCTTTTAAGGGGGGTAGAATGTAACACCCCGAGATTTTATGAAAAATATATTTTTTTAATTTCATTAATGTCTTGTACGCTACACCAAAAGGATCTTGCACAACACTCATCCTTGACTTGCCTTGCATTACACGCAATCACGACCTTCCTCGATAGCGTGTGTAGTACGCAATACCGAGTTTCACTAAACAACAATATGCTATTAAAATATTATTAAAACTTGCCGTTATGAATAGAAATAACCACTTTTTAAAATTTTGGAAATTTTATCTCTCAAAATGGACTTCATTTTTGGATTCGGAGTATCGAATTTAGCCTAAGGTGAAATTTTGGTACTTTTCGGATAACTTTCATATTCTGATGAATAGTGAAAATTACTAAATTTTAATTAAAAACAACTTTTTGTAATTGAAATAATTAATAGTGATAAATTATTAATTTGAGTGGTTTTAATGTATATTTAGAATATATTTTTACAATTTAATACAATGTTGGTCATTGGATGTAATTATACATTTAAACCAGATAGAAACAAGTGTTAATCTTTTGATAGTTATTATCTGTTAAGAACACGCTATTTGTTTTGACGACGATAATTATTTTTTTAAATTAATTAATGCAACTAATATGTTTTGAATTTGGTAAAATAGAAATCATTTTTGAGTTCATAATATCAAATATATCTTAGGCCAAATTTTTGGTTTTTTTCTGGAAACTTTCATTTTTTGATGAATAGTGAAACCACTAAGTGGTAGTTAAAAAAATGAATTTTTCATAAAACTTAATTTTACCGCTTCTGTGAGTGGAATTTCAAAAATCTGAGAGACACGGTTGATGTTAGTAAGTAAAATTTGGTTCAATGAGATGAAAATAATTTTTGGTGAATAGTAACTTTTTATTTTTTTTTACCACGGTTAAAAGTAAATAGGGTAATTAAGGGTAAAAATGATATTATTATTACCCTAACACATGTCCTAATTCTATTGGACAAGTGTAATTCGACCAAAAACAGCCTTAGGAATAAAATATGGCCATTTAGGCCCACTTGGATTAGATTAGGACATTTATTATTAATTTATTTAAAGAAGGGTTAACATAGTTAAAATCAAAGTTTAATAAGTAAATCATTTTTAATATGGGGTTATACCTAAGATATATTCGACTATAAATATTCTTTAGAAATATAAAAAGATTTCTTACATAATGGTATTTTATTTGTAATTTTTAGACATTAAATAATTTAATATTGACGTAATTGATGTTATAAATGCCCAAATAAATGTAATTTGAGACTATTTATGACTTACATTAATTTTCTAGGTTAATATGACATGTTATTGTTGATATAAGTAACTTGGTTCGAACATATCATTCTGTTATGAATTTCATAAAATTCATGTACCAAATAGTGTCAAAATTGACATAAAATAGTTTTTAAAACAATTATTATATTATTAATTGTTATTTAATTCCTAAAAATATAAGGTTCGGCCAAATGACTTAGATAAGGATAGATATATTAATAATAAACAACTTGGGGTTCGTTTGGCTTGTTATGGTATGTTTATTAACCATATAGTGTAAGAAAACAAAAAGACACGGTAAAAGTTAAATTATTTAACTTAGAGTTAAATCTAATTGATAAGGTTAAAATAATAACCTAACCTTTTCTAAATCCTATTGGATGAGAGTATTTTGACCCATCCCCACCTTAGCTTCGAAATAAATCAATTTGGAGCTATTTAAAACCGAATTTGACTTTATAATAAAATAATAGATTTAGTTATTCCAAAGGTACCCCTCTCCTCCCTTATAAAAGGGAACCTCCTCCCCCTATTCCTCACACCACTTTTAGCCTTCAAGCTCGGCCAACCCCTGCCAAATTCTCTTCTCCGCTTCCATAGCAACATCCTAGAAGTTCTGGTCTTCCTCAAAGACCAATTGTAGTGCCCTAAAAGGAGATCTCAAAGAGGTGCTTCAAAGAAGAGGTAATGTCCGTTACCGATTCTTTCAACTTTATTTCTTCTTCCACTTCTTCTTCTTAGGTTGTTTCATTATGAAGTAATAACATCAGTATCAATCATATACTGATATTTTTTTATAAGTATGAAACAACCCTATTTCACCATCTATCCATCCTACGGAAAACGAAATCACCGCGCGTGCGTACGTACGGAATACCGTCTCCACGTCGTGGTGTAATCTATTTTCCGCCACCACCTTAATTGGATGGGTATAATGGTGTAATGAGTAAATATATATGATTATTATAAATTGATATTGATACTGAAATAGTATACATACACTTCAACACAATTCCACGACCAATGGAACGATATCATCGCTCGTGCATACGTACGGACTACCGTCTCCACGACGCGATGAGATTCATTATCCATGTTAACCATTCCAGAATGATTATAAAGTATATATAATGAATAATAATGAAATATATGACATGTTAAATCTACTGGATTTATTTATATATATATTTCATCTACTTACTTCCATTCAAGACAATAAGGAAAGGAAAACAACGTTCATGCGTACGTACGGACTACCGTCTCCATGAACGGTGTGTTTCATTTCATTTATCTATCTATTATATATATATATACTGAATATATATGATATATAAATCATATTTTATATTCTGGAAGTAAGTAAATCATGATATAAGTAATAATAATGTCAAGAACAACAAGTCCAAACACCTACGATAAATGAAACGATTTTACCCAAAACGCTTCTTTAACATTGAATTTACAAAAGAACGGGTAATATAAAGTCATAAGTGAACCATATATGATATCATAACAATGAATATGATTCTGTAATAAGTTAATGACATTATTTAAATCATTATACAGGAGTTTCGGATACGTACAAAGCATATCAGACATAAGGTTAGAGAAAATTTCGCAATCTCAATTTTTATCCGAGATTGTTTATACTTCAGAATTTACTGGGGTGAATTTTATCATCCACATCCATGTTCCATAAATATGTAATATTTTTTCCATCCAACTAAAATTGTTTAAATCCAATTTTACCCTATGGTGAGTTTTTAGTAAAAGATATGAAAGGAATCTTTTGTCGTTTTTCATACGAGGTACTTTTTGACTTTTCCGACAAAAGTACAAAGAATGTTTTTTTTAACTTATACGAAATGAATGTATTTTTAAAACATTATTTCCAAGAGGATTCCTTTACATGTTTTCAAGTTTATTTTTAATCAACTTCTTTTAGTTTATAATTGTACGACATGTTAATAAAGGAAAAGTGTTTTTGAAGCAGAAAGGATATTTTCCTCAAGAATGGAGTATAAGTGTTTTATCAAAATTATTTTCCATCTAAGATAATAAAGGGTTTTGTGTCTATCCCTATTATTAAATTTATTTGATTATGTTGTGATGGAATTATATTTATGAATTCCTTTATCTTATATGAATTGTTTTATGATGTCACGAGGTTTAAAATTCCCATTTTTATTACATGGGTTATGCTATGATGTATGGTTTATGATTTTGTGGCACACATAAGAATGGTATCATTATGAGATGGGTGGGACCTATATCTCCCTCCAATGCATTGGGTAAAGATTTTATATCTCATGAGATAGACATGGATGGAATGGTAGGTTATACCGGTTCAGTGAAACAGGACTGAAACGAGGGTGACTCGGTTCAGAAATGGACTTTGTCCACTAAGATAGTCTTGGAAATGAGTCTTGACTAATAAGATATGATTCTCTATGATTATGTGTGTATGGCACAAAGTTTCATGTTTTATGTTATGATTATTGGGATTCTATTTCACTACTATGATTTATCCCATGTTATGAAATTATGCTCTCTTTTGCAGGTTAAGATTTCCAAAAGTTATGTTCTTAGGAATGTGATGTGATTGATTTTTCTTTTGTTTACCCTTACTGAGCATTTGAGCTCAGCATTTTATGTTTTCTTTTCCCCAGGATATAATGAAAGGTTTTAGGTAAGAAAAAAAAGGGAAGATCTTTATGGGAGATGTTGAAGATCTTTCACCATGATTAGAAGATTATATTCCGAGTTTCCAAAGACACTAAACTATTACGATTCTTGTGTGTGTGTTTTTGTTATGTACTAAGTATTCCACAAAAGTAATGTAATGTCTATGTACATCATGCTTCAGGTCTTTATAGTTGGTATCAGAGGAAAGGTTTAGTCAACCTTTGGAAACTAGGATGTGAAAACGTTTGTGAGATCCCTAGAGATATTTCTAAGGTATGTCAAGGGATGTCCCTAAGGATAAGAATACATATAGGATATAGTCCTAGAACTATGGTAACAATATTAGATTAAACCAAAGATGTTAGATATTGAAGTTACTCCCCCTTTATTATGATTTTTTCCTCTCACACTGTTCTTTTTGGGTTTTAGAAAATGGATGGAAACAAGATGATTCACGATAATATAGGATATGATGGACAATGGAATGATATTCTTCATGAGAAACCAAATTAAATGGGATTTGAAAGTCCAAACATCATTATTATTCTGAATGAAAAATATCATAATATGATCAATAAAGTAAAATTTGGTAAGTTTCCTGACTTGGGTAATAAGAGAAAGACGGAGTTTCATGATGATCATAGAGGAATGAAAGTTCAATTTCCCCTATGTTAATCTTGTGGGAAGAGGCATCAAGGAGAATGTTTCAAAGGAACTGGAAGATGTTTTGGTTGTGGAAAAGAAGGACACAAAGCCAGTAATTGTAAAGGAAAAGGTTCAGTTAACACCATTGACAAGGATAATGGTATTGCTATGATATCAACAATGATTAGATGTTTTAAATGTGGAATGTATGGGCATTATGAAAACCAATGCCCTAAGGGAAAGTCTCATGAATAGAATCATTATGGTCATATGGGTAGTATTTATGTTGATGATGATGAAGAGACTACAAATGATATTTGAGATGAAAGAATTGTTGAAGCTCGGTCAATGGTTTAAGAATTTAGTGGAATGATTAAATGTTTATCAAGTGTAATGTTGTATAAGTAATCTCATGTTACTATGGAATAAAGAGACATCTAAGGATTGTCACACTGTTGTCTTTCCTTGAGTTTTGAAAGTGTATGATTAATGGTACCAATATCCATTAAAGGTTATTAAGATATTTTTGGAATATAGATTATATGTGCATAATGAAGGGATAAAGAGAAAATTAAATGTTTGATAGTATTCATGAGCTCATGACTGATATAAGGAGAAGGTTATGTCATGGTTGGAGTATATAGAATTTTTGTATTTTGGTATGTGGAAAGAGTTAACTTTTGACAGCATTCATGTTTTCACTAAGGTTTAATGGGTATTCATTTTTCAAGAGAATACATGATTAAGGTATTCACATGATTGGAATGTGACCAACAAGATATATGGGGGATAAATGATGGTATTCAAATGCTTGGTTGATGACATTTCAAGTAATCATTTTCTTTATACTATGAGCTTGGACCAAAGTATTTTAGATAATCCTAAAGATTGGAATAGATTATGTTGGACATAAGTTAGGATAGAACATTTTTCGATATTATTGATGGGATTTTATAGTAATATAGTTTTAGAAAAAGGACAACCTGCAGGATGGGAGACAGCCCATCGCGTCGGACAAGGTCGTAGGAATCGAACCCACAACCGAAGTGTGACTGGCCTTTATCGCCTACCACTAGCCTACAGGAAGTCCCTATTTAGTAGAAACTAGTATTATTATATTAATCAGTATGATATATGAAGTATAAGTCCATTTTAGGAACCATATATGATTAATCTCACTATAGATGGACTTATGTATTTTTTGATAACTTTTCTAACCTTTTGTTTGAGACAGATGGAATGACCCATCATTCTATCACATGATCTGCTAACACATCACGAATGAAAAATTCAACTTCAGTTCTTTAAGAGATGAAGTGGAAATTGTCCAAAGAACGACAAAGGGTGAGACTCTACCAAAATCACGAAAGTATTTCTTCTAATTCCAATTTCATCATCTTTAGGGAAATGATCTTGAAAACCAAAAATTTTGTCCTAGTGATCTTATATCTGATGAATCAGATGATACCTTAGATCATCACAAATTTATGGCTTTGTGATTGCTGGCTTTTCCATAGCCATGTTCTCTACCACTATCCATCAGAACATGATGGTTAGATTT
Source organism: Viscum album (assembly GCA_963277665.1). Taxonomy (NCBI): domain Eukaryota; kingdom Viridiplantae; phylum Streptophyta; class Magnoliopsida; order Santalales; family Viscaceae; genus Viscum; species Viscum album. Next base: position 92,806,614 of record OY728158.1, read on the forward strand.
CTCTTCCATATCAATATTTTCACCTATGTGGAAACCCAGTGATTAGTTTATTTGGGTAATCGTTACGTTTCATAATTTTGTTTTTAAAGATTGGTCTTGGTATTCTTTTTTTTACGATGTGGGTTTCTATCAAAGAAACTTTCAAATAGTAAACCATTTATAACCCCGACGAATTTCGAGGGAGAAATTCCTTTTAAGGGGGTAGAATGTAACACCCTGAGATTTTATGAAAAATATTCTTTTTAATTTCATTAATGTCTGGTACGCTACACCAAAAGGACCTTTCACAACACACATCCTTGAATTTCCTTTCATTACACGCAATCACGACCTTCCTCGATAGCGTGTGTAGTACGCAATACTGAGTTTCACTAAACAACGATATGCTATTAAAATATTATTAAAACTAGCCGTTATGAATAGTAATAACCACTTCTTAAAATTTTGGAAATTTTATCTCTCAAAATGGACTTCATTTTCGGATTCGGAGTATCTAATTTAGCCTAAGGTGAAATTTTGGTACTTTTCGGATAACTTTCATATTTTGATGAATAGTGAAAACTAATAAATTTTAATTAAAAAAAAAACTTTTTTAAATCGAAATAATTAATAGTGGTAAATTATTAATTTGAGTGGTTTTAAAGTATATTTAGAGTATATTTTTACAATTTAATAAAATTTTGGTCATTGGATGTAATTCTACATTTAAACCAGACATAAACAAGTGTCAATCTTTTGATAGTTATTATCTGTTAAGAACACACTATTTGTTTTGACGACGGGAATTATTTTTTTAAATTAATTAATGAAATTGATATGTTTAGAATTTGGTAAAATAGAAATCATTTTTGAGTTCATAATATCAAATATATCTTAGGCCTAATTTTTGGTATTTTTCTGGAAACTTTCATTTTTTGATGAATAGTGAAACCACTAAGTGGTAGTTAAAAAAAATGAATTTTTCATAAAACATAATTTTACCGCTTCTGTGAGTGGAATTTCAAAAATCCGAGAGACACCGTTGATGTTAGTAAGTAAAATGTGGTTCAATGTGATGAAAATAATTTTTGGTGAATAGTAACTTTTTATTTTTTTTACCACGGTTAAAAGTAAATAGGGTAATTAAGGGTAAAAATGATATTATTATTACCCTAACACATGTCCTAATTCTATTGGACAAGTGTAATTTGACCAAAAACAACCTTAGAAATAAAATATGAACATTTAGGTCCACTTGGATTAGATTAGGACATTTATTATTAATTTATTTAAAGAAGGGTTAAAATAGTTAAAATCAAAGTTTAATAAGTAAATCATTTTTAATATGGGGTTATACCTAAGATAAATTTGACTATAAATATTCATTATAAATCTAAAAAGATTTCCTACATAATGGTATTTTATTTGTAATTTTTAGACATTAAATAATTTAATATTGACATAATTGATGTTATAAATGCCGAAATAAATGTAATTTGAGACTTTTTATGACTTACAATAATTTTCTAGGTTAATATGACATGTTATTCTTGATTTAAGTAACTTGGTTCGAACTTATCATTCTGTTATGAATTTCATAAAAATCATGTACCAAATATTGTCAAAATTGACATAAATTAGTTTTTAAAACAAATATTATATTATTAATTGTTATTTAATTCCTAAAAATCTAAGGTTCGGACAAATGACTTAGATAAGGATAGGTATATTAATAATAAACAACTTGGGGTCCGTTTGGCTTGTTATGGTATGTTTATTAACCATATAGTGTAAGAAAACAAAAAGACACGGTAAAAGTTAAATTATTTCACTTAGAGTTAAATCTAATTGATAAGGTTAAAATAATAACCTAAACTTGTCTAAATCCTATTGGAAGAGAGGATTTCGACCCATCCCCACCTTAGCTTTGAAATAAATCAATTTGGAGCTATTTAAAAATGAATTTGACTTTATAATAAAATAATAGTTTTAGTTATTCCAAAGGTACCCCTATCCTCCCTTATAAAAGGGCACCTCCTCCCCCTCTTCCTCGCACCACTTTGAGCCTTCATGCTCGGCCAACCCCAGAGAAATTCTCTTCTCCACTTCCATATCAACATCCTAGAGGTTCTGGTCTTCCTCAAAGACCAATTTTAGTGCCCTAAAAGGAGATCTCAAAGAGGTGCTTCAAAGAAGTGGTAATGTCCGTTACCGATTCTTTTAACTTTATTTCTTCTTCCACTTCTTCTTCTTAGGTTTTTTAATTATGAAGTAATAAAATAAGTATCAATCATATACTGATATGTTATTATAAGTATGAAACAACCCTATTTCACCATCTATCCATCCTACGGAAAACGAAATCACCGCGCGTGCGTACGTACGGAATACCGTCTCCACGCCGTGGTGTAATCTATTTTCCGCCACCACCTTAATTGGATGGGTATAATGTTGTAATGAGTAACTATATATGATTATTATAAATTGATATTGATACTGAAATATTATACATACACTTCAACACAATTCCACGACCATGGGAACGATATCATCGCTTGTGCGTACGTACGGACTACCATCTCCACGATGCAATGAGATTCATTATCCATGTTAACCCTTCTAGAATGATTATAAAGTATATATAATGAATAATAATGAAATATATGACATGGTAAATCTACTGTATTTATTTATATATATATGTCATCTACTTACTTCCATTCAAGACAATAAGGAAAGGAAAACAGCGTTCATGCGTATGTACGGACTACCGTCTCCATGAACGGTGTGTTTCATTTCATTTATCTATCTATTATATATATTTATATACTGAATATATATGATATATAAATCATATTTTATATTCTGAAAGTAAGTAAATCATGATATAAGTAATAATAATGTCAAGAACAACAAGTCCAAACACCTACGATAAATGAAACGATTTTACCCAAAACGCTTCTTTAACATGGAATTTACAAAGGAACGGGTAATATAAAGTCATAAGTGAACCATATATGATATCATAACAATGAATATAATTCTTTAATAAGTTAATGACATTATTTAAATCCTTATACAGGAGGTTCGGATACGTACAAAGCATATCGGACTTAAGGTAAGGGAAAATCTCGCAATCTCAATTTTTATCCGAGATTGTTTATACTTCAGAATTTACTGGGGTGAATTTTATCATCCACATCCATGTTCCATCAATATGTAATATTGTTTCCATCCAACTATAATTGTTTAAATCCAATTTTACCCTTTGGTGAGTTTTTAGTAAATGATATGAAAGGAATCTTTTGTCGTTTTTCGTACGAGGTACTTTTTGACTTTTCCGACAAAAGTACGAAGAATGTTTTTTTTAACTTATATGGCATGAATGGATTTTTAAAACATTATTTCCAATAAGATTCCATTAAAATTTTTCAAGTTTATTTTTAATCAACTTATTTCAGTTTATAATTGTATGACATGTTAAGAAAGGAAAAGTGTTTTTGAAGCAGAAATGATATTTTCCTCAAGAATGGAGTTCAAGTGTTTTATCAAAATTATTTTCCATCTAAGATAATAAAGGGTTTTGTGTCTATCCATATTATTACATTGATTTGATTATGTTGTGATGGAATTATATTTATGAATTCCTTTATCTTATATGAATTGTTTTATGATGTCACGATGTTTAAGATTCCCATTTTTATTACATGGGTTATGCTATGATGTATGGTTTATGATTTTGTGGCACACATAAGAATGGTCATTATGAGATGGGTGGGACCTATATCTCCCTCCAATGCATTGGGTAAAGACTTTATATCTCATGAGATAGACATGGATGGAATGGTAGGTTATACCGGTTCAGTGAAACGGGACTGAAACGAGGGTGACTCGGTTCAGAAATGGACTTTGTCCACTAAGATAGTCTTGGAAATGAGTCTTGACTAATAAGAAATGATTCTCTATGATTATGTGTGTATGCCAAAAAGTCTCATGTTTTATGTTATGATTATTGGGATTCCATTTCACTACTATGATTTATCCCATGTTATGAAATTATGCTCTCTTTTGCAGGTTAATATTTCCAAAAGTTATGTTCTTATGAATATGATGTGATTGATTTTTCTTTTGTTTACCCTTACTGAGCATTTGAACTCACCCTTTTATGTTTTCTTTTACCCAGGATATAAAGAAAGGTTTTAAGTAAGAAAAAAAAGGTAAGATCTTTATGGGAGATGTTGAAGATCTTTCACCACGATTAGAAGATTATATTCCGAGTTTCAAAGGACACTAAACTATTACGATCCATGTGTGTGTGTTTTTGTTATGTACTAAGTATTCCTCAAAAGTAATGTAATTTATATGTACATAAAGCTTCGGGTCTTTACAGATACCATTTTCAACCCAAGGATTATTCTGGATAAAAAACTAATCTAAAGATATTAGTACATGTGTTAGGGTAACTTTATAATATTATTTTTTCCATTAATTAACTGATATACCCTTTTCCGTATTAATAAAAATTACAAAAATTACATTTCATAATACCCAAAAAAATTAAATTATTTAAATTATTTATGCATATATATTCCAGATATTAAATCCATTTTTCAAAATTAAAATCACATAAGTTTCAGTAATTAACTGAAAATTAATCTCATTGTCTGAATGAGAAAACCGGTTTTAAGAGTTAAAACGTTACAAAAGATTGAAAGGTTTTTACATCTAAATTCAACATAAAATTAAATTCAATGACTAAAATGATATTAAATAACAAAAACATAATATATTTATACCTTAAAGAGATTGAAAAATATAATTTACCTATATGAATTATTTTGATGAAAAAAGTTTTTTTGATTAAAATTTAGTATACTTTTACTATTTATTAAAACATTAAATTTATCAAAAAAATATCAAAAAATAATTCAATGTAAATTTTTATATCCCTATTACCAAAGAATAAGTTTATGTTGTCATATAAAAAATTTAAATCTGTCAAAATTTAAATTTTAAAAGGTTTCTCTTTTTAAAGGAGGTAAAATTATCCTTTTGAAAAAAAATTATTTTTTTATTCATAAATAGGGTTTATTCATATAATATTACTAAAACCTCTATTTTATGGATATCAAAAAAATTATTAAATATATAAAATATATAAAATATATTTTTCATTAATTTTATTTACAAATTGTATTTCACTAAATTTATTCATACAAAAAATACATATATTTCATTTATATTTAATTGTTTTATATTTTTCATAAATAATTGGAAGCCAAATAATTAACCATAAATTCTCATAAGTTGGACTTATTTATTCCCACTAACATAAAGACTATGTTATAATGTTTATTTTATACAATGTTGTCTCTTGTATTGTTTAAACTCACTATTGTATGAAATGAAATCTATTGAAGAATTAAAATTATTTAAAGAAAATATTTCATAAAAATAGAATGGTGTTATATTCTACCCCCTTAAACAATATTTCACCCTTGAAATTATTCACTTGGATACAAACATATGAAGATAGTTATACCTCATCATATCATCAAGTTCCCACATATCTTCCTCAAATTAGTAGTTATGCCATAAAACATTAACCCATCGAGTGGTCTTGTTTTGTAGACTTTTTTTTATATGATATAGTATATCTATCGGCTATTCTTCATTAAAAATATCATTCTACAGCAGTACTACTTCTATGTTTAGTACATGTGAAGGATCAGGTATGTACTTTCTCTGGAGATATACATGGAACACATCATGAACTTTAGATAGATTTATTTGAAGCTCCAATCAATGATCTACCTTCCCAAAAGAATCCAAAATTCCAAGTGTACAGATATATCTATGGATTATATTACCATTATTTACAAATATTATTACTCTCTTCCATGGAGATATTCATAGAAACACCTTTTCACCCACTTCAAACACTGTTCCTTTTCTTTCATTGTCAGCATAATTTTTTGTTTGACTCTGATATTTTATTGTGTGTTGTTTAATAGATCTGGCCTTATATATCATTTGATTAACAAGATATGGTCTTAATTACTCTATTTCCCCAACTACATCCTAGAAATATAGAGTTATGTACTTCGTTAAATAATGGGATTCATAATGAACCATTTAGATACTAGATTGAAGCTATTGTGTTCGAAAATTATACCAAAGGTATGTTTTTATTCCACCCACATTTAAAATACATAGGGATAGATATAAACAAATATTCTAGAGTTTTAATTTTCCTCTCAGACGGACCATATGTCTGAGAATGATAAGATTTGTTGAAACATAAAACTATATCCAAAGCCTACGGAAGACATCACCCGTATATCAAGGTAAACTATGGATTCCAATCAGATATAATGGCATACTTCCTATATCCAACATGTTTATGAAGAGATAAATCATCTATCATAGCAATGAAGTGTGATGAATTTGTATGGAGATTAACTATAACCCATATATCATTATGGCCTTAAGATGTTTAGGGAAGTCCAACGAAAAAATCCATAGTGATGTTTTCTCATTTAAATTCTTGTATGTGTAATTGTTGTAACATCCCCATAAACTTTGGTCTCCCAACCTCAACCTACTAACAAAACAATCACTGAGATATATATTCAACAATATCTATTTTCACTCCATCCTACTAGAAATACTCTTTCATGTCCATGTACATCTTTATATTGCTAGGATAAATAGAGAATGGAGAACTATAAGCCTCATCCAACAGATCCTTAATTAATTATGGTATGTAAAAATGAAAACAAAGTTCATGAACCTTATAATTCTATCATAATCAAGGAATAATTTAGGAACATTTCTCACCTACTTTTATAGCTCAACATCTTCATATTATGCCTCTTTAATCTTCACTTTTTTATATGGATAAAAAATCATTTTAAAAAGATAATATTTCTCCCCTTCCCTTAAAATTTCAATATCCATCCTTCATAAATACATAAATATTGGAAATTCTGTTATCCTCATCAAGGATAGGTTAGCATGGTCCTTTAGACTCGAAGCATCTTACACCTTGTGCTCTTTCTAAGGGTTGTAATGTATTGACCAGTTGTAATATTTAATCTACTCCAACCATCTTCATTCATTCATATTCAACTCCTTTTGTGTGAAAATATACTTTAAAATATTAAGATCATCATAAATATCCTACCTTTCACTATTAATATAATAGATCTGTATCATTAATGTAATGATTACTACATCAAACTCAAAATCATGAGTAGGGAAATTTTTCTCATGGAATTTCAATTTTTTTGAGGTCTAAGATATCACCATATCACTATTGAAGAGAGAACATCCCAGAACCTTCTTAGAAGTATCACTATAGATCAAAGAAATTTCTCCACTCCATAGTAGTGTGATCACAGGTGCATTGGTTAATCTTCTTTTTAGCTCTTTGAAAATATCTTTACATTCCTCCGCACACATAAGCTTAACTCTTTTCTTTGTCAACTTGGTGATTGGATTAGATACTCTTGAAAAATCTCTCACAAAACAATGATAATATCCTTCCAAACCAAGAAAAATTTTGATCTCTATTACCGTTGTTGGTCTAGTCCATCGTTCAAAAAGTTTTGTTTTTACTGGATCCATAGATACCCTCTCTCTTGAAATTATATGACCCAAAAATGTAACATTCTAAAGCCAAAATTCAGACTTGGTAAATTTTTCATAAATCTTCTCCTTTCATGTGGTCTTGAGTAAATTTTCCAGTATTCTTCATGTTCTTATTTACTCATTGAATAAAAAATAATATCTTCTATAAATACTACCACAAATTGATAAATATATTCTCTAAAGACTCTATTCGCTATATCCATGGTGATAGTAGGGGAATTAGTAACCCTAAAAGGCATCATTATAAATTCATAGTGTTAATACCTTATATGGAATGTTTTATTTGGTATGTCCACTTAATTTACCCTTAATAGATGATATACTAAAAAAATATCAATCTTGGAATAGTATTCAACTCCACATAATTGGTTGAATAAGTCATTAATGTGGAGAAGTGGATATTTTTTCAATATATTGATATTTTTAAATTATTTATTAACAATACCAAGTCTCATTTATCTAAATTTCTTCTAAAAAACATAACATGTGCACCCTAAGGTGATGCACTAGGATATATTAATCCTTTTTCAAGAGTCTCTTGTAGTTGACTCTTCATCTCTAACAACTCAAATGTGGCTATTCAATAAGGTTCCTTTGAAATTGGTATAGCATCAGGTATGAGTTCTATTGAAAACAAAACTTTAAAATTAAGTGGAAGACAATGAAATTCTTTTGGAAATACATTATATAATAGGTTTAATCTTCATAGGGAGTTTCTACCTAGACATTTGAGATAGATATCCTTTATTTATAGGAATCAGGAACCATAAAATTGAAATTAATTCCCCTGGAAGGTCATATTCATAGTGTCATCAATAGATGATCCTAAATTTATCTGAAATATAAAATATAAATTCCCTTCATTATAAATTGTTATGAGATCCATATTGATAAATCCATTAAATTCTAAAAATCATATCTAATTCTAATAAATGAAGGAGCACAAGATTTTCAAGAGGAACATTCCTACAGAATTCAACTAGATAAGAATTATAAACTTTTTTTGTGATTGTTTTTCCATTAGGATACATCACAACTTACTCAACATCTAATTTTGGAGGTAATACTGTGATAACTTTTGGAAATTATTCTGAAATAAAAAGTGGGTCGATCTATAATAATAAAAATTAAACTTTAGAATGGATGAAAATTGTACTTTTCACTACTGCATTATCACACTCCACATCATTGATAGTGATCACATGTGACTTTCCTTTTCCATTAGCCTTAAGATTTTTTTGATGTCAATCATCATCGATAAACCTTTGATTAAGAAATTGTTTATAAAAAGGTCATGTTTACTTACACTTATAGAATTGAAGTGTGGGATGTGAATTCTTTGGATCCTTTTCTCTACTCACATCATTAGAAAAATTTTCCCCATCACTTCAATATTCAACAACTCGATGACCTTATCTTCCATGATTAAAACTCTTACTTGTACCTATAATAAAATTTTCTCCATGTTTCATTCCACACATTGAGAATAAGGCAAAACTCATCTTCTTTTCATTTTTGACTTTAGATTTTCCCTTAAATTCTATTTTTCTCTTTTTACCAAACTCATCGGACTAATAGGTTAGTCCAATCTACATCTCAACCTTGAGAGAACGTCAATTGATTTCCTTGTAGATATTAAAGTCCCTTACGGATAATTCCATTTGGAGACATGGTTTTAAGACAAAAAATATTTGATCAACTTTACTCTCATGTTGGATAACAATTCCAAGAGCATACCATGTGTGTCTTGTAAAATTTTCAGTATTGGTACAAACATATTCATCATCCTTTTTTTTAAATCAAGGAACTGATTTTCAATCTTTGTTTTCATATAATATGAGGAATTTAATTGTTGAAAAATATTTTTTTTGAACTCATCCCATTCCATAGAGTCAATTTCATCAATTTACCTCGTATTCTTGATGAGATTCCACCATTGATCAGTTTTTCTTTCCAAATAATATACTGCCAAGATGAATTTTTCATTCTCTAAAAAATAGAAAAAAATAATATCTTTCTAGTGGTACTTATACATTTCTAAGAAATTAGTGAATCAAAAGACCCAATATGAAGTTAGAAGTTGCCTCATGAAGGACTCAACAGTTTTGTGTTCCCTCAATTTCTCATTTGGAAGCCCTACATGATGCATTACTTGAGAAAGGTGTGTGAGAATGGGGACAATATTTTTTTAATTTGGTCTCCCATAACATTTTGTTTCATAAGAGGAAAATAATTTTATTTACCCTTAATTATAGTATTAACAGAGTTCATTCTGTTTCCATCCATTAACTAAAACCAAAATGAATAGTGTAAGCAACACTAATCATAATTGGAAAAAAAATCTCCAACTATATTTTAGTTGATGACACTTTATGTTTTATCCTAGGTTATTCATGATCATTAATAAAACACTAGTATTGTATCCTATACTATGGAATATAATTAGTATTACTACTATAGTTTCTCATCCTATTTTCCAAAGGTAGACTATACCATTTCAATGATACCAACTATAATGACACATATTTTACACACATAGACATTACTTTAATATTGAATAAAATTCATTACAAAATATAAAAAAATGACTCTACGACCATAAAGGTTTCGTGTCTTTAAAAACATGAAAACATAAACAAATGGTTCATAAAATATCTTTATTTTCTCCCACTTATTCTTTTATAACTATACCCCATTTTGACAAATCATACTTAATACACTTCTTAATAACATGTGGAAAAAAACATAATAAAGGGTGAGATAAGATTCTCAATAATGGTTAAAAAATGAGATATTAATAATATCATAATCATAAGACATAGGAACTTAACATTAAAAAATCTGATACAACACATGAAAGATCTTGATATTATGTCATGGGATAAATAATAAAATTCCATGAAAACTAAATTGACATATTCCCCAAAATCATAACATAAGACAAGAAATTTGTGTCATACACATAATCAAGGAAAATAATTTCATATTAGTCAAGGATTATTTCCATGACCATCATATCAGACAAATTCCATTAATGAACCTAGTTTACTCCTCTTTCTAGTCATATATTACTGAACTGGGTTTACTTCTCATTCCATCCCTATATTACTGAACCAAGATCATATCTAATTTCAGTCATCTCTATATCATGATATATAAATCATTACAAAATTAATTAAAAGGGTATATATATGTCACACCCATCTCATAATTAAATCATTCTGATGTGTTCTAAAAAACAAAAAACATTCATCATAGCATAACCCAAGGAATAAAATGGGTTTCTTTAACATAATTCTATCATAACATAATCCATGTAAACAAATTGATTTCATAAATATAATTACATCATAAACACAATAAAAACGTAGAACTAATAGAGATAGTATAATTAATAAATAACCCAATTAAATAATTACATCTTAGATTTAAAAATGTTTTGATAGATCACTTCAAATTATTTCTTGAGGAAAAGAACCCTTATTCTTCAAAAACGTTTTCCTTTATCCAAATTCCATGAAATTTAAAATGAAAATAATTTATTATAAAATAAAATGCAAATTGTTTTAATAAATATTCATATAAATTAGTCATTATGAAAACATAAAAATATGTTCATCATGTATAAGTTAAAAGAAAACATTATTCTATTACATTTGTCGGATAAGTCAAAAAGTACCTTGTATCGAGAATGACCAAATAATCACTTCATACCATTTAATAAAATTCATTGGTGGGTAATATTGACATTAAAAATTTTTATATGAATATAAATAATACTTTCAAATATATATTTAGGAATCATGGGCATGGATGATAAATATTCCCAAGTAAATACATATATATAAACAATCTCGAATAATAATGAGATTGAGAAATTGTCCCTTACCTTGGGTCTGATATCCTTTGTATGTATATCATCCTCTTGTATAATGATTTAGATAATTTAATTGACTTATTATAGAATCATAGTCATTTTTATGTTATCACATATGATCATATTATCATCTTTTTGTCAATAACATTTCATTATTACTCTTTATTCAAGTATTAAATACTTCATTTTCTAATGGATTTTTTGTTTAATAAGGTCTGGTTATCCTTATTCCATCATATTATATCAATAAAAAATGATATTAACATAATATATATTTTATTTTATAATTCAATGCATCTTTATAATCATGATTTAATGGATATCATGTAGAATGAATCTTATGACATCGTGGAGATGGTATGTCGTATGTAATCATGACCGATGATATAATTCTCATAATTGTAAAAATTGTTGAATTTTACTATATATATTTTGATTAAAAATATATAATGTTATAATAATCACATATAGTTATTATTTTCATCATTGTACCCATCCAAGTAAGGTGGTGGTGAAAAAATGTTGCACTAAGGCATGGAGACGGTGAGTCGTACGTACGCACACATCGTGATTTCATTTTTCGAAGGATGGATATAAGGTTGAATATGTTTGTTCCATAATCATAATAAAATATAATTTTATATATTATATATTATTTATTACATTATAATGTAAACAACTCATGAATAGAGATTATAAGAAGAAATAATTTTGAAAGAATCGACAAAGGAGATTTACTCTTCTTTGACGGGCACCCTCTAGATCTCCTCTTAAGGGCAATAGAGTGGGTCTTTTGAGAGTACCAGAACCTCTATAATGTAAATAAGGAAGTTGAGAAAGAAAATTGGTAGGGTATAGCCGACCAATAAGGCTCAAAGTGATGTGAATAAATGAGGGAGTAGGTTCTCTTTTATAATTGAGGTGAGGGGAACTTTTGGAATATCAAAAAAATATTAATTTATAATAAAATAAAACCACGTACTAAAACTAAAAAATGTCATAATATCAAATATTAAATAAGATAGAGTATTAATATCAACAAAAATTTTATTTTAAATGCGTTTTTCTATCAAATTGAAAACTTGTCATTTTAATTAACACTTAGTTATTCAATTTAATTTTTAACCAAGGCAACAAATATTTCAATACTAAAAGTGTGAAATATTTACATATTTGATTACAATTAGATCATAAATGAATAATTTAAAACATTTTAGACCATTTCATAATTATTATAAATTTTTTAAAATGTTTAATGATTTTAAAAAAATTTAACAAAACATTATTTTGACAAACAAACAATTATAACAATTTGGAAACTCTTCAATTCGTTGATAATTAAAAAAATAATGTTAACTAGTTATCTTAAAACAATATATTTTATTATAGTAACAAGATTTAAATTTCATCTATAAAATTAATTATATTAACTAGTTATCCCAAATTATTTTCATTTTAATTTTTTTAACAACATTTATTTGTTATCTCCTTTAATAAATTAATTACAACATCAGTTATCATTAATTATCTAATATACTTTATTTTTTAATAAAAATTAAAATTAAATTTATATTATTAATAAAAATGCTCTATATTTTATAATAATACTTATGGTCAAATATAGCTTCTATAAAATCCAACATTAAAAATTGTATAAGTATTAAAACATGAATGAGTTAACTTTAACATAGCATTAAATAAAATATTGTAAGTGTCATATTATTTTCTATATGGCTACAAATGGTCTATAACTCCACCGATGGATGCTAATATATGATATTTACTCGAAAAATATGATTTGGTCAAGTGTTTTTTATTCTAATGGTTATTATCATTTTAATAAAATTTATTTTATTGATTTTTTGTAAATTAAATAATTTCAGCATCATCAATGTATAAGACTTTAAGGTAGTTATTTATTTCCAAAAAATTAAAAATAAATTACCATGATAAATAAAAACATCATAGAATTAAAATTTGTATTTATAATCAAATTTATCTTTAATATAGACTTATATTTATAATGATACGGTTATTAAAATTTGAGTAAGAAATATTTAACTATACATTAAATAAAATAAATTAATTGTCATAATCTCATCCAAGTGGCCTTCAAAGGATAATATTTTGACCTATGGATGATTTAGGTTGAAAAAAAAACTCATTCAACGAATTTAGTAAAAGTTTTTGGGTAACATTATAATATTATTTTACCATTAATTACTTCATTTAACCTTTTACCGTATTAATAAAAATTACCAAGGTCACTATTCATAATGCCCAAAAATAAAAGAAATATATTTACAAAATTTGGACCTTTGAATTTCAAATATGATATCAATTTTTAAGAACAAAAAATAAGTAATTTTTAGTAACTATTTTAAAATCAATCTCATTTTTTTGAATGATAAAATGTGTTTTAAAAGTTAAATCATTTCAAAAGACTGAAATGTGTTTACATGTAAATTCAATGTAAAATTAATTCAAATGACCCAAATTATATTAAATCATAAAAATAATAATATATTTATACATTAATACCTTTAAATATTACAATTTAACCATAAAAATTATTTTGCTGAAACAATTTGATTTCAATTTTAATTTAGTATATTTTTACTATTCATCAAAACTTCAATGTTGTCAAAAAGATATCAAAAATTCATAAAAATAAATTTTAATATTCCAATTCCAAATAATTGTATATTTTTTCATATAAAAATTATTAATGGTTCAAAATTTTAAGTAAAAATGTGTTCACCATTAAATGGTGATTAAATTAACCTTTTTAAAAAAATATATGTTTTTTGAAATAAAATAGGGTTTATTCATATCGTATGACTAAAAAATATATTGCAGGCATATAAGAAATATTTTATTAAACAAAAAAAATATATTTCTCATTAATTTCATTTACTTATTATAATTAACTGAATTTTTTAATACAAAAATACAAATATTTTCTTTAAATTTAATTGGTTTATATTTTTCTTAAATAATTTGTAGCCAATTAATTTTTCATAAATTTTCATAATTAAGTTATATTTATTCCCACTAACTTAATGGATATATTATAAATATAATTTAAAACTATTAAATCATACAGTTCGATTAAACTCACGATATCATGCAATGCAATCTATTGGATAATTAAAATTATTTAAATAAACTATTTCATAAAAAGTTTAGGGTGTTACATGTAGGCATTATAATATTGGTATATTTTAGGTATTATAGTAACTTGATGTCTTTTAAAAATTTATTAGATGATTATGAATGACTTATTTAGTGTATATGGGGCATATATGTATATAAAAACATGTTTTTTTATTAATATCATTCTATATCCCATTGTAAATTTAGTAGAATAAATTTTTTTGTTAGAAGAAATTCATTGATTTAATTTATTTGTTATATAATTCATATTTATTATTTAATATATAATGGATTTTATGGTAACACATAATGGTTTTTTGAATGAGTATTTGTTTCACAATCTATCTGTATAAAACATTAAAAAATCATAACCATCATAAAATAAACATTGGAGGTTATCCAAGTTGATTTTAGGATATGGTTTCTTGATTTTTTGCATATATTATGTTAAAATCTATATTTTTACAAAGTCTATGAATATTTTTTGAGATATTTGGATTAAAAAAACATACATAAAATTATATTGGAGAGGTATTCATAACAACATTGATTGTGATAAATTAATTTGTGATGTAGTTAATGGAATTATGTGGTGGTTTAGTGCATAGATGTATTGGGATTGGCTATATGATAAGTTTTTTTCTTTTAAAGTATTATATATTTATAAAAGGGTAATATTCCATAGATATATTTGAAATTTTATTCGGGATATTGTAGTAGAAACTAGATTCTTGAACCTAATGCAGTTGTTTTTATTCTAGATGATAGAGTGTGGAAACAATACTCATATAGGAATAATGATTTTGGTATTGTGTAAAAATAATTTGTTGGATATCAATGTTTAATTAAATTTATTCTAAGGAATACAAATGTGTAAATCAAATAAATTTATAGTGTATTGAATTATTTGAAAAATATAATAGTTTAGGCAGTGGTGCTTATATAGTGTTCATGATTTAGTGGAAGATTTTCCTTGAAGATAGGTTAGAGGTGGAATAATTTTTATAATATGTTTTTTTACTCTTCTATAAATATATAGATTATTTTAACTTTTATTATAATAATATTATCATAATTAAGCTTATATAATATTTTTCTTTCTATTTTTCAATTATAATATAATGTTCCCCTTCCATTGATGTTTCTTCCCATGGAATTATATTATGTTTAAAACCATGTTAAATCCCTATGTTTTATCATTGGGTTATATAATTTTGTTTATTCTTGTTCCATTTATGTTTTGTGTTTTGGGTGCCTACAGGGTTTTATAATGTGTGTGATTAGGGTTTTTGGATTCTCATTTCTGAATAAACATCTTTATAGAATCTTTAATTCACACTTGTTATTCATTATTTGACAAGATTCAAGACTGGTTGAATTTTAATCAGTGATTTTTGGAAAAAAAATATTATTAGAGATTGTTTTAGAGATTTTAAGGGAAATCCATATACATAATTTCAGTAGGAATGAGATATATATCCTTCAGTATTTTTTTATTTATTGAGGTAATGTTGATTTTGAAGGTTGTATCAGAAGAGGGAATGGTGTATTTAAACAATTTTAAGGGATAAAACTATGGTTTATGGAAGATACAGGTGGAGTAATTCCTATATTTTTATGAATATAAATATTTTATGCATTAGGGTAAAACAATAAGTAATCTAAAAAAGAATATTCAGAATGAATAAACATGTTTTCATTGGGTTTAGGCTGAATGTTGTTTTTTGGAATGTTCCCTTAAACATATATGATGTCAAGATATCAACTAAATTGATGTCGATTCTTGAGAACATATTTTATAAACCTTCAATACTTGACAATGGATCTATGTTATGGGAAATATTATTCCTGAGTATATTGTAAGGAAGGATAGAATCTAATCTTTTTAATGATTCTAGTGTGATCTTGATTTATATTGAGTCTTTTGGTCTGAATTTCACTAAAGGGATGTGGGAATTTATTATTTTATAATTGCTTCCAAAATCATTTGATGTAATAGTAACTTATGTGAGAAACTCTAGTGGAAACAAAAACATGTTCTTTAATTAAATCTATGATCTAATCTTGATTTTCATGATCTAGAAGAATGGGGTGTCCTGTGTTAGTGAAAGTTTTTTTAGTATGGAATATATGGGAAACTCTAATAGAATGTAGTGTGTTGTAAAATTACTATGGGGAAAAAATTTGTAATTTATAAAACTAGTAAAATATAACTAAAATGTAAGTGATCAAAAATCCCAAGTATCGAAACCACACGAATTATTTGTATACTCTAAATTAATTAAAGGATCTAAAACTTAAATTGTTTGGTTGATTAAAGAAAAATAAAAATGAATCAAAGATAGGATTTTGAAATCAATATATGAGGCATGAAATTTTATGTGTTTTTATGTTCATGTTCTATGTATTAAATTTATTATTAGTTCATATATGATTTGGTGTAAGAATTGGGTCAGTAGGGGTCCTTGGTCCAAGAACCCTAAACAAATCTTTCAATTTCACTCTTGGAATGGTCAACTATTCGGTGAAATTGAAAATCTAGGCAACCCAACACCTTATTTCAATATAATTGACCAACATTTAATAACGTTAATTTACAAAATAGGACAATTAATTAATGAAATAAGATGAAACTCATTGGAACATTGAAAATGGTTGCGAAATATGCAAAGAATAATTGGAATTAAGAGACAAAGTTTCACAAATCCTAAAAATTAATAGAAATTTAAAATAATCCCTAAGAGAAAATTACACTAAAATCACATCCCTCAGAACAAATAAAACTACTCTCTAATTCTAGGAATGATGAGAATGAGCAGTATAGATAACTAACAAGGAATATAGGTGATAAAAGGAAGTAATATAGGACTCCTCAGTCACACTCCATGCATTAGAAGTCATAAATCTAGTTATAGATCTCTAATACTTCAAAAAGGTGTATCTAAGGGATGAATATATAGGATTTCCCATCAAACCCTCAAAATCTAGTGAATTACATTTTTAGTCTTTCGATAGGTATATGATGTGTAAAAGTTTCATGGAATTTAATGGGTAACAGTGGTGGCTTATCCAAATATTCTTTAATATAGATACTTACATGATGTGAGAATTTCTCATTATGTGTATTGGATTCTAATAGTGTGAATCACTTCACAACAAGAAATGGTGGATGTGATGGATTCTCTCTTGATGAATTCACATCATTTAATGTTTACACACCCTTAAAAAATTCTTTCCCCATTCTTTATCAAGTTTCTCATTTATGTAATGTTGGCATTTGGATTTAAAAATATGGTGTCATATAGCGAGAGATGGTCACAACATGAAGTGGATTTTAACTCTCATATTCATCTCTTTTTTCAGTTTTCCGAAAACCTATTGTATCCTTCAATAAAATACCAAAAATTCAAATAGTAAATGAATTGGAAATATTAACTAGGAAAATAAAAAAGTTTATTTATTTAAATATCCTCAATGTATATAGAAAATACAATTATTTAATACCCCTGAATTTGAATTGAGACTTGTATTAAAAGATTAAATCTCGATATACTACAAATGACACTCACCCTACAATAAATTATACTCAATTTTAATATAAAAATGATCAAATAAAAAATTTTATGTTCAAGAATCACACATGAAAAATTCATCAATGATTAATTTTTCAAAAAAACAAATCAATCATGTTTTTTAGTCTTTCTTTTTGAAATATCCAAGACTTTTCATTTATCCATTTTTATTTATAAATTATTTATTATTATCATGTATTAAATTTTCAATTTACCACACATTTAATTTTATTCTCATAATTAGGTTACAAATGTGAATTTAATTCAGTTCATACCTCAAGAACATTTCACTTACCATAGGCATTCAAGGCATCTAACATATTTATCCCATAAAGAAAGAAATCATAGATAATAAAAAGGGATTTAACATTTTGGTTACAATGAATATGATTCTATAGTGTATGTAGGTTTCATATTTAAAATTTTAAGCTCAAAAAATATGTTTGACTGTAAATAAAAATTCATTATATTAAAAGATAAACCCTGTAATTATCTCCCTCTAATTATTTTTTTCTCTCTTCCACCAAAAAATATCAAAGAGGGATCAGGATGCATGTAAGGGTAATGAATGAAAAAACCTATCTTGATCCATCCTTTTCTTTTTTCCTTTGATAAATTTATTTTTCAAAATATTTTCATGAGAAAAATCTCACATCCATCACCAAACCAAATATGATCAAAAGATCATTGGCCTACTTATAGTGATTTTTTATCCTCCTGAGACAAAACAAAAATTTTTTATTCAAATTTTTAAGTTAGAGAGGTGAATAATAAAATACAATTAAAAATAATTGGCATCACCCAATATCATAAGAGAAACCCCAAAAATGTATTCTCAATAGGAAATATCAATATCCACCATAGACAATCTCTCATGCACACTTATTCTTTTAAATATCATGAAGTATATATAGAGGATGGTAGGAATGGATAAAATATTCTTATAACGTAGATAATTTCCAAACATTGTTGTCCATGGATACAATGAAATTTAAAAATGATAAACTCAAGGTGGGTTCAATGATAAAGAGATAAAAAATTGTGCCACTTTCATTTTAAAAGTAATTTTTTTTTTGTAAAATTACGTGATAAGGTTCAAAGAATGTTTAATAAGAGAACTAACCCTAGTATATCATGAAATATATGACATAAAGAATATGAAAAAGTAGTATCATATGTTTTTTGGAGAATGAAAATAATGGTTTCAGAAAACTACACATGGAAATGCATACAAAGAGTAAAATCAATTAAAAAATAAAAAAAATCATAGAGGATTATATCAAAGAAATATATAAATTAACAAAATTAACATACTACCGTCAATCATGATTTCTTTAATCCTATTCCACATTTTTGTCCATACTAATTCTTTTCCATATTTTTAAAATTCAAATTTATTAAAAAATAGATTTATATATATTTCATTGTAATTTTACTAGGAAGTTTCCGGTCTCCCAGTTCAGTTGATTAACGTGGGAATCAAGTAAGGGGATGTAATTTTAAATTAAATACCTAAAAATTTTATTTTGGGGAATAGTGTATAAAAAATTATTGAATTGAAAATATGTTTTCACTTTTAAATATTACTTTGAACTTAGCTACATAAGTTATTCATACCCCTGATTCATTATATGAATAGATCTTGTGATTTTTATTTTATGTATTTCATGGTGTTAGTGGGTTATTCTGCATGTAGTGGTCGTACAACTTCATTTCATTCCTCTTACTTATTTTAATAGGGTCTAATGGTCCTACAAAAATAAAAAATATTCAAGTGAAATTACATTCCATTTCAATAAAATTTTAAATATTTAGGGGAAGTGTGCATAATTTAAAATACATAAAATGAATAATGAAAAAAAATTAAAACTCTAGTTTCCAATAAGAAGTATCTGTATGTAATTTTATTCCTGAGATTACCTCTTTCAACATAACTCAGTTCATAAATTATTAAAAAGCTGATACATGGTTGGGGTCCTGGAATGATCATATATTTTTCCTATCCATATTGGTCGGTCCCTATCATTTCTCTCTCTTTAGCTTAGCTCTCCCAGAAAACATAACTTCCTTGATTTCCATTAGGCAAATCCATTACTTTTTCTTCAACCCTAATGAACAAAAGGTACAGTCATTTTGTATCAAAATTTTTCTCCTTTCTCAAACATGGTTTGTTAGAATTATCTTCTAGTGTGAGTGGGCTTCCCTCTCGGGATATCTTTCTTTTTCATAATACATTTAATTTGAATCTCATCTTTTAAAAAATCATCTACCTATTTTACTTCACCTACTTCATCAACATTGTCAACCTTGGGTATTTTTCCTTCTCTAATCTATGTGTCCTCTCTCAAATCAATATCCTTTATTTCTCATTGGAGGTTTAAACTTAGATGTTCACTACCCACTCTCAATCCTAGCTTACCACATTGAACATGATTAATGATATGATGGTTGCTAAAAATGGCCTACCAAGAATAAGAGGTGTCCTCTATTCTACCATATCAAATACTAAAATGTATGTAGAAAAGATAAATTATTTATATTTGATCAAAATGTATTCAATCAGTCCTCGTGGGGATTTCACTATTGAGTCTGCTAATTAATTATGTAATCTTGTAGTCTCTTGTTTCTCCACTCCTAGTAATATGTATGTGTTTTATGACTAGATATTATTGATCACACCCAAAATAACTAAATATTTACCAAATTTATTAGCAACAATAAATATAGGGATTGAGAAACTATCAAAAACATTCTAATTCTTTAGTAAATCCATTAATAACACATTATAGAATTCTCTTGAGAGTGTCATTTTTATGATCTATTCTAGCTTTCTTTTTTCCACCATAAAATCTGTGAACATCATGTAAATTTTCACATTGTAAAGATATTCTATAAACGATATATAAATTTTAAATTTTTTAAATGTTTCAATAAATTTATCACTCTTCATATCCATCATCTTCTACTTCGTTCGATCAAAAAATGGTAGATGTGAATTGCACAGTGGTGGTTCATCCTCTTAAATA
This sequence comes from Viscum album, assembly GCA_963277665.1. Lineage (NCBI taxonomy): Eukaryota > Viridiplantae > Streptophyta > Magnoliopsida > Santalales > Viscaceae > Viscum > Viscum album. The sequence continues at coordinate 92,827,877 of OY728158.1, forward strand.
TGTTCCTCGTATTCAATATGATTTTATTTATTTTATCACCACATTTTTTCTTTATTATTTTATATAAATTATTTGTCACTTACTTTAGTCTTATTCGCACTTCTATGAATTATAGATTTTAGATCTTCATGGGGATAATAGTATGGGTATCTTGGTAGAACTGATCTTGATGTTTCTGTAAGATGTTTTGAAATTTGGCCAACTTGAGGTTCTTAAGTCCATATTCAAACTTTTTGGATCATTGATTCATCCTTTATTTCTTTGAGTATAGCCCCAACAGTGCTGATGAATGTTGTCAACATTTCCTCCATGTTGTGTACCTTCAATGAAAGTGATGGACCATGGGGTTCATATTGTGGAAATCCATGTGGTCATTATTAGTACCCTTGGAGTATCATATTTTTCTTCTTATACCCTAGAAATTAATTTTTTCAATTATAATCAAAATAATTTTCATCTTTAGTATATGTACCTTGGGGATTATGCAGAGCCATCATCACATCCATCTTCTTAGTCATATACTTCATTTGAGCATCCATCCTATTGAATTTAACCATGTTCACCCCTCATCTATGGGTGGTTAATATGTTCCATTGGAATCTATTTCTATCCATATCATCAAAAATATTATAGCTCTCCTCAAGTGACATTCTCATCAGTTATCCTCCAGTTACATCATCTACAATCGACTAATTAGACTACGACAAACCATTCTAGAATGTTTGAATATGAAACCATATCTCAGTGCCATGATGGGGAAATTTCATAGTTAATTATTTAAATATTTCACAATCACTTAACAAATATTCATTATCTACACGATTAAAATTTTAAATCTCTACCCTCATGTTCATTGACATATATGGGAAAAAAATCAGGTCAAATTTATTCTTACCAACTCATCCGATGTAGTGATGGAATAAGAAGAAAGGATTTTAATATATTGTCTACCACTCTATTTAAGTAAAAATATAAAAAATATTAACCTAACTTCATCATTGGAAATATTATTTAATTGAAAAATATTATAGAGTTTGAGAAAAATTCATATCTGTGTGTTCAGATCCTCATGTTGGAATCAAAACAAATTATATAGAATTTAATATCATCTAGATAACATATGTTTTTATATAGAAATATGGTATTATAAAAAGAAGAACTAGATTACTTGGTAAAGGACCCATCCCTAAAGTTATTCCCTAATCCATAAGAATGTTCATATCAAACAGTGGTCTTTGCACTTCTCCATCTAGGATAATGCTATACATTACTCAATTTTTTTTTTAGAATTCACTATTTATGCCTATAAGGATTCCAAAGATAAAGATAAATTTGAAACTACATCCCAAAAATAATTCTCTATTGACTATAATTTTATAAAATATAATTTATAATCTAGGATAAAAATATTCATAATATTATCATATTGAAAAAATTCCTCTTTAATGAGGAGATCTTATTGAATGATCAGAACTGGGAAAAATATTCTCTTAGGGGAAAACAATGAATTTTGAAATCTGAGTTTTAGTTGAGTGTGGTATGGCGGTTCTAAGAGAGTCATGTAGCATAGAATATGTAGTATTAGATAAAAACCATGTTCAAGAATAAAAAATATTGATCCATTTCTAGAATTACAATTTAATATTATACCAGAATTCTCAATGAAAATTAATGGTTTGAGAATAGTTTCAAAATTTTGGGATCTAAATAGGGCTACACCTCACTAAGTGAGGTAGTCTGGCTTGGTTAGAAGTGTTATTATTGTGAATTCAATTTAAATTTTTGATAGACTTAACAAGTAGGATAGAAAAACAAAATATAAGTTGATATTGATTATATGGATAGCAACAGTGGAACTCTGCATAGTGTTAGTCTTATTGGATGTTAGTAACTTCCAATGAATGTGTGAAGGATGGAAACATTTTCAGAAGGATCTCTGTAAGTATTTAAATTAGGCTTCAAATCATGGAGATTTCTTCAACTTTTTATTAGTATTCATGAAGAGGAATGTTATAGGGGATCAATAGTCATCTCAGTTCAAAGGAAGGAATCCCATAAATGTTATAGGTTTGTGAAATAAGAAGACTCGGTAGAATTTTCTATAATGTAGAGGTTGGACCACCAAGAATAGTGAACTTGTAACTTGGTGGATAGAGGGATAAATTAATGGCCCTTTTATTTGAATCGAAGTTCAAATGATTTGATAGTGGTTGGGAAAAAAATCTTTTGTGTGTTTAGAGTTATGGAAATATTAACTTGTTCCTCTCAATGATAATAATTTGAAGGTTTTTATTGTTAAAGGTGTACTAAAGTTTGATCATACCGACTTTGGATGTTGTGAAAGTTTTGTACTATGGAATCAGAGGAAGATCTAATTTAACTTATCTTAAAGGAATCCGTATAGAAAGAAATAATAACATGTTTGTTTAGGTGTTTGGGGATGAGGTATAAATCAATCTCCTGAAGGATCCCAATACTTATTCACATTTATGGATGAGGCGATAAGAAAGGTGTGGGTATTATACCCAAAGAATCATTTAGATGTTTTTTATTCATTAATTTAATGTAATCACATGGTCGATTGATAATTAAGACAGAGTATCAAATGTATAAGGTTTAGTAATAAAGTTGAATACAGTGATAGGGATATCCAAAACTATTACTAGATTAAAGGAATTATAATGGAAAAAAAATATTCCTAAAATTCCTAAACAAAATTTTGTGGATTACAAGGATAATAGAATGTTGAATGAGTATGAATTAAATATATTGTTTAATCTGATGTGTATGGAGTATTTTTGGGAAAATCGCTGAATTTAACAGCATACATTCTCAACAAAAGGCAATCAAAACTACTAATGCATCAGATTCTTAAAAATATGTGTTTTGATAAACCAGTGAAAAATAGTAACCTTAAATTTTTTAGAAGTTTAGAATTTATTTGCATTGATGATAAAGAAATAGAAAAACCTGATTATAGGTCCTTGGTATGATTATATATGTTCTACTGAGATGGACACTTTAGCTTCTAACTCTGGGACAATAATCAATGGATGATAGTTAGAGAATAAAATTTTATCTTCAATTATAGGGTCCTATAAATAGAGCATCACATAGAAGAGCTATAATTTTATGTTACATACTCAAAATGACATGTTCAAGTTGATATAAATGGAATTAAAAAATTGATACATGATTTGGAATGTTTAGATGATATCATAGATTATCTAAATATTAATCCAATAGAGGATGTACCTGAAATCTCAAGGGTTGAAGAGGAATGAGGAAAATTTCTTGATGATATAAATAAAAAAAATAACATAACCTTTATTATAAAATAGATCCTAATCTTAGGTTCTATTTTAAAGATATTCTGTAGTCAAACAACTAGTACCGAGGTTTAGTCCTGATATATACTATATACTTTTAAAATACATGCGAGAAATTAAAATGAAAAATGAAGTGTACACCCTCAATTATTTCAAAAATTTGGAGTTACCTATGAAAGAGGAACTGGAATCACTACACTTTAATGGAACATGGGATCTAATGAATTTACCATAAGGAAATAATGTGTTGATGAATAAGTGGTTCATCCATTTAAAAACACACTACCATCTAGATAGTGTTTATTATGGTTTCTAATGATTATTTATACATGAAAAAATAAATGAAAAAACATTATTTCTTCATAGCGATTTTTAGGAATACATGTACATGAATCAACCAATTGGTTTTGAGGTTGACCAGAGTAAGAACATTTTTTGTAATCTAAAAAATATACTTGAAACAAGAAACAATACAAAGGAATCATAAATTCACTACATTCATGGTTGAAAAGGGATTCATGCAAAGTAACACATACCAATGATTCTATCAAAATGTATTTAAGGATTGTATATTTATCATTCTAGTCCTCTATATTAATGAAATGATCTTTTGGGGAATAGAGATTAAATAAAATCATGGGATGGAATGTGAGTTTTATAGAGGTTTTAAAATGAATGATCTCAAAATATTCAATAGTATTCATGGAATGAGGATTGAATGATATTGAAAATATTGAAGTCCTATGTTGTCTCAAAGGGATTATATATGGAAGGTCATTGATAGGATTACAATGACCATAGTTAAAGTGGTTTAAATTCCTTTGACCATTCATTTAATAAAATCAAAGGGGATTGAATTATGAGTATATGATTATGTGATATACATGGGAAAAGTTGTATTTTCTTCATCAGTCATAAGTTTGATATATGAAAAAGGTATGAACCCAGCTAAATATTTCATATTCAATAGTATTAATCGTCCATTGCATGGAAAATATAGGTGAAATAAATTGGGAAGTGATAAAATGGATCATCAGGTATCTCAAAGGATTGTAAGATACAATATTATACATCATTTTGTATAGACCATTACATGGTTATGTAGATGAAGACTTTGGGGGTGATTTCAATACTCAGAAGAATACAACCAGATATTTGTTTACATTTAGAGGGATTTAAATTACCTAGATGTTTAGTTTCTAGTTTATGGTTTCACTCTCTACCAAAGATGAAAAATATATAGCAGTAACATTTGTATTGAAGGAGTTAGTTTTTTTGAGGTATCATTTGGAAGAACTTGGAATCCTCCAAGAAAGTGGCTACTCTAATGTGATATTAAACGTTCAATTCACATAGTAAAAAATACATTGTTCCACATAGGGACTAAACATATCAAATTTTTTTATCACAATATTTAAATTTAAAAGGTGGATATAGAGTTAGAGCTATATAGGATAGATAAGAAACAATATTTAGTGAATATGGGAACTAAGGTATTTATCTATGAAACTCTAAGGCAACATTATGCCTTAGTAGGATTGGGGTGACTAGAAGATGTTAGAGAACAATAAAAAATGTTCACAAAGGGTGGATATTTGATCATTCCATGCTATTTGAGGTTTATAGAGATTCCCCAAAATAGTCTTCAGGTGGGATATTGTTAATATGTTGATTCTAGTTTAAATTTTCCTTAAACTCAACTATTATGAGAGAACACAAGAAGATATAGCAGAATTGTATATATTTTTAGTGGAAGTGGGACTCTATGCATTAGTAAGTTGATTAGATGTTACTAAATTCCAATTATGATGTGAAGGATATTCATATCAACGGAAGGTACTATGTGAGAAATTCGGTTGCATATAAACGGTTGTCTTTTTATTCTTCCAATAGTGAGTGGTTATGTTGATGAATTATTTAGATGATTAGTAATTACTTTAATTAAATAGTTTTAACCAAGTTTCTTTAGTATACTAAGTTTATGAATTTTATTAAGGTTCCACAATTGTTTTAAAACTTATTTATAAGAAACTATATCAAACATAAATCCATTAACATTATAAAAATAGAATATCTTAAAATTATTCAATGTTACTCAATCCAAATATTTAAAATCATTTGGACCTCTTGTTAGATTATGAACATTCATGATCATTATGTGTTAATATAAAATATTATTACTTTCCGAATATAATTATATCAATATATTATTTATATAAAATTGATTTTTATCTTATATGACATTAAATCCAATAAGTAATATCTTGTTTAACTATATTTGTTGTTGTTTTCTCATTTCATGTTCAAATCTAAATTTAGCTCTTTCTTTTTTTATTTAATTCATAAATGGAAGGATCTAAAATATCACTATTGGTTATAAACCACCTATGTGTTGGTATGAACTTATATTGTGTCCATAAAAGAGATAATTTTTTCTAAACATGACAACATGACATAGGAAAGTTTACTAATTTACTCTAATAATAAATTTAATTTATGATACCATTAATACATCTAACCTTGTTGAATCATGTATCAATAATATCTAAATACCATAAAAATATGATATTATCTTCTTCCATATAATCTTTATAAATAGAGGCTTATTTTGAGATATTTTTCTCACCAAAGTCTTCTAATGGCCTAGATAGTAAATGAAAAAACAAATATACTATAATAAACCAAAGATGTATTGAGTTTTAGAGTTTTAATGTATCAATCATTAAAAAGTAAGATGATAATTTCTACTTATGGGATATATCCATCAATAATCTATTTTCCCTCTAACATTAACATCCATGGTGAAATATATAGTTAAATGAATCATCGAACTGAAAATTGATTTGGGAAATATTATCTCCAAATAAAAAAGTTTCATTAAAATTACTTCCCAAAGTTTTTCAAGATCAATGGTGATTATTTTTTGTCAAAATATTTTCTAAAGAATGTGAGAAACTTAATTACAACATCTATTATTTTATAACGTAACAATTTACAGAATTCAAGACATAGTACTTTCTCTCCCAAAATATGGGATTTTTTTATTTTAATTCCAAGTAACTTACAATGTTTCATGTCAATAAATCATGATATGTTACTTTAATATCCATTATATATTTTTATATATTTTTTATTATTGTAAATAAAATATCTTTTTTCTTGGTTTTTTAATTTTTAAAATATAGTATGATGCTTTCCATTATCATTTTTACAACAATTATTATTTATGATATTTTCTTCCAATTACTAATGAGAATTAAGATAATATTTTTATTTCCACTTTTCATTCAATATTTTAAAAACCAAATTTTCACATATATCTAATTCAATGTTCATAACTCTAAGATTAATATGTAATAATTGAAATCCTAATAAGGTAGTTTTAAAAAAACAACATTTCTTCCATTTTAGGCTGTAAACTATATTTAATGATCTTTGAACTCCTTTCCCATAAACCATCAATTGCTACTCTTTTCCAAATTATGCATAAATATTTGATAATTTAAAAGATATTTCTAAACAACCTATAAAACTTTGTCGTATCCTCAACAATGTTTTTCCTAAAACCATTATTTTTTAAACTTATATCTACAAGGTGCATCTATAAATGGATGATGGAAAATGAAATAAAAAAATTTAGTTACATGGTATTCTTCTCATATCAATGTAAAAGTTACAAATGCTACATTCTTGACTAGTGTGACTGTTATAACTAATTTTTTTTCTAATCTATGAAAATCAATAATTTTTTTCATTATTGAAATATGTACATTGAAAATTTGGGTTATCAATACATTATATTTTTACAACATATTGAGTTAGTTTTTATCATCCTACCATGTCGTGGTGTATCCACCTAGTTTTATATCTTATACATAAATCTACTTATCTTGGGTTTTTTGTAGCATCAGTAGGGTTTTTCTAGAATCTTCTGGATCCTTCTCTCCTCGATAGTTTCATCGGTAAATTTCTTCATATTTATTTTTGGTTATGTCATTCCATTCATATTATCCCATTTTAGTGGGTGTGTTTTAACATTTTCCTTAATATATAAGTTTAATGTTTTATTGAACCTTTTTTTGTATCCACTATTCATTGTTTATTTCATGGATTTTCTTTATATTTGTTAATCTCTTTGGTTATTTCATATCTTGATTTTTAATTATTTATATCCCATCTTTAATTAGATATTATAGTTTAACTTCAACCCAAATTTTATCATCGGTGGTATGTTTTAGTCTATTTAGTATAAATTGAATCCTAAATCAGCATCGTTCATCCTTCTATGTCATTATGGTATCTGATTAATTTATATTTCATGCACTTATCAATGCATAGTTGGGGTGGAGATGATCTCCATGAGTTTCATTAGGGATGAATATTGGAGGTGTCCTCATTATTTTAGGTTTCTTAATATTTTTTATCATTGATGTGTGTTGTATATCTATAGTGTATATCATTAACTAAGATTTTTTATTTTTGGTAATGGAAAGGGGATCCTTTAGTAGTGGTGGATTTTTTCCTGATGTCTATATTTTCCATATGCTATGTTTCATTCTTGAGGGTGATTCTTGCTTTAGTTCAACTTCAGAGTTAGAGTGTGGTAGAAGTGGTTGAATATCCTTCTCCAACAACAGAAAAAGTTGAACCGGTCTATGGTGCCAATCCTTTTTGGACCTAGTCAAGATTGTTTGGTGAATATGATTTTGGCATATTTTTTGGATGGGTGTCAGCCAAATTGTTTTCCCTATGTAATTTGTTTGTTCTTTGGGTTACTGGGGAATGATTTCAGGGGTATTTACTTTTCATGGTGTATAAATATTAAGATAGTGGTTCTATTCTCATTTATAATAAACCTATAAAAGTGTTTTTATTTAGAAATTTTTGAAAAGAGGATTAAATTTTAATATATACCATTTTTCAATAACTCTTTCAATTATTTTATAAAAAAGATGAAGGTATACATCAATGTAATTTATAGTAATTTTATTTCCAAAAATGATCATCAAAATAGTGAAATATTTTTCTCTATACACATCAATAAATCTTGATATAAATGTATAAAAATAACCAGTTATATCATATAAGATATAATTAGAGTCCTGAATGGATTAAATTAATCAATACCCAAACCAAAATTCAAATACATAGGATCTAAAGATAAATAAATATACAAAGAATCAAAGAGTTTTATGATTCCAAATCTCTTAGAATTTGTATAAACTCTTCATTGTTGTTTTCCATTTTATTATACTTTATTTTCTCTATTTTTAGAATACATGAATAATTTTTTCAATCATTATTTTATTATAAATTAACATAAAACCTTCAATGTAATATTATTTATATTCTTCTATGCAGAAAATTTACTCATACTTTTACCATGATTCATTGATTTCATCTAAAAGTATAAAATCTTTTACATACTTCTATATATAAATATTGTTCCTTATATAACATGAATTAATTGAGAAATTTATATATTTATTATTAATTTAGACCATGTTTATTACCAATTCTCTTCATCTTATAAAATGATTAATGGGTTCTAGCTTGAAAAAATTCATCAAGAAGAAACTCTCATATCATCAACATTACTTTATCTATAATTATATATAAGGAATTGATGTGGTGAAACTTTAGTAGAATGTATAATTTTGTCTATTTGATATATCTTTCATAAAATTCAGGGTTTCACATTTATAAAATTTTATAAAAGTCATTTAATTTTCTAGTTATCTTCCCTCTTATACTAATCATTGGGAAATCATAAAAATACTCTGCTGATATATTTCCATCTTCATTATTCTATGTTTCAGTATAGAAAATTAAATTAATAAGGTTATGAATTTTATTCTCCACTATTAGTGTAATAATTTTAAAATTTTGAAGATGGTTTTACATCAGAAATTGACAATGTCCAATTCTCACTACAAAATACATCTCACATATCTAGACAAAATTTAATTGAAAATTAAGTTCTTCTAAACATCATTTAAAATTTAAATAACGAAATGGAAATTTTTTTCATCCATATATTAATAAATTTTTATTCTAGATTTAAAAAATAACTACAACCTTTTGAAATATTGAGTTGTATTTCACAGTAAATTAATCTAACATTTATCAATATTTATTCTGTTGATAAATAACTTTTTAAAAAAACAAAACATTTATCAGTTAAATGTAATCATGTTAAATATAAAACATAATCTATAAGGAATAAAAAGAATTCATATCAAAAAAATTTATTTTTTAAAATTTAACTAATAAAAAATCATTAAAAAAATATTATTATAATCCATTCATAATATGATTTGATATTTTATGATATAATTTTATCATATTACATATTGAAAAAAATAATCCATCACATAAACAAAAAATACATATATTTTGTTAAAATCAAATATAATTATTTATGTGAATCATAAATGTATATCAATTTTGGTTTCTCCCGTTTTCCTTTATACTATTTTTTGGTGTTCCAAAACAAATCATTTAAAATATAGGTTATATATATAAAAATATTTTGTATTAAAAATAAAACACAATTATAAAATACTTGATAACTAAAAACATTGAAATTAATATACTAGGAGATTAAATGAATATACAATCCTTGAAAAAATCATAAGTTATATTCATTAATAAAATAATTAATAAAAAGAGAACCAGATATAAAAACTAATAATAAGAAATCATCATTAATAATTCCTCACATTTTTATTATATTAAATCACCATTAATAAATGGATAAAAATTAAAGATTTATACAATATATATATATGTTATGTAGATCAAGATATTATATATAATTTCTATAAATATTTTTTCAATGTGTGTGTGTCTATTTGTGTGAGTTCAAAATATTTCATATCTATGAATGTTCAAAATATGTCAATATATGTTCGATATATAAAAATAATTTTTAAATTACCTATATATACATCTTATGTATATTTATTTTTTCTAAAAATTATATGTATATGTTTTGTGTTCATATAAATATATTGATTACTAATATGTATATCTCTTATATATAAAAAAGTAATATATAAATTTCTATCTTATTTATATATATAAAACAACTTTTTACTAAATTATTTTTCCTTATTCTTTAATAATATTTCTTTTATTTAATTTCATTTTAATAGTATTAACAAGTAAATAATGTTTTACAGACCATATGTATCCAATTGTGATCATATAATAACTTATATGTATGGTTAAAATTATAAAATGGGTACCAATTGCTTAAGGTGGATGATGTAAAAAAGTCATAGAAGGGAGGATTACATTTTGGGATTATGGAGAGAAGGATGTAGTGTATTGTAGGACATCATTGGAGGGTCATCAAGAGGGTAGAATGCCATTATAGGGTCATTAGGACAGGTGGACATCATCTGTGTTTGTCTCAAGGGGAGGAAATCATAGTGGGGTGGGTGCAACTGGGGGGTTTTTTGAGGGATGCTTGGAGGGGATAATATGGTATTATGTCCTAAAATGGGATATGGGGTTGCAAGTTTTCTACCCCACTAATATTCAATTTTTATTAAGGGAGGTATTTAAAAAATCTACCAAAATAGTTAATTCATTATGTTTTATTTAGAGCGCTGCAATTAAATGCATGAAAAATCTATATTATCAAATTAGCATAGGTTTTATGTAAACTCTACCAATAAAATACTCCAAATATCATTGTTTTCATTAATATTTATTTTCATACATAGCCTCATTATTATACTTTTTCATTGAGTAAGCTTTAGGAATGTTTTCTTGATTCTCACACTAAGTCATGATGACCATTATAACAAATATTCTCTTACAAAATTCTAGATAACCATTCAAGAACTTAAATTAACCCTTGACACAAAAAAAATTACCCTTGAAAAATCAAGATGACCCTTGAAAAATCAAGATGACCCTTTATGTTTTCAAATTACCTTAATGAAATTTGAAACCACCCTTATAAAATCATATGTAAGAGAAAATGACTATTATAAAATTATAGTTCACCCTTACAAAATTAGTTGGTCAATTTTCTTTGATATATCTCACTCAAAAATTTCATCATAAGGGTAAATGAACCTTACAAAATATTTGATGGCCATTATGAGAACCTCATTCCTTTAATAAATTATCACCAATAATTGAACATTAAAAATCCAATGAACATCATGACATATCCATTTCACCTCTAACACATAATTTTAAATTTATTATTTTAAGCATATGAACTCCTATAATCACTATAATGAATATTTAGTCACTTCAAAACATAATCTAAAGGATATTATTTATTTGGTATAGTAGTCACCACATATATAGCCATTATTTTACCTCTTCAATCACAACACTTATGTAATTTTAATAGATAGATCATTCGACTCAATAAATCTATTTTATTCGTTGAATTCATATTTAATCCACAATTGAAAATAATTCATTACATTCCAATTATATAGTCATCACATTTATAGGATTATCATCAAGTAGTAGTATCATACTTTTTTACCCAAAAAATGTATAAACAACAAATATATATATATACTTATTTGGGATCTTTATCCATCACCCAACACGTATTAACAAACTTACTTTAGAATGGAATAATAATTTCTTGAAAAAAAAATATTTTTACCAAAATCTTACTTTAGTATCTTCAATACCCATCTTTGTATTTTTTCAATAATACAAAATACTATTATGTCATTATGTATGCTTATTATCTATTTTCTTCTCCCTCTTATTGATAATAAATGTCATGGTTAAGGGTAAGGAAAATACTCTTTTCTTCATTCTCTCTTCCATGCCTTCTAAAACTTTTGTCTTCTCTCTTCCATTCTCCATTTAATTATTATATATTGATTCAGTCATTGATATAAGGTTCAATTCACATTTTACTTATAAATTATCCTTAAATTAATTTACTCTAAGAATATATGAGTGAATACCTATTTTGATGAAAAATATAACTAACTCAGGTATCAAAGATCTCTATAAATTGTTCATAATATGATACCACTCTCATATATCTTCTCATAGATTCTATATAAATAAATTCATTAAAAAATTATAACTTTCACTCATGTTCAACAAAAAAATCAACAAAATCAACCTCAAGAATATTACTTCCCTTATTTAGCTTCGTAAAATTACCCCCTTTTATAAATTGATTTGAACTAATCAAAATAGGTATGGGAAAAAGACTATGAAGAATCATCTTTATATTTTTCAATAATTATTGATAATTTAAATTTTTTCTTGAAAGGATCCATTGGGAAACTTCTTTACTTATTATCTCCTCCTCAAAGGGTTTCACTCCATCATTTCTTCATTATGAAAGTAAAATATTCCAAGAGAGACACCTATTTTTTTGTAATGTAGAAATAATACTAATTCAATATGCCATTAATTATTATTACTCTTCTTCTGATAAATTTGTCTTAAACAAATATATAAGCAGGTAAAGAGGGTCTTACTTTCCCCTCAGTATGTGCATCATAGTTGATAGTGTCCTATTAACCAAGAGATGATATTATTTCTATATTCTTAAATGGTAAAACTCTTTACAATTCCTTTCCATAATTTATTTCTATAACAATTTAAATTTAATGAGGTTTTCCTATTATATTTAGATTTCACCTTGGGTGGAACATCCTTTTTCATAAAGTCCATTAAATCATATGTATTATTTACTGCATGTTCAATACTTTTAAAAAGTAATTAATGGTTCACTAGATTTCTTTTTCATCATCCTATCCTATTACAAAAGAAATAATATATATTTGGAAGATGTGTCACCATCTTATTTTTAACTTCTATATGGTTTTTCAAGAACTATTGGTTCGTGATTTTTTTAGGAAACCTTTCATGAAATTCTATCTCTTCATGTGGAACAACTTATTTCCGTTTACAACTTGTATCCACCTATACCTTTTCTATTTGAATGGGAATTTTCAATTATATAGGAATGTTATTAGGCCATCCTTTTTAATAAGAATATCCTTATTTTCTTTTCCATACAGATTATTTTCTTCTTTTATGTTAGGATTTTTTTAAATCTTCTCTACCTTTTTGAGATGCCTTTAATAATGTTAATTTGTTATTTTTTATTGGATATTCCTTTTACTTTGTATTTTCTCCTTCATCCTTTATGTACTGAGAAGTTTTATAATTAAATATTATGTATCCATTTATTCCATATTATAATAATATTTTCTTAGTTCCGACATCCTCTTCAACATTGTTCTTGGGTGTAATTTTTCAAACTTATTATTTTGTTTCTACCTCAAGGAAAAAATTCATTACTTTCATCAATTATTCTTCATCTACGACTATAATATTCCAATATATACTTATTATATATGTTTGAATTATTTTTACAAGTACTCTTTAATATAAAGACTACTTTTTTGAAACAATAATAGAAGTCTCCGAAGTATCAAAATATTTTCTTGGAAGGAAGATTCATCTTTTTTTATTTATCATTTTAGATAGTGGTACTCATTTCCTATTAATGACTTTTTTCCCTTAAGTTTAGCCTTTTGTAATCTATTTGATTTAACATTTTATACCAATACTGAATTTCCCTACGCTTGAAGAACCATAAGAACTAATAATGACATATGAATCTATTTCTCTTCCTTGTTCATGTAGTTGATATGGAAATTATAGCTTGATCACCTTGATGTTGTTTAGTAGAAATACAATTATTCTAGGATCTTCTTGTAGAGCCTCACCTTAAGGATATTATGACATTAATATATGATGATTTATTATATTTATTATCAATTTTCACTCATATTTACCAAGATATTGAATTGTAATATATTTAAAAAAATAAACAACATTAGTATATAAAATAGTTTCTAGGATATTGACTACCGTTATATAAGAGAAATTATTGGAAGTCATCTTAGATGATTTTAATATCTTTTTCAATTAATATGATAATTTTTCATTAAATGATTGTCATGATGTTCTCATGAAAATATCCTTTCTTTCATATTTTTGTTAATAACATCTTCTAAAGTTAACATTTTTATTATGTACACTTTTATGGAAAAAGTGTGAAAGCATCAAGTACAAACAAGAGCATCAATCATTTTTGTTAATAACATGTTTGTGTGTTTTCATGATTTCTCAACATTACCTCTATCTCAAATCATAATAAAATTAGGGTATTATTTGGGTATTCAATTGATCCTACCCAGTCTTCTCATTCTTTCTTCATATTTTCATCTTATTATTCTTGAATCTTAATCATATCCTATATGTAAATTTAGATCTCTTTTACCTTTTTTCTTGATCTATAATTGATTATACTTGGAATAAGTGATTTATTTTTGAGTTTATTCCAATTCATGAATCTTTTCCTCCAAACATTTCTTAATCAAAACATTCTCACAAAAATTTCATTACAACTCTTCTTCAACAATGAAAAAATGTTTAGACAAAATTCATGTAGATTATTCCTTATTTTCAACAAGTTTAGTAAGCGTGTTTCATTATTTTAATTTCTAGGAAAATGATTTACTTATAACATCAACAATATATTTTAGGTGTACATTTTCATCAATAATTCCCTTGATAAATATAAATATGTTAGTGACCATTTAAATGGGACGTTTCTTTAAATAACACCTTACTATATTTTATAAGTCTTCAACTATTTCAATAGACTCGTCCTCTTTATACTCTACATATATTGAATTTGATTCTAAAGGACCATTCACAAAAGAATTTTCAATTGAACAATTACCACTTTGATTATCTTATAATAGTGCTCCTCCATTCATTCGAATATCATTCTTATTTATTTAGCCTCTATTTTCTTTCCATTTTTAAATTTTCTAGATAGAAATTCAATATTGGTACTAATAGATGTAACATATTATTTATCTATCAAAGGAATCTCTATAACTTTAGGAAATATAAACATCACATTGATTTATTAAAATAAATGGGAAAAAGATCTAATCAGAGGAAACATTTTTAGTTGTGATACTAATTGATGTGATCATTGGATCTTGTATGTACACATAATGAGGGGGTAAATAAGTGTTCTTATATTTCACCGGGTATTACATTCACATTTAATTATTACCTTCTGATACCCAAACCACTATCCAATTTAAAATGTATGTATCAATTAATATGATCTCCACACTCCCAATAATATTTTATACATGAATTAAAAAATAACAGTAGCATGCTATGTTTTTATAATGTTCAACTAAAATTAGGAAACCTACTTATTTCTATGGTCAACTCATAAAGAGACCTATATTATCACAATTTAATTATAGTGATTAAAAATTATGAATAAGGAATATCATTATTTTATCATCTCTTATAATGTTTTTCTTAAATATTCTACGTCCCATGAAAATATAGCATCCGCTTTCCAAATGTTATCTCTGATGTATTATTTAAAATTTCTCCTGAAAATATTTTATCTATAGAATTGTATAGTGGTATTGTTTACACTAGAACAACCGAAAAAAATAGTTCTTTATGGCCTCCTTCAACTAGATAGTCCTTATTTGATGTATTTCATCGTATCGACATAATATGAAAATCTTACATAATGAATAGTTCTCCAACTAAAAGTAGGTGATTAGAAACACTTCATGTAAGTGTTCATTGTAATTTATCTCAATCTCAATTGGATATTCAATCATAGTACCTCTTAAATTTTTCGAATACTCAATATTAAGGATACTTAGTACAAATAACAATAATTCGATCTCCCTCATCCATATTTTAATATAGTAGGGTATCATGGGACTCTTTCATCTTCCATTTTCTAATTCAATACGTATGTTCTCCTTCTTATATGTCATCATCAGTCTTCTTTTTCAATGCATTAAATATTATTTCTCTATGTAATGTAGTATCAAAATATTTGATCTCGAGAAGGTTTTTATTCTTCATCTTCCCTCATTTAAATCATCACCCAAAAATCTTGATAATATTTTTTCTATATTAGAATTTTTAAATCACTCATGATCTATGGAGGGTGATACTTGCTTTTAAATTAGTAATTATTTTTAGGTTTAATTCTCAAAGATATCTAAATAACCATTTAAAAATCCAAAAGGATTTGGATATTTCCTTCATCAAAAGCTTACTTTATATTTGGGTATATTTAAATAAATTATATTCATGTGTGGATGAATATAGTTTCATAGTGGACAAATTTCCATAACATGCTTTCAAAAAATTTCATAGAACATGACTAGTCTTTTTCCTTATCTTATCTTGAATCATAAACTCTTTCATAATGATGTTGAAATCAATATTGAATAGTTTGATCATCATTTAGTTTATTATCTATAAGTATTAATAGTTATTTTCATTTTTAATAAAACAATATTTTCATAATATTAAATAACTCTAATAATTTCCTATATTTCAATTTCTTTTCCATATTTTTTGTTTCAACAATATCATGTTACTTTTTAATAAGATAAAAAGTACACTTATATATCTTCAAATAACAATTAGTTTTCAAGACATAACCACATTCTTCTGCCCTAGATCTAGGTTTCCCTAATAAAATTCAATATGAATCTTAAGTTGATCTCTAATGGACCTTATGGATTCACTACGGTCACTTTTAAAAAATTATATATAACTCTTATGAAACTAGAATTCACAATTACAAAAATGAGTGACCCTTAAAAAATAAAAATGACACTTATTTTTTAAAAATTACTAATATAAAATTTCTTATCACCCTTATGAAATCATCTATAAAAGAAAATTAAACTTAATAAATTCAAGATCACCCTTATTAAATCAATTTGTCTCTTTAATTTATTATATATTAATCAGAAATCTTATCACAATGGTAAATGACACATCCAAAATTTGTGATATCTCTTTTGAAAACCCCATTCCTTTTTATATCCAACTAACATCCAACTATTATGAAATCCTATTTAAATTAGTGCATATTCATTTTTCCTATAACATGGAATTTTATAACAATTTAATTTATAGGATAAATTCTTCTAATATCACCAAGTAATATATCATCCCTGCGAAACATCATATAATGAAAAAATTTTACTTAATACAGTAGTCTTTATTCCCAGTTCTCTATGTTGGATCCTCTACATTTCTAGTGAGTCCAATACTAATTTAATCGCAAGACTTATTATATTTAAATAGATAGATACTTCAACTCCATAAAACTATAGTCTTTTGTAGATAAATATCCCATGAATACATAAAATTAATTCATTACAAATTACTTCTATAATTATCGCATTAATAAGTTTCTTAATAAGAAAAATATTTACTCTTTTTACCCATTAATGTATGGGTACCATATTTATCTTCTTAGTTGGTCTATTTTATCACAACCCAACACATATTGACCGCTTCACTTCATAATTAATTATTATTTATTTTACACCACTACATTAGTCCAAAAACAATCCCCATTGGAATATCTGCAAAGAAACTGAAAATAGGACCTTGCACTTTTAAACAACCATTATAGTGAACATCTGCCATCAAAACTGCTTTGTTAAATGAAATTATCCATTTGGTTATCTGGAAACATGACTTTTAATTCCTTAGAATACCACCCATTCAATTTAAAAGGCATCATTATAATTTTATTATATCACCCTTATTATAAGGTGAACATAGATCCTTCTATGCCCTAATATGGGACTCATAATTCTGTAACCTGCCACACCCCAAGGACATCCATGGGAGAGAGGTTAAGCCCCTATCACAAATCTATTGGTCAAGCACTATATATGGTCACAAAACTTATCATGAGTCATATTTGGATGCTAAATAATGAACACATAATTTTTAATTTAATTCCTATGTTATTCCTTCTCTTATTCAACTATTATCCACTTGTAACTCAAAATTACATTCCTTAACCCCTAAAGAATGAATATATTCAAAAAAGGCATGAAAAATTATTTATAAAAGACCTTATTATAATTTAATGAAAAAAACATATAATGTTTAATTATTTCACAAAATTATTAGAAATGTTATTCTCCTATAAGGTTTTTATATCATTTATTTGAAATAATATGTCTTAAAGTTTTAATTACTAAGAATGTCCTTAAGGGTGATTCAGCTCAGCAATATAACTAACATCTTCCATTTTATTCAGAATATTATTATGTACCAATTATTTAATTTGATTTAATAATTTAATAACATATAATAAAAAACAATATAACTCTTAATTAATAGTATAATAATAAAACATGGATAGTTTTATAATCATTCTTTCTTTGTGGTACATTCATTTTTAGGCCACTTCAAACACCAAGATAAATGATGCTACTCTATTTTAATAATGATAGTTATAGGGAATTAAAAAACATATTACTTAATATTGATGATATATAATTTAATTTTTTATTATTTAATGGTAAAATTAAAATTAATATACATTATAAAGTAACACGTTATTGTTGGGAAAGTTATCTTAAATGAGAAAGATAGAGATTTATTTATTTTGAATACAAATAGTAACTAAAATAAAATTAACCAATGAATTTATAAATTATTATAAAATTATGAATATAGTTTCTCGATCATTATGGATATGATAAATATATGAACATGTAATTATGATCCAAACCATCCAACAGAAACTATCATGAAACTATTAGAACTATTAACATCTGATGATTCAAATAAACTATCCCTATCAAATAAATAAGTAATAAATGAAAATTAGTTAGCCATATTAAATTAAAGAAATATATATATGTTTCTTCAGTTAATAATAAATAATTCTATATTAATTATATAGGTATTTAGAGGAAATTAAAACAATTCATATTTGAAGGTAAATGAATTTTTAACATAATGTTATTTTATAAGATTTATATAATTTTAATTAATTATAGTATTCAATTGTTGTTTGTATTTTATTCTTTTATTAATTTATTTAATTTTTATCTTAATTTATATTTAATTTTATTTCATTCTCAGAATCTATATTTTAATAGATTTTTACTTTCCATGTTATGTTCTTTTTAAGGTGTTTCCATAATTCTTTCCTCTATATATTTCATGTCTCCCTATTTTTGTTTCGCTTAACTATATATGTAATGTTAACTAATAATCTTCATTATAATCATATAAACATTTATTTATCTATATTATATTATTCACATTTTTGTTAGAACAAGTAATAATTCAAACCAGTCCATTTCATTCATGACCTCTTCATTGGTAAACATTGATTCTTTTGAATATCTATTTAAATAAAAGATCCTATATTTTTTATTCAGGATATGATTATTTTAAATTGAATATGATGATTGTTAGGTCCAAAATTATATATCACTAATCGAATTCAAAAATTATTTATTCTATAGATATGTTAAGATGGAATAAATTTATTAGGTTATTCTATAATGGGTGATTATGTGTGACTATTGGTTCTAATATTATCATGTTCCAAGAAATTTTCATGATTATTATCTTATATTTATTCTAGAATATAATTTTACATTATGATTCTAATTTTAATCGATCAATATTATTATGGAAATTTATTTCATCATTGAATATATGCTTATGATATTATATAATTATAATGTTTCCTTCAATATTTTTCTTCAGGAGTTTCCTGATATTTCATGGACTAATTATTTTATTATTTTTACACATTCATATTATCTATAAAATCATACTAAATTTTTCAATTATTTTTATAGGATTTTTCAATGAGTTAGGAAGATAAATAGGTAAAAATTAATGTTTTGATGATTGGACCTCAATGAAGTAAAAAAATAAAATTTTAGAAATTGTTTTTTATTGTATACATAGTAAAAAAAAATTGGTAATTTTTATATAATGGTTTTGTGTTCTAATTCACTAAAAATATTAACATAATTATCTTTTAAATTTAATTGTTTTATAATTTTTGTAAAAACATGTATTTATTGGATTGTTATGATTTTTTTCATTACAAAGGTTGTCATTGGAAATAAAAAATGGTCATTGAAAAACCATTCTAATCGTAATGTATAAAGTTCATCATGCAAATACTATTTGGAAGTTTTTTATTTAAAAGTTAAAAATCTATTAATTAAATGATTATTTTATAAAATTGATATCAATTTTGAATCATCACTTTGAAATTATCTAATAGCTAATTGTTTGTTCTTTTCTTAAAAATATTTTTTTGAATAGATAAATATATAGTTTTTTTATTTAGGGTAGTTTACAAAAAATAGTTTTGAATATGACTTAGTAATTTATAACAATTGTCATAAAATTTATTTAATGAGTAAATAATTAATTTAAAAATAATTACCATAATTTTTAAACATATAATTAAATTTTCAAATCCATGGATATATTGTTTTCTAATAAAACTCATATTATGTTCTTTTCATTGAATAAAATATTTGCAAGATTATTTTGGGGTGTTTGTTTATTTAAATGAGAAATTATCCTATTTATTAATAAAAATGTATTAAATTTCAGATAAATCATTATTATTCACATTCTAAAGAGAAAAAAATTAATTAATTTGTATTTTATTCAAATATAACATGTTGTTAATTTAAAAAACCTTAACTCACCCATTTTTCCTCATTTCAAAAATATATTTATTTATAAAAATATAGGCAAATTACCTATTTTAATAATATTATCCATGTTTCTAAGGCCTTGGACTTTCCAAAGTACTATCCCATGAAGGATTAAGTCTCACTTCAAATGAGGCATCTCAAAGGGAAATAAAGAGTTACAAAGTCCCTCTTTATATCTCTTATTTTTGATAATTTATCTTAAAATATTTTTAACATCCTACTAATTTTATAATTTTATTATATTACCAATCCATTAGAATATATTGTAAATATCATCAATGACATATTACCCAATCCCTCTCACTGAACCCTTTTCATCGGTCATTACATTGAGGACTTAAGGGTTTTAAAACCCTTGTTTTTTCATTTTAATTATAGTCTCACCCCTTACACAACATAAATAATATTTAAATTAACCAAAAATTTGTAGTATTATTAAAATATAATTTCTTTATGAAACAATAAAATTTAATATTTTTCCACTCATTTTAAACTCACTTAAAAATATCATTTGTTTATGGTAGTTTTATACTACCTAAGTAAACGATGTGGTTTTTTTAAGTTATTTCTACCATGGATGTTTTTACATTTAATTTTAATATAAATATATAATATTAAAATTAAAATTTATTTATTTTTATGGTTTTATAATGATAAAATAATATTTATAATGATGATATTAAATTTAAATAACCATGGTCATTAAAAGTGTTGAAAACAATATTATGATGAAATGATTATCGATTTGGAACTATTTTCGAGAATATAATGAACAATTGAACTCTTGTACTTATAAAATGAAATAAAACATATAAATGAATCCCTTAGAGCCTATTTTTTAATTTTAAGGTTATCTTTTACTATCACCATTTCGTCAAATTAGTTTTGGTACTATAAAGAAAACTACCTCAAAATGACTGATGTTAGTAAAATTAATCTATTTAATTAATAATACATGATAATATATTAAATAAATGGAGTAATAATAATGAAACTAGTATGAAAAGGGGTTTGAAATAGGTAAATAGGTAATAAAATTTTACAATTCATTAATATATATGACATACAAATTGATCCATGACTAAAGGTAATGTCTTCCTTCCAAGTCGTCATTCATTTCAAGTATTGATCCTCTATTTACTGTATTAAATTATTTGAATCTTGTTTGTATCATCCCTGACACAAAATACACTAAATCGGTTCTTCGATACTGGTTTCCACAAGACATCATGTGCACCTCCTCGTATGCCAGAGGTAGCCAATAAGCAGTAAGGGTCTAATAAGAAAAGTTGGGAGACTGTACCCTCTTTACCAAAGTAAGCAATAGTAGATAAATATACAATTAATGGAAACAAAATGTAATATTAAATTAACCTGCTTGGTCAAATGTCTCCCAAATTTCGGTACAAACCCCAAATCAATATTACCCATGTCATGTCATGTTAATAGTACCAGAATGAATGGGACCCAAAATAAAGAAAACCAACTGAATCCCTGAAACTGCCCTGACTTTAAGTCTGGAACCTCATCTATGAACATCTCAAGCCTAACTAATCTCCAAAGCATCGAGTTGTTTCCATAATCCTGACTTTCAACTATCAAATCTAATTTTGAAACCATTGACAACCCGATCCAGGTGTGCATACAAATCTCATTACATAACCACTAACGGTTCCAAAAAATATCCAGTCTAATAGACATTGTATGGAATTACAAAATAAATAAAAAAGTAAACCAAGGAACAACTCAGTGGACATTAGTTAACAATGTTTATTCTAACCATTTCTATTATTATTACTATATTCACAATTGTTCCATGTTCTTTACATAATCCATCATATTCATGTGTTCTATGGGCTATGCATATAAATCAACTACACAAGGGTATAAGGCAAAAAAATCACTATGAATAAGGTAACATGTCAAGTCCTTATCTCCCATGGAGTAACAGAACACAAGATATGAATTATACTCTCCTCGAAGCCTTAGTTTGAGTGGAATGCATCCATTAGGGGAAAAGGGATTTGTCCCCTTCCTTAACCCATGAATTGTTGGTGGAGTTTATAGAATCATCATAACTCAACACATGAGAGGAGACTCATCCCTTTATCTCACACCCCAAGACATGTGCACATGATTGTATTTCCATTCACCACATATATCATGGTGGGGTTAGAGCATCATTCCAAACCCAATCCCTAGGAGGATCCATTTCCTTAATTACACCACAAAAATAACATATCACAACCAATACAAATATCATTCATAACCTATCATACTCAACATAGGAATTAATACTTGGCAATATTCCAATATCTTATTTTCAATTTACATTACATAGTCATTTATCACAATTCACATTCTAGATCCATAACCCTTTAAGTGTAATAAAAAATTCTCATTCATTATCCAATATTCCTCAATTTCCATAAATTAACCCATTTATCCGATTTATCATTTCACAATAATTTTCTCATTTATGCATTTCAAGTATAATTCTTATATCGCATAGCACAACCACTTGATTATATTTTACCCATTAGGTAGACCTCGTAATTCCCATGTATTTAACCATTTATAATATTCATAAATTCCCTTATACAACCACATTTACCTGTTCTTCTATTCATAATCCATTTTCAATTTAAAATGTTTATTATTTCAAATATACTAACCCTTTTGGAATTTCAGTATAATTTAAAAAAACATTTGAAACAATCTTAATTAACCCAAATAACCCATTTTTAAGACTTTCCAAACAACCCTTATGCAATTATGAAAACCTAGGAATGGCTGTCAATATTCCATTTTCAGGTTAACCAACTATTAAAACATGCTCTTCATGGGTTATATAATATCACACACCAACTCTACACTAAATTTTACCAATTAAAATGTTCTGGAAGGCTGACACACCCCATGGGTGGACCTAAACCATTATAATAATCCTCAACACATCCCTTGGGAATCATGAGCAGTATAAATCATTAATTATCCATCCATTTTATTTAAATCATACTCAAGGTGAAAAATTCCCAATAATATGGAAGCAAGATATCAATACACATGCACAAATATATAACAAAACTATGGGATATAACTTGTAGACCACAAACCTGGAATTTGATGATGAAAAAACTTTTAATCATGGCATTAGACTTGGATTCAGGAAACCTTTTAATCCTAAACCAATATCTCACCAGAAAGAAAAAAGGAATTCAGATATTTGTATGATGATAATAGAAATATGAAAACCCTAAACCAAAATACAGAATCAGGAGAGGAATTAGATTCACGCTGATCATTGATCTGCAACTAACAGCACTCCAAACAGATTAGTATCGAAGGAGAATCAAAAATTTGAATATTAGGTCCCCATAGTTCATCCATCAGGTTTTAGGAGGTGAAGTAGGTGAGAATCCCAATTTATAACATTAAATCCCGAGGGGGAAATTAAGGAATTTCACATTTTTAAAGGTTGTGTGGTTTACTCGCATGGTTTTCCAAACCATGTGAAAACTGTGCGCATGGCACTATCCAAGGGGATTTGGGTCGCACAGTTACTTATTAAGGAAACATGATTTGAAAAATCATGCACCAAACGTGTGATATTCCTCTATCTATAGTTTTACGGTTTCCCTAGGAAGGCCGCCAGGTTATCTTTACCATGCACTAAATGTGAACCATGCAAAAATTGGACAAGTTTTCTTTTTAGTCATTCCTCGATCCCCTAAAACACCCTGGAGGCCCCTCATTAACTTATAAAACATTTATTTGACTAAAATATAAGAGTATCTAATAGAAACATAACCATAACATACTTCATGACGATCTGAGATGTTACAACCCCCCACATTATAATGTCTCATCCTTTAGCTTCATTTTGAAACCTCACTGAACTTCTGTAACAAGAGATCCAGCCACTAAGACACCTATCCACTTCCATTTCCCAAGTTTCCCATTGAACAGAACAATTCTACCAATTAATTAGAACCAATGGTATTTCCTTTCCAAAAAATACTTCCACACCACAGCCCATTACGTGAATAAAATGCTCCTCAAAGGACACATCAACTTCAACCATACATCAACCACTATAACATCAAAGGGAAAACTTAGGAAATAGTAATGAACATGAAAAATATGTACATAGCATTATATCATAATAGAGGAACAAATAGGCACCCCATTTGTTTGATCATCTTTTCAACTCATGACCTGAATCACTTGGAATCATGTTAATATATTTTCAAAACTCTAACACTGACCAAAACCCGATATCACCCAAAGGAAAACACACAATCTCTCCAAACACATTTCATGACTTAATTTGATACAATACTCTTGTCACAATTTCCACATTCCAAAAATGTAAATCCTAAACATGACCAAAAATCTAGTGGTACTCAACCCATATAAAACTACGCCAACACTTACCCTCAGGTCTAACTCACCAGAACTGTGATCACTCGTGCCCCTCTAACTCAGAACTATGATCATTTCACAACCATCCACTTTTCTATTAGAGTTATATCGATAATATTTGGTTATTTATCACCTAAAATATTAATGAAGGACCACCATAATCTTAACTCACTGTTCACTTCATGCCTGACATATCCCCATCTCATTGCGCCCAATCATCCATACAAACTTCTTCCTATATTGGACTCCTACCTAACCATTTACTACAATGGAAGAAATTATTACATCATCAGTTATAGGACTAACATCTACATGACCTCACTCGAATATAAATTCATTCTACGATACCAATTTTTCCTAAAAACAATAAATCTAAGGTGGGTTACTCTCAACACACCCATTCTTGTATAACACATCATGTCAGATCACTAGGGCTGGCCTGTCTCAGAACACCCATCTTCCACTGATGGAATGTTATCCCTTTTTCACCTTCCTAAGGTTCCCTTTGAGGAATCCACATTGCACCTCTTCTTCCAAAGTGAGTGGGCCGTGCGGATATAGAGCAAGCTTGGGGAGTTCCCTCTGCCCCCTAGCGCCATTTTCACGACCCGTCATCGGGACCCGTGTCATGACTACCCCAAGCCCGCCTCCCATAGGCCAGGGGCTGGCGACTATCCACAAGGCGTAAATCCCGACAAAAAGGGGAAGGCATTACCTTTATAGAGTAATAAAACACCACAGAGTAAGAAAGAAGAAGTAAACACTAAGTAAACGTGGGTACAATAGTAAGTTCGGAAAGTAAATGGGCCAGAATAAAAACCAAATCTGAAAGTAAAGTACAAATGGAAATAAAGTACAGAAACTAAATGTAAAGCAGCAACGTCGAGCCGTCCACTGGAAGTCCCACCTGAAGGGTGGGTACAGATAGCCTCCTCAGCTCCTCGGGTCTAGCCGTCCGCTCCATGTACATCCCGCCCAGTGGTCCACCTCCAGGTACCGACTTGCTCCAGAAGCCTCAACCACGACCAGCGTTGTCCATCGTCTGCATCCAACACAATGTACTGCGGGCATAGCCCGTGCGGGGGTGAGTATACACTACTCAGTAGGGACCCCAAGACCCCCGAAGGTCTCCCAGAATCCACAAAGGATAATCCACAAAGTAAAGATACAATCACGAAGTAACATCCAAAACTACTTAGGTATATGCCCATACATATACCTAAGTCATCAATTCCAGTTCGGCTCCAACATCCGAGCCCATGTTCGATCACGTCCACACAGGATAGCACAATCCAATTCACATAGGATAACACAACCCAATCCACATAGGAAGTAAAGTGAATCATATCGAAGATATTGATTAGAAGTCAAGACTCATCTCACATAGGTATACTTCTTCGTAAGGTGATAGATATGACCAGATGTAGACACTGATTCATCTAAGCTAGGACCCACGTAGGATACTAAACCAGCTAAGCTGTCGGACCCACATAGGATACAGACTAGCTACTCTTCCAGACCCACGTAGGATAGCAAGAACAGAGTCAAACACTGCCAGGCCCACGTAGGATACAAGAATAGTAGTCATCGTCGTCGAACCCACAGAGGATTTCAGTACGGTCTTCCTCGCTACCGAACCAACGGAGGATTTCAGTGCAGTCTTCATCGCCATCGAACCCACGGAGGATTTTAGTACGGTCTTCATCGCTGCCTAACCCACGGAGGATTTCATTGCAGCCTTCATCGCTGCCGAACCCACGGAGGATTTCAGTGCGGTCTTCATCGCTGCCGAACCCACTGAGGATTTCAGTGCAGTCTTCATCGCTGTCGAACCCACCAAGGATTTCAGTGCAGTCGTCATCATCGTCGCAGTCCCAGCCAGCTCTAGGGTTCCCGCACATAGTATGCTCGATTCCGGGAGGGTCCACTCCACGAGCCAATGGGTCGATGCATCAACTGACACATAGTCCAGAGTTGATGTATCTCAAATTTCTGTCTCCACCAGAGGAACTCAACGTGACAGACAGCGCGTCAATCGGACGCCCGGTCTGAGAGTTATTGGCTTTTTTGTTCCAGGGGCCAGGTTGGTTTTTAAGTCAAAACCAACCCGACCGCACTCCAAATGTGTCCCAACCTCGATCGGAGTAATCCAAAAGGTTCATCTCACTAAGAGGAATCCAACAAAGTCGAAGGCACATCAATTGGACGTCTGGAGCTCAAGTTATAAGCGTTTCCGCTCCGAGGGCCCGGTTGGTTTCGTGTTCGAACCAACCCGACCGTACCCAAAGTTCTCTGAAACCCTGCGTGTAATATAGAAAAACGACCGTCTCGATCCAAGGATCGCATCACAAATTACAATGCATCGATTGGAGGTACGTAGCCTAAGATATGGGAAAAATAATGAACCTGTCCGATTTTAGGGGGTTTTGTGCCCGGACCGACCCGGCCCGAGACCCCCTGGGTCGGCCTGAACTGGTTCGACCCAAACCGGGTCCAAGTCCGGCCCATTAGGGCGTGGCCCAGCCCGGCCCGGTGTGGCCGGTTGGCCTGGCACGGGTGCGGCTCGGTGTGGCCTGCTCGGCGCTGGCCGAGCCGAGCGGAAAGGGGGGGGGGGGCTGCCCCCTTGATTAAAACTGCGGCCCCACGTGGGAGGCCGCTCCTTTACCAGCCGGGGGTTACGACCCCAGGTCTTCCTTCTGAAATGGCTGGCCCGGTCTGGCCGGCCAGCACTGCCGCCGTGGGGCCCCGTAGTCCTGCCCCTCTGAGGTGTCAGCGGCCGGCGGTTCCGGCCGCCCCGCCTTGCACCGCTGCGGATTTGAGTCGTGGCCTTGTCCGAACGGCGCCACGCGACGGCTCCACGCCCCTCCGCCGCGGCCCCGCTCCGGCCGTGGCCTCATCGTGGTTCTCTGGCGCGGCGCGACGGCGTCGTGGCTTTGTTCGGCCCCAACGGCGTAGCGCGACGGCGCCGCACTTCTTCTTTGTTTCCACTCGGTGTCGTTGCACCGCGCTGCCTTTAATTGTGTCGCGACAAACACAACATCAAAGGGGGAGGATGGTAGGCTGTGTTCGTGCGGTTCGACCTCCTCCAGTTAATCCGATATCAAGAGGCTAAAAAAAGACGTTTGGACGGCAAAGAATATTCGTGAACTAAATCAAACCCCCAACCTCGATGAAGTCGTAAAACGAGGTTTATCGCAGGAAGGGACGTCGCGGAAGACAGCATCGCGAAAGGAGGATTGTCGGTGTTGCAGTACATGGAGTCGCGGAGAATAGGACCGTTCGCGTTTCTGTACACGGCGTCTCATCATCGATCTCCGAGGTATCAGTGTTATTCATCGTCCTTCGTCGGAGGTCGGCGTTCTTTGTTGGTGACGGTGCGTTCTTCGCGTTCTTCAAGGAGGAAGATGAAGATTCCAAGGCTTGAGAAATTCCTCTCCAACCTTCTCTCACAATGAAATAACCCTTAAATAAATAAGACTTTGTCTTATTTAATTAACACACACAAGCCAACATTCAATTTGAAATTCAAAATGAATTCAAGAATTGATTACATTGAATAAAATAATTCGATTCATTAATTAAGAGAGTTGACCTAGCATTAAAAAAGGGGGTGCGGGTGTGTTACAAAAATAATGGGGGTTTGAGGAAGTTGAAAAGTTGGGGCTTGTGTGGGGCCCACCTCACTAATATCCTATCAAGGTTAGGATATAGTGGGACCCACCTCAACTTCCATAATTAGGTTTAAACTACTTAGAACATAAAATAAAAATTGTTGCACAACTTTTATTTTATTAATTAGTTAACCCTTTTTTTAAATAAACACACTCGAGCAAACGCAACTCCAGAAAAGGTGTTCCTAATCAATTACCAGAACTGAGGTTTCATTGGTGCCCTCAGATTTCGATTCTGAGCACCGGTTCAAAAGTTAGGAAAACCCACTCATTCGTTCACTGAACGTACCCGGTCTAAACTTCGGAAATTGATTCTAGGCACACCGGGCCTCAGAATCAAGTGCCTTCAGAAACTGCGTTCTTGTAAAATCCCAAAGAAAATTAAAAAAAAATATTCCAATGAATTTTATGGGTCATTACATTACTCTCACATTAGGGATTTACACCCCCGTAAAGATACATCATAAACTAGGGGAACAAATGTGGGTACTGAGCACACATCTGAGCCTCCCGCTCCCAAGTGCTCTCCTAGAGGTTCCTGTGCTGCCATCTGATGTGCACTAGAGGAATCGACCGCCCACGTAGGACCCGCTATTATCGATCCTCGATCTCCACCGGGACCTCCGCAAAAGTCACCCCATCGTCAATGTCCAACTCCCCATGGTCGATGATATGTGTCGGATCGTACACGTATCTCCTCGGCTGAGATATGTGGAAGAAGTCATGCACCTGGTGCAACTGAGGTGGTAGAGACAGGCAGTAAGCCACCTCACCTATCCTAATGAGGACCTAGAATGGTCCGATGAAGCACAGAGATAACTTGTTGCCCCGGCCAAATCTCTATAATCCACATCAAGGTGACACCTGCAAGAAAATGTGGTCTCTATCCTCGAACTCTAGTGGTCTCTGCCTCCTGTCAGCATAAGACTTCTGCCGGCTCTGAGCTGTCTTCATCTGCTCCTGGATGACCTGGACCTTCTCTGTCGTGGCCTGGACCATCTCTGGTCACACAAGTGCTGACTCCCCAGAGTCTGTCCAGCACAGAGGTGATCCGCATGGTCGGTCGTGCAATGCCTCGTATGGTGACATCACGATGGTGGAGTGGTAGATGTTGTTGTACAGAAACTCCACCAAGGGTAGGTGGTCCTCCCAACAGCGACCAAAGTCGAGGACACATGCACGGAGCATGTCCTCGAGAGTCTGAATGGTCCTCTCCCTCTGACCATCTGTCTGAGGGTGAAAGGCAGTTCTCAGACGTAGCTGTGTCCCGAATGCCTCCTGCAACCCCTTCCAAAGTCGGTAAGTAAAGCGAGTATATCGATCGGAGAAGATAGATGATGGTACACCATGAAGCCGTATGATCTCCTGAACATAGAGGTGCCCCAAGCTCTCCACTAATCCCTGCTCTCTGATGGGTAAGAAGTCGGCCAACTTGGTGAGTCGGTCGACAATCACCCAAATGGAGTCGTGACCTCTACAAGTACGTGGAAGTCCACTCACGAAATCCATAGGTATCCCGTCCAACTTCCACTCTGAGACCTCCAAGGGCTACACCAAGCCTGTTGGTACCTGATGCTTTACCTTCACCTGCTGACAGGTGAGGCATCGAGAAACGAACTCAGCTACAACCTTCTTCATACCCGACCACCATTGCTATCGTCTGAGATCCTGGTACATCTTCACCACTTCTGGATGTACTAATAATGGGGAACTGTGAAACTCCCTCAGCACCTCCCCCTGTAAAGAAACCGGTACCATGGTACGTCTTTTGAAAAGGATGACGGGCTCTCCTCCCACAGAGAATCCATTAGGTTTCTGTCCTGAGGATATCTGTGCATGCCGCGTCCCACAGTCAATGTCCCCACGTTGAGCCTATCTGACCCGCTGAAGGAGTGTAGGAGTGATAGTGAGTGACTGAAGAAAGGCTACTCCATATCTATCCATGAAGGATATCTTCAAAGCGGCTAGCTGCTCCGTTGCCTCCCCGAGTAGCTGAATGCCCATCCTCCTGCTGAGAGCATCGGCTACTACATTCCCATTTCTAGGATTATAGACTATTTCAATGTCATAGTCCTGGAGGAACCCGATCCATCGCCGCTGTCTCAGATTCAAGTCCTTCTGCGAGAAGATGTACCTGAGACTCTGATGGTCAGAGTACACTGTAAAGAGCTCGTCCATCAGATAGTGTCGCCACATATTCAGAGCGAAGACCACTGCTGCTAACTCCAGGTCATGGGTAGCATAGTTCTGCTCATGTTGCCTCAACTGACATGATCCATAGGCGATCACGACCCGCTCCTGCATCAGGACACATCTGATTCTGGTCCCTGATGAATCACAGTAGACTACGTACCCTACTCCCTCCTCTGGTAGCCTCAAGATAGGTGTGCTGGGAAATCTCTGCCTCAGCTCTTGGAAGATCTGTTGACATATATCTGACCACACGAAGGGTTTCCCCTTCTTCGTCAAAGCTGAAAGCGGTGCGGCAACTCTGGAGAAGTCTAGAACAAACCTCTGGTAGTACTCAGCTATCCCCAAGAAACTCCGCACCTCCGTTATGCTCCTGGGTGGCTCCTAAGCTAGCACTGCCTCGATCATCGCATGATCCAGCGTAACTCCCATCTTAGAGATGACGTGTCCCAAGAAGTAGACCTCACGTAACCAGAACTGACACTTTGAGAGCTTACTATAAAGCTGGAGCTCTTGGTGTGTGTCCAGTACAACCCGCAAGTGGTAGGCATGCTCCTCCTCAGTGGTCGAGTATATCAAAATGTCTTCAATGAAGACCACGACAAATCGATCGAGGTATGGCTGAAAGATCCTATTCATGAGACCCTTGAACACTGTTGGAGCGTTGGTTAAGCCGAAAGGCATAACCAAGAACTCATAGTGGCCATATCGACATCTGAAGTCTGTCTTCTGCACGTCCTCATCTCGAACTCTGAGCTGATGATAGCCTGACCTGAGGTCTATCTTTGAGAACCACCGTGCTCCCTTGAGCTGATCTAAGAGGTCGTCAATCCTCGGTAGCGGATACTTGTTCCTCATGGTCACCTGGTTCAGGCGATGATATTAGACACACAGTCGCAAGCTCCCATCCACCTTCTTGGCGAACAATATTGGGGAAGCCCAGGGTGACTCACTGGGTCGGATGAATCCCTTGTCCTGCAAGTCCTCTAGCTGCACCCGTAGCTCTCAAAGTTCAGCAGGAGCCATCCAATATGCTGGAGTGGATATCGAGGATGTTCCATGGTACAGGTCAATATAAAAGTCTACCTCTCTGCGAGGAGGTAGTCTAGGAACGTCGTTAGGAAAAACGTCTTCATACTGATCCACCACTATAGGAAAACTCGGACTCTGCACGTCAACTACTCCTAGGATGAGACTAGCCAACTGGTGAGTGATCGGTTTTCCTCTCCTCTGCGTGATTCCATCCTACACTACAAAGGATCCCTTCTCACCGGTGAAGGTGAACCTGCTCCTGTCGATGTGAACACACCACACCTTGCACCTAATATAGTCGATCTAAGTATGGACTGTAGATAACCAATCCATGCCCAAGATAACGTCATAAGGCCTCAACGCCACTACATGAAGATCCCAGCCGAAGCTCTCACCTCCTAGAGTAAGCTCACATTGCCGGAAACAGTGCGTAATCGTCGAGTCTGCTTCTGTAGGAGTCTCTATCCATAAGGATCGAGCCAACGACTCAGTCGGAATCTCCGATCTCCGAACAAGGGTAGCGACAATAAAATAATGAATCTCTCATGTGTCTATAATAACTGCAACAAGGGTGGAGTAGACAAAGATAGTACCTCGAATCATCTCTGGCACGCCGTGGTCGTAGGCCTCCGCTGCCTAAAGCAGAGCCTGCCTCTACCCGCCAGCTCCCTGTGGTCGGGGTGGACCTCCTGGTGGTGGTGGTGGTAAAGCCTCAAAGCATCTCCCACCACCTACTGCTCGGATAGCTCCCCTACCTCGTCCACCCGCTCTCAGCGGACTGCCACAGTCAACCCTCTGCCTATGCCTGGGTGGCCCCTCAACCGTCTACTACTCTTCTGTACGGCGGGTCGGGTAGTCAGGAGCCAAGTGGCCCTGCCGCCGCATGCGTAGCACTGTCTACTCCTCGGAAGGCTGGCTCTGTGTTGCGTTCCCTGCACCTCTGAGCCAGTGTCCTAAGGTCGTCCGCTTAATGGTCTGGTCCGCCTGGACCCCTGTGACATCTGTCGACTGCCAGATGCAGATGACTCTACTATGTGCCGCCCTGCGGTAGGTCTCGCTGCTGGTGTAGGCTCAGCAAGGAAGCTCTCTATGGGAAGGGCTCGCTCTAGTACTCCTTCCTATGTCAGTATTCTGAGGGAGATCATCGATGCCCTGATATCATGCCTCAATCCTTGATCGAAGGTCTGCACCTAGAAGAATGGGTCACGTACCATGTCCGTCGAATAGCATGAGAGATCAATAAATCTCGCCAAGTACTGGGAAACTGTCATGCTGCCATGCCGCAGCTGTAGTAGCTCCTGAATGCGCACAGCACGGAGGGTGGATGGGACGAACTCCTAGCGGAAGAGGCTCTCAAAGTCCGTAAAGAGGAGAGATGCCTCGTCGTGCACCTAGAGCATCAAGCTCCACCATCTTCCTGCTTGCACGTGCAGGAGGCTTGCTGCAAGGATCACTATGAGGTCAGCTGGTGTCCCCACTAACCAGAAAATTCGAACTACAACCTCCAGCCAATCCTTGGATGCCTGAGGGTCCATCTCCCCGCGGAACCCGGGTGGTCTCTAACACTAAAACTCATGCAGTGCACTAACGAGAAATGCACTCTCAACGGCTGGGGCTGGTAGCATCGGTGGCTCGGTGGGTAGAGGTACCACCGGTGCCTCCGCTGAAAAAGGGCCTTGCACCGAGGCCTCGTCGCTCGGTGGGTTGTCGTCTCACACAAATCTCGGAACCCTAGCTGGCTGTCGTCGTGGGGCCATCCTGAAAAGAAACAGGTGCACCACCATAAAAACAGTATACCTGGTGAGCTTACAAAAAGTAATCACAAAGAAAACTTTTAAAACACACATGCAATCAATGTTTTCGTGCACTGGGTCGGAAATCATAAGTCAGGGCCTCGTGTATGGATACGTCGGCCGCCGCACCAACACTGAACTCCCGGGAATGATAACCACACTCAATACCCTTAACATTATTACTTCACATAGAAGAAAGATCAGATTCCTGAGTTTTGCGGTAGAACCGAACAATTCTGATACCAATTTGTCACGAGCCATCCTCGGGGCCCGTGCCGTGACTACCCCAAGCCCGCCTCCCATAGGCCAGGGGCTGGAGACTAGTACCAAGGCGTAAATCTCGACAAAAATGGGAAGGCATTGCCTTTATAAAGTAATCAACCACCAAAGAGTAAGCAAGAAGAAGTAAACAATAAGTAAAACTGGGTACAATAGTAAGTGCCGAAAGTAAATGGGCCAGAATACAAACCCAATCTGAAAGTAAAGTACAACTGGAAAGAAAGTATAGCAACTGAAATTAAATCAGCAACGTCGAGCCATCCACGGGAAGTCCCACATGAAGGTTGGGTACAGATAGCATCCTCATCTCCTCAGGTCCAGCCGTCATCTCTGTGTACGTCCCGCCTAGTTGTCCACCTCTAGGTACCGACTTTATCCACAAGCCTCAACCACTATCAGCGTTGTCCGTTTTCTACATCCAACACAACGTAGTGCGGGCATAGCCCATACAAGATTGAGTGTACGATACTCAGTAGGGACCCCAAGACCCCCTAAGGTCTCCCAGAATCCACAAAGGATAATCCACAAAGGAAAGATACAATCACGAAGTAACATCCAACTCTACATAGGTATATTCTCATACATATACCTAAGTAATCAATTCCAGTTCGGCTCCAACATCCGAGCCCAAGTTCGATCACGTTCACACAGGATAAAACAATCCAATCCACACAGGATAACACAACCCAATCCACATAAGAAGGCAAGTCAATCATATCGAAGATATTGATTGGAAGTCAAGACTCAGCTCACACAGGTATTCTTCTTCATAAGGTGATAGAGATGATCAGATGTAGCCACAGATTCATCTAAGCTGGGACCCACGTAGGATACTAAACTAGTTAAGCTATTGGACCCACATAGGATACAGACCAGCTACTCTGCCATACCCACATAGGATAGCAAGAACAGAGTCAAACACTACCAGACCCACATAGGATACAAGAACAATAGTCATCGTCGTCGAACCCACAGAGGATTTCAGTACGGTCTTCATCGCTGCAGAACTCGCGGAGGATTTTAGTGTAGTCTTCATCACCGTCGAACCCACGGAGGATTTCAGAACGGTCTTCATCGCTGGTGAACCCACAGAGGATTTCAGTGCAGTCTTCATCGCTACCAAACCCACGGAGGATTTCAGTGTAGTCATCATCGTCGTCGTATTCGCAGCCAGCTCTAGGGTTCCGGCACACAGCATGCTCGGTTTAGAGAGGGCCCGCTCCATGAGCCAAGGGTTCGATACATCAACTGGCATGTAGTCATAATTTGATTTATCTCCAAGTTCTGTCTCGACAAGAGGAGCTCAACGTGATAGACGGCACATCAATCGGACACCCGGTCTGAGAGTTATTGGCTTTT
This sequence comes from Viscum album, assembly GCA_963277665.1. Taxonomy (NCBI): domain Eukaryota; kingdom Viridiplantae; phylum Streptophyta; class Magnoliopsida; order Santalales; family Viscaceae; genus Viscum; species Viscum album. The sequence continues at coordinate 92,863,558 of OY728158.1, forward strand.
TCGTTCCAGGGGACCTGTTGGTTTTTAAGTAAAAACCAATCTGACCACACTCCAACTGCATCCAAACCTCGAGCGAAATAAGCCAAAGGTCCGTCTCACTAAGATAAATCCAAGAAAGTCGACGGCACGTCAATTGGACGTCCGTAGCTCAAGTTATAAACGTTTCCGCTCTGAGGGCCCGGTTGGTTTCGTGTTCGAACCAACCCGGTCATACCCAAATTTCTCCGAAACCTTGAGTGTAATATACCAAAATGACCATATTGGTCATGGATCGCATCGCAACTGACGGTGCATCGATCGGAGGTCTGTATCCCAAGATATGGTAAAAAGAACGAACATGTTCGGTTTTAGGTGGTTTTGGGCCCGGACCGACCGGGCCCGAGACCCCCTGGGTCGGCCCAAAACGGGTCGACCCGAACCGGGTCCGGGTCCTTCCCCTTAGGGTACGTCCCGGCCCATTGGGCGCGGCCCGGCCCGGCCCGGTGCAGCCGGTTGGCCTGGCACGGTCCCGGCCCGGTGTGTCCAACTCGGCGCTGGCCGAGCCAAGCGGAAAGGCGGGGCGGCTGCCCCCCTTGATTGAAACTGCGGCCCCACGTGGGGGGCCGCTCCTTTTCCAGCCGGGGGTTAGGACCCCCGGTCTTCCTTCCGAAACAGTCGGCCCAGTCCGGCCGGCCGGTGGTGCCGCCGCGGGACCCCACGGTCCCGCCGCGCCGAGGTGTCGGCGGACCGCGGTTCCGGCCGCCCGCCTTGCACTGTCGCGGCCTTGTCTGACTGGCGCGGCGTGACGGTGCCGCGCCCCTCCGCCGGGGCCCCGCTTTGGCAGCGGCCTCTTCGTGGTTCTCCGGCGCGGCGCGACGGCGCCGCGGCTTTGTTCGGGCTCAAAGGCGCGGCGCGACGGCATCGTGCTTCTTCTTTGTTTCTGCGTGGTGTTGTTGCACCGTGCTGCCTTTAATCATGCCATGACAAACACAAAATCAAAGGGGGATGAGGGTCGGCTGTGTTCGTGTGGTCCGACCTCCTCTCGTTAATCCGATATCAAGCGGCTAAAGAAAAAAAGACATTTGGACGGAAAAGAATATTCATGAACTAAATCAAACCCCCTACATCGATGAAGTCGTCGAATGAGGTTTGTCGTGGTAAGGGACGTCGCGGAAGATGGCATCATGGAAGGAGGATCATTGGCATCGCGGTACACGGAGTCATGGAGAAGAGGACCGTCGATGTCGCGGTACATGGCGCCGCGTCGTCAATCTCTGAGGAATCATCGTTATTTTTCGTCCTTTGTCAGAGGTCGGCGTTCTTCGTCGGTGACGGTGCATTCTTCGCACTCTTCAAGGAGGAAGATGAAGATTCCAAGGCTTAAGAAATTCCTCTCCAACCTTCTCGCACAACAAAATAACCCTTAATGAAATAAGACATCGTCTTATTTAATTAACACACACAATCAAACATTCAATTTTAAATTCAAAATGAATTCAAGAATTGATTACATTGAATAACTTAATTCAGTTCATTAATTAAGAGAGTTGACCTGGCATTAAAAAAGGGGGTGTGGGTGTGTTACAAAAATAATGGGGGTTTGAGGAATTTGAAAAGGTGGGGATCGTGTGGGTCCCACCTCAATAATATCCTATCAAGGTTAGGATATAGTGGGTCCCACATAAACTTCCATAAGTAGGTTTAAACTACGTAGAACATAAAATAAAAATTGTTGCACAACTTTTATTTTATTTATTAGTTAACCATTTTTTTTAATTACCACAACCGAGCTAACGCAACTCCAGAAAAGGTGTTTCTAAACAATTACTGGCATTGCGGTTTCATTGGTTCCCTCAGATTTTGATTCTGAGCACCGGTTCAAATTTTAGGAAAACCCGCGCGTTCGTTCACTGAACGTACCTGAGCTAAACTTCGGAAATTGATTCTGGGCACACCAGGCCTCGGAATCAGGTGCCGTCAGAAACTGCGTTCTTGTAAAATCCCAAAAAAATTAATAAACAATTTCCCTTGAATTTTATGGGTCATTATAGCCATGGATTCCCCATATGATTTCTTCTTGAGCTGGCTTAGTGGCTGCCTGGATAATAGCCACGAGGTTGTGGCCAGTGCAACCCTTCTGCAGGCGGGCTGCTGGTGCATTTAGTAGGCGCGTAACCAGGCACGCCATGGGACTCGATTCTCTACTCTGGAATTGATCATCAGAGGAAAGTGCCTCACCTCAGATCGAATTGGATTCCTTCCCCATCATGATGTAGTTCCTTCTCTCTGCCGCTTCTCCTCCAGGACTGCTTCTCTAGACCATAACAACCCCAGGCAGTGGGGACGATGGGTCCGCTGGATGCCCCCCATATATGGCCTGAAACTCAACGTTGATGGAGCCTTTGGATCTGGCACCATGTGCGGTGGAGGTGTGGTCCGAGATGTAGTGGGATCAGTTATTTTCACATTCAGCAACTTATTTGGACCAGGGAACTCCCTTAAGGTAGAGGCATCAGCACTGCTCAGCGGCCTCTCTCTCTGTCGATCTAGAATCCTTCCCATGTCCTCTGTTGAAATGGACTCCAGTATTGTGTGGGGCTCTCTCACTGGCACCTCCTCCCCCTGGAATATCACTTATCTGATCAGTATGTGCATGGCTCTCCTCTCTGGAGACATGGAGGTTCTCCATACGTGGTGTGAGGGAAACCGAGTGGCTGACTTCTTGACACCCTTTGCCTCCCCGGAGTGCCCCCTTATGGAGTTTTTCTCCCATGGATCCCTTCCCCCTTGTGGGGAGGCCCATATTATAAGTGATTCTCTCGGCCTCCATTTAATTAGGCCACCATGAGTTTTACTACACTTGTTTCCCTTTTTGAAATAAAATAAAATTTATTTGTGGTTTGTGGAATAGACTTTCACCATCAAAAAATCTTTGCCCCCCAAACCATCATCGGGATCCACCACCCCTATTAACATTATTAAAATAATCACTCCCACCATCATACAATAATTAAATAATGAAAGGTTCTCACTCAAATATTTTTCAAAATATGAAATGTACTTCTCACCCCAAACATCCACTGAAGGTGATTTACCACTATAACAATACAATGTTTTCCTTCCCACATTCAGGACTAACTCACCACTCTCCACCTTAGGAGTTTCATTACCATCACATTCCTATAATAATTTTAGACACCATGGTCTGCTATTATATCATAATCTGAATCCCTAAACTTGGATGTGACCTTTTAAATTTTTTCAGAATAAGAAAACAAATTTCATCAAGTGCACATTCCATGCATTCGAGATTGACACATAGAAAATTTGTCGACACCCAGTTCGTCCTGGGGAACTCAGCCAAAAAACATTGATTCTGTACATCCCACCATCCAGATCTTCATATACCACCCCATAAGCATAAATTCCATGATATCCCCCATCCAAACAAAACATATTTGAGTTTCTTGTCATATATCTGAAGCTTCTCAATGTATGAAAGATGATTCCAATATGTTGGGTATGATTGTCACTAGATGAGGTATGCCAATATGTTTTTTTGAAAACAACAAAAAAATTATACATTACTGATGTCACCTCCCACTGTGGGAAATTGTGACCTTATAAGGCATGTATTCTTCCATGCCCCACACATCTCATCAGCACATAACCATCACCACTCAAGTGTGATTTCCGACCAAGGCTCATCACATCTCCATGACTATCTTCTAAAAATCCATGAACCAACATTTCCTTTGTTACTAATTGAGCCACACCACTAATGATCTTATGGTACTTCTCGTATAGTTAATAAGTAAACACCATGGTCCACCACGCTAATCAAAACCAATAGTCTCTCATGTGAACATGCCCCCTACTTTGGTTTCATTGAGAATGATAGACACTTATCCCAATTTAAATCTATACCTACCAGCGTGGGACCATATCTGGACAACTTTAGAGCCCTCATGTTTTCTCAATTTCCATAAACCACTCTTATATTGACTTTAGTTATCATAATCCAACCATCACCTGAGCATATCCCAATTTCTTCTTATTCAAATAACCATGACTCTTGGTCATTGTAACACCCTGAGATTTTTTGAAAAATATTATTTTTAATTTCATTGATGTCTTGTGTTGTACCCTACACCAAAAGGATCTTTCACTACCTGCATCTCTGACTTGGCTTGCATTACACGCAATCACAACCTTCCACGATAGCGTGTGTTGTACGCAATACCGAGTTTCGCTAAACTATATGTTATATAAATTAGCCTTTATGAATAGTAATACACACTTTTTGAAATTTTATAAATTTTATAAATCGAAATGGACTTCATTTTTGGATTCAGAATATCGAAATTAGCCTAGGGTGAAGTTTTGGTATAATCTGAAAACTTTCAATTTTTGATGAATAGTGAAAACACTAGGTTACTATTTAAAAACTGACTTTTTATTTAAATAATTAATTATTTTATTTAAATTTATTTTAGGTAAAAATTGATACATAATAACTATATAAGTTCAATGTAATTCATTGGAGTCATTTTATAATAATTTAAGATATATAAAAATTTTATTGAACTTTTCACCGTCTTTTACCCACCTCCTAGGAGAATTTGAAAATTTACATAAAACATAATTTTACCACTTTTGTGAGTGGAATTTAGAAAATCCAAGAGACACGGTTAATATCATGGAGTAAAATGTGGTTCAATAAGATAAAAATAATTTTTTGTGAATAGTAACTTTTTACTTTTATTTACCACGGTTAAAAGTAAATATGGTAATTAAGGGTAAAAGTGATATTACTATTACCCTAACACATATCATAATTTTGTTGGATAATTGTAATTAGACCAAAAACAACCTTAGTAAAAAAAAATATTACCCTTTAGGTCAACCTGTATTAGTATAGGACACTTATTATTATTTTATTTAAAGAATAGTTAAAATAGTTAAAATCAAACTTTAATAACAAAAACATTTTTAATATAGCGTTATACATAAGATAAATTCGACTATAAATATTAATTAGAAATCTAAAACTATTTCCTACATAATGGTATTTTATTTATAATTTTTAGATAATAAATAATTTAATTTATTTATGACACAATGATGATGCAGTAATTACCTTATTAATGAAATATCAACATAATTGATGTTATCAATACCCAAGTAAATGTAATTTTACACTTTTTATGAATTGCACTAATTTTATAGGTTAATATAACATGTTAGTGTTGATTTAATTAACTGTTTTCGAACTAATCATGCTGTTATGATATTCACAAAAATCAATTACCAAATAGTGTCAAAATTGACATAAAATAGTTTTTAAAACAAATATTAAATTATTAAATTTTAGTATATTCCTAAAAATTTAAGGTTCGTCCAAATGACTTATATATGGTTATATATATTAATAATGAACCACTTGGGGTTATTTTGTCTAGTTATAGTAAGTTTATTAACCATATAGAGTAAGAAAACAAGAAGACACGGTAAATGTTAAATTATTTAACTTAGAGATAAATCTAAATGATAAAGTTAAACTAGTAACCTAAACTTGTCTAAAACCTATGGGTTGAGAGGCTTTCGACCCATACCCACTTTAGCTTCTAAATAAATCAATTTGGAGCTATTATAAACTGAATATGAATTTATTATAATATAATATTTTATGTTTTTCCTAAAACGTCTCTCTCCTCCCTTATAAAAATAGAACCCCTCCCCTCTTCTATTCGCACCCTTTTGAGCCTTGAAGCTCAGGAAAACCCTGATCATTTTTCATCTCCACTTCCCTAGACACATTCTGGAGGTTTTGGTCTTCTCAATAGACCAAATCTACTTCCTTAATAGGAAGCTTAAAGGAGGTCCGTCGAAGAAGAGGTAATCTCTTCTTCCGATTCTCTCAAGTTCCTTTCTTCTTCTACTTCTTCTTCTTTGGTTGTATCATTATAAATTAATAACATCGGTATTAATTATATACTGATATGTTATTATAAATATGAAAAAACCATATTTCACCTTCTATCCATCCTACTAAAAACAAAATCACCACGCGTGCGTACGTACGGAATACCGTCTCCACGCCATGGTGTAATCAATTTTTCCACCACCACCTTACTTGGATGGGTATAATGGTGTAAATAATAACTATATATGATTATTAAAAAATCATACTGATTATAAGGTATTATATCATCCACTAAAATTCCATTCAATAAATATGGTAACGATATCATCACTCGTGCATACGTACGGATTACCGTCTCCACGACACGATGAGATTCATTCTCCATGTTTACCATTCAAGAATGATTATAAAGTATATATAATGAATAATAATGAAATATATGACATAATTATGCTACTAGATTTATGTATATATATTTATATATTTCATCTACTTACTTCCATTCCAGTCAATAAATAAAGGAAAACTGCATTCATGTGTACGTACGGCCTACTGTCTCCATGAACGATGTATTTCATTTCATTCATCTATATTATATATATATATACTGAATATATATGATATATAAATAATTATTTACATTTTTTAAGTAACTAAATTATGATATAATTAATAATAATATGAATAACAACATTTCCAAACACGTATGATAAATAAAACGATTTTACCCAAAATGCTGCTTTGACATGGAATTTACAAAAGAATATGTAATATAAAGTCATAAGTGAACCATATATGATATCATAACAATGAATATGATTATGTAATAAGTCAATGAAAATATTTATATCATTATACAGAAGGTTTGGATACATACTAAGCATATCGAACCTATGGTAATGGATAATTATTCCAATCTCATTCTTATCTGAGATTGTTTATTCGTAAGTATTTACTGGGGTTATGATAATAATCCATGTCCACATGTTCTCAAAATGTTTTTATAAAATGTTTAATTTTATGCCATGTATGTTTAAAGTCATTTTTCCCTTTATTTTATTTTACCACATCGTATTGAAGGAATCATTCTTTTGTTTACCATACAAAGTACTTTTTGACTTTTCTGACAAAAGTACGAGGATAATGTTTTTTTAACTTATAAAGCAAGAACAGATTTGTACGATTTCATAACGCCTTATTTTCATAAAGTTTACTCTACAAGATTTCATGGTTATTTTCAATAAAATCATTTTCTATTAAAATTTTGTGTCATTTTGTGAAAAGAAAATTATTTTTAAGAAGAAAGGATATTTTTTCAAAAACTCTTTTCATGTTTTTTATCAAAATCATTTTCCATCTAAGATGACATTATTTCATATGTGTATGTTTCATGTATAATATCTCTATGATTTACATGGATTCACTTTTCTTATGATGAAATTATATTCATTTGGTTTATATGGATTATGTTATAATGGGATGATGTTTATGAAACCCATTTTTATTCTTTGGGTTATGATGAATGATTTATGTTTATGTTGTGTCACAGGTAAGAATGATTTAATTATGAGATGGGTGGGACATATATCTCCCTAAAATGAATTGGGTACAGATCTATATCTCATGAGATAGACATGGTTAGAATGGTAAGTTAATCTGGTTCAGTGATACAGGACTGGAACGTGGAGTGAACTCAATTCAGAAAGGGACTTTGTCCACTAAGATGGTCTTGGAAGCAATGCCTTAGCTACTATGGAAATCATATCATGTGCTTAATGGTTTCCACAATGAAAGGTTTTATTCCAATTATATTTTATCATGATTGATGTTCCATTATGATCTATGCCTTACGTACTTCCATGTTTTATGTCATTGCTCAAGAATTTGATGTTAAAACATTATGTTCATGTTTTTAAGTTCTAATGTGTATGGTTTGTTTTATTTTTTCCATGATTACCCTTAATTAGCATTTGATCTCACCCTTTATATGTTTTCATTTACCTAGGATATAAATAATGGTTTTAGGTAAAAAAAAGGTAAGATATTTATGGGAGATTTCTAAGATCTTTCACCATGATTAGAATATTGTGTTCTAAGTTTCCAAAGACACTAAACTATTACGGTCCTTTGGTGTCCATTTTTTTATGTATTAAGTATTATGCAAATGTAATGTAATTTCCATGTACGTCAAGCTTTGGGTCTCTATAGTTGGTATCATAGGAAAGGATTAGTTAACCTTTTTAAACTAGGATGTGAAAACTTTGGTGAAATCCCTAGAGAAATTTATAAGGTATGTCTAGGGATGTCTCTAATGTTAGGTATAAGTATAGGTTATAGTCCTAGAATTATGATAACGATCATGAATAACATAGGATTAAAACTATGATGTTAGAGATTGAAAGTACTCCCCTTGATTATTTTGTTTCCCTGGCATGATTTATGCCTCTCACACTATTCTTTTTGGGTTTTAGAAAATGTATGGAAACCAAAAGATTCATGTTAATGGAGAATATTATGGACAATGGAGTGATATTATTCAAGATCAAGCAAATGAAATGGGATTTGGAAGGCGAAACATCGTTATTACGCCTAATCAGAAATCTCATAATCTAATCAATAATCTCAACTTTGGTAAGTTTCCTGACTCAGTTAATAAGATAAAGAATGAGTTTCATGATGATCATAGAGGAATGAAAGTTCAATTTTCCTCATGTGAATCATGTGGGAAGAGAAATCAAGGAGAACGTTTCAAAGGAACTAGAAGATGCTTTGGTTGTGGAAAAGAAGGACACAAAGACATTAATTGCAAAGGAAAAGGATCAGTTAACCCCATGGACAAGGATAATGGTATTGCAAAGACATAAAAAATGGTTAAATGTTTTAAATGTGGAATATACGGGTATTATGAAAACCAATGCCCTAAGGGAAAGTCTCATGATGAGAATCAGCCTAGATATAGGGGTAGTATTTATGTTGATGATGATGAAGAGACTACAAATGATCTGTGAGATTAAATAATTGCTGAATCTTGGTCAATGATTTATGAAGGTAGTGGAATGATTTACGTTTATCAAGAGTTATGTTGTATAGGTAATGGTAAATGGAATAAAGACACATATAAGGATTTTTAAACTATTGTTTTTCCTAAGTTATTTGAAAGTATATTTTGAATGGTATCGGTAACCATGAAAGGTTATTCATATATTTTTGGAAATTAGATGATATGCACATAATGAATGGATAAGGAGATAATGAGATTTTTGATAGTATTAATGAGCTCATGACAGATATAAGGACAAAGATATATCATGGTTTGAGTATATAGAAATTTTGGGATTTTGGTATGTGGAAAGAGTTAATTTTTGGCAGCATTCAAGTTTTTACTAAGGTTAAACGGGTATTCATTTTTCAAAAGAATACATGATTAAGGCATTAGAATGTTTTGAATGTGACAAACAAGAGATATATTATGATATATGGTGGATAAATGATGGTATTTACATGCTTGGTAGAAGACCTCTCTATCAATATTTTTCCTTATACTATGAGTTTGGGTAAGCCGAAAGATTGGAATAGATTAAGTTAGACATCAGATAGTATTGTTTAAGGCTAAAATTTTTTTCAATATTCTTGATGGAATGTTATAATAATGTAGTTTTAGAAAAAAGACAACCTGCAGGATGGGCGACAACTCGTCACGTCGGACAAGGATGTGGGAATCGAACCCACAACCGATTTGCGACTGGCCTTTATCGCCTACCACTGGCCTACAGGAAGTCCCTGGTTAGTATAAAATAGTTTTATTATATTAACCGATATGATATATGAAGTATAATTCCATTTTAGGAACCATATATGATTAATCTCACTATATATGGACTTATATATATTTAATAACTTTTTTTTATCCTTTTGTTTGAAACAGATGGAATGACCTATCATTCTATCGCATGATCTGCTAACACTTCACAGAAGACAAATTCAACATCATTTATTTAAGAGATGATGTGGAAATTGTTCAAGGAATAAAAAATAGTATGATTATACCAAAACAAATTAATTATTTCTTTTAATTCAACAATTCTTCAACTTTAGGGAAATGATCTTGAATACAAAAAAATGTTTTCCTAGTGTCCTTATATCCGATGAATTAGATGGAACCTTAAATCATCACAAATTTATGGCTTTGTGATTGTTATATTTCTCATAGCCATGTTCTCTACCACTCTCCATCAGAACATGATGGTTAGATTTTGCTTCCATATCCATATTTTTACCTATGTTCTCCTATGTGGAAACCAAGTGACTAGATAATTTGGATAAGTATTATGTTTCATACTTTAGTTTTTCAAGATATGTTTTGGTATTCCTTTTTACGATGTGGGTTTCTATTAAAGAAACTTTCGAGTAGTAAACCATTTATAAACCCGATGAATTTAGAAGGCAAAATTCATTTTAAGGGGGGTAGAATGTAACACCCTGAGATTTTATGAAAAATATTCTTTTTAATTTCATTGATGTCTTTTGTTGTATGGTACATCAAAAGTTTCTTTCACTACATGCATTCCAGACTTTTCTTGCATTACACGCAATCACGACCTTCCACGATAGCGTGTGTTGTATGCAATACCGAGTTTCACTAAACAACGATATGTCATATAAATTAGCCGTTATGAATAGTAATACACACTTTTTGAAATTTTATAAATTTTACCATTTGAAATGGACTTAATTTTTGGATTTGGAATATCTAAATTAGCCTAGGGTAAATTTTTGGTATTTTTCTGAAAACTTTCAATTTTTGATGAATAGTGAAAACACTGGGTTACATTTAAAAACTGAATTTTTATTTAAATAATTATTTATTTTATATAAATTAATTTTAGGTCAAAATAGATACATAATAACTATATAAGTTCAATGTAATTCATTAGAGTCATTTTATAATAATTTTAGATATATAAAAAATTTATTGAACTTTTCACCGTCTTTTACCCACCTCCTAGGAGAATTTGAAAATTTACATAAAACATAATTTTACCACTTATATGAGTGTAATTTTGAAAATTAGAGAGACACGGTTAATATCAAGGAGTAAAATGTGGTTCAATAGGATAAAAATAATTTTTGGTGAATAGTATCTTTTTACTTTTATTTACCACGGTTAAAATTAAATAGGGTAATTAAGGGTAAAAATGATATTACTATTACCCTAAAAATGTCATAATTCTATTGTATAAGGGTAATTCGACCGAAAACAACCTTAGGAATAAAATATTACCCTTTAGGACCACATGGATTAGATTAGGACACTTATTATTATTTTATTTAAAGAATAGTTAAAATAGATAAAATCAATGTTCAATAACTAAAACATTTTTAATATAGGGTTATATAGAAGATAAAATAGACTACAAATATTCATTATAAATCTAAAAAGATTTCATACATAATGGTATTTTATTTTTAATTTTTAGACATTAAATAATATAATTTATTTATGACACAATGATGTTGCAGTAATTACCTTATTAATGAAATATTAACATAATTGATATTATCAATACCCAAATAAATGTAATTTGAGACTTTTTATGGAATAAACTAATTTTCTAGGTTAATATGACATGTTATTATTGATTTAATTAACTCTTTTTGAACTAATCATGCTGTTATGATTTTCATAAAAATCATTTACCAAATAGTGACAAAATTGACCTAAAATAGTTATTAAAACAAATATTAAATTATTAATTGATATTATATTACAAAAAACCTACGATTCGGCCAAATGACTTAGATAAGGATATATATATTAATAATTAACCACTTCGGGTTTTTTTGGCTGGTTATAGTATGTTTATTAACCATATAGTGTAAGAAAATAAGAAGATATGGTAAAAGATAAATTATTTAACTTAGAGTTAAATCTAAACGATAAGGTTAAAATAGTAACCTAAACTTGTCTAAAACCTATTGGTTAAGATTATTTAGACCCATACCCATTTTATATTTTAAATAAATCAATTTGGAGCTATTATAAACCGAATATGACTTTATTATAAAATAATATTTTAAGTTTTTTCTAAAGTGCCCCTCTCCTCCCTTATAAAAAGGTCACCCCTTCCCTGTTCTCTTAACACCCTTTTGAGCCTTGAATCTCAGCCAAACCCTGCCAATTTTTCTTCTCCACTTCCCTAAAAACATTCTGGAGGTTCTGGTCTTCTCAAAAGACCACATCTACTTATTTAAGAGGAAGCTTAAAGGAGGTGCGTCGAAGAATAGGTAATATCTTCCCCTGATTGTCTCAAGTTTCTTTCTTCTTCTACTTATTATTCTTTAGTTTCATAATTATAAAGTAATAAAATCATTATTAATTATATACTGATATGTTATTATAAATATTAAACAACCCTATTTTACCTTCTATCCATCATACAGAAAACGAAATCACCACGCTTGTGTACGTAAGGAATACCGTCTCCACGCCGTGGTGTAATCAGTTTTTCCACCACCACCTTACTTGGATGGGTATAATGGTGTAAATAATATCTATATATGATTATTATAAAAATCATACAGATTCTAGGTTATTATATCATCCAATTAAATTCCATTCAATAAATATGGGAACAATATCATCGTTCTTGCGTACGTATGGATTACCGTCTCCACGACGCGATGAGATTCATTCTCCTTGTTAACCATTCAAGAATGATTATAAAATATATATAATGATTAATAATGAAATATATGACATAATTAAGCTACTGGATTTATTTATATATATGTATATATTTCATCTACTTACTTCCATTCCAGTCAATAAAGAAAGGAAAACAGCGTTCATGCGTATGTACGGCTTACCATCATCATGAACGGTGTATTTCATTTTATTCATATATCTATTATATATATATAATGAATATATATGATATATAAATAATGATTTAAATTTTTTCAGTAATTAAATCATTATATAAGTAATAATAATATCAGTAACAACAATTCCAAACACATACGATAAATAAAACGATTTTACCCAAAATGCTCTTTGACATAGAATTTACAAAAGAACGTGTAATATAAAGTAATAAGTGAACCATATATGATATCATAACAATGAATATGATTATATAATAAGCTAATGACATTATTTAAATCATTATACAGGAGTTTTTGATATGTATGAAGCATATAGGACCTAAGGTAAGGGATAATTATTCCAATCACATTCTTATCCGAGATTGTTTATTCGTAAGTATTTACTGGGGTCATGTTTATAATCCATGTCCACATGTTCTCAAAATGTTTTCATAAAATGTTTAATTTTCTTCCATGTATGTTTAAAGTCATTTTTACCCTTTAATTTTACTTTTACCACATCGTATGGAAAGAATCTTTCTTTTTTTTACCCTAAGAAGTACTTTTTGACTTTTCCGACAAAGTACGAGGAGAATGTTTTTTTTACTTATACGACATGAATGGATTTTTACGGTTTCATAACGCCTTATTTTCATAGTGTTTACTCTAAAATATTTCATGGTTATTTTCAATAAAATCCTTTTCTATTAAAATTGTGTGGCAATTTGTGAAAATAAAATGATTTTTAAGAAGAAAGGATATTTTCGTCAAGAATTATTTTCAAGTGTTTTATCAAACCCATTTTCTATCTAAGATGACATTATTTCATATGTGTATGTTTCTAGTATAATATCTCTATGATTTACATGGTTTCACTTTTCTTATGATGAAATGATATCCATTTGTTTTATATTGATTATGTTATGATGGGATGATGTTTATGAAACCCATTTTTATTCTTTTGGTTATTATGAATGATTTATCTTTATGTTGTGGCACAAGTAAGAATGATTTCATTATGAGATGGGTGAGACCTATATCTCCCTCCAATGCATTGGGTAAAGATTTATATCTCATGAGATAGACATGGCTGGAATGGTAAGTTAATCTGGTTCAGTGATACAGGACTAGAACGAGGAGTGAACTCGATTCAGAAAGGGACTTTGTCCACTAAGATGGTCTTGGCAGCAATGCCTTGGATACTATGGAAATCATATCATGTTCTTAATGGTTTCCACAATTACATGTTTTATTCCCATGCTGTTTTATCATGATTGATTTTCCATTTTGATCTATGCATTACGTACTGCCCTATTTTATGTCATTGCTCAAGAATTTGATGTGTAAACATTATGTTCATGTCTTTAAGTTCAAATGTGTATGGTTTGTTTTATTTTTTCCATGCTTACCCTTACTGAGAATTTGAGCTCACCCTTTATATGTTTTCTTTTCCCCAGGATATAATGAAATGTTTAAGGTAAAAAAGGGAATATATTTATGGGAGATGTTGAAGATCTTTCACCAAGATTATAAGATTATGTTCCGAGTTTCCAAATACACTAAACTATTACGGTCATTTGGTGTCTATTTTTTTATTTATTAATTATTCTGAAAAAGTAATGTAATGTCCATGTACGTCAATATTTGGGTCTCTAAAGTCATTCATCATCGTAAACCATAAGTAATTCTAAACATCTCACTGAATAATCAACTTATTCGTCAAAAAATGCTTAGCCACATGACCACCCTCACCGAAGGTGTAACTTTTCAAACAAAACCATCTTATTGTGCTTCATTAACCCTTTTCTATTCCTCCCAAAAACAACATTTAGACCTCCATCAATGATTATTCAAATAGATGGGTCTATAATCTCATATGATAGAACCACTTTAAACAAACCATAAAACTACTATAATCACTCAAGTAACCTTCTGAAAGAACAACGGAACCACCATATCATTTACTGAAACTTAATGGAACTCCTTATGCATTAATTCTACATATAAATCATTTAATATGCCTCACATTCCAAATCACCCATATCAATAGACTATTCTCTCGTGATTTCACCACTAATATCCCAATAAACTATCAAAGCATAACCATAACTCATGTCACATCACCAAATCATAAACCTCCTTACATAGCCCTCTAGGAAAAACCCGCACCATGGATACTCCCCATGCCCCAATGAAAAATTCCAAGACATACACCTATGTGATACACAACTAAAAGAACTAGGAACCTTGTACGACCTCCCTAATAGATCACCTCTGAGGTCAAATTATTGAAACCCCCTGAATTTGAATCAGAATAAAAAAAAATCCATTGGTCCTCTACCTAAATCACACACTTTAAGTATGATAAAAGAAACATTTGTAAATGGAACTATGTTACTAATTCTAATACAACATGTGCATAGAGAACCATGCGACCATATACTCCAAGTTCTACAACAGAGGTAACCACACACATACATTGTAAATTCAAGCCAAAAATATTCTCCCGGATCCAAAACACAACCCACTAGGGTCCCTAGTCACATGGTCACCAAAAACTCGGCACCATCCAAATGGTCCAGCATACACTCCATTCGATCACGACCCACAAGAGTTTCAAAACTCACATTATTGAAAAACTCCCCCTAACCCAAAGGCCACAGCCTACTTAGGGTTATCTACACACACCTCTAATGCCATATCCTAAGAAGAATGGTCTTAGAACCCAAATCTAAGGTCTCAAACTAGGGTACTCTCACTACCCCAAACCACCCCTACACGGTTCCAATCTACAACACAAGGAATAACCACTACCCTATTTTCCCAACAGTTCCATCATTACACATACATTTATAATTGAATTCACAATTTTTTTTGAAATCAAATATTCACATCTTAAACTACTTATTCACCAAACATTTGAATGTTCCTACGTTATTAATGGATAGAATCTAAAATATTTCCTCAAAAATAACCCTGGTGAATGATTTAGAGGATTTAGACAATAGATGAAAAAATATATTATACCACTAGCATTAAACAACCCACTCCGCCTACACTATCCCCATAGTCATCAATCACACATAGAACACTTCCATCTACTATACCTACTATGGGTCATGGTCAACCTGGGGTAAACCAAATTTATTAATAAAAAGTAATTTGTTAAACAACTCTGGAAACCATATCCTCTTTTTTGACATGAATCCTATATCTTAGGTACATTTTCCCTTTCACAACATGTTACAATAATAATTTTAACTCACATAAAACATTCATTAAACGTAATTATTTGATCATTATTAAAATTTTATTTTTATTTAACCATTTGGATCATCATTATTAGACTCCATATTCATTAAATTCCCAACGGATTTTAATGCATTGTACTCTCTATTCCCCACTCACCCATCTTGTTTGTCCCTATCATGATGAATGCCCCTTATATCATTAGGTGACTAAAATGATGCATGAATTCACATCCTCATGCCTTTATGGAAGTGATAAAATTATCATAAATCCATCACCTCACACAACATGTGAATCACCCAATGGTGAAATTTCATTCAACTATAACAACACATACTAGGAAAAACAAATCCCACACTAGGTAACTTGGGTTTTCCCACCTACATGGGTTAAATACTCAAAATAATGAGATCGTCAACAAGGCATAACACATCCTAACATCCTATATACCATACCAAATAACATGACTCAATAAAATAACCTCCTCTAATACCAATTTGTAATGTCCCTGACCTAGAATCCACTAAACTAGTGCTTCGAGCCTGGTCAACAGATGACCAAAAGCATGACTCCCCATACACCATAGGATTATGACTACCAGAGAGGGACTAATAATACATGTATGAAAAATATACCCTCTTTACCAAAGTAATCCAAAAAAGATACAAATGTTAATAATGGAAACAATATGTAAAAATAAATAAACATGCATATCCAAACATCTCCCAAAATTGGGTACAACCCACAAATCTATATTAACCAAGTAATGTCTTGATAATAGTTCTAGAATGATGGAAATCCAAAATAAAGGTTAGAAGTTGAATCACAAAAATGGTCCTGAATCTTTGTCTGGAACCTCATTAATGCACATCCCAAGCCAAAATATTCTCTCGAGCATCAGGTTGTTTCACTTATCCTGACCTGTAACAATAAAATTTGTTGGGTACCCAACAACAGCCCGAGTTGAATGTGAGTACAAAACATAGTAGGATACCAACAAAATTATTTAAAAAATATCTTTTCTAATACATAGTTAATGTGAGTACAGAATAAATGAAAATTTATACCAAGGAAGAACTCAGTTTCCATTAGTTAACAATGTCTATTCTAAAAATATCTATTATTATTACTGTATTCACTATTGATCCTTCTTCTTTACATAATTTAGTATCTTCATGTGTTCCATGGGTTAATTATATACATAAAATACACAAGGTTCTAAGGCTAAAAATCATTATGCATAAGTAAATAAGTCAATTCCCTTTCTCACTATGGGTAACACAACACAGCAAACAAATTGTCCTCACCTCGAAGCCTTAGTCCTTGTGAAATGCATCTGTTAGGTTAATAGAGATTTGTTATCTTCTATATCCCATACATTGTGGGTGAAATTTAGAGTATTAGTATAACTTGAGTCATGGTGAGATCCTCTGTCATTTATCCCACACACTAAACCTTTTTCACATGCTTGTGTTTCCATTAACTACAAATAAGAGAGTGGGCATAGAGCATCAGTGCAAAAATGACCCGTGGGAGGAGCCTCAGTTATTAATCCCACCACACACATACCATATATAACCAAAACAATTATTATTCATTTACCATTATAATAAGCATGGTAATTAATACTATTCTATAATCCATTAACTCATTTTACATTTTCATTTCATAGCGGTTTAGACATGTTCTCATTCTCATGCCTTAACTTATTATGTATAATCATCAATTCCCATACATTATCCAATATTAATTGATTACCATACATTATACCATTTATCTCACTTATCATTTCACAATCATTTACCCACTTATGAATTTCAAGTAACATTCTTATATCACATTATAGAACCACTTGATTACTTTCAACCCATTAGGTATACATCACAATTACCTTGTATTTACCCATTCATTATATCCATCAATTCCCATATGCATACCCATTTACGTGTTCTAAAATTCAAAATACATTATAAATTTAACATTTTCATTATTTCATATATACTAAACTTTGTTGGAATTTCAATATAATTAATAAACTGTTTGACACAATATCAATTAACCCAAATTATCCATTGTCTAGTCTTTCTAAAAAACCCCTTATATAATTATCCAAACCTAGGAACAACTATAAATATTATACTTTAATTTTAACCTACTATTAGAACACTCTCTTCATGGGATCTACATTCTCTCACACTAACTTTACAATTAACTTTAACAATTACTAGGTTTAGGATGGCCGGTGCACCCCATGGGGAGCCCTAAATCATTATAATCATCTATAAAGCATCCTATAGGGATCATGATGGGCCTAAATAATTAATTAGACAACCATTTTATAGAATCTTATACAAGGAAACAAATTACCAACTAGAGGGAAGCAAGATCTCAACAAACATGTAAACATCTATAACAAAACTATGGTATATAACTTGTAGACCACCTACCTCAAATCCAATAATGAATGTACTCTTGATCATGGCCTTATATCTAGATTCAGTAATTGTATTAATCCTTAACCTAGATATCACTAGAAATAAAATTAGGTCTTTAGAAGGATATAATATAAATATGAAAACCCTAAACCAAAAATAGAATCAATGGAGGGATTAGATTCACTTAGAGCTTCGATCCCCAACCAACAGTGCTCCAAATGTTTTTGGATCTAAGGATAATAACCTCATAGAGCCTTGGGTCTCTAGGTTTCATCCCTAGGGTTATATTAGGTTAAATAGAGGATAATTTTGAGTTGGAACATAAAAACTTGTGTGGGAAATTTGGGAATTTCCCACTTTTTAAAGGCCACACAGTTTCCCCGCATAGTTTTCCAAACCTTGAGAAAACCAAGAATAATAAATTGTATTAGGGGATTTGGGTCACAAGGTTATCGGGGAAGGCCACACTATTTGAAAAACTATTAAATATTCCATTGTCTAAGGTTTCAAAGTTTTCCTAAGAATGTTGCATCATTTTTTTAATTGTGTTCCTTACATATATTGGCCTGGTTTTCCTTATTTTGATGCCCTGATCCCCTGGAACACCCCTGACGCCCCTCATTAACTTGGAAAAAAAATATTGATCCAAAAAAAAGACACTAAAACCATAACTTTACCAAAACATACCTTATGAAGATCTAGGATATTACATTATCCATGAAATTTTAAAAATAAATTACTATTTTCCTGTTACTTAGGATGTATTAATGGAATTATTTACTCCTATATTTATTTATAGTTTATATCATACGTTGTTAAAAAAAGTTTTATTCCACACTCATTATTTTTATTTGTTTTATTCTATATGAATCTTAATCTATTTTTATTATTATTAAATATTTCTAAAATAGTCAATTCATTCCCTATATACTTTATTTTGTTATTCGCTAGGGATATTCATATCTTTTTGGTTCCCATCCTATAATTTTAAACGATGTAGATAAATATTACATGGTTTGTTTTTCAAATTACTATTGTACTCTATAAGTTTCTTATACTTAAACTCAGTTTCCATTCAAGGTTGTATTATTAAGACCTTTTATTATCAAAATAACACTTTAGAATACTATTTATTATCAATTTAATTTTATTCTTGATAGTGACTTATCTCTATGTTTTTTATGAAAACATCCCCAAATTTTTATGAAAATACATTTTATGATTTCCCTTCTATTTTCCCTTATACTATTATCATGAATAATTTTCAAATTCATTTGATATATTATATTTTCTAGTAATTATTCATTCATAAAATAAATTTTTTGTATAATAATATGACATTTATTTTATTCCTTGAAAATAGATGTTTCTTTTTTTTCAACAAAATATATATTATACAATTTTTTTCATAAATATTCTTTAATTATTTATGTTCCAAAGAATTATGTTTCTTATATTCTAATAATCATTTATATTGTAACCTTTTACTAGTAAATATGTTATATTTCCTAAAATGATATATTATTTGAAAGAAATTACATTATAAAATTCATCATCTGATAAATTTTCCCTCATGGACTTTGTATTTCTTTATTAGAAATCATTCATAAATATCGTCATTCTCCCAATACCTTTCCATAATAAATTAAATATAGTTCTTTCTTCAAATTGAATGTTATTCACAAATATATACATTCCATTTAATTGACTAAGAAAAACCTATTGGCTTTACAGTATACCTATTTATTCTATATTTTGTGTATACCCTATACATTATTATTCTAATTTATGGTCATTTTTCTAGATAGACACAATAATTATTTGGATTCCTGGTCTACTACAACAAAATAATTATTCTATGATTTTCATATATTTATGGTTTATTTCGTATTTATCTACTAAAAATATTCATTAATATATCATTATGTAATGGTTTAGTAGAGAATTATATATCCCTAAAATGCACTAGTAAAACACTAATATCTCATGAGATATCTATGGTATGTGGTGACATTATGTGGCTATATTTGTTCCCTATGTCATTCATCAACATGATGTGTTCATATTTTTTTACTATATTATGCAAGGCCATGATAATGTGAACATTCTCTTCTATGTTGTGATGGTCTTAGTAGAGAACCTTTAAATGTGTTATTATTATTTATTCTTATGCATATGACACATTCCTATTTTATATCACAATGGTTTAGGCTTTTTTACTTCTTATTAAATGTCCTTATTTATTGGTTTATGTTATGTGTTCAATAGAATCCATTTGTAAATTTTATATCATGATCTATGATTATACAATCAACCCTCGTGAGTGCATATTTTGGTTTATTGACCTTGATCAATTAATCATTAAATTTCTCCCATGATTATGTATCAAACGTTTTTATGAACTATTGATAAATCCTCCATATCTTATTGATAATTATTTACCTCTTACAGAGTATTTAATCTCACTTTTTTTCTAATTCTTTCCCATTTTATCAGGTGATCATAGGTGTTAAATAGATTGTAATAATATTATAGGAGTCCTTAAATAAAAGATTTCATTATATAATTTGAATAATTATACATTGATGTTGTATTATTTTTCTTGTTACTAATGACACTAAACATTATATTTAGGCAGTTGGTTGTAATTCATGTTATGTATGTAAATTATATTTTTTTACACCAAATCCAAAAGTATCGGTCGGGGTGCTTCCATTGGTATCATAGTGTAATTTTTATTTTTTAGAGGAATTATGATTGAGAATATTTTGGGTATAGATTCTTATATAACATTTCCAATGTATTTTTCCAAATTCATATATTAGTATTACTATATTTATTATTTATGATAACTTTTGATTTTATTGATTTTATATGTAAATTTCATTTAAAACATCGATACTAGTTTAATAATGAGTAGTAATTACAAGGACACAAATATCAAAAAATAAGTATAAATGAAATTTTACCAAAAAATAATTTATTTATCTCTCATATGGAAATCGTGACATTATAAATTTTATTTTTCATATTTATTTCTATTATAGTATCCATAATCATTGAATAATAATTAACTATAATTTCTATTTGATTTTTCATAATAGAATTTTATATACCATAATTATTTATCAAATCTATTTTCTGAAATAAATTTAATAAATTCAAGATTAGTTTGACAGTTATAGTTTTAGTTGAAAAATAAATTCTCTTATTTATAATTTTATTTTCATTTGTAAATTTCAATATAAAGTAATACATTAAAATTAATTTTGGAATATAGTATTTCATATCTCTTTCTAATGATACAATTGTAAAATAAAACCATCGAAATGAATGTACTAATGTCATATGAAACTTTATGTGTATTAAAATATAATATAAAAAGGTAAATTATAAGTTTACACTGAATAAATATATCTTTATTAATTTATAATTTTACATAAAAATGGAATCCAGATTTATATGACTGAGCTCATATTGTACATTTTCAATTTGATATCGTAAAATTTTCCTTTTAAAGGGCATAATAATTCATTTTACACTAATATAATACAACCAATTATTATATAACTTCATTATATAATTTAGTTTATCAAATTAATATTGTATTATTAACAATAAATGGAAATTATATTTAGATAAAGTTGTCATTATAAAAGTAAAATAGTTGTTCAATTAACATTGTAATCATAATATATAAATTTTGTCACACTAAAACTATTTTCATAAATATTTATTTAGAATTTGAATTTATCTTAATTATAATGATAATTTTTTAAATTGGAAATAATTTTTAGAATCATCATTTTGATTTTATTTTAGCGTGAATTTTTTATATTATTTTAAAAATGATAATTTTTATGTGAGTAGTGGAAAATACAATTTTGGTGTATATTGTAATGTATATGACATCATTATTATTAAAATATAACTTATTAATTTATAAAAAATAATAAATTAAAATTTATTTAATGATTTAAATTATATATTTAAAAATAGTGAAATTATTTTCTGATCCTACAAATGAATGTTCAAAACTAAAGCTATACTATTCTCTAATAGAAAATTATATTTGATTCATTACATTGAATAATATATTTCCAAGATAGAATTCTGTTTTTAGTGTATCTTAATTATGAATAGGACAATATTTTTTAATCAAACACTAATAAAAGCATAGGGATAAAAAATATTCATATTTTTTAGCCAAAATAATAAATTAATTAATATTTTTATTAAGATATATGTTTCCCCCTTTTCTATATAAACACCCATCATCCACCCCTTCTTCCACACATCCTAAAAATATTTTTCTTTTAAATATATATATATATATATATAAACCTATATATACTCTCTCTCACACATTCATATGTCTATTTTTTGACCATAACACTATCCTTCAATGGCTTCAGGATAACTCTAAATGAGGTGTCTCAAAGGAAAAGGTAAGGATCCACAAGTCCCTCTTCTCATATCTTATTTGAGATAACATTATCTTAAGCTATGATAAACATCATATTAATTTTATACAGTGATTATATTACCATTTTATTAAAATATATTTGATCCATTATCAATTAGAGATTAGTCATTCCTTCTCATTGAAACCTTTTCAAATGTCATCACTTTGGTAAAGTAAGGGTTCTAAACCCCATTTCTTCATTTGAATTCTTCCCTTACACCTTCAAAAAAATATTTAAATTAAATTGAAAAAAATAGAATAATTATAATATTATTTTTTATATTTTTCAAATATTTATTATTTTTGAGTTATTTAAGCTATCTTAAAATTATCGTACCCCAATTGTAGTTTTATACTATAAATATAAACATTGATGTTTTATTTTAAATGAAACCCATAATGGGTGTTTTTTAAATAATATTAATGTATATTTACAATATTAATAATGACATAAATATATTTTTAAAATTATATGATAATGAAATAATCATGAAAACAATTATATTAAATAGAAACAATCATAGTCAATTCAACTGTCTAAAACACGTTTAAAAATATATGATTATTGATTTTGGAACTATTTTACAGAATATATTAAACTATTTAACTATTAAATTTTGGACTAACATAAAACATATTTCTTAACACTTATTGATATTATATATCCATTTTAAAATAACCTTTGACTCTTAATATTTCAATAAAGTAGTTTTTTTCCTATAAACCAAACAGTATCAAAATAGGAAACATAATAAAAATTAATTAATTAAATGAATAATAAATTATGAAAAATGAATTAGATTGAATAATAATTATAAATAAACATTAAAAATGTGCTTAATCAATTAAATAGTTCATATAATTTTATTATTTAGGATGTTAGAGGACATATTATGTGATTCAATTCTCAAGATAAGTGTTTCTTTTAAAATCATTATTCCTTCGTATATATTTCCTATATTTCCTATCTTCACATATATGTGTCTATAAGGTTCTGAAAAATATACATTGGGAAGTAAAATACTCCCAAAAAATTGATGGGTGAAAAATATGTAGGTTAGATTGAAAATTTGAAAAAAAAATACTAAAGAAATAGATTTTGGAAAAGGACCCCTAGTGGTCTCAGTACCGATTTCATGACATAGTACGTTCATGGTATTGCATGTGATCCGAACGATGTGGATATATACCAAAAAATACTAGCCTATGATTCTTTTTCTATCAAACTAGGATGTTTACAGTATAAATGAATAACGATGTTGATCCCCTATAAATAGTGTTGTTGGTGCAATGAATGTAGAGAAATTCTATCTGTGAACCGCATCCCCACAAACTGTGTTGTTTGATAAAATATGAAGGGGAGGTGAACCCCCACAAACCATCCCCACAAACTCAATTCACAGAAAATGTTAGTTTGGTGGCGTCCCATGAAATGTGTTGTCTGCGGGATCGCAGACGTGATTTCAGCCCCCATGAATTGGATCTCTGCAAATCTTTGTTGATCGAGTCGTCCAAAGGTTGGGAGAAATCTTTATGGGATTCTGCAAATGGTGTCATGTGAAACATAGATATTTCCTCCTAGAAAATTTATAAAAGGAGCCTGAGGGGGGCCTAGGGATCGAATTTTGGGGACATCTTAGAGCTTATGGACGAAAGACTTCGAAGACAAACAATCAATGATGTAAGAAATCTTGAATGACTTTGAGAAGGTATAAAAATGACACGTACCATGAAAGGAAGGGAACATAATAATAACAATGAACTATTCATGAACTAAATTGGTGAAACGAGAACCATATGCCTTTCTCATATGAACTTCCCACGAACTGTAGGACCAATGACCCTTCTTCAATCTATCTTACAGCACAGCTCATTGATATAAGAATGAAACCCTGCCTTCTGTAGAATTCCTCCACAAAGATGTAATAAATCACATCATACAACATTGGTATGTGGATGGAATCTCAAGATGCATACCACTAATGTATGTTAACCAGACCCAAGTCTGTGTACCACTTCAGTACGTGGAAGACCCCTCTACCTACAAAGTAGTATGCTATGTGGAGGGACCCTCATCCCACATAATGAAAAAGTAAACAGAATGGGGTTCCTTAGGGAATTTCGACGTCCAGTTCCAATCATTTGTTTCTATACCCATCATGCCCTAAATGAATCCTCCACAAACTTGTCCAAATGAATTAGGCCAAAGCCTCCTATAAATCCACCATAATTTTATGAATAGAACTTTGAACGCATCAGAATGCCCTTCTATGTGTACATGGTCATTGTAAATGGAAAATGTGGGTAATACCCACAATTTTATGGGCCCCTGGAGTGTAACTATGTCTATATTCTTGTGGTAATTGATCTCCAACCTTGGGATTCTCACATGTACCTCTCTATTCTATAGATCAAGGGTAATAAATGAATTTTCCATTCAATGGGGGATAATGATAAGTCAAAGGAATCATGCATCTCATTCCTTTTAATAAGGAGTGATACTTCTCCCCTTACCCAAAACCAACTTTAGGTAACCCCTTTAGGTGACCCCATAACCTTTACATGGAAGGAAACACTCCTACTCTTCCCAGACTCAGCTCGAAAAATGTCTGGATAGTTTTCCAAACATGACTATCATGGATATCAACATGGGTGAGGAAATTATTACATTCAAAGCTCCCACCCCCCCTCTCAACAACCCATCACTTTGTCTTCTTCTTCCATCATCCTCATTTCCCATCAGAGGATAAGGGAAGGTGTTTTCTCTACTAGATCTATTTATTCCTCTTTTTTCTCACATCGAGCATGACTTGCATGGGCTTAGATGTTAACGATGATCACAACATCCATATCGTCTTACCTTAATCTTTGATAACCGTGATTCCCACCAAAACTGGGATACCTAATAATCCTTCTAAAATCCCGGTCTCCATGTCATCTCATCTATGAAATGAAAAATTATGACTCCCAAAAATAGGCCTCTTAGAAGGTATAATCCCTAATAAATTCAAGTTTTCCATTAATGGGCCTATTCTAAGGTGTAGGCCCTAGATGAAATTAACTATAAGAACTCTAATTATTGCCTAAAATAGAATATGTAGGAAGCCTATCTAAAAACTTGAGCTCAAAGGGGATCCTTTGAAAATTTTTATCCCTAATCAGGCCCCCACCAACCCGCCCTCCATTATGGTATAATCCCCAAATTAAACTAAATTATGAGGGATTTTATTCCCAACTAGCTAATATATGTAGAATGCCTCCATGAGGTCCAAACCCAACACCCAAGTCACCCGAGTGTTCACCAGGACATATCCCATGTAGGTCCATATCAGCCCTAGAGATCATGCCTCTTTTGATCATCTTGTCCCGCTTTAGTGTAAGTCTCATAAGAAATTTTAACTAGGCATCTTCTTCCTAGTTATCCTAGATTTATAATGTAAAACTGCATGGAAGGATCCTCATTAAGTAGCACATAATTTTTTGGGTTCTAATTCCTCACATGAGGATACATAGGAATCCCATCTTATGGGTTTAATCCCAAAATAGGAACTACTTTTGTCCTCCCTGGATGATGATAAACTCCAAAGTGCCTAATCATATGGATTAAACTAGCATTGTCTCAGTAATTCCTAATCCATGTATATCCATGATAGATTTTTTAACCCAACAATAATCTATGGACACATTCTTGGGAATGAACCAAGGATTCATGAACATATGAAAATTGATCAAATCTATAAGAGAGTCACATAGTATGCAATAATTTCACCCGAAAAGGTTGTGATGAGCCTAACTTCCCATCCTCTTGACCAATGGAATCCTTATGTATCGTTGTCCAAATCGTCATCCAATGAGTTCCTTCCTATGGAATTCATGTCTATGAATCATGGATAAAATGGTCGTTGGGTTTTTCCAGCTCCATGAATAAACCTGTTGGAGACCATCTGAGGACATCGTATCCAACATGGTCCAACAACACAAACTCTTAACCCACTGAAATTTCCTATTGTGATCATACAAATGAGCCGCCTACTTTGCAAGGGACAAAGTATATACTACTCAGTACCAGTGGGACCATCTCACCCCCACCAAAAAGGTTACAACATGAATTGGTTTGGAACACAAATGGAGAACCTGATGTAAAACTCTCTATAAATGAGTTGCCTACTTTGATGGGGTTTTGTTTCCTATATATGTCATATATGTTGAATGTGTTAAGAAGAGCTTCCTTCAATCCAATAATCTGATGGAATCCCAACAATTTTCTCAAACATGCATGTCAGCAACCACATAGGCAGTCTGGTCCCCAATGAAGAGCATGAATCCCTCTCCAACCCAGTATCTTCAACATTTGGTTTCAAATGTTCTAATAAAAGAGTAACAATAGAACCATACTCTCCCCATAGTGTAGGATACAATGAACGCCCTCCCATTAGTGAAATATCAACTGGTGGCTCTTGATCCAAAATCCAAAATCCAACACAGCACGACTCCACTAATCATCTCAAAATTTGTTTGGCAGCCTATCTGTGAAATATTACCATGAATACCTCCCTTATATTAGGGAGGAAGATGAATTAAACCATACTGAGTTCATCCTACATACACATGTACCTGATGGAGGGCTCCTTCCAGAGCATGTCACCACCATTAGCGTAAATCCCAATATCCTCAATCTGATGAAGATCTCATGTTGAGGTCACCTTTTGATGTCCAATGGAAGTGGGTCCCTCAGGTTTCCCACCAAACGTGATGAACATAAAATCAATAGAAGTCCATTACCCTTGTTCTTAAGGAAGAGGTATATCATACAAACATGGTGGAATATCATGGGAAGACATGCAACTCTACCTCACATTCTAAATCCTTCCATAAAAAAATGTGTCAATCGATGAGTGGATTCATATCCCCACTCGCTCTTATGAAGCCCACAATGGGAATAACATTGCACAATATGAGAAAATGTACATTCCTATTTGTTCACTCTATTCCCACTGCATAAATAGAGCATCAAATTATAGGTTGATGAGAATATCTTCCGATGAACAAGAAACTCATTGTCCAAATGAGATAGCGACTAGCTACAACCAAGCTTGAATTACTACTAAATAATAACAGGACCTCCCTCTAAATATGGTGGAAAATATGGGTAGTCATAAAACACTTCCAATATAGATGAAGACCACCAGTCAAATACATTGGTAATCAAATGGAAGATGAAAATTCCTATCTACCAATATCAAGCCCACCAGCCAAATATGGTGGAAATAAAATGTAAGAATAGTCAAATTCTAGTGAATGTACATCAATACTATGAGAAAAGTACAATATAAAATGATAATACATAAATTCCTTCTCTCAAATATAAATATCCGTAATTAAATATTGTGGAAATATAGATAGTAGTCGGTGTATCCCAGTTACCAGTCTAGAAAGACTCGTTCCTCTGCCCCAGAATAGAAGAACTGTCAATACCCATTAGAAACACATAGATGAACAAAGCAAGAAAAAATATTTCTCTAACACTGAAATGGTAATTTATACCTATTCAATCCAAAGATTAATCTTAGCTTATCCTAACAATGATGGAGGATCAAACATCGATTCCAGACCATAACCCCCAAACATGTGAAAACACCATTGCATCATTGGAAAAATTGAGGATTCGAGAACCTGATCCCATATCCTAAAGAGGGGTGATTCATCCATAGAGTAGGATGGTTACTATGAAGAAACATACATCCCTACTTCAGTCTAGTTAGGTTGATGAACATATCCAGTGATAAATGGTAAACTAGATCGGGAACAAACATCCATTCCAACTGGGGGACATCGTTCCAATGTGGTGACCACTCCCAGGCAGGCATATAAGCACGCTAGAACTAAATATGCTTGTCATTATATACCAAAAACATCATGAGAACTGACCAAATAGGGTTCCATATATTAAATATTTTATAAATAACAAACATCCCTAGATACCCATAAGAGAACACCCAAAAATGAACGGTTCCAAAAACAGCTCGAAAATGAAGAGCACGCTCATGATTTGGCTCTATAAGATTCTAGGGATCTTGATTCCATAAGACATATATAAATAGATGATCAACTTCATGCCAATAAATTACCAAATTATAGAAGTGGTAGTAGTAGTTTCAAAGGTCCTTGTTACAATGTTGCTACCAGAATCTCTTAAGGTCCTTCCCAGGGAACCCATGGGGGATTACTCTGTGGAACATAAATGATCGATCATAACATCCTATCTACAAATGAGTGTTTGGGTAGCCCTACATTTGACCATAAGATTTTATAGTGAGGAGGACCTCCCCTTGTTTTATTCCATCCTTATGGGCCTCCCTAAGGTATAGGTTGCATATATGATTCTCCCAATAGTTGGACACCATGCTATTATGGTAGTCCTCACCATGATGGAATTCACTATGAAGGCCCTCCCCATAGTGACACTGAGCAATGATAAGGTCCTCTCCACATTACAGTATATCCTGATGGCCATCCCCAAAATGTACACTATAGATATTATCCCGACAGGAAATGCTATTATGGTAGTCCTCTACATAATAGCAGTCATTGTAAAGGTCCCCCCCCCCTCAATGATGCCAGGTGGCAAGAAGACCTTTTATTTGATGTATACCACACTAATGGTCCTCCCCATTTTATGTTCTATATATATGATTATCCCTAAATTTGGATGTCAAGTTTTCATGGTAGTCCTTACCACGATGGGATTCACTGAATAGCCCCTCCCCGTAGTAACACCAGGCAACAAGAAGCCCCCCCCCCACATTGTTGTACATCCTGAAGGTTATCCCAATAATGTACACTATATATATTCTCCATAAATCCTGATCTATGAATATATTCCTCTGCATAATAGAATACATTGTGAAGGTCATCCACTCAATGACGCTGGGAAGTAAGAATGTTTTTCCCGTGTAGTAGTTTTCTATGAAGACCCTCCCCAGGGTATACACCACATAAACTCTATATATGGTTGGACACCAAGCCTCAATGGTAGTCCTATACATATTGTAGCTGATTGCAAAGGCCCTCCCTATAGTAAAAATTTACACCGGCAAGAAGGTCCCCCCCCTAGTCCATATCTAAGAATATCCTCATATTCTGTGGCACATGGAAGGATATGATAAGATACGCTACAAACCGTATCAATGAAAAGTGACATCCTTTCTCATCCAAGAAATTTCATGTGGCCACACTCGTCCTTTGATCCACCCCAGCATCATTCATGAATCAATGATATCACTACTACCCCCACTACCCCTGATGAAATCATCATATAGAATCCAAGTTGGACAGAATAACTAGAGGAATACCTAGAAGAAGAAAAACATAATATGTTGCTCATGAATACATAGCTATCTAGGGATGACATAATAGTTATGTTCTAGACCTCAGACACTTCTCAGGTCACTCTTCCAAAAAAATTATAATAATGTATGCACAACATCCACCTAAATGTCTGCATAACTCTCCCCATTATGAAAATAAAATTCATATCCTATGAAGGGTATGTAGACCACATCAATATATTAGAGGAACTTCTCCATCTAATCGACATGGAATCCCTGATGTATGCACGACATCTGTGATGAGAAATGAAAAATAAAAAACATGAATTGGCTTGCCTCCACGCATAGCAAAAATTACATTTCCTCATCAGTGATGTGTCATATAGAGATCATATTCGAGGATGGGGATCAAATGTAGCTCTATACATCACACTCTATTCCACCTTGAATAACCCACTAAAAATAGAATCCTTTCATGTCATCATAACAAGACCGTAGCCAAATGAAGTACCAGTTTTGGAGAGACGACATGCTTGGATATAATTTGCCCTAAGTAAGTCCTAAAAGTGTCAAGGCCAATGAGAGTAAGACATATAAAATATCTTGATCCAAGAAACTATGAAAATATAGGAGGATTCCTTCCTAAGGGAGTTCAATCAAAGAACAATGATCTTTTCCTTAGAAGTAAACAATTCATATGCAGACATGGAACCGTATTCAACTCATGCTCACATTATAATGTGTGAGATCAAGAGAGAGGAAATATGTGTAACAACCACAGCAATATGGGATCATCCCAAGACTGTAGGGATGGGGGAGTTTTTAACATAAAATTCCCTCTATGATACCAATGAATCTAGGACAAGGAATGAAAATATAGGAACGGAAGCAACCAAAACCCATAGGTCTAGGGTTTTTTACCACAAATTTTCATTCAGAAGATGTTTGTCTTATCCCATCTAGGGAGAATGAAAAATAAGGAGGACTCTTATTCTACCTCGTCTGGTGGTTCATGTCCCCTATGATGGAGGCATACAATAGTGTCATATGAGGGATCCCTTCGAGTCACATTCCACGAAGAATCCCGAAGATCAACACAAAATGGAAATATAAGATCCTACAAAAGATGCAAGAAGCACTCCTACCGTTCAACATATGGTTTTCCACCCCCAATGTGGTACGAATCAATGTATGTTTTGGAGGAAAACCCCATGAACCTTAATGATGTTAAGCCAAATAATGATGTAGGAGAAGATAGTTCCCTTTTATAGACAGTCCACGCCGATCATGAATGTGTGCAAACATGGAACAAATTTACCACCTTAAATTTGGGAAATCTCATAGCTAATCCATCATTTTCACCTTAAAAATACCCAATAAGAATAATAATAAGAAAAATGATGCATAAAACATACCTCCTTCTCCCAATGTGAATTCTTCCCTTACACTTGAGGAGATATTATCTCAATAGGATGAAGAAATGAAAGAATTAATGAGAATAAATGTTGAGATACTATGAGCAATCCATCATACTTGGTAAGTTCACCAGGTGGAGCATCAACGCATACTTCAATCAAATGTAACTTTTCCAGATGTTCTTATCCCAATAGATGAAGAAATTCAAAAAAGATCATTCTAGACAGCATTGGGACCATTAGTGTACATGAACCCAATCCCAATAGGATTTCAAGACTTACACCCATTAGGGATGTAACTAGAAAATATTCAAGAAATTATATAGAGGATACCCCTGACTAGATATTTTCATCATGTTCCTGTAGCACCGAAAAAATCAATTTTTCCCTCTATTGTGCTCATCCATGAATTGGTTCACCAGGACATGCATCAAGAGATTCTGAATAACATAAAGTTATTAATAACTTGAATAGAAGAAATGGAAGGGAGGTGAACCCCTATACAACTAGAATGGAAGCCATATACTAATTGGGGGAGTACTATTCTACCTCCACCAAATATTTGGAACCCAATGTTCCTAGTGTTCAATGGTTTAGATGAACAAGAGAAACACCAAATGCATTAATCACCTTATTGTGATCCCATGATGGGAACCCCAGAGAACCAAGAAGATGTGAAGCTGGTATTATTTGTATGAACTCTACAAGGTTCATCCTTTGTGCGATATACTATATTTCCAGCTAATTCAATATCAGGATTGGAGGATCTCTGGTGCCAGTTCCTATTCCATCTCATCTCGAATTTTCCAAAAACAATATTCAGTGACCATAGGAACTTAAAATAGTGAGAGAACGATAGAGTTTCGGAATTAATTGCAATATGGAAGGGTCTGACTTTTTCTTTTAACTAAACACTCCCCCAAAATGAGATGTTGGTCATGTGAAACAACAACCTCCATGATGAGTTGTGAACACCATACATCACAGGGAAGTATACATGTGGGTTATGGAAATTTTTCTCCTTCACTAAAAGGATATTATATTCCTTACAACGGACTAGTCTCAAGTCCTAGGCAACCCCAACATCCCCATTAAAAAAATGGGAATAATTAAAGTGGATTATATCATGATTAAGCCACCCTCTACGCCAGTTCCAACTCTGAGACCCCCACTAAACTTAACAGTGCCCTCTAGATGATATGAGGGACCCTCAACATGACAATATGAGTGAAGAGGGATTGTTGAAATAAATTATAGGAATGAATAAATAAAATTAATTCTTTAAAAGATGATCAAATATTTGGTTTATTTGTAGCTTCCATGAATTCCAAATTTATTTGGCTTCTGGAGACAAAGAAGGCTGATGTAGTAGGTATTGATGACTAACCCAATTATTTTCCCTCCACAAGATATTGGGGAACAACATCCAATAATGTTTTTTCTTCAAAGACCTCCTAAAAAATAAGATATATTCTGAACAAGTCAAGTTGGAACACCGCCAACGCAAGTGGAGTATGTTCCAACCACTGATCTGGATGAATAGGGGGAGTGAAAAAAAGTTTTGAAAAAAAAGGAGAATAAGTTTGATAGTTCAATGACTTAGAAAAAAATAAGCTGAGACCACGGTGTCCTCTATACATAGTTGATGAAACTGAATGTGCTGCCAATAGCTCCTGATGCAACACAACTAACATCCTTGGACCCATAATCCACCAAAGTTTGACCACCCAACAAGAAGACCAATCAGAAGGGTGGATAAGAAGTGTTAGGAGATGAACTTGCACCAAAGCCAAAGTTATCTTTGACACTATCAAATTTCTTGCCATTGAATCTGACGAAACAGTCACCACCCCCACTAAATTGGTACAACTAGATGCAGATGATAGGGGTAAATTCATCATCAAAATGGGAGATGATTTTTATCTCTATCAATTTCATCCACTTAATGTATCCCTTCTTTGATGATGAATATGGTTATCAACTATAAATCTTTAGAACCAATTGGGTTCCCCAATTAAGAATCCCCAGAAGCCATGAATATCAAGGGAGATACATCCAAGGTAGAAATCAAGCTTATGTATGTACCCCATCTCAGACCTTCTGTACTGTAGAAACCCATAGAAGGACACTCTAGTGGATCCAATAGAGATAGATAAATTAGTCTATCCCCAAAAGAATCCACCCTGGTCCAATCCTTCTAAAATATATATCATAGGGAAAATATATGACTAATTTCCCACTACATGAAAGCCGACATAGCCAGAACCATCCATAAAAGATGGAAATTTTCATGGTTCTGAACCTATGGGGAGAACCATATTCATCAAATTCTCAAGATCATAATCCACTTATGAAAGAGAATCCTCAATCTGGGAAGCATTGGACTTTATATCAAAAATATGAGATTCTAAAATAGTTATCTTTGGTACCAGCTATGCACTCAATCATGGATGCACTTAATATATTATAATATCTTAGGGAAGCACTCATTAAAGGTTTTTTAAGTCCTTGGGAGTTTTAAGCTAAGGTATCTTCCACTTATGTCTACTACATAGAGACCAATCCAGTAGAATGCCACACATTTATCTCCTTCACAGATCAATATGATGATGCCATCAAGAAAGGACTCCTCAAACCCTTATATGTGTCAGGCACGATAAATGGAATTGATATCTGAAAATTCTCCATTGACAATGGATCTATGGTTGATATCCTCTCACTTCGGAAACATCATCTGTTGGGATGTAATGAAGATGATCTGACGCCATGCACCACGACTCATTTGGGCTATAGAAAAAAAAAGTCGTTAGAACAAATCAAGATCAAAACCCAATTTGGTGACCTTGTAGCTCACTCAAAATTTATTGTGGTTTGAATTAATAAGGCCTTCAATGCCTTGATATGAAGGCCCTAGCTACAGAAAAATGCAACACTCCCCTCTTCTTACCACTAGTGCTTCCAATATAGAATTTATCTATACAATGGTACACTGGATGCTGATATGGCCCCTTTTGACCTCAACAAATCACACTATATTAATGTCAGGTTCTATGATTAGAAGGGGAAGGAACTGTTATCTAAAAAAAAGTTTGTGTGGATGCCCCCAATGTTTTGTAAATGTTTACCACTAATCCCCTCAAGAGACTCGAGGAAGAATAAAAACTACCCATAAATTATATTGAACACCCAAGTCCAAATTTGGATACATATTCTTCAGTACTAAAGGTTTTGGTCATGGCTTTAGAGGCTAATAATGATGAAAAACTCACAGAAATCCAAGATAATGGTGAGGGATTAGAGAGAAATTCCCTCGAATCATCGTCAAAACTCAAAACAATCCTTGTCTCACCCACTAAGTCAGCTGGATGTTTTCAGTCATTCAAAAAATATGAGAAAACTATTTTACCCATCACATTACATTCTTTAAAGAATACCCCGCTGATGGCTGAGGCAGACGATATGGATTTACCTCCCCAAAACCAAAAATAAAACTCTTCCCCCAGCTATTTAGCAATCATTTAATTAAATTTTTCCCCATCAAAAGATGAAGAGGAAAATTTTGAGGATGTAGAGGATGATGAAGAAGGCATAAGGGGTTCCCCTATAATATTTTAGGAAGGAATCTATACCACCATTAATGAACTCAAGGAAATCAACGAGGGTATAGAAGAATACCTACGACACACTCTAATTCGTGCGGTCATGTCTTCTGAAGAACAAAAGGTATATACCTCCTTCCTGAAGAAGAATTGAGATTTTTTGAATGTAATTATATAGAAATTATATGTCTTGATCCCTAGGTGGACACTCACCACCCTGTCCTACCAGAAGACTATTGTGGTTATAGGAAAGCTTCCAGAAGGACGCACCCAACACATGCTTCCAAAATAGTGGTTGATGTCGACAAGCTCATCACAACCAACTTTATTTAGGAATTCCAATGCCCCATCTGGTTGGCCAAACTTTTCCTGATCAAAAATAGGAATGGGAATATCATTTTCAGCATTGACTTTAGGGATCTCTATCAACATTTCCCGAATGACGACTTCTCATTCCAGATCATATAATTGTTGTTCGATGCAATTTTCATATGTGAGGCTCTCTATTAAATGGACGGTTATTCATGATAAAATCAAATCTGAATGTCTCGAGAGGATGGAGAATCCACCACCTATAGGGCTCCACATGGGTGTTTTTATATAAAGTAAACTCTTTCATTTTGAAAATTTTGGGCACCACATATTAGCGCGCCCTGCATAGAGTTTTTAAAACCTTCCTAGGAAAATTGGTTGAATTCTATGTGAATGATCTGGGGGTCAATTCGCAAAACATACAAACCCCTTGGTGGATCTTGAAACCATCTTTAATAAACTGGGAAAACATAGTATAAAAATGAACCCAATAAAATGTGTTTTTGGTGTTACTCTAGGAATATTCCTTGGCTTCTTTGTAAGATAGTGTGGCATCGAAGTAGACCCTGAGAAGAAAAAGGACATCCTTGACATGTCACCTCATCGCAACCCCACTGAGTTGAGAGGACTCCCATGACACTTCTCAAGCATTCAACTCTTTATATCCAACATCGTAGGAAATTGATTTCCCTTCACAATGTTGATGAAAAAAGGGTTATAATATCAGTGGGATGATTATTTTCACGAAGCATTAGACAATATCTAGAGATAACTTTTCATTCTTACAGGGCTAATGTTTCCTGTCATAGGAACACTAATCGTTCTGTATTTGACCACCTTGGAGTGATCCCTTTGCATATTACTCACACAAAATAATGATATCGGTGGAAATAATAGTCTATATTACCTCAGCTAAATCATGATCGATGTTGTGAATAATTATTCAGATATCGAGAAGAGCTACCTTATGTTAATATTTGTGGACCAGAAGCTGAGGAATTACGTAAAGCACCATGATGTCCCCTTGGTCTCACATAGAATCCCTCTCAAGTATATTCTCAGTCATCCAATGTTAACAATACACATTTCACGGTGGGTGGTCATACTACAATAGTTAGATATACTATTCATGCCACATAAATCCGTCAAAATGCCAAGCATTAGAAGATTTCATGGTAGAGCATCCCTCAATATAGGTGGACCTATTATATTGCTAATTACCTAATTTAAAAGTGTTTCTTATTCAATAGAACTCAAAAAATAGGGAAATTCATTTTGACGGTTCCTCCAGAAGCCCAACAAGGAAAAGAATGGAAGACCCCAAACTCAAAAAAGTTGGGATGGGAGTCATACTCATATCCCCAGAAAAGGTTCTTATGCCATATTCCTTCCAACTATTGGAATGATGCATGAACAATGAAGTAGAGTACCATGCCCTCATTTATGGCCTAGAGTTGGCACTTCAATCACAAGAAGAGAATCTAGAAATAAAAGGTGTTTCAGAACTGGTCATCAAGATAGTAAGCGATGACTATGATATCGAGAAAAAGGATTTGATTCCTTTGATGAACCATTTATAATAACCAATGGATGAAATCCCATCAGAGAAAACATTGACTTATGTCCCCCGGTCGAAAAATGCAATTGTCGGTGCATTGTGAAATGCAACCACAGATCTGGAAAACCTAGATCAAAATGATATAATCATCAATATTTCTCACTGATGGATGTTCTTATCATTAATTCCAGCTATCTTGGATGAAATCAATGAACTCAGTCCCATCTCTATGTCATATTGTCCTACAACCAACTGTATGAATCCCATTGTAGATTACCCTCAAAGGGGATAGCTACCACAAGATAGGGATAGAAGGGAACAAATCATGTGACGGGAAACCAACTTCCTTGTGTATGATAGTGCAATGTGGAAGAAGTTCTATTATAAGTGAGGAATTGATGGAGTCCTTCTCAAGTGCATTGATGGAGAAGAGACTGCCACCGTCATAAAATAAGTCCATGATGGAACCTGCAGAGCACATCAATTAGAATTCAATATCTCATAGTATATTTGAAGTCTTGGGTATTATTTTCCCACCATGATACAGAATTGTGCCACATTCACCAGGAAGTTCCATTCCTACCACGTTTGTGAAAATTTCATCCACTAGCCCCCAGAGTTACTTCACACAACCAAGTACTCTTTTCCATTTTCCATATGGGGAATCGATATCGTGGGACCATACCCTCCCATCATGTCCGGAAAATTTGAATACATTCTCACACCAATAAACTTCATTTACAAATGGGAAGAAATTATACCCCTCAAATAATATGGAGAAAAAATCATTTTCAGTATTGTGAAATCCAAAATCATAATAATATCTGGTGGCCCTCAAACGATAATGACCGACAATGGCACCAATTTGTGCTCTGTTGAATTGGAAAACCTATATCAGGAGTATGAAATCAAGGACCACCATTCGTCCTACAAGTATATAGTGACTAATTGGTAGATATATGCCTTTAATAAGACCTTATCCAACATTCAACTGAATATGGTAGACAAGGATAATAAATGATGGCCATATATGCTTCTTCATGCTCTGTGGGATTACCATACCATGACTTGCACTACCACCCTAGAAACCCCGTATTAATTAGTATATAGAATAGAGGTTGTTCTACCATTTGAGGTTTAATTACCATCAATCAGTGTGTCCATCTGTGATCAACTATACACAGATGAGAAGTCCCCAAAATGGTTTGATGAGATGGAGTGATTACAAGAGAAAATATTGCACACTCTACACTATTTAATAGTGTACCAAAACTGGATCATATGATCCTTTAATAAAAAGTTTCATCTTCAATATTTCATCGATGGAGATATGTTATTATTTCTCAAAACACCAATGATACTTAGAAAGAATCCTAAAAAATTGGAGCCAAATGAGAAGGACTATTTTTTATACACAAGGTCTTCTCCAATACAAAATATTCCATAGTTTTAATGGATGGACAACTCTCTACAACTCCCACTAATGTTATGTTCCTAAAGAAGTACTATGTATAATCATATAATATGCAACATAGATGAAGTATGTTAAACAATATATAGATATATGTTTCCACATTGTATGGGGTTGAACTGATTAACATCTTCATCATAACTGCATAACATTAAACTACATGGTGATCATTATGTCTCGTACAATGACTTATTGCGCATTAATTAGATCTGTGTGAGGGAAAGGTAACCCCGCCCCCCACTTCTATGTATGGGCCAAAATCGCACAGGGAGCGTATCATAGAACTATGTGTGTCTTGATTCCCATTCATTAATGGGATACGTATTTAGACATGGATCCTACACCCTGGTCCAGCCACCAACAAAAAAATGAATGGCCCCTTCCCTATACACGGGTCAAACCATTATAGGTAACATGTTTTCTAGAACTATGTATGGATAAATTCCCATTCATCAATAGGATACATAGTTATCCATCGACCATATATCTTTTTCCATCCATCACATGAAATGAAATTCCTATTTTATATTCTCTTTTTACCCTATAATATATTAGAACTCTTCATCACTCCTTTTTTCTCACAACGAGTATAACATGCGTGAGTTTAAGAATTTTGGTAAGGATTTCCCCATGTAGACAAAGCATAGAGGAATACGATAATCCCATCATCATGAAAGCATGGTATAAATCTCCCCCCCCCACTCAGTGTATAGGTCAAACTGGAATGGGGAGTCCTTAAGAACTACGTATGGATTTACTTATATCATCATAAGATACGTAGTGACATTTGACTTTCATATCGTAGATCCAGCTTTGAAATATAAGTGTTCCATCCATGTATGTGCAAGGGTCTGACCAAAATA